>OZ012737.1:276193416-276815380 GCA_963859935.3 Lathyrus sativus
GTTACTGCCCCACACATGTTTTCCTCCCACTTTCATCCTACTTGTGCATTCCATGTATGCATTCCCTTATTGGCATGTTTTATTTTGTTCTTTCTTCTTCTTTTGTCTTCATTCCCTTAGGATTTCTAATCTCTCTTGTTTAAGAGAGGTTATGATAGACATTAGGATTCTAACCATGCATGACAACATTAGGTAGGTGTTTCCCTTTTG
Source organism: Lathyrus sativus (assembly GCA_963859935.3). Classification (NCBI taxonomy): domain Eukaryota; kingdom Viridiplantae; phylum Streptophyta; class Magnoliopsida; order Fabales; family Fabaceae; genus Lathyrus; species Lathyrus sativus. Next base: position 276,193,627 of record OZ012737.1, read on the forward strand.
TAATCCCAACTTTAGATGCACTTTGCATGAAAACTTCTAGGGTTTGGTCTAGTCCCCCTTTAGTTTGTCCCTTTCTCTCCTCATCTTCAAACAACTTCAACCCACTTAATAAAGATAATGAATGTTGTGCCATGAGCCTTATACTTGGGAAATGGTGATTGAGGGGTTACCTCTCAATTTCCTAGAGTGTTTAGTATACGTCCTTAGGACGATATGCGTTGCATTCGATCCTAGGTTTTAGACTTTGTTACAACATACATTATGAACACTCTAATTCAAAATAATTCTTCTCTAAAAAACACAAAAACACAAAAACCGTTTTATCCTTCGGGATCTTAATCAAGAAAAACTTTTCATAAACAAGAGTGTTGTTAACTTTCAGTCCTATCGCAAACAGTAACGCCTAAGTCTCCAATGGTCGAGCTGCATACACCAAACTGCTAGAACTGTCTGTTAACCCTAATCGGGTAAAACTTTTGAACAGCCTGTGTTCTCATTAGCCCGAACTACATTTGTTCTGATATTTCATACCAGATGAAAGTACGTAGGCATAAGACGCGGCGTCTTAGCGAGCAACCTTCCCCCCTTCTTTAGTCGAAGTTAGTCGAACTACGTTGACTCTGATTTTCCCATTGCACGGGGGAGTACGTAGGCACAGAGCGGCGATGCTCTGCTGAGTCAGTCCTTTGTTCTTTTTCTTTTGTCCATAAGACTTTAGCTAGATAGTTTATACACCTTTTTAGATAGACAACACATGCGCGAATCCCGTCGAGTACGACGGACGTGAGGGGTGCTCATACCTTCCCCTTGCGTAATCGACTCCCGAACCTAGGACTTGGTTGGGATGACCTCGTCCTTTCCCGTTTTCGTCAGGTTTTTTCCGATCATTTCCTTTCCCCTCTTTGGGATAAATAACAATAGGTGGAGATCCTGTTAGTCATTGTCGACCTCCTTTTTTCGCAGTAGCGACAGCTGGCGACTCTGCTGGGGACAAGAATATCCCCTATGCGCGTAAATCCTAACGCTTGTGTGTTTTCTTTTGGGTGTGCGTATATATGTGCTTTATCTTTATTTACTTCCGCATTTTACTTTCCACATTGTATCATACTTGCTGTGATGTGGGTTCGATGCCTGTATCGTCGAGTTCGATGCCTGTTTGTTTAACATATACCTGACGGCGAGGTCAAATGTTCTTCTCAACTTTTTGTTGAGCCGGCCTTCGGGTTCGATGCCTGTTTATTTAACATATGCTTGACGGCGAGGTCAGATGTTCCTCTGAACTTCGTGTTGAGCCGACCTTCAGGTTTGATGCCCGTTGGTTTAACAAATTCCTGGCGGCGAGTTCAGAAGTTGCTCTCAACTTCGTGTTGAGCGGGACTTCGGGTTCGATGCCTGATTGTTTAACAGATGCATGACAGCAAGGTCATATGTTCTTCTAAAATTCGGGTTTAGCCGCCCTTCGGGTTCGATGCCTGTTTGTTTAACAGATTCCTGACGGCGAGGTCAAATGTTCCTCTCAACTTCGTGTTGAGCCGGCATTGGGGTTCGATGTCTGTTTGTTTAACAGATGCCTGACGGCGAGGTCAGATGTTGCTCTCAACTTCGTGTTGAGCGGGACTTCGTGTTCGATGCCTATTTCTTAAATAGATGCCTGGCGGAGAAGTCAGATGTTCTTCTCACCTTCGGTTTGAGTCGGCCTTCGGGTTCGATTCCTGTTTATTTAACTGATGCCTGACAACGAGGTCAGATGTTCTTCTCAATTTCGGGATGAGCCGACCATGAATCTCGATGCCTGTTTGTTTAACAGATGCCTGACAGCGAGGTCATATGTTCTTCTCAACTTCGGGTTGAGTCGGCCTCCGGGTTCGATGCCTGTTTGTTTAACAGATCCCTGACGGCGAGGTTAGATGTACTTCTCAACTTTGTGTTGATCCGCCCTTCGGGTTCGACGCCTGTTTGTTTAACAGATGCCTGACGGCGAGGTCAAATGTTCCTCTCAACTTCTTGTTGAGCTGGCCTTCGGGTTCGATGCCTGTTATTATAACAGATGCCTGACAGCGAGGTCTAATGTTCTTATCAACTTCGGGTTGAGTTGGCCATCAAATTCGATATATGTTTCTTTAACAGATGCGTGACAGCAAGGTCAGATGTTCTTCTCAACTTCGGGTTGAGCCGACCTTTGTGTTTGATGCTTGTTTGTTTAACAGATCCCTGACGGCGAGGTCAGATATTCCTATGAACTTCGGAAAGAGCCGGCCTTCGGGTTTGATGCCTGTTTGTGTAACAGATGCCTGACGGCGAGGTCAGATGTTCTTCTCAACTTCAGGTTGAGCTGGCCGTCGGGTTCGATTCCTGTTTGTTTAACATATGCCTAACAGTGAGGTCAAATGTTCTTCTCAACTTTTGGTTGAGCCGACCTTCGGGTTCGATGTCTGTTTATTTAACATATGCTTGACGGCTAGGTCAGATGTTCCTCTCAACTTTATATTGAGCCTGCCTTCGGGTTCGATGCCCGTTTGTTTAATAATATTCCTGGCGACGAGGTCAGATGTTGCTCTCAACTTCGTGTTGAGCAGGACTTCATGTTCGATGCCTATTTGTTTAACAGATGCCTTACGGTGAGGTCAGATATTCCTATGAACTTCGTGTTGAGCCGGCCTTCGGGTTCGATGCCTGTTTTTTTAACAGATGCCTGACAGCGAGGTTAGATGTTCTTCTCAACTTTGGGTTGTGCCACCCTTCGGGCTCAAATCCTGTTTGTTTAACAGATGCCTGACGGAGAGGTCAAATGTTCCTTTCAACTTCGTGTTGAGCTGACCTAGGGGTTCGATGCCGGTTTGTTTAACAGATGCCTGACAGCGAGGTCAGATGTTGCTCTCTACTTCGTGTTGAGCGGGACTTCGTGTTCGATGCCTATTTGTTTATCAGATGCCTGACGGCGAGGTCAGATGTTCTTCTTACCTTCGTTTTGACCCGGCCTTCGGGTTCGATTCCTGTTTGTTTAACTGATGCCTGACAACAAGGTCGCATGTTCTTCTCAACATCGGGAGGAGCCGACCATCAATCTCGATGCATGTTTGTTTAACAGATGCATGACAGCGAGGTCAGATGTTCTTCTCAACTTCGTGTTGAGCCGGCCTCCGAGTTCAATGCCTTTTAGTTTAACAGATCCCTGACGGCAAGGTCAGATGTACTTCTCAACTTTGTGTTGAACCGCCCTTCGGGTTCGATGCATGTTTGTTTAACAGATGCCAGACGGCGAGGTCAAATGTTCCTCTCAACGCCTTGTTGAGTCGGCCTTCGGGTTTGATGCCTGTTTTTTTAATAGATGCCTGATGGCGAGGTCTAATGTTCTTATCATCTTCGGGTTGAGATGGCCATCAAATTCGATGCCTGTTTGTTTAACAGATACGTGACAGCAAGGTCGGATGTTCTTCTGAACTTCGGGTTGAGCCGGCCTTCGTGTTTGATGCCTGTTTGTTTAATAGATTCCTGACCGAGAGGTCAGATATTCCTATAAACTTCGTGTTGAGCCAGCCTTAGGGTTCGATGCCTGTTTGTTTAACAGATGCCTAACAGCGAGGTCAGATGTTCTTCTGAATTTCTGGTTGAGCCGGCCGTCGGGTTCGATGCCTGTTTGTTTAGCATATGCCTGACGGCGAGGTTAAATCTTCTTTTAGACTTTTGGTTGAGCCGGCCTTCGGGTTTGATGCCTGTTTGTTTAACATATGCTTGAGAGCGAGATCAGATGTTCCTCTAAACTTCGTGTTTAGCCGGCCTTCGGGTTCGATGCCTGATTGTTTAACAGATGCCTGACAGTGAGGTCAGATGTTCTTCTGAAATTCGGGTTGAGCCGTCCTTCGTGTTCAATGCTTGTTTGTTTAACAGATTCCTGACGGCGAGGTCAAATGTTCCTCTCAACTTCGTGTTGAGTGGGACTTCGTGTTCGATGCCTACTTGATTAATAGATGCCTGGCGGAGAGGTCAGATGTTCTTCTCACCTTCAGTTTGAGCCGGCCTTCGGGTTCGATTCCTGTTTGTTTAACTGATGCCTGACAACGAGGTCGGATGTTCTTCTCAACATCGGGAGAAGCCGACCATCAATCTCGATGCCTGTTTGTTTAACAGATGCTTGACAGCGAGGTCAGATGTTCTTCTCAACTTCGGGTTGAGCCGGCCTCCGAGTTCAATGCCTTTTTGTTTAATAGATCCCTGACGGCAAGGTCAGATGTACTTCTCAACTTTGTGTTGAGCCGCCCTTCGGATTCAATGCCTGTTTGTTTAACAGATGCCAGACGGCGAGGTCAAATGTTCCTCTCAACTCCTTGTTGAGTCGGCCTTCGGGTTTGATGCCTGTTTTTTTAACAAATGCCTGATGACGAGGTCTAATGTTCTTATCAACTTCGGGTTGAGCTGGCCATCTAATTCGATGCGTGTTTGTTTAACAGATGCGTGACAGCGAGGTCAAATGTTCTTCTCAACTTCGGGTTGAGCCGGCCTTCGTGTTTGATGCCTGTTTGTTTAACAGATTCCTGACAACGAGATCAGATATTCCTATGAACTTCGTGTTGAGCCAGCCTTCGGGTTCGATGTCTGTTTGTTTAACAGATGCCTAACGGCGAGTTCAGATGTTCTTCTCAATTTCTGGTTGAGCTAGCCGTCAGGTTTGATGCCTGTTTGTTTAGCATATGCCTGACGGCGAGATCAGATGTTCCTCTAAACTTCGTGTTTAGCCGGCCTTCGGGTTCGATGTCTGATTGTTTAACAGATGCCTGACAGCGAGGTCAGATGTTCTTCTCAAATTTGTGTTGAGCCGTCCTTCGGGTTCGATGCCTGTTTGTTTAACAGATTCCTGACGGCAAGGTTAAATGTTCCTCTCAACTTCGTGTTGAGCCGACATTGAGGTTCGATGCCTGTTTGTTTAACAGATGTCTGATGGCAAGGTCGGATGTTGCTCTCAACTTCGTGTCAAGCGGGACTTCGTGTTCGATGCGTACTTGTTTAATAGATGCAGGGGGGAGAGGTCTGATGTTCTTCTCACCTTCGGTTTGAGCCGACCTTCGGGTTTGATTCCTGTTTGTTTAACTGATGCTTGACAGTAAGGTCATATGTTCTTCTCAACTTCGGGTTGAGCCAGCCTCCGGGTTCGATGCCTCTTTTTTTAATAGATCCTTGACGGTGAGGTTAAATGTTCTTCTCAACTTCGTGTTGAGCTGGCCTAGGAGTTCGATGCCTGTTTGTTTAACAGATGCTTGACGGCGAGGTCAGATGTTGCTCTCAACTTCGTGTTAAGCGGGACTTCGTGTTCGATGCCTATTTGTTTAACAGATGCCTGGTGACGAGGTAAGATGTTCTTCTCACCTTCGGTTTGAGCCGGCCTTCGGGTTCGATTCCTGTTTGTTTAACTGATGCCTGATAACGAGGTCTGATGTTCTTCTCAACTTCGGAAGGAGCCGACCATCAATCTCGATGCCTGTTTGTTTATCAGATGTCTGACAACGAGGTCAGATGTTCTCAACTTCGGGTTGAGCCGGCCTCCGAGTTCAATGCCTTTTTGTTTAGCAGATCCTTGACGGCAAAGTCAGATGTACTTCTCAACTTTGTGTTGAGCCTCCCTTCGGGTTCGATGCCTGACGGCGAGGTCAAATGTTCCTCTCAACTCCTTGTTAAGGCAGCCTTCGGGTTCGATGCCTATTTTTTTAACAGATGCTTGATGGCGAGGTCTAATGTTCTTATCAACTTCAGGTTGAGCTGGCCATCAAATTCAATGCCTGTTTGTTTAACAGATGCGTGACAGCAAGGCCAGATGTTCTTCTCAACTTCGGGTTGAGCCGACCTTCGTGTTTGATGCCTGTTTGTTTAACAGATTCCTGACGGCGTGGTCTGATATTCATATGAACTTCATGTTGAGCCAACCCTCGGGTTTGATGCCTGTTTGTTTAACAGATGCCTGACAGCAAGGTCAGATGTTCTTCTCAACTTCTGGTTGAGCCGCCCGTCGGGTTCGATGCCTGTTTGTTTAACATATGCCTGATGGCGAGGTCAAATGTTCTTTTAAACTTTTGGTTGAGCCGGCCCTCCAGTTTGATGCCTGTTTATTTAACATATGCTTGACGGCGAGGTCAGATGTTCCTTTCAACTTCGTGTTTAGTCGGCCTTCGGGTTCGATGCCTGATTGTTTAACAGATGCCTGGCGGCGATGTCAGATGTTGCTCTCAACTTCGTGTTGAGCGGGAATTCGTGTTCGATGCCTATTTGTTTAACAGATACCTTACGGCGAGGTCATATATTCCTATGAACTTCGAGTTGAGCCGGCCTTCGGCTTCGATGTTTGTTTGTTTAACAGATGCCTGACAGCGAGGTCAGATGTTCTTCTCAACTTCGGGTTGAGCCGCCCTTCGGGTTCGATGCTTGTTTGTTTAACAGATGCCTGACGGCGAGGTCCGATGTTGCTCTCAACTTCGTGTTTAGCGGGACTTCGTGTTCGATGCCTATTTGTTTAACAGATGCCTGGCGGCGAGGTCAGATGTTCTTCTCACCTTCGGTTTGAGCCGTCCTACGGGTTCGATTCCTGTTTGTTTAACTGATGCCTGACAACGAGGTCGGATGTTCTTCTAAACTTCAGGAGGATCCGACCATCAATCTCGATGCCTATTTGTTTAACAGATGCCTGACAGCGAGGTCAGATCTTCTTCTCGAGTTCGAGTTGAGTCGGCCTCCAGGTTCAATGCCTGTTTATTTAACAGATCCCGGACGCCGAGGTCAGATGTACTTCTCAACTTTGTGTTTGGCCACCCTTCCGGTTCGATGCCTGTTTGTTTAATAGATGCCTGACGGCGAGGTCAAATGTTCCTCTCAACTTCTTGTTGAGCCGGCCTTCGGGTTCGATGCCTGTTTTTTTAACAGATGCCTGACGGTGAGGTCTAATGTTCTTATCAACTTCGGGTTGAGTTGGCCATCAAATTCGATGCTAGATTCTTTAATAGATGTGTGACAGCGAGGTCAAATGTTCTTCTCAACTTCGAGTTGAGCCGGCCTTTATGTTTGATGCCTGTTTGTTTAATAGATCCCTAACGGCGAGGTCAGATATTCCTATGAACTTCGTGTTCAGCCAGCCTTCGGGTTCGATGCCTGTTTATTTAACATATGCTTGACGGCGAGGTCAGATGTTCCTCTCAACTTCGTATTGAGCCGGACTTCGAGTTCGATGCCCGTTTGTTTAACAAATTCTTGGCAACGAGGTCAGATGTTGCTCTCAACTTCGTGTTGAGCGGGAGTTCATGTTCGATGCCTATTTGTTTAACAGATGCCTTACGGCGAGGTCACATATTCCAATGAACTTCGTGTTGAGTCGGCCTTCGAGTTCGATGCCTATTTGTCTAACAGATGCCTGACAGCGAGGTCAGATGTTCTTCTCAACTTCGGGTTGAGTCGCCCTTCGGGTTCAAAGCCTGTTTGTTTAGCAGATGCCTGACGGCGAGGTCAAATGTTCTTCTCAACTTCGTGTTGAGCTGGCCTAGGAGTTCGATGCCTGTTTGTTTAACAGATGCTTGACGGCGAGGTCAGATGTTGCTCTCAACTTCGTGTTGAGCGGGACTTCGTATTCGAAGCCTATTTGTTTAACAGATGCCTTGCGACGAGGTCAGATGTTCTTCTCAACTTCGGGTTGAGCCGGCCTCTGAGTTCAATGCTTTTTTGTTTAGCAGATCCTTGACGGCGAGGTCAGATGTACTTCTCAACTTTGTGTTGAGCCTCCCTTCGGGTTCGATGCCTGTTTGTTTAACAGATGCCTGACGGCGAGGTCAAATGTTCCTCTCAACTCCTTGTTGAGGCAGCCTTCGGGTTCGATGCCTATTTTTTTAACAGATGCTTGATGGCGAGGTCTAATGTTCTTATCAACTTCAGGTTGAGTTGGCCATCAAATTCAATGCCTGTTTGTTTAACAGATGCGTGACAGCAAGGTCAGATGTTCTTCTCAACTTCGGGTTGAGCCGGCCTTCGTGTTTGATGCCTGTTTGTTTAACAGATTCCTGACGGCGAGGTCAGATATTCATATGAACTTCATGTTGAGCCAGCCCTCGGGTTTGATGCCTGTTTGTTTAACAGATGCCTGACAGCGAGGTCATATGTTCTTCTCAACTTCTGGTTGAGCCGGCCGTCGGGTTCGATGCCTGTTTGTTTAACATATGCCTGATGGCGAGGTCAAATGTTCTTTTAAACTTTTGGTTGAGCCGACCCTCCAGTTTGATGCCTGTTTATTTAACATATGCTTGACAGCAAGGTCAGATGTTCCTTTCAACTTCGTGTTTAGTCGGCCTTCGGGTTCGATGCCTGATTGTTTAACAGATGCCTGGCGGCGATGTCAGATGTTGCTCTCAACTTCGTGTTGAGTGGGACTTCGTGTTCGATGCCTATTTGTTTAACAGATACCTTACGGAGAGGTCATATATTCCTATGAACTTCGAGTTGAGCCGGCCTTCGGCTTTGATGTTTGTTTGTTTAACATATGCCTGACAGCGAGGTCAGATGTTCTTCTCAACTTCGGGTTGAGCCGCCCTTCGGGTTCGATGCTTGTTTGTTTAACAGATGCCTGACGGCGAGGTCAGATGTTGCTCTCAACTTCGTGTTGAGCGGGACTTCGTGTTCGATGCCTATTTGTTTAACAGATGTCTGGCGGCGAGGTCAGATGTTCTTCTCACCTTCGGTTTGAGCCGTCCTTCGGGTTCGATTCCTGTTTGTTTAACTGATGCCTGACAACGAGGTCGGATGTTCTTCTAAACTTCGGGAGGAGCCGACCATCAATCTCGATGCCTGTTTGTTTAACAGATGCCTGACAGCGAGGTCAGATCTTCTTCTCGAGTTCGGGTTGAGCCGGCCTCCAGGTTCAATGCCTGTTTATTTAACAGATCCCGGACGCCGAGGTCAGATGTACTTCTCAACTTTGTGTTTGGCCGCCCTTCAGGTTCGATGCCTGTTTGTTTAATAGATGCCTGACGGCGAGGTCAAATGTTCCTCTCAACTTCTTGTTGAGCCGGCCTTCGGGTTCGATGCCTGTTTTTTTAACAGATGCCTGACGGTGAGGTCTAATGTTCTTATCAACTTCGGGTTGAGTTGGCCATCAAATTCAATGCTAGATTCTTTAATAGATGTGTGACAGCTAGGTCAGATGTTCCTCTCAACTTCGAGTTGAGCCGGCCTTTGTGTTTGATGCATGTTGGTTTAATAGATCCCTAACGGCGAGGTCAGATATTCCTATGAACTTCGTGTTCAGCCAGCCTTCGGGTTCGATGCCTGTTTATTTAACATATGCTTGACGGCGAGGTCAGATGTTCCTCTCAACTTCGTATTGAGCTGGACTTCGAGTTCGATGCCCGTTTGTTTAACAAATTCTTGGCAACGAGGTCAGATGTTGCTCTGAACTTCGTGTTGAGATGGACTTCATGTTCGATGCCTATTTGTTTAACAGATGCCTTACGGCGAGGTCACATATTCCTATGAACTTCGTGTTGAGTCGGCCTTTGAGTTCGATGCCTGTTTGTTTAACAGATGCCTGACAGCGAGGTCAGATGTTCTTCTCAGCTTCGGGTTGAGCCGCCCTTCGGGTTCAAAGCCTGTTTGTTTAGCAGATGCCTGACGGAGAGGTCAAATGTTCTTCTCAACTTCGTGTTGAGCTGGCCTAGGAGTTCGATGCCTGTTTGTTTAACAGATGCTTGACGGCGAGGTCAGATGTTGCTCTCAACTTCGTGTTGAGCGGGACTTCGTGTTCGAAGCCTATTTGTTTAACAGATGCCTGGCGACCAGGTCAGATGTTCTTCTCAACTTCGGGTTGAGCCGGCCTCTGAGTTCAATGCTTTTTTGTTTAGCAGATCCTTGACGGCAAGGTCAGATGTACTTCTCAACTTTGTGTTGAGCCTCCCTTCGGGTTCGATGCCTGTTTGTTTAACAGATGCCTGACGGCGAGGTCAAATGTTCCTCTCAACTCCTTGTTGAGGCAGCCTTCGGGTTCGATGCCTATTTTTTTTAACAGATGCTTGATGGCGAGGTCTAATGTTCTTATCAACTCCAGGTTGAGCTGGCCATCAAATTCAATGCCTGTTTGTTTAACAGATGCATGACAGCAAGGTCAGATGTTCTTCTCAACTTCGGGTTGAGCCGGCCTTCGTTTTTGATGCCTGTTTGTTTAACAGATTCCTGACGGCGAGGTCAGATATTCATATGAACTTCATGTTGAGCCAGCCCTCGGGTTTGATGCCTGTTTGTTTAACAGATGCCTGACAGCGAGGTCAGATGTTCTTCTCAACTTCTGGTTGAGCCGGCCGTCGGGTTCGATGCCTGTTTGTTTTACATATGCCTGATGGCGAGGTCAAATGTTCTTTTAAACTTTTGGTTTAGCCGGCCTTCCAGTTTGATGCCTGTTTATTTAATATATGCTTGACAGCGAGGTCAGTTGTTCCTTTCAACTTCGTGTTTAGTCAGCCTTCGGGTTCGATGCCTGATTATTTAACAGATGCCTGGCGGCGATGTCAGATGTTGCTCTCAACTTCGTGTTGAGCGGGACTTCGTGTTCGATGCCTATTTGTTTAACAGATGCCTTACGGCGAGGTCATATATTCCTATGAACTTTGAGTTGAGCCGGCCTTCGGCTTCGATGTTTGTTTGTTTAACAGATGCCTGACAGCAAGGTCAGATGTTCTTCTCAACTTCGGGTTGAGCCGCCCTTCGGGTTCGATGCTTGTTTGTTTAACAGATGCCTGACGGCGAGGTCAGATGTTGCTCTCAACTTCGTGTTGAGCGGGACTTCGTGTTCGATGCCTATTTGTTTAACAGATGTCTGGCGGCGAGGTCAGATGTTCTTCTCACCTTCGGTTTGAGCCGTCCTTCGGGTTCAATTCCTGTTTGTTTAACTGATGCCTGACGACGAGGTCGGATGTTCTTCTAAACTTCGGGAGGAGCCGACCATCAATCTCGATGCCTGTTTGTTTAACAGATGCCTGACAGCGAGGTCAGATCTTCTTCTCGAGTTCGGGTTGAGCCGGCCTCCAGGTTCAATGCCTGTTTATTTAATAGATGCCTGACGGCAAGGTCAAATGTTCCTCTCAACTTCTTGTTGAGCCGGCCTTCGGGTTCGATGCCTGTTTTTTTAACAGATGCCTGACGGCGAGGTCTAATGTTCTTATCAACTTCGGGATGAGCTGACCATCAAATTCGATGCTAGATTCTTTAACAGATGTGTGACAGCGAGGTCAGATGTTCTTCTCAACTTCGAGTTGAGTCGGCCTTTGTGTTTGATGCCTGTATGTTTAATAGATCCGTAACGGCGAGGTCAGATATTCCTATGGACTTCGTGTTCAGCCAGCCTTCGGGTTCGATGCGTGTTTATTTAACATATGCTTGACGGCGAGGTCAGATGTTCCTCTCAACTTCGTATTGAGCCGGACATCGGGTTCGATGTCCGTTAGTTTAACAAATTCTTGGCAACGAGGTCAGATGTTGCTCCCAACTTCGAGTTGATCGGGACTTCATGTTCGATGCCTATTTGTTTAACAGATGCCTGACAGCGAGGTCAGATGTTCTTCTCAACTTCGGGTTGAGCCGCCCTTCGGGTTCAAAGCCTGTTTGTTTAACAGATGCCTGACGGCGAGGTCAAATGTTCCTCTCAACTTCGTGTTGAGCTGGCCTAGGGGTTCGATGCCTGTTTGTTTAACATATGCTTGACGGCGAGGTCAGATGTTGCTCTCAACTTCGTGTTGAGCGGGACATCATGTTCGATGTCTATTTGTTTAACAGATGCCTGACGGCGAGGTCAGATGTTCTTCTCACCTTCGGTTTGAGCCGGCCTTCGGGTTCGATTCCTGTTTGTTTAACTGATGCCTGACAACGAGGTTGGATGTTCTTCTCAACTTCGGGAGGAGCCGACCATCAATCTCGAAGCCTGTTTATTTAACAGATGCCTGACAACGAGGTCAGATGTTCTTCTCAACTTCGGGTTGAGCCGACCTCCGAGTTCAATGCCTTTTTATTTAGCAGATCCTTGACGGCGAGGTCAGATATACTTCTCAACTATGTGTTGAGCCGCCCTTCGGGTTCGATGCCTGTTTATTTAACAGATGCCTGACGACGAGGTCAAATGTTCCTCTCAACTCCTTGTTGAGGCAGCCTTCGGGTTCGAAGCCTATTTTTTTAACAGATGCTTGATGACGAGGTCTAATGTTCTTATCAACTTTGGGTTGAGCTGGCCATCAAATTCAATGCATGTTTGTTTAACAGATGCGTTACATCGAGGTCAGATGTTCTTCTCAACTTCGGGTTGAGCCGGCCTTCGTGTTTGATGCCTTTTTGTTTAACAGATTCCTGACGGCGAGGTCAGATGTTCTTCTCAACTTCTGGTTGAGCCGGCTGTCGGGTTCGATGCCTGTTTGTTTAACATATGCCTGGTGGCGACGTCAAATGTTCTTTTAAACTTTTGGTTGAGCCGGCCTTCGGGTTTGATGCCTGTTTATTTAACATATGCTTGACAGCGAGGTCAGATGTTCCTCTCAACTTTGTGTTTAGCCGGCCTTCGGGTTCGATGCCTGATTGTTTAACAGATGCCTAATGGTGAGGTCAGATGTTGCTCTCAACTTCATGTTAAGCGGGACTTCGTGTTCGATGGCTCTTTGTTTAACAGATTCCTGGCGGCGAGGTCAGATGTTCTTCTCACCTTCCGGTTGAGCCGTCCTTCGGGTTCGATTCCTGTTTGTTTAACTGATGCCTGACAACGAGGTCAGATGTTCTTCTAAACTTCGAGAGGAGCCGACCATCAATCTCGATGCCTGTTTGTTTAACATATGTCTAACAGCAAGGTCAGATGTTCTTCTCAAGTTCGGGTTGAGCCGGGCTCCAGGTTCGATGCCTGTTTGTTTAATAGATCCCGGACGGCGAGGTCAGATGTACTTCTCGACTTTGTGTTGAGCCACCACTCCGCTTCGATGCCTCTTTGTTTAATAGATGCCTGACGGCGAGGTCAAATGTTCCTCTCAACTTCTTGTTGAGCCGACTTTCGGGTTCGATGCCCTTTTTTTAACAGATGCCTGACGGCGAGGTCTAATGTTCTTATCAACTTCGGGTTGAGCTGGCCATCAAATTCGATGCCTGATTCTTTAACAGATGTGTGACGGCGAAGTTAGATGTTCTTCTCAACTTCGAGTTGAGCCAGCCTTCGTGTTTGATGCCTGTTTGTTTAACAGATCCCTAACGGCGAGGTCAGATATTCCTATGAACTTCGTGTTGAGCCAGCCTTCGGGTTCGATGCCTGTTTATTTAACATATGCCTTACGGCGAGGTCAAATGTTCTTTTCAACTTTTGGTTGAGCCGACCTTCGGGTTCGATTCCTGTTTATTTAACATATGCTTGACGGTGAGGTCATATGTTCCTCTCAACTTCGTATTGAGCCGGTCTTCGGGTTCGATGCCCGTTTGTTTAACATATTCCTGGCAACGAGGTCAGATGTTGCTCTCAACTTCGTGTTGAGCGGGACTTCATGTTCAATGCCTATTTGTTTAACAGATGCCTTACAACAAGGTCAGATATTCCTATGAACTTCGTGTTGAGCCAGCCTTCTAGTTCGATGCCTGTTTGTTTAACAGATGCCTGACAGCGAGGTCAGATGTTCTTCTCAACTTCGGGTTGAGCGGCCCTTCGGGTTCAAAGCCTGTTAGTTTAACAGATGCCTGACGGCGAGGTCAAATGTTCCACTCAACTTTGTGTTGACCTGGCCTAGGGGTTTGATGCCTTTTTGTTTAACAGATGCCTGACGGTGAGGTCAGATGTTGCTCTCAACTTCGTGTTGAGCGGGACTTCTTGTTCGATGCCGATTTATTTAACAGATGCCTGGCGGCGAGGTCAGATATTCTTCTCACCTTCCGTTTGAGCCGGCCTTCGGGTTCGATTCCTGTTTGTTTAACTGATGCCTGACAACGAGGTCGGATGTTCTTCTCAACTTCGGGAGGAGCCGACCATCAATCTCGATGCCTGTTTGTTTAACAGATGCCTGACAACGAGGTCAGATGTTCTTCACAACTCCGGGTTGAGCCGGCCTCCGAGTTCAATGCCTTTTTGTTTAATAGATCCCTGATGGCGAGGTCAGATGTACTTCTCAACATTGTGTTGAGCCGCCCTTCGGGTTCGATGCCTGTTTGTTTAACAGATGCCTAACGGCAAGGTCAAATGTTCCTCTCAACTCCTTGTTGAGGCAGCCTTCGGGTTCGATGCCTGTTTTTTTAACAGATGCCTGATGGCGAGGTCTAATGTTCTTATCAACTTCGGGTTGAGCTGGCCATCAAATTCAATGTCTGTTTGTTTAACAGATGCGTGACAGCGAGGTCAGATGTTCTTCTCAACTTCGGGTTGAGCCGGCCTTCGTGTTTGATGTCTGTTTGTTTAACAGGTTCCTGACGGCGAGCTCAAATATTCCTATGAACTTCGTGTTGAGCCAGCCTTCGGGTTTGATGCCTGTTTGTTTAACAGATGTCTGACTGTGACGTCAGATGTTCTTCTCAACTTCTGGTTGAGCCGGTCGTCGGGTTCGATGTCTGTTTGTTTAACATATGCCTGACTGCGATGTCAAATGTTCTTTTAAACTTTTGGTTGAGCCGACCTTCGGGTTCGATGCCTGTTTATTTAACATATGCTTGACAGCGAGGTCATATGTTCCTCTCAACTTCGTGTTTAGCCGGCCTTCGGGTTCGATGCCTGATTGTTTAACAGATTCCTGAGGGCGAGGTTAAATGTTGCTCTCAACTTCGTGTTGAGCGGGTCTTCGTGTTCGATGCCTATTTGTTTAACAGATGCCTTACAGCGAGGTCATATATTCCTATGCACTTCGATTTGAGCCGGCCTTCGGCTTCGATGCCTGTTTGTTTAACAGATGCCTGACAGCGAGGTGAGATGTTCATCTCAACTTCGGGTTGAGCCGCCCTTCGGGTTCGATGCCTGTTTGTTTAACAGATGCCTGACGGAGAGGTCAGATGTTGCTCTCAACTTCGTGTTGAGCGGGACTTCATGTTCGATGCCTATTTGTTTAACAGATGCCTGCGTCGAGGTCAGATGTTCTTCTCACCTTCGGTTTGAGCCGTCCTTCGGGTTCGATTCCTGTTTGTTTAACTGATTTCTGACAACGAGGTCGGATGTTCTTCTAAACTTCGGGAGGAGCCGACCATCAATCTCGATGCTTGTTTGTTTAACAGATGCCTGAGAGCGAGGTCAGATGTTCTTCTCAAGTTCGGGTTGAGCTGGCCTCTAGGTTTGATGCCTGTTTGTTTAACAGATCCCTGACGGCGAGGTCAGATGTACTTCTAAACTTTGTGTTGAGCCGCCCTTCGGGTTCGATGCCTGTTTGTTTAACAGATGCCTGACGGTGAGGTAAAATGTTCCTCTCAACTTCTTGTTGAGCCGACCTTTGGGTTTGATGTCTGTTTGTTTAACAGTTGCTGGTGCGATGAAAATTGGATATCAAGCTATTAAATTAACTTGAATCTTAATTCTTTTACAACCGAACTTTATTTTATCCAAAGGAAATGTCTAAAGAAAGAAAAACCTTTTTCGCGATGTAACGACAACGCTTAAGAGATTCGGGGATCGGGGGTTGGTTATACCTAGGGAAGGTGTTAGCATCCTAAGCATCTGTAGTACCCTACAGGAACCTTTTGTTTGATTGCTTGCTAAGTTTGTGAATATGTACTATGGATTGGGATATGGATTAGGGATGGGTAAAGACCTAGATGGTTTTCTAAGTTTGCTCGCAAAGACATCGCATCTTCTGCCTACGTATCCTAACTAGGATAGAATCAGAGCAATCGTAGTTCACCTCACAAGGGATGTCGAACACTTGATTATGATCAAGGTTCAAGGGGGAACAAACATGACAATGTTTGTGTGGAGTTTTGACAAAACTCCCAATTCTAAGTTGTAATATTCAAAAGGGGAAGTAAGAAATCATGACGATGATTTTTACATAGAGTTGACAAACTCTATCCTAGGGTTCTAGTTGAGGAGCACTCCTAGTACAGGTGGGTCTTTCAGACTTAAAGCAAAGTCTAAAAGTTTCTAAACTAAGTTTAAAGTGACTTAACAAAGTCAAGGAAATGGGTGAATGAGTTATCCATAACATTAGGGTTAATGGAAAGGCTTTTCCTTTGGAGGGGGACAGGAGAGGCAACTTGGATGAGAGTTAACAAACTTCATCACTTGGGGGAGAGAAAATTTTGGACAAGATAACAACATAATAAATATGCATCCATGGTGACAACCATTGAGTGAGCATGTGAAATGATAAAAATGAAAATGCATTGATGACAATCAAAGCAGTTGGTTAAGCAGGAAGAATGACAGTCAAGCTTCAGTGTATTTAGTAGATGAAGTGAAATGAACATGGTAACAACCAAAGATGAAGTCTTAGCATGTTAGCTAACATTTAAGAGCATGAATGAAAACAAGTATCACAAAAAACCACAAGTATATCACTAGAAAAATTCATCTGCGTATGCGAAAACGATCACAGAACGTACACAACTTGCACATAGTCAAAAGAGATGAGAAATTAGGAAAACATGAAAATAAAAAATATGACATGAAAGTAGACATTAAGATGAACAAAATGTAAAAAGAATGGGTGAAAAATGATTAAAATTGAGAGAGATATGAATTTTTAAAGATGGGAAGAAAAATGACAAAAATTAACAAAAGGGTTGCCCTCCTCAGGGGTCGAACCCAGGTTCATGGCATGCAAGGCGCTTAAGTGACAAGGTGACTACCGCTGGGGTGGCTATACATCCGTTTGTAAATTCCACCCCATAAATATATGAGAGGTGTTTCAAAACCAGGCTGGGCATAAAACAAAGTCAAAACTTAGGATTGCATTTTCATCACAACTTTCTCAAATCTTAATGTTTTTTTGACAAAATTTAGGTCTAAATTGTGTAGAATTTCACAAGGAACAAAATGGAAATTTTAGTTTTTTGAAATTCTCCTTGTGTTTGAAAACCCTATAGTACATGCCTTTTGAGTTTTGAAAATGCAATTTGATATGAAGCTCATGTTGCAGCTAGTTCTAAATAAAAATGATCATGCACACACACCATAAAATTGATAATGAATGATCCTAACCACAAATTTAGGTTGAAAACCAACTGTTGTGAAAAATACTGTTCAGGTTGCAAATCATATGGACATGATGCATGATGAAGTGTATGTCATGTTCCAGTCAGGTTTAAGTTCAAACAATCATGCAAACATATTACATACGAGTTAATAAGTGAGCCCAAACACATGATTACATTCAAAACAAACTGTAACTCAGATTGACACTCAAGTTGCAACTTTTAACATGAAGAGACATGATAATGTGAGAATCTAATTCTAGACCAATTCAGATCAAATTAAACATGTGTACACATCACACATATGCTATAGAGTGAGAATCAAGCAAAAACAAAGTTTAAAACAGACTGTTATGCAAAGTGTCATTTGGAATTGCAATTATGGCATGTTAAAGGCATGAAGATATCAGTTCAAGGTTACAACTCATTTTATTTCAAGTCAAACATACACACATGTTGCAAATATACATTTAAGTGGATTCAAATGACCAAATTGGTGCAGGGCAAACTTTTATGAGAATCGGTGTTCATGCTGCTCAAATGTGCTTGTGAAGTGTGGTGTGAAGTCAGGTTTGATTTCCAAACATTTCCAGGTCAATCAAAACATGTGTACATGCTATAAATGTGTTATGGAGTGGACCCAAACAGGTGTTGATGTTAAAAACAAGTTAACATGAAAAATGACATTTCAATTGCAAGTAAAACATGATATAATGCAGTTGGAGAACCAAGTCAGAATTTATGCAAAATTAGGTCATGTAAACCATATGTACATCTCACATATTTGATAATGAATAAGTGCAAACAAAGAAACCAGACCATAATGCTTTGGAATGCAAAGTGAGGTGTGTGCTGCAAATTGGCATTTATTGTGATGCAGTAGGATGTTCAAATTAAAATTCAAGCATATTTTGACCATATGAATGACATACACATCTCTCATATATACAAACAAGTGAGTTCAAACAAGGAAAATGGTTCAAACATGGCTGATATGAAACTTGGTGAGTTAAGTGCAAGTGTTGTGAAGTGAGATGCATGAACATGTTCAATTTATGTTCAAAGCAATTTCAGACCAATTCAAACACATACACATCTTATATTCATGATATTGAGTGGATTCAAACACCAAAATAAGTTGGAAACAGACTGTCATGAAAAGTGATTCACAAAATGCAAGTTGTCATGAAAATGAGGCATGAGATATGAATTTTCAGTTCCACATACTTTCTGATTCAATTAATCACACACATAACATACATACATGATATTGAGTAAGTTCAAACACAATTTGGGGCTAACATAGGACTGTCATGAAAAATGAGAGTTTGAGTGAAAACTTGGCCATTTTGATACAAGACATGAAAAATGCAGTTCATCATTGTAAGCACTATTGACCAAATTAACTCCATACACATATTAAATGCATGATGTTGGATGAATTTGAGCACAAACTTAACCATCTATAGGCCTGAGATCACAGGTGGTATATTCATGGTAGAGTTTGATACAAGACATGACATACTTCCAACATAATGAACCAAAATGCTAGAACATGAAATTATGTTGCAAAGCAAAGATGTAGTGTTTACATACCTCTATTAGACTGTGTTGAGTAGATTAGAACACCATGAAACCCAGAGGAACTTCCAAATAACACTAGCTTTGAAACTTTCTTCTTTTTGAAGCAAGAATGCAATCCTTGTGGCAGTTTGAGAAATAAACTCCACCAATGATCTTTAACACTTTAGACAGTTGAGAAATGATATATGAGAGGTGTTTGATTGATTAAAACACCAAGCAAATGCATAGAACAAGTTTTGGATGATTTTATGGCTTTTGGTCAAAGTAACTTGGTGTGGAAGATGACTTTTTGAATGGTGAGGTTTTTGAATGGTTTAAGGTCTTGAACACCTTCTATATTATATTTAGAGATTGTGTGGATGATTGTTGGGGTGTTTGAATGTAGAGAACTGAGTTTGGCAGCAAAACTACCAAGACAGATTTTTGGTGGTTTTTGCAATTTTGTGATTTTGTGATTTTGGAGTAAGGTGTGAAAGAGTGAGAGCTTTGTGTTTCTCTGGTTTTTAGAATCAATATTGTGTATCAAATGAAGTGAGTAGGGCTCCCTTTTATAGGCAAATGAAGAGAGGGGGCAGATTTGGAGGTTTCTTCACATGAAAGAAAGGTTTTACACCTTTGGATCAAACCTCCACAAAGGGGTTTCCTTGGCTGATAGGTGTAATACCCCAAATTTTACCCTCATATTTAGTCAGTCATTTCGCATATCATCTCATATGTACATTTGCTAACCACTAACAAGTTATGAAGGTGTTTGTTTTGCAGATTTGGTCCCAGGGGTATTTTGGTCATCTTACACAAATTCTACCAATGCCTTGAAGACGGGCTGTTATTAAAATTCTGGGGCATTTGATGCGTTGTTGTTTTGAGGCATTTATCTATCACCAGGTCTGATCATATTAAGATTTTGGCATTTGGTCAGTGGAATTTAATTACGAGTAATGTTACTGTTGATGCTGAAACTGTTGTGATTACGGTGCCCATATGTGTTTGGTTATGAAATGGTTGGTTAACATTTTAATCGGATGATGAGATTAGGATTACAAATGAGACGAGTGCACCAATAAGAATACCACTCGGGAGTATTTATGTTTTATGCCTATGTTAATGAATTTAAATACTTGTGGATTTATTCACAAATGTTTATATTTTTTAACTAAGAATAAAATATAAATAAATTCAAAATTTTGGGAATTTTATTTCATAAAAAATGTCATCATACAAGAAGTGGAGGTTGCTTCATATTTTATAAGTGCTGTTACAAGGAAATACATTAAAGTTCTAAATCCTAAGGGATTACATTAAAGTATCTATCCTAAATCCTAAGAACATCTAAATGTCATATGTACTCTTTGAACTTCTCCACGAATCCTCGACCAACCTGCACATCAAGGAAACAAACAGTGTAGAAAAAAATGTTAGAAGTTTTTTGACACTCTCAGAACAATGTCATCATCGAGTGCCGGGAGTGGCACAACCGAAGCTGCGTCCTACCCCCGTTACCGATCCGCGCCGTGGGCGTCAGATCAGGTAATACCTGTTCTTATCGATACGGGACATCCGAGAGATAGAAAAAATAAAAGAAGCGGGACTGATTCGTTTTGCCGCGATTGGATTTCCAAACTGATACGAGAATGAGACAACATAGGCAAATTCTGACTCAAACCTGGATGCCGGCAGGTCTGAGTCACTTTGGTTCCGAAGCTTCCACACCTGAAAATCCACAAACACATCAATATCAGGTTCAGCATTCAAAACTCAAAACGATTCATAAGTTGCCATAAGGCATCAAACTGCAGCAATCCTGAACAGGGCAGAGAAACGAAACCAAACAGCATCATACACCATCAAAGCCTTCGGCTCAAAAGCATACCAAAACAGGACAAGAGAATTGAAATGCAAGCCAAAGCTGCATCAATTCCAAACAAACTGCATCAAAACCATATTTCAGAAGGCAAAACATCCTGTAAATCATGCCCAACAGGATCCAAATAAAAAGGTAACAGCATCCACACGAAACTGTATCAAGCTGCATAAAACATACCAAAGTTTGTCAGTTAGCGGGCAAGCTTCACCCGATACAGATGGCAAGTCATAAAAAATGGACACCAAGTTGCAGCACAAAGCATAGCGCAGAATGGGGCTCAGTCATGAGCATCATCGCCCCAACAAATGAGTCACCAAAACAAGTTATCAAATCATGCTCAGTTCATAAAACAAACAAATCATCAAACACGGGGCTCAGTTAATCAAACATCATAGCCCAGGTCATCATCACCAATTCAATCAGAAGCAGCAATATGATCAGAAGCCAGGATGTAGTATCCTGCTCCAAGTGGTTCAGACTAAGCGTCATCACTACCATGTACCCGTCTCGGCGGCAAAGATCAAGGCAAAGTGTCCATCCTGAAAGAAGAAAAAGAAAAGTAAGTGCTAATGATCAGGATTGAATCAAAATAAAATCGCATCAGGAATCAAATCAGTATCCAAATTCCCCAAAAGCAATCCAATTCACATCAGCAAGAGTCTAATCAGAAGATGATCAAATCAAATTGAATCTGGAAATAGAAAGTTTCGAGTCAGGTCCAAATCGTATTGGAACTCAATCTGGGAAAAATAGAAACAAATCAAAATGAATCCATCAAGAAATCCCGTGAATTAATATCAGATGCCAATCAACCCAATCTGAAGGCAAACCATATCAGAAAATAATAGAGATTTTGATTTGATGTCAATCCCAAAGCAGATCAAAACAAATCAGTTCAGGTTATTAAATCGAATAGGGTCAGAAGAATCAGCTGGAAATCAGAGACCAATCAAATCCTAAAAGGGGAATGTATCAGATGGAACCAAATCGTATCCCATTGGAACTCATTTTGAATCAATCAAATTCATACCAGAAAAATGAATTGAGATCCCAATCGTATCAGAAAGCATCGTATTGGAACTCAATCTGGAAAAATCAAAAGCAAATAATATCACCACAAAATCAAATCTCAGAAAAAAACACAAGTTCAAGGCCCAAAAAGAGAGATAAAGAGAAGTTATAAATAGGAGGATACAACCTGATGGAGAGGAGGAGTTGAAACCCTAGACGGAGAGTATCAGAAGCGGTGAAGAATCCACATGCAGAAACCCTAACGAGTGAGAATCGCGAGACTCAGAGACGAAGTCTCATCATCGCCTCCAACAGCCACAACCGCGCTATCAATCGAAGGAAGATCACCTTCGCCGTTTAAACGGCGGGCAATCAAACCTTCCTCGAACCCGCGGACTCAGAGAGTTGAAGTTCTTCCTCACCGTCCATGAGTTCAAGCCTAGCATCAAAGAAAAAGGTAGGGAGATCAAGTGTTTATCTGTTCATGTTGTGATTGCAGGAAAAAGTGGCGGACGGTACACCCTAGAGGCACGCGAGGAAGAAGAAAGATGAGAATGAGAGAAACGAGAGGAAGAACGAATGGAAACGGCGCCGCGAGATTGAGCTGGGGTCTGGGAACCCTAATTTTCATTATGTCTGCCACTTGGGTTGGGTCCGGGTGTGATGACTGGCCCAACCCTTTTTCCCTTTTTATTTTTTTGTTTTATTAATTTGTTTTATGTTTTAAAAAAACTTTTTCTTAACATTTTAATTTCATAATTTTTTAAAAAAATATTTTTTCTCATTTTAATCCCTTTAAAATATAATTATTAAGAATAAATTAAAACTTTTTTTAATAAAATTAAACTTTTGTAAATATAAAATGAAAAACTTTTTTTAATAAAATAAATAAAAACTCTTTTTAAAAAATATAAAAATAAAAAACCTTTTTTTAAATTTCTCTTTTGCAAGCCAACATTAAATTAGTAAGTTTTTTTAAAATAAACAATAGTAAGATCTCAATCTTCTCTGCCTACTAACGGGTGTTCATTTTTTTTGCAGTTCATATTTGGTGTATTGAATTTTCATTTAAGTTTCATTCATATTTGTATCTGTATCTCAATTGTAATCTCGCGAACCTAATAATCGCGTTTACTTTTCGCATTTAAATTTCCGCTAATGTATGGTTTAAATTTCTGCTGATGTATTGCAATATTTCTGTCACATTACACGCTCCGAAGGAATTAGGTCTAGCATTTGACTGCCGTGTCAATAGTCCTCAACCTCAACTTCAAACTACAAACTACAAACCCTAATTTTCACAAATGCCTCGCCGCAGGCAAAATTACAATTTTACCCCTAGCATTAGGTCAAAGAGCCGCCGCGCTCATTTTAGGGTTTCCCGCCGCGGAATCCCTAACCTAATTTAACCCTAATTACAACTTAACATTTCAACGTAGAGATTTGGAGTTTCTACACTCCACGTAAGCGTGTCCTTAAGATGCGTTTATTCCCCTTGAGACCTTGACCACAGTCAAGAAGTTTCTAACCTCCCTATTGAGGGGAGCTACGATTACTCTGATTCCACTCCCGTAAGGATACGTAGGCACAAGATGCGATGTCTTGCCGAGTAAACTTAAAATTAACCCCTTAGGCCTCCTTTCGCACTTTTAATCCTTTGTACATATACCTTAAGCAAATGAATAAAGCGAATAGTAAACATCTGAACAAAAGGTTCCTGTAGAGTACTACAGAAGTTTAGGGTGCTAATACCTTCCCTAAATTTAACCAACCCCCGAATCCTAGAATTTCCCCGCATTGTGTTTACGATGCAAAATAGGTTTTCCCTTTTTGACCTTTTCCTTCGGATAAATCAAAGAGCGGTTGTGAATTGAATTGCGATTCAAACTAATTAATAGTTTGTGATCCTATTTCCACCGCAACAGAAAATGGCGACTTCACTGGGGACTATTCTTAATTTTTTTTTTAGGGTTATCCCTAATTTGTTCATATTTATTGCTACTTGTTTTGTTATTTTTGCATGTATATATTTGTGCCCTAGTTTGGGGGATTGTTCCTTGTGCAGTGAGATAAGTCCTACGCCCGGACTAGTGACATTATTATAGGATGGGGATATATTCGATGAGGCTTATAGGGAGTGAATCCCGACCAAGCTGATTCGAGAATCACCGCTCAGTTGAGACCTTTTCGAAAATGGTTCGGTTGAACGAGTAATCGCGAAAACTTTTTCCATGGTCGATTGGAGTCTGTGATATTGAGGACCGTATTACCTTAACACCACTTTGGCCTTATTTAGGACGTAGTGCGAGAGCTATGTGGGAGTAATCCTACAACGGCTGCTACGCGATACTACACTCAAAAGAGGTTCTCTTGAGAATATTATTCACCCCCGAGTCAGTCGGAAGGTTGATAATATCCGAAAGATGGGCTGATGACTTTGGGCACTTTGTAGAACCTTGTTCGGCAGGTACAACTAACCTATAGTACACTCCTTTTGGGATGGGTAGACCTTGACTCCGCTCACGTTCCTTTAACCTAGGACTTTGTGTGTTTTCATGCATTGCATCCATAAAGCATCTCATTGCATTTCATGGAGTTCAAATATCATTTATGGATATCGCGGGGTACCTTAAATAAAAAAATAAAATGAAAAAAACAAGGAAAAGATTTCCTTGGTACCCCACGACATTCGTAAACGTTGGAATTCCATGAAATCTTCATTTGCATTCACATTTTAGCATCATACTTTTGCATTGCATGTGTCTCCCGATTTCTCATACTCGGTTCTCTCACCCTCCAGTTTTGTCACCCTGAGTTCTCTGCATCAATACGACCCTTCAAAAGAATGGAAGATCAAAACCAAGAGATCAACCGTGTCAGCCATGAATTCGAAGATCTTCGAGGAAGTGTAGGGCAGATTTTGGAGATGTTACGAGCTCTTAGTGTGAAGGTGGATGCTCAGTCTACTGTTGTTTCTAAGACTAATACCGTTATGGAACCTCAACCAGCTGTTACTGTCGAGAATGTACCTCCTCACGGTCTTCAATCCGGTTTGGTGCCTCCCAGTGCTCGACCAGTTCGACGAGCTACCCCTCCAAAGTGCAAAATTCCTAACTCCGACCATGGTAAAGGACCTACACGTTCAAAGAACCGCAAAAAGGCTACTCCTCAACCTTTACAATATCAGCAGAGTTATGTTCAAGGTTATCCGTTTCTATATGTTCAACAACCCTATGTAGCTACTGTTGCACCTCCTTTCAATCAGCAGTTTCCTACATACCAGCCTGTGCAGTCAGCTCCGGTATATCAGGCACCAGTTTATCAACAACCTTCCGGTTATTCGCCTATGCAAGTTCCTGTCAACAGTCAACGAGCGCCCAACGCTCCTGTTCACCAGCAATCACAGGATCAGGTTCCTTATCCCCGTAAGAGCCAGTATAAGCCTTGTCCTCCAATTCCGATGACTTTCACTGAGTTATACTCCCGTTTGGTACAACAAGGTCTGATTACCACCCGTGCTTTGGGTCCTCCACCTAATCCATTACCTGCAAGTTACAACGCTACCGCTCATTGTTTATTTCATGAGGGTGCGCCCGGCCATGATCTAGAGAATTGCTATGCTCTTAAGAAAGTTGTCAGAGATTTGCTAGAAGCGAAGAAGTTGTCTTTTAGCAATGCTCAGCCGAAGATCGAGACTCCTCTCGGGGTCCCTCACTTGTCGGGTTCGAATTCTGCAAAGCATGCTACTCCTGTGGCAAATCAGCCGAATCCAATAATTATTCAAAGGCCTAGCCCGCTTCATTTCAGTAACCCTCAAGATGATATGACCGGGATCAACAAAGAATCTGGGAAAATTATTTTGAAGCAACGACTGAAAACTGTTGAAGATGTGACCAGCGTAACTGGGGCAAACCATGATGACTCACAGTGATCATAAGCCAGACGACCTTTCCATTAAGGCTCCGCCAGAGGAAACTGTTGCTTTTGAATTTCATAAACCATTTAGAAGGATTTTTCCGACAGTTCATTTGTTTATTTATATGCATTTCTCTTTGATTAAGCATATTTGGCATGTACGAACTTGTTTATTTTTGGTTAATTAATGCAACGCATATGTTTGTCTTGAATAAATCCATTCGTTTCACTCATTCAAAAAAAAAACGTTTTCATAAATCATAATGCCAACTTTACCCGATCTCTTGTTCTGATGGAGAATTAGGGGGAGGATGACGAACCCAAAACGTCAGATTTCTTGTCGTATGCTTTCAATTGAAACCCGCTGATGATGTAAGGCATTGTTTCAAATCCCAAACACTGAAGATATAAGGATGTTAATCCCTAGTCAACCTTTGAGCCTTGAAGTAGGAGTTTTTTCTTTCTTTTTAAGAACCTTCATCCTAACCTGGGGCAGGGTAGGTTTCAGTTAAACCGATCGAGCGCTTAGACTCTTAAAAAGGAAGGGCAAACCTTCGAGAACTTATCCTTAGCATCTTAAGAAGTCCAATACAATGACTATCCCTCAGGAGTGGGGCGGTCACGAGCCTTTCAAAAGATTTACACGACTTGTGCATAAAAGAATATTCAAAAAAATAAAAGCCCGCTAAGTCAAAACCTATGAAGGAGACTTAGGCAAAACTGGGGCATCCCGCTGGACTCCAAAGTCAGATCAAAAGACGTTGTCCAGGCAAAAGTTAGGGAATAAGAACAACAAACCAGTAGTTTTTAGAACCCCTATAAAGAACAATGTCGTGTGACCAATCGACAAAAGCAAATAGGTGAGTGACTGCCATGTTCAAAGCCCTGATGAGTTCTCGACCATAGCAAATCCGCTTGAGATATGAGCGTTCGTATCCGATTAACTGAATTAGGATTGGAGAACATCACGAAGAAGAGGTGGGTACAAATATAACTTTGAGCCTATATCCTTTGTTTCTTAAACCGTGAACCAAGCCACGATACAACCTTTAAAAGACCTAATTGAAGTAGGACTTCGGTTGAAAGCATACTCGACAAGATCACGTTTCCTGACTCCTACGAGCTATGCTCAGAAAGATTCATGTTGGCATTATAATTAAAGCTTATATCCTGACTAGTGATTTCGGTCACAAGTTATTGCGATACCTTTTTCAAAAAAATTTTCAAGACAAATATATGTGTGCATTAACAAGCCCAGGATAGGCATTTCAGGCATAACGACTTTGCTTGATATCTTAGAGATTTACATATGGACATAACCCGTGGAACTTGAAGATCCTGCTAAACAGGGGCAGGCAGTTTCCCAGTTCGCTTACCAACGCGAGTCTGACGTTCTTAAGAGCTATTTCTCAAAGATTGCGCCGTAACACGATTAATTTTGTGCCAGTTACGTCAAGACCTGACAAATCTCTCAAAGAGTTTTAAAACAGTGGGGCAACCAGACTCCGTGTTCTCTATAAAATCCTCTTGAGATGACCATACCTCACAACGCAAATATCCTGGGGCACCGTGTTTTAAAACAAATGGCGACTACTACAAGGTCCTCCAAGATCAAAACTATGGGGCTTCACAATTTTTCATGTACCCGATGGATTTTACTCACGGCGGCCTTCATTCCCCCGTGTTTTTAAAGGAAACAAATGGCGACTACTATAAGGTCCTTCAAGATCAAGGCCATGTGGTTTCACAAATTTTCTTCATGCACCCGACGGATTTTACTCACAGCGGCCTTCACTCCCCAGTAAATCTCAGTGTTGCAACAGGCTCCTAAACTATAGCCATCACAGTCCCCAGCGAGACTATAAGCTGACAACCTTTTCTTGGGTAACTCGAAAGTGTCCCTCAGGTTTTCTTCTCCCCATGTGAAGATGTGATACTATGCACCCAAGCAAATTACCTTCTCCCTAGAGAATTCAGAACATTTAAAACCAGATTTGGTTCCACCATTGATCTTTCTTACCCATGATTGACGTATTGGTTGCAGATAACGCAGGGTATCTCCGTCGAGATGTTTATTTCATCTCTCGTCCCGTCTCTAGTCTATTTCGTCAGCATACGCAGGGGCATAAGCATCACATGCTTATTTCATTACATATTCATTACATATTCATTACATATTCATTACATATTCATTACATATTCATTATATACTCCTTACATATTCATTACATATTCATTACATACTCCTTACATATTCACTACATATTCATGGCATACTCATTTCATAACATCTTGCATACATAAACATTAACATACATAGACATTAACATACATTCACATTAACATATGCATTAGCATTTACAAGTTCATTGTGTTTCACCATCATTTGGTTGTTACCGCCGAGTAACTGGGTTCGTCCATTCTCTCCAAATAGATTGTCAGCCCTAAGCATAAAATACTTACTTGTTTCCAGTTTCCCCACAGAGTTCGATCCTCGTGGATGACGGTTACTTCAGCTATCTTTCCTCACCAGGATAAGATGTTTACCCTTCGAGATCATTCCCTCGATGGAGTCTTGATTACCAGTCTTCTTTCTAGCTCGATCCTAGATTGAATCTCAGTCTTGTCGGTTGTCGAGCCCAACCGGACGTGCATTTATTTTGCACCATCTAAAGGTTTTCACCATACCATGACAGATACGCGACTGCTCTCGCCCGAGAAGGTTATTACTGTACCCGGACGTGCATTTATTTTGCACTATCTTTCAAGAAAATCAACTACAATCCTTTACAGATACATGCCAGTTCACGCCTGGAAAACCTATCATTACAACACTACAACACTTTACAATCCTACATGTTACAACAACACTTTACACTTTACATCTTACAGCATCAATATACAACATTTCTCACCAAAGAAGTCGATCCTATCTTCGTTATGACTCGCAGCAAATGGCCATCTCCATGGAGCAGTTGGGCTTCCATTTACCTGTCGTCTTGAAGTATAGAAGGTATGAACCAAATCGTATTCAGGAGAGCACGATCTTGAAGTACGTGGAGGTTTTGGGCGGAATCATATTCAGGAGAGCACAATTCTGAAGCATGAAGAAGTTCATTTATCCTTTAGTAAAAGAAGGAGCGGAATCATATTCAGGAGAGCACGATTCTGAGTTATGAGGAAGTTCAATTGGCCGTTTTTCAGGAGAGCACGATTCTGAAGAATGAAGAAATTTCAAGAGCCGAATCATATTCAGGAGAGCACGATTCTGAGTTATGAGGAAGTTCGATTATCCATTTTCATATTCAGGAGAGCACGATTCTGAAGTATGAAGAATTTCATTTGCAAGAAACAACCGAATCATATTCAGGAGAGCACGATTCTGAGTTATGAGGAAGTTCAATTAGCCATTTTCATATTCAGGAGAACACGATTCTGAAGTATGAAAAAATTCATTTACAACCAAATCATATTCAGGAGAGCACGATTCTGAAGTATGAGGAAGTTCAGTTCACCCTTTTCATATTCAGGAGAGCACGATTCTGAGGTATGGAGAGTTTCATTTACACGAGAAAGCCGAATCATATTCAGGAGAGCACGATTCTGAGGTATGATGAAGTTCAGTTTACCCTTTTCATGTTCAGGAGAGCACGATCTTGAAGCATAGAGAAGTTTATTTATCCTTCAGTAAGAGAAAAAATCAGAATCGTATTCCAGGCGCCGACCTTAAATGCGAGAAGATTTATTTATCAGATAAGCAGCAGCCTCTTTATTTGAGTGCTTATCCATTTTGGCATATAAGTCCCTCCCAACGATGAGTAACAATTCTCCCGCAAGAAGTTTATCAGGGCATTTCCCATCAAAGTCCATTTATTTTGGCATACAGCCGGTCTTTACCCTGTATATTTGTTACGGAGTTCCGAAAAGTCCGTTTGATCCTGTCACGAGAGATAGTTTACAGAAGCTTGGATGTTATTCTTTGCTCAATGCTCCAGCGTTTTGTAATCGATCTTACAATCGTACAGTTTTATTTTTAAGATTCCCCAGTGGAGGCCGTCTCACAGGTGTCATCTCCATTTGAGAATCTCGTTCCCGAAATGACAATTGGTCGTGTTCGCACCAGTTGACTATCATTTTAGGATTCCCCAGTGTTTGTACTGTGTCTCAGCACAACATTTTCCCCAGTGTGTTCTTCTCGTAGCGTCTGCCTCGTAGCGCTTGTCATCATTTTCATATCCATCATTCCAGCATACGCATCACATCATAACCATATCATCTGTATTAAGCGGTCCTCGCTTTGTCCATAGCATTGCATACCGTCGCATATAAGGGCAAAATTTTCGGTTATCTATATTTAAATCTCTCCACCACGATTCCTCGAGTCTCTGTCACTCAAATCGTCCGGTGTAGCTATTTAAATAGGGGCAACTGTAATACCCCAAATTTTACCCTTATATTTAGTCAGTCATTTCGCATATCATCTCATATGTACATTTGCTAACCACTAACAAGTTATGAAGGTGTTTGTTTTGCAGATTTGGTCCCAGGGGTATTTTGGTCATCTTACACAAATTCTACCAATGCCTTGAAGACGGGCTGTTATTAAAATTCTGGGGCATTTGATGCGTTGTTGTTTTGAGGCATTTATCTATCACCAGGTCTGATCATATTAAGATTTTGGCATTTGGTCAGTGGAATTTAATTACGAGTAATGTTACTGTTGATGCTGAAACTGTTGTGATTACGGTGCCCATATGTGTTTGGTTATGAAATGGTTGGTTAACATTTTAATCGGATGATGAGATTAGGATTACAAATGAGACGAGTGCACCAATAAGAATACCACTCGGGAGTATTTATGTTTTATGCCTATGTTAATGAATTTAAATACTT
The DNA here is from genome assembly GCA_963859935.3 of Lathyrus sativus. Classification (NCBI taxonomy): domain Eukaryota; kingdom Viridiplantae; phylum Streptophyta; class Magnoliopsida; order Fabales; family Fabaceae; genus Lathyrus; species Lathyrus sativus. The sequence continues at coordinate 276,224,030 of OZ012737.1, forward strand.
GTGGATTTATTCACAAATGTTTATATTTTTTAACTAAGAATAAAATATAAATAAATTCAAAATTTTGGGAATTTTATTTCATAAAAAATGTCATCATACAAGAAGTGGAGGTTGCTTCATATTTTATAAGTGCTGTTACAAGGAAATACATTAAAGTTCTAATCCTAAGGGATTACATTAAAGTATCTATCCTAAATCCTAAGAACATCTAAATGTCATATGTACTCTTTGAACTTCTCCACGAATCCTCGACCAACCTGCACATCAAGGAAACAAACAGTGTAGAAAAAAATGTTAGAAGTTTTTTGACACTCTCAGAACAATGTCATCATCGAGTGCCGGGAGTGGCACAACCGAAGCTGCGTCCTACCCCCGTTACCGATCCGCGCCGTGGGCGTCAGATCAGGTAATACCTGTTCTTATCGATACGGGACATCCGAGAGATAGAAAAAATAAAAGAAGCGGGACTGATTCGTTTTGCCGCGATTGGATTTCCAAACTGATACGAGAATGAGACAACATAGGCAAATTCTGACTCAAACCCGGATGCCGGCAGGTCTGAGTCACTTTGGTTCCGAAGCTTCCACACCTGAAAATCCACAAACACATCAATATCAGGTTCAGCATTCAAAACTCAAAACGATTCATAAGTTGCCATAAGGCATCAAACTGCAGCAATCCTGAACAGGGCAGAGAAACGAAACCAAACAGCATCATACACCATCAAAGCCTTCGGCTCAAAAGCATACCAAAACAGGACAAGAGAATTGAAATGCAAGCCAAAGCTGCATCAATTCCAAACAAACTGCATCAAAACCATATTTCAGAAGGCAAAACATCCTGTAAATCATGCCCAACAGGATCCAAATAAAAAGGTAACAGCATCCACACGAAACTGTATCAAGCTGCATAAAACATACCAAAGTTTGTCAGTTAGGGGGCAAGCTTCACCCGATACAGATGGCAAGTCATAAAAAATGGACACCAAGTTGCAGCACAAAGCATAGCGCAGAATGGGGCTCAGTCATGAGCATCATCGCCCCAACAAATGAGTCACCAAAACAAGTTATCAAATCATGCTCAGTTCATAAAACAAACAAATCATCAAACACGGGGCTCAGTTAATCAAACATCATAGCCCAGGTCATCATCACCAATTCAATCAGAAGCAGCAATATGATCAGAAGCCAGGATGTAGTATCCTGCTCCAAGTGGTTCAGACTAAGCGTCATCACTACCATGTACCCGTCTCGGCGGCAAAGATCAAGGCAAAGTGTCCATCCTGAAAGAAGAAAAAGAAAAGTAAGTGCTAATGATCAGGATTGAATCAAAATAAAATCGCATCAGGAATCAAATCAGTATCCAAATTCCCCAAAAGCAATCCAATTCACATCAGCAAGAGTCTAATCAGAAGATGATCAAATCAAATTGAATCTGGAAATAGAAAGTTTCGAGTCAGGTCCAAATCGTATTGGAACTCAATCTGGGAAAAATAGAAACAAATCAAAATGAATCCATCAAGAAATCCCGTGAATTAATATCAGATGCCAATCAACCCAATCTGAAGGCAAACCATATCAGAAAATAATAGAGATTTTGATTTGATGTCAATCCCAAAGCAGATCAAAACAAATCAGTTCAGGTTATTAAATCGAATAGGGTCAGAAGAATCAGCTGGAAATCAGAGACCAATCAAATCCTAAAAGGGGAATGTATCAGATGGAACCAAATCGTATCCCATTGGAACTCATTTTGAATCAATCAAATTCATACCAGAAAAATGAATTGAGATCCCAATCGTATCAGAAAGCATCGTATTGGAACTCAATCTGGAAAAATCAAAAGCAAATAATATCACCACAAAATCAAATCTCAGAAAAAAACACAAGTTCAAGGCCCAAAAAGAGAGATAAAGAGAAGTTATAAATAGGAGGATACAACCTGATGGAGAGGAGGAGTTGAAACCCTAGACGGAGAGTATCAGAAGCGGTGAAGAATCCACATGCAGAAACCCTAACGAGTGAGAATCGCGAGACTCAGAGACGAAGTCTCATCATCGCCTCCAACAGCCACAACCGCGCTATCAATCGAAGGAAGATCACCTTCGCCGTTTAAACGGCGGGCAATCAAACCTTCCTCGAACCCGCGGACTCAGAGAGTTGAAGTTCTTCCTCACCGTCCATGAGTTCAAGCCTAGCATCAAAGAAAAAGGTAGGGAGATCAAGTGTTTATCTGTTCATGTTGTGATTGCAGGAAAAAGTGGCGGACGGTACACCCTAGAGGCACGCGAGGAAGAAGAAAGATGAGAATGAGAGAAACGAGAGGAAGAACGAATGGAAACGGCGCCGCGAGATTGAGCTGGGGTCTGGGAACCCTAATTTTCATTATGTCTGCCACTTGGGTTGGGTCCGGGTGTGATGACCGGCCCAACCCTTTTTCCCTTTTTATTTTTTTGTTTTATTAATTTGTTTTATGTTTTAAAAAAACTTTTTCTTAACATTTTAATTTCATAATTTTTAAAAAAAATATTTTTTCTCATTTTAATCCCTTTAAAATATAATTATTAAGAATAAATTAAAACTTTTTTTAATAAAATTAAACTTTTGTAAATATAAAATGAAAAACTTTTTTTAATAAAATAAATAAAAACTCTTTTTAAAAATATAAAAATAAAAAACCTTTTTTTAAATTTCTCTTTTGCAAGCCAACATTAAATTAGTAAGTTTTTTTAAAATAAACAATAGTAAGATCTCAATCTTCTCTGCCTACTAACGGGTGTTCATTTTTTTTGCAGTTCATATTTGGTGTATTGAATTTTCATTTAAGTTTCATTCATATTTGTATCTGTATCTCAATTGTAATCTCGCGAACCTAATAATCGCGTTTACTTTTCGCATTTAAATTCCCGCTAATGTATGGTTTAAATTTCTGCTGATGTATTGCAATATTTCTGTCACATTACACGCTCCGAAGGAATTAGGTCTAGCATTTGACTGCCGTGTCAATAGTCCTCAACCTCAACTTCAAACTACAAACTACAAACCCTAATTTTCACAAATGCCTCGCCGCAGGCAAAATTACAATTTTACCCCTAGCATTAGGTCAAAGAGCCGCCGCGCTCATTTTAGGGTTTCCCGCCGCGGAATCCCTAACCTAATTTAACCCTAATTACAACTTAACATTTCAACGTAGAGATTTGGAGTTTCTACACTCCACGTAAGCGTGTCCTTAAGATGCGTTTATTCCCCTTGAGACCTTGACCACAGTCAAGAAGTTTCTAACCTCCCTATTGAGGGGAACTACGATTACTCTGATTCCACTCCCGTAAGGATACGTAGGCACAAGATGCGATGTCTTGCCGAGTAAACTTAGAATTAACCCCTTAGGCCTCCTTTCGCACTTTTAATCCTTTGTACATATACCTTAAGCAAATGAATAAAGCGAATAGTAAACATCTGAACAAAAGGTTCCTGTAGAGTACTACAGAAGTTTAGGGTGCTAATACCTTCCCTAAATTTAACCAACCCCCGAATCCTAGAATTTCCCCGCATTGTGTTTACGATGCAAAATAGGTTTTCCCTTTTTGACCTTTTCCTTCGGATAAATCAAAGAGCGGTTGTGAATTGAATTGCGATTCAAACTAATTAATAGTTTGTGATCCTATTTCCACCGCAACAATAGGTAAGCCCAATAGTCAAGAAAAATGATGCTTTTGAATGGGTTAAATGCAGGCTGGAGAGTGTTGGTTGATGGCTGGTTCAGATTCACTTTTCCACCTCATGCTTGCCTTATGATTTCAAATGCAAGTTGTAAAGCCACTTGCAAGCCCACTTGCAAGTTTGGCTAATTCCATCTCCTCTGCATTTCCTTCACATTTCTATGCATTTTCTGATCATGGACCACTTAGGGACTTTTGTAGGATTTGTCAAGAGCTTTTAAATGAGCTTTGAACCAACTCAATTGGATGTGTGGTTAAGGAGTTATGGTTTAGCCCCTTTCAAACCCCTAATTTTCGGATTTTTCGATTACTCCTTCATCCTTGATCTAATGGTCATGAAAATTGATAGGCAAGTGCAATATGATATAAGGAACATTTTTTATTCACACTTTGAAGTCCAATTCCTTAAATTTGAAGAGTTGACTTTTTGGTCAACCGTACGATCGATCGGTGACTACCGAGTCGTCTGTTGACACTCTGGACCTTCTGAGACTTTGAAACTTCTTGGATGAACTTTATTAAGCTATATGAACTTCATGAATCATAATACTACCATTAAAACATCCTCCAACATTAAAGTCAAACTACAGTTGACTTTTACTTGGTCAAAACCCTAATCGGGTGCCCTAAAATACACTGTTCTTGATTCTGGGGTAACAACCTCAAATTGGATTCTCAATTGACATTATATGATACCCTTGATCTTATTTCATGATTGAATTATCCTAAAACTTTGATTGATCACAATCCCTGAAGCTTCGATTTGACTGTACAAAACTCTGATTCATCTGTAACTTGACAAAGACAAACTTGTACTGGGTTAAGGTTAGATAACTCATGAGTATGCTCCTAAAATGAGAATCTAAGGGGTCAAAATTTGGGTTGCAATAGTTGCCCCTATTTAAATATCTTCACTAGATGGAACCGAGAGATGACAATCCTCGTAGAATCGCAGTGAAAGGAATTTAAATATAGAAAACCGAATATTTTGTCCCTTAGATCCGATGATATGCAAAATGACAGGTCCTGATATGCCATGAATTCTAAATGATGTTTCTTGGTGCTTGGATGCAAGACATATGCAGAAGACAGGAAAACAAAACAACGAGTAACTACTCACGGGACCTGATTTTGTGGATCCGACGCTGGGGAAAACCGGGCTATAACAATCAATAGTTCCAACATGACCAGTGATAACTGAGAGGAAAATTTCACATGAGGACGTACAAAGTCCAATGAAGATGACAATCTTACTAGGGAAGATCAAACACTCCACTGGGGGAAGAGCTAGACTCCCATCGGGGACAAGAGCGACCTTCTACTAGGGAAGTGAAGAACTAGAAACACGAACCTCACTGGGATGATCAGATGAGGAACTTCCTATAGCAAAGAGTTCAAACGGGATCTTCAGGAGTGGACTAGAAAAAAAGACAAAACATATTGGGGATACTAGTGACGACTAGATCTCCAAGACTTGTCTGGGAAAAAAGGTTTCACTGGGGAGACTAATGTCGCCCAATTTTAATGAATGGTTCAAAACAGTGCTAGTAACCACTAGACTTTCCCGAGGTGATGGTAACGACCAACCTGGGGCAATAACAAATGAGATTTCTCAAATCCAATCGAGAATACGTAAGATTTCGACTGGGAAAATTAGTGATGACCAAATTTCAAGCAATGCCAGTAATTACTGGACTTAAAGGGGATTAAGAACGACCAAGTCCGGGTACCAATGACGATTGGGTTTCAAGCAATGCCAGCTACGACTGGACTTTGAAAGAAAACATGGTGACGACCAAATCAGGGTATACCAACACATGTGGTTATGAGAATGCTAGCAAGCTACTAGGCTTTAGCTGGGGAGGTTGGTAACGACCAAACCAAAAGATACCAATAACGATTGGATTCCAAGTGACGCCAGTTACGACTGGACTTCCATGGGGACAGTTGGTAATGACCAATATGATATCAATTCTGATAGGACTTCACAGGGGATTTGCTAGTGATGACTAGACTTCAGAGGGAAAAGGTTGGTATCAACCGAACCAAAAGGTAACAACGAGTGAAGTTAAGACAATGCCAGTTACGACTGGACCTCAAAGGAAATCATGGTGACGACCAAAAGAAAACCAAGAACGATTGGATTTAGAACACTACCGGTTACGACTGGACTTCAATGGAGAAGGTGGTGACGACCGAATTAAAAGATACCAATGAGTGAATTTTAAGGCAATGCCATTTACGACTGGTCTTAACAAGAAATATGGCGACGACCAAAAAACTACAAATAACGACTGGCTTCTAAAACAATGCTAGTTATGACTGGACTTTTAGGCGGAAGTTCACTAGCAGTGATCTGTCATTCACGGGGAATCGACAGATAGCACACCGAAATCGAGAGGCAAAATGGATCACACTGAACCCAGGCTGAAAAGGTGTATGTAGTCTTGAAAAATAAATCCAATACTAACAGGGGAACCGAGCTTTCTAAACAAGCTATTCAGAGATGACAAAGTAAATTCAAGTGCTCAGACATCTTCTACTGGGACGAGTCTTCACATCATCATAAGAAGTTCCTTGAGAAAACAGTCTTCAAGTTTTGATACCCACACATGACCAAAGGAAAATCAGCAGTTCGACTTGCTTACACTTCATTGGGGAATGTAATTGGATTGCATATCAAAGTTATGTTACCCTGAGGTTTCGGGGAAATATGATTTTCCTCGACTCTTTTCCATGAGTTAAAGTTTTTATGTTTGTTAATCTTTTCAAGTTTATTCAAATAATTTGACCCTAATGCTTTCAAAATTATCGTTTATCAACGAACAATATTTTGCATAACAAAGAAAATAAGGAAATGGTAAATTTGCAAAAGAAAGAATGGCTCAAAAACTGATTTTATTCAAGAATGTAATCTTGCAAATGACAAAATTCCATAGAAGTTTTACAAGTGAAAAATGGCAAAGTGGACAAGATTACATTGAATCCCATGACCAAACTATCCCTAAAGACTAAAATTCCTCAAAATCCTTGCTTCTGACGAGAGCGGTTGGAGTGAATTCTTGTAGGACCTTCTGCGTTAGTGACAACTCATCTGATGCAGTGAAACGCTTTTGTCCCTAATTTTTGCCTGGACCGCCCTTTCGGGTTTTCAATCCACTGGGACACTCATTTTTGCTTAAGCCGCCCTTTCGGGTTTTCAACTTAGCGAGCTCTTATTTTCTTTCTTTTTCTCTTTTTCTCTTTTTATTCTTTTTCTTCAACCCTAACTTTTGCATAAGCCGCTCCTTTGAGTTTTCGGTTTATCGGGTGCTTTTAGGCGTAATATTTTCGTACTGCATCAGAATTCACTAGATGAGTAAGCTACTCTCCATCCATGGTAGTGAGAATCAGCGAGCCTCCTGAGAAGATCGTTTTCACAAAAAACGGGCTGTCATAGTTAGGCATCCACTTTCCCCGTGTATCTTTATGAACTGGTAAAATCTTTTTGAGTACAAGTTCCCCTTCTCGGAATTCTCGGACACGAACTTTCTTGTCAAAAGCCCTCTTGATCCTTTTCTGATATAACTGACCATGACACATCGCAGACATGCGCTTTTCGTTGATGAGATTCAACTGATCAAACCTTTCTCTTACCCATTCTGCTTCTTCAAGCTTGGTTTCCATTATGACTCTCAAAGAAGGTATCTCGACCTCAATGGGAAGTACCGCATCCATTCCATATACCAAAGAAAAAGGGGTTGCCCCTGTTGAAGTGCGAACCAACGTTTTGCACCCATGCAAGGCAAATGGTAGCATCTCATGCCAATCCTTGTAAGTTTTCGCCATCTTTTGCAAAATCTTTTTGATGTTTTTATTCGCAGCTTCTACAGCTCCATTCATCTTGGGACGATAAGGAGAGGAATTATGATGTTCATATTTGAAGTCATCGCATAAATCTTTCATGATTTTGTTGTTCAAATTGGTACCATTGTCCGTTATGATCCGGCTCGGAATTCCGTAACGACAGATAATCTCTTTCTTGATAAAACGAGCCACCACTTGTCGAGTAACATTAGTGTAGGATATGGCTTCAACCCACTTTGTGAAATAATCAATGGCAACCAGAATAAATCGGTGTCCGTTGGAAGCTTTTGGTTCAATTGCCCCGATCATATCGATGCCCCACATAGAGAAAGGCCATGGTGATTACAACACATTTAGCAACGTCGGAGGTACATGCATCTTATCCGCATAAATCTGACACTTGTGACATTTCCTGGCATACTGAATACAGTTAATTTCCAAGGTCAACCAGTAATAACCAGCCCTCAAAATCTTTTTAGACATAGCATATCCATTGGCATGAGTACCAAACATTCCTTCGTGAACATCTTGCATTAACAACTCTGCTTCTCGTCTGTCGACACATCTAAGCAGGACCATATCATGATTCCTTTTGTAGAGTACATCATTGCTGAGAAAAAATTTGGATGCTAATCGTCTGAGAGTTTTCTTGTCACGTGATGTAGCATCTGTTGGATACTCTTGTTTTAACAGGTAATTCTTTATGTCATAGAACCATGGCTTATCATCAGCTTCTTCTTCAACCATCTGACAGTAGGCGGGCTCGGGCTTGCGTTCGATTCGAATGAGAGTGGCATTATTGACATCCTTAATTCTCCACATTGAGGCTAACATGGCTAGGGCATCGGCAATGTGATTCTAAGATCTCGGAACATGTTTGAAAGTGATTTCATCGAAATATTCCATCATCTTGACGATGTAGGCTCTATAAGGAATCAAATTCTCATGTCTAGTTTCCCATTCTCCAGTAACCTAATAGATAACCAAAGCTGAATCCCCACTGACTTCAAGAAGTTTGATTTTGAGGTCGATAGCTGCCTCGAGGCCGAGAATGCATGCTTCATATTCAGCGATATTGTTTGTGCAGTCAAAATCCAACCTGGCTATGAATGGAGTGTACCCACCTTCTGGATCCATTAAGACGGCGCCTACGTCATGCCCACTGTAATTGGAGGAACCATCAAACATCATTTTCCAGCGAAGACTTTCCTGCGGACCCTCATCAAGACCTGGCTCTTCACAATCTTTTACCAACATGATGTCTTCATCTGGGAAATCAAATTTGGGAGACTCATATTCTTCCACTGGTTGATCTACAAGATATTCTAACAAAACACTACCCTTGATAGACTTCTGGGCTACATACCGGATGTCGTATTCTGATAATAACATATGCCAACGGGCGAGTCTTCCAGTCTGAGCAGGCTTCTCAAAAATATATTTTATCGGATCCATTTTTGAAATCAACAAAGTGGTATGACAAATCATATACTGCCTCAAGCGTCTAGCAGCCCATGCCAAAGCACAACAAGTTTTCTCCACGAGCGAATATCGACTTTCACAATCAATAAACTTCTTACTCAAATAATAGATAGCATGTTCTTTTCGTCCAGACTCGTCCTGCTGACCTAACACACAACCTATTGAATTCTCAAGCACTGTCAAATACATGAAGAGAGGTCTTCCCGGAACCGGAGGTATTAAGATTGGAGGCTCTTGAAGATAGCCCTTAATCTTATCAAACGCTTGCTGACGATCTGTATTCCAAACAACCGTCTGGTCCTTGCATAATAATTTGAAGATGGGCTCGCAAGTAGGAGTCATATTGGAAATAAATCTGGATATGTAGTTCAGTCTTCCAAGAAAACCTCTGACTTGCTTTTCCATTTGTGGAGCTAGCATGTCTTGAATGGCTCGGACTTTATCTGGATCTACCTCAATCCCTCGGTGACTGACAATGAAACCGAGTAACTTCCCAGATCTTACTCCAAAGGTACACTTGGTTGGATTCAGTCTCAACTGATATTTTCTGAGTCTTTTAAATAATTTCAAAAGATGTTCCAAATGGTCCTCCTCGCTTTGAGATTTGGCTATCATGTCATCAACATATACCTCTATCTCCTTGTGCATCATATCATGAAATAAAGTTACCATGGCCCTTTGATAAGTAGCACCTGCGTTCTTCATACCGAAAGGAATAACTTTGTAACAGTAAGTCCCCTACGGAGTAATGAAAGTAGTTTTTTCCATGTCATCGGGATCCATCTTAATCTGATTGTAACCGGAGAACCCATCCATAAATGATAAAACTGCAAAGCGAGTCGTATTATCCACCAACGTATCGATATGCGGCAAAGGGAAATCATCCTTCAGACTGGCCTTGTTTAGATACCTGTAATCCACACACATTCTGACTTTCCCATCCTTTTTCGGTACAGGTACAATATTGGCCACCCATTCGGGGTATTTGGACACTGCTAAGAAACCCGCATCAATCTGTTTCTTCACCTCATCTCGAATCTTGAGAGCCATGTCAGGTCTTGTCCTTCGGAGCTTTTGCTTAACCGGTGGGCATTCTGGTCAAAGTGGTAACTTGTGAACCACTATGTCAGTGTCTAGACCCGGCATATCTTGGTATGACCAAGCAAATACATCCACATATTCTTTCAAAAGTTCTTCTAGTTGCTCCTTGACTTCTGCCCCTAGAGCTACCCCAATCTTGACCTCTTTCTTGTCTTCTTCGGTGCCAAGATTAATGACTTCTACCTATTCTTTGTAGGGTTGAAGCTCTACATACTCATGGTGTGCCAATTTTACCAGTTCATCAGGGATTTCAAAATCTTCATCCTCATCTTCAGCTTGGTATATTGGTGAATCAAAGTCAGGAGGGAATGCAAAGTCATAGGATTCAATGGGATTTAGGACATCACTGCACGTTGGAATGGCTTAATTTATTAAAACACACAAAGACAAATGCAGCACACAAAAGAGAAAATTGTTTTGGTTTTTTAAGATTGCCATTTTTCTTCTTCTTTTTTTTAAATGAAAGCAAAAACAGTAAAGGAAATAACACAAGGAAATTAACAAAATAGTTCATTTTTCATTGATTTTCTTGAAAGCTCGGGGCCCTTACAAAACATTCCTATAGCCTTGGGCATGGCTATGGAGATTCAAAACAAAAACAAGAAAAAGAAAGACAAACAAATTACTTTGACTCAGGAAAGACCAAATGAATCTCAATAGCTTCCCAGTTGCTCAAAGCAGTGTTGCAATGATACACTAACTGCTCAAGGTCTTCATCTTTAAAATCTTCTTCCACAGCACTGACTTGGAAACCTCCACTGATGAATACTTCTTGTATAATCTTCGGGCGTCCCTTGTCATGTGTCGGTGTTTCATCATGAGTTGGTTTGTAACCCAACCCTTGGCGAACCATCTTTGGCTTCACTTCAATAACCTCTCCCCAACCTGCGGGAGTACCTTCTTCCAGCGTGGACTTGATGCTCTGAGCGGATGCAAAAGACGAACCACTCTTAGCCACTGTTTCTTCTAATATCACTGCATTAGCTATCTCGAGTGCCTAAAAGGAAGTTTCTAACGCGCCCTCATCTGCTTCAATATACTTGAATGATGACAGAATGCTCACCATTAGGTCCTCTTCACCGTGTACAATCACTAACTTATCATTCACAACACATTTCATTCTCTGATGCAATGTGGAAGTCACTGCCCCAGCGGCGTGAATCCACGGTCGTCCCAACAAACAACTATAAGCTGGGTTAATGTCCATGACTTGGAATGTAATATCGAACACATGAGGTCCGATCATGATTGGCAATTCTACCTCTCCAACAACCGTTCTTCTTGACCCATCAAAAGCTTTTACAATCAAGGACGTTGGTTTCATTTCTGCCCCTGCATATGCTAGCCTTGCGAGCGACCTGGTGGGCAATACATTCAATGAGGATCCAATATCGACTAGAACTCGTGCCATTGTGTCTTCTTGGCACCTGACAGATATGTGCAATGCACGGTTGCGATTGCGTCCTTCGTTCGGTAACTCTGCATCACTAAAGCTCAGGGTGTTACAGGCTGTAATATTGGCTATTACTGAATCAAATTGTCCGAGAGTTATGTCCTTTGTTACATGTGCCTGTTTCAATACTTTTTGCAGAGCTTCTCTGTGAGCTGGAGAATTCATTAAGAGAGACAAGATCGATATCTTTGATGGGGTTTGGTGGAGCTGATCAATAATCCTGTAATCACTTTTTTGAATAATCCTTAAGAATTCTTCGTCGTCTCCTTTAGTACCTGGTACCTCTTGTTCTTTTGTCGCAGCAGGGGTAACCTCTTTTGGAGTGACTTCTGTTACTTTTGGCTGATAGATTCGACCACTACGGGTCATTTTGCTTGTACCTGCAATGTTTGTCACGTCTACTTGGTCGTCTTTTACTGTCTCTTTCTGACTAACCTTCCCAGACCCCCGATCTATCACAGTCATGTCATACTTCCATGGAATAGCCTTTGTGCTTTCAAAAGGAAACGGTCTTGGTTTCTGGATAATAACCGGTTGAGGTGGATTAACAGCCGACTTATTGAAAACAGGCTTCATATTTTTGTTGGTCGTTTTGAACACCGGAACTTTCTCACCTTTCTTTGGTAAATTAAAAACAGGCTCAATTACCAAAACTTCTTCTCTCCTCACCTTACTATACACTTGCAGTACTTCCTCATCAATCAATCTTTGTATATCTTTTCGTACCTTATCACACCCTCTAGAATCACTAGAACATTCTTCACAATCATTATGGGTATCCTCTATCAATCCTGCTTTTAGTAGTTTCTCGTGAAGTAACCTCAACGGGGTTCTAATCTCTGACACACCTCGGACCATCCTTTCATCTGACACTTCTTCTACTTTATTGACCCCTCCATGGTTCGGCTTTTGACATTTGGGGTTACATCATCAAAAGACAAGATCTTCTTTTCCATCAACTCCCTGACAAGATGTTTTAAAGCAAGACATCCTTCTAAATCATGACTGGCAGCACCTTCGTGAAAGGCACAATGAGAATTTGGATTATAGTGGGGAGATGTAGTGTCTGGATTTAATGGTCGTGTTGTTACCAATCCCTGCTGCACTAAGGAGGGGTACAATTCTGTGTAAGTCATCGGTATCTAAGGAAGTGGAGGTTTTGTTGCTGGCCTCCGATTCTGGTAGTTCTGTCTGGGTGCCTGAGCTCTAGGCTGAGGATGTTGCTGATAGGGTGAAGCGTTGGGCGCTCGTTGATACCCTTGTTGAATTGGCTGATATACAGGTGCTGGCTGCACTGTCTGATAACTGGGAACAGGATGACTGAAAGCCGGAGTTACAGCTGCCACATATGGTTGTTGGGCATACTGCAACGGATACATTGGTCGTTGTTGTTGGGATTACTGAACATAACTCTGCTGATACTGTTCGTAAGGCGGTCTCCAGGTGCGACTCTTTCTTCCCACGGTTACTGCATTTGTCTCCCCTTCTTTCTTTTTATGAAAATTACTGTTGAACTTCTTGACATTGTTGTTACCAGAAGTGCTGGAACCGCTAGCTACCTTTCCATTCTTCATTCCCAACTCTACTCTTACCCCCACTGCTACTATATCAGAAAAACATGCGGTTACACTACTGATCATCTTCTCATAAAACTCCGGTCTCACTGTATCGACGAACCAATCTGTTAGCTCTTTTTCACTCAAAGGAGGTTCCACCTGAGAGGCGGTTTCCCTCCACCTTTGTGCATACTCTTTGAAAGATTCTGAACTCTTATGTGACATACTCAGTAACTGTCTTCTATCAGGGGCTAAATCCATGTTGTACTTGTAATGTTTCACAAAAGCATCAGCCTAGTCTTGGAAACTATGAATACGAGACTGATCCAAACCCAAATACTATTTAGCAGGAGCTCCTTTCAAACTATCTTGGAAACAGTGAATCATTAACTTGTCATCTTCTACGTGAGCGGCCATTCTTCAATAATACATAATCAGATGTGTCCGAGGACAAGTAGCCCCAGAATACTGATCAAAATTGGGAACTTTGAATTTCGGCGGAATTACCAACCCAGACACTAAACACATATCTCTGGCATCAGTACCAAAGATGTCATTCCCTTCCATTGCTTTGACTTTCCTGCCGATAGTCTCTACACTTTCTTTCAACTTATCATGTCGTCCACTCTCTTCTTCATACCCATCAGGACTTTCGTACACTTGCGGAGGATTATGAAAAATAGGGCGCGCTTGAATCTGAACAGAAGGCTGAGTATAAGTAGGAATAACTTGAGGAACTTCTGGCCCTAGAGGAACTGCTTGTTGATTGACTACTGGTGGAGGTACAAAACCAGGCAGTAACCCATATGGTGGAACACTTGCAACAGTGACTGCCGTTGGGATCGGCTCTACAGCTGTGCTAGTGATTTCAGAAACAACAGTGGCTTGAGTGTCCAATTTTGCACGAATGACTTGTAGGGCTTCCATGATCTGCCCCATGCCTCCTCGTAGCTCTCCAAGTTCATTATCAATCTTATCCACATCCAAATTCTGTCCTTCCATTTTTAGACGAGCTTGGGCTCGGGTGTTGTATCGGTGTTGAGGATTCAGTGTGATTCTTTCTCTCTCTCTCTCTGGAGACAAGACAGCGAGATAAGACACAACACAAGAATATGCACATGCAATGCCTATGAATGCAAAATGCAACAATGCAAAATTAATCATTCAAGGAATCCAAAGAAATATTTGCAAAAATTATAATAATGGGGAAATAACCAAATTCAAAGTCTTCATAGATTAACAACTGAGAGTTTTACAACAACGATTCTGAAACTGAAATACAAGTCTTCAATACAGATACATAATGAAATAAAACGAAAGATAACAGGATTTTAGATCTTCTGGTTGGACGGCCCTTCGCCTTTTGGCTGACTTCTCCTTCCACCTTGACGGATCAACTCTTGAAGTTCTTCCTTTTCTTGCATAGCCTTGAAATACTTGTCTCTCCAAGTCTTTCCTTCTTTTTCAGCTTTTGCCAAAGGAGCTTTTAATTCTTCTATGAGAGTAGGCTTGGGTGAGTCAGGCTCAAAGCGAGTATAGAACATCTTCAACGCTGCTTCTTTTACCCATGATAAGTAAGATTCTGAAACAGTAGAGTCGTGGTAACCTAGGGCAGTTACTCCCCTTGTGTGGACATAACGCCAAGCATTCACAATTCGAGCCCTGTAAGCGGGATTCTTCCCCTCTTCAATGTAAAAGCTTCTCAAAAAGTCTGGGTCCGGTTCATCTTCCATGGGGTGCCCCAACTGTCGACGAACGAGAATAGGATTATAGCTGATGCAACCATTGACGCTGATAAGCGGTACATTCAGGAAATCTCCACAGCTTTGGATCATGGAAATCCCGTCATCAAATTCGAAGTCCGGATCAACCTGAAGTTGAGAAGAACATCTGACCTCACCGTCAAGCATCTGTTAAACAAACAGGCATCGAACCCGAAGGGCGGCTCAACCCGAAGTTGATAAGAACATCTGACCGCACCGTCAGGCATCTGTTAAACAAACAAGCATCGAACCTGAAGGCCGGCTCAACACGAATTTGAGAGGAACATCTGACATCTCCGTCACGCATCTGGTAAACAAACAGGCATCGAACCCGAAGGTCGGCTCAACATGAAGTTGAGAGGAACATTTGACTTCATTGTCAAGCATCTGTTAAACAAACAGGCATCAAATCCAAGGCCGGCTCAACCCAAAGTTGAGAAGAACATCTGACCTCACTGTCAAGCATCTATTAAACAAACAGGCATCGAACCCGAAGGGCGGCTCAACCTGAAGTTGATAAGAACATCTGACCGCACCGTCAGGCATCTGTTAAACAAACAGGCATCGAACCAGAAGGTCGGCTCAACATGAAGTTGAGAGGAACATCTGACCTCGGTGTCAGGCATCTGTTAAACAAACAGGCATCAAACCCGAAGGTCGGCTCAACATGAAGTTGAGAGGAACATTTAACTTCACTGTCAAGCATCTGTTAAACAAACAGTCAGCAAATTCGAAATCCGGCTCAACCCGAAGTTGAGAAGAACATCTGACCTCACCGTCAAGCATCTGTTAAACAAACAGGCATCAAACCCGAAGGGCGGCTCAACCCGAAGTTGATAAGAACATCTGATCGCGCCATCAGGCATCTATTAAACAAACAGGCATCGAACCCGAAGGCCGGCTTAACACGAAGTTGAGAGGAACATCTGACCTCGGTGTCAGGCATCTGTTAAACAAACAGTCATCGAACCCGAAGGTCGGCTCAACATGAAGTTTAGAGGAACATTTGAGGTCATTGTCAAGCATCTGTTAAACAAACAGTCATCAAATTCGAAGTCCGGCTCAACCCGAAGTTGAGAAGAACATCTGACCTCACTGTCAAGCATCTGTTAAACAAATAGGAATCGAACCCAAAGGGCGGCTCAACCCAAAGTTGATAAGAACATCTAACTGCACCGTCAGGCATCAGTTAAACAAACAGGCATCGAACCCGAAGGCCGGCTCAACACGAAGTTGAGAGGAACATCTGACCTCGGTGTCAGATATCTGTTAAACAAACAGGCATCGAACCCGAAGGTCGGCTCAACATGAAGTTGAGAGGAACATTTAACTTCACAGTTAAGCATCTCTTAAACAAGCAGTCATCAAATTCGAAGTCCGGCTCATCCCGAAGTTGAGAAGAACATCTGACCTCACCGTCAAGCATCTGTTAAACAAACAGGTATCGAAACCAAAAGGCGGCTCAACCCGAAGTTGATAAGAACAACTGACTGCACCGTCAGGCATCTGTTAAACAAACAGGCACCGAACCCGAAGGCCGGCTCAACACGAATTTGAGAGGAACATCTGACCTTTGTGTCAGGAATCTGTTAAACAAACAGGCATCGAACCCGAAGGTCGGCTCAACATGAAGTTGAGAGGAACATATAACTTCACTGTCAAGCATTTGTTAAATAAATAGTTACCAAATTCAAAGTCTGGCTCAACCCAAAGTTGAGAAGAACATCTGACCTCACCGTCAAGCATCTGTTAAACAAACAGGCATCGAAACCGAAGTGCAGCTCAACTCGAACTTGAGAAGAACATATGACCTCGCCGTCAGGAATCTGTTAAATAAACAGTCATCGAACCCGAAGGGCGGCTCAACCCGAAGTTGAGAGGAACATCTGACCTCGGTGTCAGGCATCTGTTAAACAAACAGACATCGAACCCGAAGGTCGGCTCAACATGAAGTTGAAAGGAACATTTAACTTCACTGTCAAGCATATGTTAAACAAACAGTCATCAAATTCGAAGTCCGGCTCAACCCGAAGTTGAGAAGAACATCTGACCTCACTGTCAAACATCTGTTAAACAAACAGGCATCGAACCCGAAGGGCGGCTCAACCCATAGTTGATAAGAACATCTGACCGCACCGTCAGGCATCTGTTAAACAAACAGGCACCGAACCCGAAGGCCGGCTCAACACGAAGTTGGGAGGAACATCTGACCACGGTGCCAGGCATCTATTAAACAAACAGGCATCGAACCCGAAGGTCGGCTCAACATGAAGTTGAGAGGAACATTTAACTTCACTGTCAAGCATCTGTTAAACAAACCGTCATCAAATTCGAAGTCTGGCTCAACCCGAAGTTGAGAAGAACATCTGATCTCACCGTCAAGCATCTGTTAAACAAACAAGAATCGAACCTGAAGGGCGGCTCAACCCGAAGTTGATAAGAACATCTGACCGCACCGTCAGGCATCTGTTAAACAAACAGGCATAGAATCCGAAGGCCGGCTCAACACGAAGTTGAGAGGAACATCTGACCTCGGTGTCAGGCATCTGTTAAACAAACAGGCATCGAACCCGAAGGTCGGCTCAACATGAAGTTGAGAGGAACATATAACTTCACTGTCAATCATTTGTTAAACAAATAGTTATCAAATTTGATGTTCGGCTCAACCCGAAGTTGAGAAGAACATCTGACCTCACTATCAAGCATCTGTTAAACAAACAGGCATCGAACCCGAAGTGTAGCTCAACTCGAACTTGAGAAGAACATATGACCTCGCCCTTAGGCATCTGTTAAACAAACAGGCATCTAATCCGAAGGTAGGCTCAACACGAAGTTGAGAGGAACATCTGACCTCGGTGTCAGGCATCTGTTAAACAAACAGGCATCGAACCCGAAGGTCGGCTCAACATGAAGTTGAGAGGAACATTTAACTTCACTGTCAAGCATCTGTTAAACAAGCAGTCATCAAATTCAAAGTCCGGCTCAACCCGAAGTTGAGAAGAACATCTGACCCCACCGTCAAGCATCTGTTAAACAAACAGGCATCGAACCCGAAGGGCGGCTGAACCCGAAGTTTATAAGAACATCTGACCACGCCGTCAGGCATCTGTTAAACAAACATGCATCGAACCCAAAGGCCGGCTCAACACAAAGTTGAGAGGAATATCTGACCTCTGTGTCAGGCATCTGTTAAACAAACAGGCATCGAACCCGAAGGTCGGCTCAACATGAAGTTGAGAGGAACATTTAACTTCATTGTCAAGCATCTGTTAAACAAACAGTCATCAAATTCGAAGTCCGGCTCAACCCGAAGTTGAGAAGAACATCTGACCTCACCGTCAAGCATCTGTTAAACAAACAGGCATCGAACCCGAAGGGCGGCTCAACCCGTAGTTGATAAGAACATCTGACCGCACCGTCAGGCATCTGTTAAACAATCAGGCATCGAACCAGAAGGCCGACTCAACACGAAGTTGAGAGGAACATCTGACCTCGGTGTCAGGCATCTGTTAAACAAACAGGCATCGAACCCGAAGGTCGGCTCAACATGAAGTTGAGAGGAACATTTAACTTCACCGTCAAGCAGCTGTTAAACAAACAGGCATCGAACCCGAAGGGCGGCTCAACCCGAAATTGATAAGAACATCTGACCGCACCGTCAGGCATCTGTTAAACAAACAGGCATCGAACCCGAATGCCGGCTCAACACGAAGTTAAGAGGACCATCTAACCTCGGTGTCAGGCATATGTAAAACAAACAGGCGTCGAACCCGAAGGTCGACTCAACATGAAGTTGAGAGGAACATTTGAGTTCACTGTCAAGCATCTGTTAAACAAACAGACATCAAATTCGAAGGCCGGCTCAACCCAAAGTTGAGAAGAACATCTGACCTCACTGTCAAGTATCTGTTAAACAAACAGGCATCGAACCCGAAGGGCGGCTCAACTCGAAGTTGATAAGAACATCTGACCGCACCATCAGGCATCTGTTAAAGAAACAGGCATCGAACCCGAAGGCCGGCTCAACACGAAGTTGAGAGGAACATCTGACCTTGGTGTCAGGTATCTGTTTAACAAACAGGCATCGAACCCGAAGGTCGGCTCAACATGAAGTTGAGAGGAACATTTAACTTCACTGTCAAGCATCAGTTAAACAAACAGTCATCGAACCCGAAGGGCGGCTCAACCCTAAGTTGATAAGGACATCTGACCGCACCGTCAGGCATCTGTTAAACAAACAGGCATCGAACCAGAAGGTCGGCTCAACACGAAGTTGAGAGGAACATCTGACCTCGGTGTCAGTCATCTGTAAACAAACAGGCATCGAACCCGAAGGTAGGCTCAACATGAAGTTGAGAGGAACATTTGACTTCACTGTCAAGCATCTTTTAAACAAACAGTCATCAAATTCGATGTCCGACTGAACCCGAAGTTGAGAAGAACATCTAACCTCACCGTCAAGCATCTGTTAAAAAAACAGGCATCGAACCCGAAGGGCGGATCAACCCGAAATTGATAAGAACATCTGACCGCACCGTCAGGAATCTGTTAAACAAACAGGCATCGAATCCGAAGGCCGGCTCAACACGAAGTTGAGAGGAACATCTGACCTCGCCGTCACGCATCTGTTAAACAAACCGGCATCGAACCCGAAGGTCGGCTCAAAATGAAGTTGAGAGGAACATTTAACTTCACTGTCAAGCATCTGTTAAACAAACAGTCATCGAACCCGAAGGGCGGCTCAACCCGAAGTTGATAAGAACATCTGACCGCACCGTCAGGCATCTGTTAAACGATCAGGCATCGAACCCGAAGGCCGGCTCAACACGAAGTTGAGAGGAACATCTGACCTCAGTGTCAGGCATCTGTTAAACAAACAGGCATCGAACTCGAAGGTCGGCTCAACATGAAGTTGAGAGGAACATTTAACTTCACCGTTAAGCATCTGTTAAACAAACAGGCATCGAACCGGAAGGGCGGCTCAACCCGAAGTTGAGAGTAACATCTAACCTCGGTGTCAGGCATATGTAAAACAAACAGGCTTCGAACCCGAAGGTCGACTCAACATGATGTTGAGAGGAACATTTGAGTTCACTCTCAAGCATCTGTTAAACAAACAGGAATCAAATTCGAAGGTCGGCTCAACCCAAAGTTGAGAAGAACATCTGACCTCACCGTCAAGCATCTGTTAAAAAAACAGGCATCGAACCCGAAGGGCGGATCAACCCGAAATTGATAAGAATATCTGACTGCACCGTCAGGAATCTGTTAAACAAACAGGCATCGATTCCGAAGGCCGGCTCAACACAAAGTTGAGAGGAACATCTGACCTCGCCGTCACGCATCTGTTAAACAAACCGGCATCGAACCCGAAGGTCGGCTCAAAATGAAGTTGAGAGGAACATTTAACTTCACTGTCAAGCATCTGTTAAACAAACAGTCATCGAACCCGAAGGGCGGCTCAACCCGAAGTTGATAAGAACATCTGATTGCACCGTCAGGCATCTGTTAAACAATCAGGCATCGAACCCAAAGGCCGGCTCAACACGTAGTTGAGAGGAACATCTGACCTCGGTGTCAGGCATCTGTTAAACAAACAGGCATCGAACCCGAAGGTCGACTCAACATGAAGTTGAGAGGAACATTTAACTTCACCGTCAAGCATCTGTTAAACAAACAGGCATCGAACCCGAAGGGCGGCTCAACCTGAAGTTGATAAGAACATCTGACCGCACCGTCAGGCATCTGTTAAACAAACAGGCATCGAACCCGAAGGCCGGCTCAACACGAAGTTGAGAGGAACATCTGACCTTGGTGTCAGGCATCTGTTTAACAAACAGGCATCGAACCCGAAGGTCGGCTCAATATGAAGTTGAGAGGAACATTTAACTTCACTGTCAATCATCAGTTAAATAAACAGTCATCGAACCCGAAGGGCGGCTCACCCCGAAGTTGATAAGGACATATGACCGCACCATCAGGCATCTGTTAAACAAACAGGCATCGAACCCGAAGGCCGGCTCAACACGAAGTTGAGAGGAACATCTAACCTCGGTGTCAGGCATCTATAAACAAACAGGCATCGAACCCAAAGGTAGGCTCAACATGAAGTTGAGAGGAACATTTGACTTCACTGTCAAGCATCTGTTAAACAAACAGTCATCAAATTCGATGTCCGACTAAACCCGAAGTTGAGAAGAACATCTGACCTCACCGTCAAACATCTGTTAAAAAAACAGGCATCGAACCCGAAGGGCGGATCAACCCGAAATTGATAAGAACACCTGACCGCACCGTCAGGAATCTGTTAAACAAACAGGCATCGAATCCGAAGGCCGGCTCAACACAAAGTTGAGAGGAACATCTGACCTCGCCGTCACGCATCTGTTAAAAAAACAGGCATCGAACCCGAAGGTCGTCTCAACATGAAGTTCAGAGGAACATTTAACTTCACCGTCAAGCATCTGTTTAACAAACAGGCATCGAACCCGAAGGGCGGCTCAACCCGAAGTTGAGAAGAACATCTGACCTCACCGTCAAGCATCTGTTAAACAAACAATCATCGAACCCGAAGGGCGGCTCAACACAAAGTTGAGAGGAACATCTAACCTCGGTGTCAGGCATATGTAAAACAAAATGGCTTCGAACCCGAAGGTCGACTCAACATGAAGTTGAGAGGAACATTTGAGGTCACTATCAAGCATCTGTTAAACAAACAGACATCAAATTCGAAGGCCGGCTCAACCCAAAGTTGAGAAGAACATTTGACCTCACTGTCAAGTATCTGTTAAACAAACAGGCATCAAACCCGAAGGGCGGCTCAACCCGAAGTTGATAAGAACATCTGATCGCACCGTCAGGCATCTGTTAAACAAACAGGCATCGAACCCGAAGGCCCGCTCAACGCGAAGTTGAGAGGAACATCTGACCTTGGTGTCAGGCATTTGTTTAACAAACAGGCTTCGAACCCGAAGGTAGGCTCAACATGAAGTTGAGAGGAACATTTAACTTCACTGTCAACCATCAGTTAAACAAACAGTCATCGAACCCGAAGGGCGGCTCAACCCGAACTTGATAAGGACATCTGACCGCACCGTCAGGCATCTGTTAAACAAACAGGCATCGAACTCGAAGACCGGCTCAACACGAAGTTGAGAGGAACATCTGACCTCGGTGTCAGGCATCTGTAAACAAACAGGCATCGAACCCGAAGGTCGGCTCAACATGAAGTTGAGAGGAACATTTGACTTCACTGTCAAGCATCTGTTAAACAAACAGTCGTCAAATTCGATGTCCGGCTCAACCCGAAGTTGAGAAGAACATCTGACCTCACCGTCAAACATCTGTTAAAAAACAGGCATCGAACCCGAAGGGCGGATCAACTCGAAATTGATAAGAACATCTGACCGCACCGTCAGGAATCTGTTAAACAAACAGGCATCGAATCCGAAGGCCGGCTCAACACGAAGTTGAGACGAACATCCGACCTTGGTGTCAGGCATCTGGTAAACAAACCGGCATCGAACCCGAAGGTCGGCTCAACATGAAGTTGAGAGGAACATTTAACTTCACTGTCAAGCATCTGTTACACAAACAGTCATCGAACCCGAAGGGCAGCTCACCCCGAAGTTGATAAGAACATATGACCGCACCGTCAGGCATCTGTTAAACAAGCAGGCATCGAACCTAAAGGTCGGCTCAACACGAAGTTGAGAGGAACATCTGACCTCGATGTCAGGCATCTGTAAAACAAACAGGCATCGAACCCAAAGGTCGGCTCAACATGAAGTTGAGAGGAACATTTGACTTCACTGTCAAGCATCTGTTAAAGAAACAGTCATCAAATTCGAAGTCTGGCTCAACCCGAAGTTGAGAAGAACATCTGACCTCACCGTCAAGCATCTATTAAACAAACAGGCATTGAACCCGAAGGGCGGCTAAACCCGAAGTTGATAAGAACATCTGACCGCACCGTCAGGCATCCGTTAAACAAATAAGAATCGAACCCGAAGGCCGGCTCAACACGAAGTTGAGAGGAACATCTGACCTCGCTGTCACGCATCTGTTAAACAAACAGGCATCGAACCCGATGGTCGGCTCAACATGAAGTTGAGAGGAACATTTAACTTCACTATCAAGCATCTGTTAAACAAACAGTCATCGAACCCGAAGGGCGGCTCAACCCGAAGTTGATAAGAACATCTGACCGCACCGTCAGGCATCTGTTAAACAAGCAGGCATCGAACCTGAAGGTCGGCTTAACACGAAGTTGAGAGGAACATCTGACCTCGGTGTCAGGCATCTGTAAAACAAACAGGCATCGAATCCAAAGGTCGGCTAAACATGAAGTTGAGAGGAACATTTGACTTCACTGTCAAGCATCTGTTAAAGAAACAGTCATCAAATTCGAAGTCGGGCTCAACCCGAAGTTGAGAAGAACATCTGACCTCACCGTCAATCATCTGTTAAACAAACAGGCATCGAACCCGAAGGGCGGCTCAACCCGAAGTTGATAAAAA
Source organism: Lathyrus sativus (assembly GCA_963859935.3). Classification (NCBI taxonomy): domain Eukaryota; kingdom Viridiplantae; phylum Streptophyta; class Magnoliopsida; order Fabales; family Fabaceae; genus Lathyrus; species Lathyrus sativus. The sequence goes on from OZ012737.1 coordinate 276,247,468, forward strand.
CATCTGACCGCACCGTCAGGGATCTGTGAAACAAACAAGCATCGAACCCGAAGGCCGGCTCGACACGAAGTTGAGAAGAACATCTGACCTCGCTGTCACGCATCTGTTAAACAAACAGGCATCGAACCCGACGGTCGGCTCAACATGAAGTTGAGAGGAACATTTGACTTAACTGTCAAGCATCTGTTAAACAAACAGGCATCAAATCCGAAGGCCGACTCAACCCAAAGTTGAGAAGAACATCTGACCTCACTGTCAACCATCTGTTAAACAAACAGGCATCGAACCTGAAGGGCGGCTCAACCCGAAGTTGATAAGAACATCTGACCGCACCGTCAGGCATCTGTTAAACAAACAGGCATCAAATCCGAAGGCCGGCTCAACACGAAGTTAAGAGGAACATCTGACCTTGGTGTCAGGCATCTGTTAAACAAACCGGCATCGAATCTGAAGGTCGGCTCAACATGAAGTTGAGAGGAACATTTAACTTCACTGTCAAGCATCTGTTAAACAAACAGTCATCGAACCCGAAGGGCGGCTCAACCCGAAGTTGATAAGAACATCTGACCGCACCGTCAGGAATTTGTTAAACAAGCAGGCATCGAACCTGAAGGTCGGCTCAACACGAAGTTGAGAGGAACATCTGACCTCAGTGTCAGGCATCTGTAAAACAAACAGACATCGAACCCAAAGGTCGGCTCAACATGAAGTTGAGAGGAACATTTGACTTCACTGTCAAGCATCTGTTAAAGAAACAGTCATCAAATTCAAAGTCCGGCTCAACCCGAAGTTGAGAAGAACATCTGACCTCACCGTCAAGCATCTGTTAAACAAACAGGCATTGACCCAGAAGGGCGACTCAACCCGAAGTTGATAAGAACATCTGACCGCACCGTCAGGCATATGTTAAACAAACAGGCATCGAACCCGAAGGCCGACTCAACACAAAGTTGAGAAGAACATCTGACCTCCCTGTCACGCATCTGTTAAACAAACAGGCATCGAACCCGATGGTCGGCTCAACCTGAAGTTGAGAGGAACATTTGACTTAACTGTCAAGCATCTGTTAAACAAACAGGCATCAAATCCGAAGGCCGGCCCAACCCAAAGTTGAGAAGAACATCTGACCTCACTGTCAAGCATCTGTTAAACAAACAGGCATCGAACCCGAAGGGCGGCTCAACCCGAAGTTGATAAGAACATCTGACCGCACCGTCAAGCATCTGTTAAACAAACAGGCTTCGAACCCAAAGGTCGGCTCAACACGAAGTTGAGAGGAGCATCAGACCTTGGTTTCAGGCATCTGTTAAACAAACAGGCATCGAACCCGAAGGTCGGCTCAACATGAAGTTGAGAGGAACATTTGACTTCACTATCAAGCATCTGGTAAACAAACAGTCATCAAATTCGAAGTCCGGCTCAACCCGATGTTGAGAAGAACATCTGACCTCACCGTCAAGCATCTGTTAAACAAACAGGCATCGAACCCGAAGGGCGGCTCAACCCGAAGTTGATAAGAACATCTGACCGCACCGTCAGGCATCTGTTAAACAAAAAATCATCGAACCCGAAGGCCGACTCAACACGAATTTGAGAGGAACATCTGACCCCGCCGTCGCGCATCTGTTAAACAAACAGGCATCAAACACGAAGGTCGGCTTAACATAAAGTTGAGAGGAACATTTGACTTCACTGTCAAGCATCTGTTAAACAAACAGGCATCAAATCCGAGGCCGGCTCAACCCAAAGTTGAGAAGAACATCTGACCTTACTGTCAAGCATCTGTTAAACAAACAGGCATCGAACCAGAAGGGCGGCTCAACCCGAAGTTGATAAGAACATCTGACCGCACCGTCAAGCATCTGTTAAACAAACAGGCATCGAACCAGAAGGCCGGCTCACCACGAAGTTGAGAGGAACATCTGACCTCGGTGTCAGGTATCTGTTAAACAAACAAGCATCGAACCCGAAGGTCGGCTCAACATGAAGTTGAGAGGAACATTTAACATCACTGTCAAGCATCTGTTAAACAAACACTCATCAAATTCGAAGTCCGGCTCAACCCGATGTTGAGAAGAACATATGACCTCACCGCCAAGCATCTGTTAAACAAACAGGCATCAAACCCAAAGGTCGGCTCAACATGAAGTTTAGAGGAACATCTGACCTCGGTGTCAGGCATCTGTAAAACAAACAGGCATCGAACCCGAAGGTCGGCTCAACATGAAGTTGAGAGGAACATTTGACTTCACTGTCAAGCATCTGTTAAACAAACAGTCATCAAATTCGAAGTCCGGCTCAACCTGAAGTTGAGAAGAACATCTGACCTCACCGTCAAGCATCTGTTAAACAAACATGCATCGAACCTGAAAGGCGGCTCAACCCGAAGTTGATAAGAACATCTTACCGCGCCATCAGGCATCTGATAAACAAACAGGCATCAAACTAGAAGGCCGACTCAACACGAAGTTGAGAGGAGCATCTGACCTTGGTGTCAGGCATCTGTTAAACAAACAGGCATCGAACCCAAAGGTCGGCTCAATATGAAGTTGAGAGGAACATTTTACTTCACTGTCAAGCATCTGTTAAACAAACAGTCATCAAATTCGAAGTCCGACTCAACCCGAAGTTGAGAAGAACATCTGACCTCACCCTCAAGCATCTGTTAAACAAACAGGCATCGAACCCGAAGGGCGACTCAACTCGAAGTTGATAAGAACATCTGACCGTACCGTCAGTCATCTGTTAAACAAAAAATCATCGAACCCGAAGGCCGACTCAACACGAATTTGAGAGGAACATCTGACCTCGCCGTCACGCATCTGTTAAACAAACAGGCATCGAACCCGAAGGTCGGCTTAACATAAAGTTGAGAGGAACATTTGACTTCACTGTCAAGCATCTGTTAAACAAACAGGCATCAAATCCGAGGCCGGCTCAACCCAAAGTTGAGAAGAACATCTGACCTTACTGTAAAGCATCTGTTAAACAAACAGGCATCAAACCCGAAGGGCGGCTCAACCCGAAGTTGATAAGAACATCTGACCGCACCGTCAGGCATCTGTTAAACAAACAGGCATCGAACCAGAAGGCTGGCTCAACACGAAGTTGAGAGGAACATCTGACCTCGGTGTCAGGTATCTGTTAAACAAACAGGCATCGAACCCGAAGCTCGGGTCAACATGAAGTTGAGAGGAACATTTAACTTCACTGTCAAGCATCTGTTAAACAAACAGTCATCAAATTCGAAGTCCGGCTCAACCTGAAGTTGAGAAGAACATCTAACCTCACCGCCAAGCATCTGTTAAACAAACAGGCATCGAACCCAAAGGTCGGCTCAACATGAAGTTTAGAGGAACATCTGACCTCGGTGTCAGGCATCTGTAAAACAAACAGGCATCGAACCCGAAGGTCGGCTCAACATGAAGTTGAGAGGAACATTTGACTTCATTGTCAAGCATCTATTAAACAAACAGTCATCAAATTCGAAGTCCGGCTCAACCTGAAGTTGAGAAGAACATCTGACCTCACCGTCAAGCATCGGTTAAACAAACATGCATAGAACCCGAAGGGCGGCTCAACCCGAAGTTGATAAGAACATCTTACCGCGCCATCAGGCATCTGATAAACAAACAGGCATCAAACTAGAAGGCCGGCTCAACACGAAGTTGAGAGGAGCATCTGACCTTGGTGTCAGGCATCTGTTAAACAAACAGGCATCGAACCCGAAGGTCGGCTCAACCCGAATTTGATAAGAACATCTGACCGCACCGTCAGGCATCTGTTAAACAAACAATCATCGAACCCGAAGGTCGGCTCAACACGAATTTGAGAGGAACATCTGACCTCGCCGTCACGCATCTGTTAAACAAACAGGCATCGAACCCGAAGGTCGGCTCAACATGAAGTTGAGAGGAACATTTGACTTCACTGTCAAGCATCTGTTAAACAAACAGGCATCAAATCCGAGGCTGGCTCAACCCAAAGTTGAGAAGAACATCTGACCTTACTGTCAAGCATCTGGTAAACAAACAGAAATCGAACCCGAAGGGCGGCTCAACCCGAAGTTGATAAGGACATCTGAGCGCACCGTCAGGCATCTGTTAAACAAACAGGCATCGAACCAGAAGGCCGACTCAACATGAAATTAAGAGGAACATCTGACCTCGGTGTCAGGTATCTGTTAAACAAACAGGCATCGAACCCAAAGGTCGGCTCAACATGAAGTTTAGAGGAACATCTGACCTCGGTGTCAGGCATCTGTAAAACAAACAGGCATCGAACCCGAAGGTCAGCTCAACATGAAGTTGAGAGGAACATTTGACTTCATTGTCAAGCATCTGTTAAACAAACAGTCATCAAATTCGAAGTCCGGCTCAACCTGAAGTTGAGAAGAACATCTGACCTCACCGTCAAGCATCGGTTAAACAAACATGCATAGAACCCGAAGGGCGGCTCAACCCGAAGTTGATAAGAACATCTTACCGCGCCATCAGGCATCTGATAAACAAACAGGCATCAAACTAGAAGGCCGGCTCAACACGAAGTTGAGAGGAGCATCTGACCTTGGTGTCAGGCATCTGTTAAACAAACAGGCATCGAACCCGAAGGTCGGCTCAACCCGAATTTGATAAGAACATCTGACTGCACCGTCAGGCATCTGTTAAACAAACAATCATCGAACCCGAAGGTCGGCTCAACACGAATTTGAGAAGAACATCTGACCTCGCCGTCACGCATCTGTTAAACAAACAGGCATCGAACCCGAAGGTCGGCTCAACATGAAGTTGAGAGGAACATTTGACTTCACTGTCAAGCATCTGTTAAACAAACAGGCATCAAATCCGAGGCTGGCTCAACCCAAAGTTGAGAAGAACATCTGACCTTACTGTCAAGCATCTGGTAAACAAACAGACATCGAACCCGAAGGGCGGCTCAACCCGAAGTTGATAAGGACATCTGAGCGCACCGTCAGGCATCTGTTAAACAAACAGGCATCGAACCAGAAGGACGGCTCAACACGAAATTAAGAGGAACATCTGACCTCGGTGTCAGGTATCTGTTAAACAAACAGGCATCGAACCCAAAGGTCGGCTCAACATGAAGTTTAGAGGAACATCTGACCTCGGTGTCAGGCATCTGTAAAACAAACAGGCATCGAACCCGAAGGTCGGCTCAACATGAAGTTGAGAGGAACATTTGACTTCATTGTCAAGCATCTGTTAAACAAACAGTCATCAAATTCGAAGTTCGGCTCAACCTGAAGTTGAGAAGAACATCTGACCTCACCGTCAAGCATCGGTTAAACAAACATGCATAGAACCCGAAGGGCGGCTCAACCCGAAGTTGATAAGAACATCTTACCGCGCCATCAGGCATCTGATAAACAAACAGGCATCAAACTAGAAGGCCGGCTCAACACGAAGTTGAGAGGAGCATCTGACCTTGGTGTCAGGCATCTGTTAAACAAACAGGCATCGAACCCGAAGGTCGGCTCAACCCGAATTTGATAAGAACATCTGACCGCACCGTCAGGCATCTGTTAAACAAACAATCATCGAACCCGAAGGTCGGCTCAACACGAATTTGAGAGGAACATCTGACCTCGCCGTCACGCATCTGTTAAACAAACAGGCATCGAACCCGAAGGTCGGCTCAACATGAAGTTGAGAGGAACATTTGACTTCACTGTCAAGCATCTGTTAAACAAACAGGCATCAAATCCGAGGCTGGCTCAACCCAAAGTTGAGAAGAACATCTGACCTTACTGTCAAGCATCTGGTAAACAAACAGACATCGAACCCGAAGGGCGGCTCAACCCGAAGTTGATAAGGACATCTGAGCGCACCGTCAGGCATCTGTTAAACAAACAGGCATCGAACCAGAAGGCCGGCTCAACACGAAATTAAGAGGAACATCTGACCTCGGTGTCAGGTATCTGTTAAACAAACAGGCATCGAACCCAAAGGTCGGCTCAACATGAAGTTTAGAGGAACATCTGACCTCGGTGTCAGGCATCTGTAAAACAAACAGGCATCGAACCCGAAGGTCGGCTCAACATGAAGTTGAGAGGAACATTTGACTTCATTGTCAAGCATCTGTTAAACAAACAGTCATCAAATTCGAAGTCCGGCTCAACCTGAAGTTGAGAAGAACATCTGACCTCACCGTCAAGCATCGGTTAAACAAACATGCATAGAACCCGAAGGGCGGCTCAACCCGAAGTTGATAAGAACATCTTACCGCGCCATCAGGCATCTGATAAACAAACAGGCATCAAACTAAAAGGCCGGCTCAACACGAAGTTGAGAGGAGCATCTGACCTTGGTGTCAGGCATCTGTTAAACAAACAGGCATCGAACCCGAAGGTCGGCTCAACCCGAATTTGATAAGAACATCTGACCGCACCGTCAGGCATCTGTTAAACAAACAATCATCGAACCCGAAGGTCGGCTCAACACGAATTTGAGAGGAACATCTGACCTCGCCGTCACGCATCTGTTAAACAAACAGGCATCGAACCCGAAGGTCGGCTCAACATGAAGTTGAGAGGAACATTTGACTTCACTGTCAAGCATCTGTTAAACAAACAGGCATCAAATCCGAGGCTGGCTCAACCCAAAGTTGAGAAGAACATCTGACCTTACTGTCAAGCATCTGGTAAACAAACAGACATCGAACCCGAAGGGCGGCTCAACCCGAAGTTGATAAGGACATCTGAGCGCACCGTCAGGCATCTGTTAAACAAACAGGCATCGAACCAGAAGGCCGGCTCAACACGAAATTGAGAGGAACATCTGACCTCGGTGTCAGGTATCTGTTAAACAAACAGGCATCGAACCCGAAGGTCGGCTCAACATGAAGTTTAGAGGAACATCTGACCTCGGTGTCAGGCATCTGTAAAACAAACAGGCATCGAACCCGAAGGTCGGCTCAACATGAAGTTGAGAGGAACATTTGACTTCATTGTCAAGCATCTGTTAAACAAACAGTCATCAAATTCGAAGTCCGGCTCAACCTGAAGTTGAGAAGAACATCTGACCTCACCGTCAAGCATCGGTTAAACAAACATGCATAGAACCCAAAGGGCGGCTCAACCCGAAGTTGATAAGAACATCTTACCGCGCCATCAGGCATCTGATAAACAAACAGGCATCAAACTAGAAGGCCGGCTCAACACGAAGTTGAGAGGAGCATCTGACCTTGGTGTCAGGCATCTATTAAACAAACAGGCATCGAACCCGAAGGTCGGCTCAACCCGAATTTGATAAGAACATCTGACCGCACCGTCAGGCATCTGTTAAACAAACAATCATCGAACCCGAAGGTCGGCTCAACACGAATTTGAGAGGAACATCTGACCTCGCCGTCACGCATCTGTTAAACAAACAGGCATCAAACCCGAAGGTCGGCTCAACATGAAGTTGAGAGGAACATTTGACTTCACTGTCAAGCATCTGTTAAACAAACAGGCATCAAATCCGAGGCTGGCTCAACCCAAAGTTGAGAAGAACATCTGACCTTACTGTCAAGCATCTGGTAAACAAACAGACATCGAACCCGAAGGGCGGCTCAACCCGAAGTTGATAAGGACATCTGAGCGCACCGTCAGGCATCTGTTGAACAAACAGGCATCGAACCAGAAGGCCGGCTCAACACGAAATTAAGAGGAACATCTGACCTCGGTGTCAGGTATCTGTTAAACAAACAGGCATCGAACCCAAAGGTCGGCTCAACATGAAGTTTAGAGGAACATCTGACCTCGGTGTCAGGCATCTGTAAAACAAACAGGCATCGAACCCGAAGGTCGGCTCAACATGAAGTTGAGAGGAACATTTGACTTCATTGTCAAGCATCTGTTAAACAAACAGTCATCAAATTCAAAGTCCGGCTCAACCTGAAGTTGAGAAGAACATCTGACCTCACCGTCAAGCATCGGTTAAACAAACATGCATAGAACCCGAAGGGCGGCTCAACCCGAAGTTGATAAGAACATCTTACCGCGCCATCAGGCATCTGATAAACAAACAGGCATCAAACTAAAAGGCCGGCTCAACACGAAGTTGAGAGGAGCATCTGACCTTGGTGTCAGGCATCTGTTAAACAAACAGGCATCGAACCCGAAGGTCGGCTCAACCCGAATTTGATAAGAACATCTGACCGCACCGTCAGGCATCTGTTAAACAAACAATCATCGAACCCGAAGGTCGGCTCAACACGAATTTGAGAGGAACATCTGACCTCGCCGTCACGCATCTGTTAAACAAACAGGCATCGAACCCGAAGGTCGGCTCAACATGAAGTTGAGAGGAACATTTGACTTCACTGTCAAGCATCTGTTAAACAAACAGGCATCAAATCCGAGGCTTGCTCAAACCAAAGTTGAGAAGAACATCTGACCTTACTGTCAAGCATCTGGTAAACAAACAGACATCGAACCCGAAGGGCGGCTTAACCCGAAGTTGATAAGGACATCTGAGCGCACCGTCAGGCATCTGTTAAACAAACAGGCATCGAACCAGAAGGTCGGCTCAACACGAAATTGAGAGGAACATCTGACCTCGGTGTCAGGTATCTGTTAAACAAACAGGCATCGAACCCGAAGGTCGGCTCAACATGAAGTTGAGAGGAACATTTAACTTCACAGTCAAGCATCTGTTAAACAAACAGTCATCAAATTCGAAGTCCGACTCAACCCGAAGTTGAGAAGAACATTTGACCTCACCGCCAAGCATCTGTTAAACAAACAGGCATCGAACCCGAAGTTCGGCTCAACATGAAGTTGAGAGGAACATTTAACTTCACTGTCAAGCATCTGTTAAACAAACAATCATCGAACCCGAAGGGCGGCTGAACCCGAAGTTGATAAGAACATCTGACTGCACCGTCAGGCATCTGTTAAACAAACAGGCATCGAACCTGAAGGCCGGCTCAACACGAAGTTGAGAGGAACATCTGACCTCGGTGTCAGGCATCTGTAAAACAAACAAGCATCGAACCCGAAGGCCGGCTCAAAATGAAGTTGAGAGGAACATTTGACTTCACTGTCAAGCATCTGTTAAACAAACAGTCATCAAATTCGAAGTCCGGCTCAACCCGAAGTTGAGAAGAACATTTGACCTCACCGTCAAGCATCTGTTAAACAACAGGCATCGAACCCGAAGGGCGGATCAACCCGAAGTTGATAAGAACATCTGACCGCACCGTCAGGCATCTGTTGAACAAACAGGCATCGAATCTGATGGCCAGCTCAACACGAAGTTGAGAGGAACATCTGACCTCGCCGTCATGCATCCGTTAAACAAACAGGCATGGAACCCAATGGTCGGCTCAACATGAAGTTGAGAGGAACATTTGACTTCACTGTCAAGCATCTGTTAAACAAATAGGCATCAAATCCGAAGGCCGGGTCAACCCAAAGTTGAGAAGAACATCTGACGTCACTGTCAAGCATCTGTTAAACAAACAGGCATCGAACCCGAAGGGCGGCTCAACCCGAAGTTGATTAGAACATGTGACCGCACCGTCAGGCATCTGTTAAACAAACATGTATCGAACCGGAAGGCCGACTCAACACGAAGTTTAGAGGAGCATCTGACCTTGGTGTCAGGCATCTGTTAAACAAACATGCATCGAACCCGAAGGTCGGTTCAACATGAAGTTGAGAGGAACATTTGACTTCACTGTCAAGCATCTGTTAAACAAACAGTCATCAAATTCGAAGTCCGGCTCAACCCGAAGTTGAGAAGAACATCTGACCTCACCGTCAAGCATCTGTTTAATAAACAGGCATCGAACCCGAAGGGCGACTCAACCCGAAGTTGATAAGAACATCTGACCGCACCGTCAAGCATCTGTTAAACAAACAATCATCGAACCCGAAGGCCGGCTCAACACGAATTTGAGAGGAACATCTGACCTCGCCGTCGCGCATCTGTTAAACAAACAGGCATCAAACACGAAGGTCGGCTTAACATAAAGTTGAGAGGAACATTTGACTTCACTGTCAAGCATCTGTTCAACAAACAGGCATCAAATCCGAGGCCGGCTCAACCCAAAGTGGAGAAGAACATCTGACCTTAGTGTCAAGCATCTGTTAAACAAACAGGCATTGAACCCGAAGGGCGGCTCAACCAGAAGTTGATAAGAACATCTGACCGCACCGTCAAGCATCTGTTAAACAAACAGGCATCGAACCCGAAGGTCGGCTCAACATGAAGTTGAGAGGAACATTTAACTTCACTGTCAAGCATCTGTTAAACAAACAGTCATCAAATTCGAAGTCCGGCTCAACCCGATGTTGAGAAGAACATCTGACCTCACCGCCAAGCATCTGTTAAACAAACAGGCATCAAACCCAAAGGTCGGCTCAACATGAAGTTTAGAGGAACATCTGACCTCGGTGTCAGGCATCTGTAAAACAAACAGGCATCGAACCCGAAGGTCGGATCAACATGAAGTTGAGAGGAACATTTGACTTCACTGTCAATCATCTGTTAAACAAACAGTCATCAAATTCGAAGTCCGGCTCAACCTGAAGTTGAGAAGAACATCTGACCTCACCGTCAAGCATCTGTTAAACAAACATGCATCGAACCCGAAGGGCGGCTCAACCCGAAGTTTATAAGAACATCTTACCGCGCCATCAGGCATCTGATAAACAAACAGGCATCAAACTAGAAGGCCGGCTCAACACGAAGTTGAGAGGAGCATCTGACCTTGGTGTCAGGCATCTGTTAAACAAACAGGCATCGAACCCGAAGGTCGGCTCAATATGAAGTTGAGAGGAACATTTGACTTCACTGTCAAGCATCTGTTAAACAAACAGTCATCAAATTCGAAGTCCGGCTCAACCCGAAGTTGAGAAGAACATCTGACCTCACCCTCAAGCATCTATTAAACAAACAGGCATCGAACCCGAAGGGCGGCTCAACTCGAAGTTGATAAGAACATCTGACCGTACCGTCAGGCATCTGTTAAACAAAAAATCATCGAACCCGAAGGCCGACTCAACACGAATTTGAGAGGAACATCTGACCTCGCCGTCACGCATCTGTTAAACAAACAGGCATCGAACCCGAAGGTCGGCTTAACATAAAGTTGAGAGGAACATTTGACTTCACTGTCAAGCATCTGTTAAACAAACAGGCATCAAATCCGAGGCCGGCTCAACCCAAAGTTGAGAAGAACATCTGACCTTACTGTCAAGCATCTGTTAAACAAACAGGCATCAAACCCGAAGGGCGGCTCAACCCGAAGTTGATAAGAACATCTGACCGCACCGTCAGGCATCTGTTAAACAAACAGGCATCGAACCAGAAGGCCGGCTCAACACAAAGTTGAGAGGAACATCTGACCTCGGTGTCAGGTATCTGTTAAACAAACAGGCATCGAACCTGAAGGTTGGCTCAACATGAAGTTGAGAGGAACAATTAACTTCACTGTCAAGCATCTGTTAAACAAACAGTCATCAAATTCGAAGTCCGGCTCAACCTGAAGTTGAGAAGAACATCTAACCTCACCGCCAAACATCTGTTAAACAAACAGGCATCGAACCCAAAGGTCGACTCAACATGAAGTTTAGAGGAACATCTGACCTCGGTGTCAGGCATCTGTAAAACAAACAGGCATCGAACCCGAAGGTCGGCTCAACATGAAGTTGAGAGGAACATTTGACTTCATTGTCAAGCATCTGTTAAACAAACAGTCATCAAATTCGAAGTCCGGCTCAACCTGAAGTTGAGAAGAACATCTGACCTCACCGTCAAGCATCGGTTAAACAAACATGCATAGAACCCGAAGGGCGGCTCAACCCGAAGTTGATAAGAACATCTTACCGCGCCATCAGGCATCTGATAAACAAACAGGCATCAAACTAGAAGGCCGGCTCAACACGAAGTTGAGAGGAGCATCTGACCTTGGTGTCAGGCATCTGTTAAACAAACAGGCATCGAACCCGAAGGTCAGCTCAACCCGAATTTGATAAGAACCTCTGACCGCACCGTCAGGCATCTGTTAAACAAACAATCATCGAACCCGAAGGTCGGCTCAACACGTATTTGAGAGGAACATCTGACCTCGCCGTCACGCATCTGTTAAACAAACAAGCATCGAACCCGAAGGTCGGCTCAACATGAAGTTGAGAGGAACATTTAACTTCACAGTCAAGCATCTGTTAAACAAACTGTCATCAAATTCGAAGTCCGGCTCAACCCGAAGTTGAGAAGAACACCTGACCTCACCGCCAAGCATCTGTTAAACAAACAGGCATCGAACCCGAAGGTCGGGTCAACATGAAGTTGAGAGGAACATTTAACTTCACTGTCAAGCATCTGTTAAACAAACAATCATCGAACCCGAAGGGCGGTTGAACCCGAAGTTGATAAGAACATCTGACCGCACCGTCAAACATTTGTTAAACAAACAGGCATCGAACCCGAAGGCCGGCTCAACACGAAGTTGAGAGGAACATCTGACCTCGGTGTCAGGCATATGTAAATCAAACAGGCATCGAACCCGAAGGCCGGCTCAACATGAAGTTGAGAGGAACATTTGACTTCACTGTCAAGCATCTGTTAAACAAACAATCATCAAATTCGAAGTCCGGCTCAACCCGAAGTTGAGAAGAACATTTGACCTCACCGTCAAGCATCTGTTAAACAACAGGCATCGAACCCGAAGGGCGGATCAACCCGAAGTTGATAAGAACATCTGATTGCACCGTCAGGCATCTGTTAAACAAACAGGCATCAAATCTGATGGCCGGCTCAACACGAAGTTGAGAGGAACATCTGACCTCGCCGTCATGCATCCATTAAACAAACAGGCATCGAACCCAATGGTCGGCTCAACATGAAGTTGAGAGGAACATTTGACTTCACTGTCAAGCATCTGTTAAACAAATAGGCATCAAATCCGAAGGTCGGGTCAACCCAAAGTTGAGAAGAACATCTGACGTCACTGTCAAGCATCTGTTAAACAAACAGACATCGAACCCGAAGGGCGGCTCAACCCGAAGTTGATTAGAACATCTGACCGCACCGTCAGGCATCTGTTAAACAAACAGGTATCGAACCGGAAGGCCGACTCAACACGAAGTTTGGAGGAACATCTGACCTCGGTGTCAGACATCAGTTAAACAAACAGGCATCGAACCCGAAGGTCGGCTCAACATGAAGTTGAGAGGAACATTTAACTTCACTGTCAAGCATCTGTTAAACAAATAGTTATCAAATTCGAAGTCCAGCTCAACCTGAAGTTGAGAAGAACATCTGACCTCACCGTCAAGCATCTGTTAAACAAACATGCATCGAACCCGAAGGGTGGCTCAACCCGAAGTTGATAAGAACATCTTACCGCGCCATCAGGCATCTGTTAAACAAAAAGGCATCAAACTAGAAGGCCTGCTCAACACGAAGTTGAGAGGAGCATCTGACCTTGGTGTCAGGCATCTGATAAACAAACAGGCATCGAACCCGAAGGTCGGCTCAACATGAAGTTGAGAGGAACATTTGACTTCACTGTCAAGCATCTGTTAAACAAACAGTCATCAAATTCGAAGTCCGGCTCAACCCAAAGTTGAGAAGAACATCTGACCTCACCGTCAAGCATCTGTTAAACAAACAGGCATCAAACCCGAAGGGCGACTCAACCCGAAGTTGATAAGAACATCTGACCGCACCGTCAAGCATCTGTTAAACAAACAATCATCGAACCCGAAGGCCGGCTCAACACGAATTTGAGAGGAACATCTAACCTCGCCGTCGCGCATCTGTTAAACAAACAGGCATCGAACCCGAAGGTCGGCTCATAATGAAGTTGAGAGGAACATTTGACTTCACTGTCAAGCATTTGTTAAACAAACAGGCATCAAATCCGAGGCCGGCTCAACCCAAAGTTGAGAAGAACATCTGACCTAACTGTCAAGCATCTGTTAAACAAACAGGCATCGAACCCGAAGGGCGGCTCAACCTGAAGTTGATAAGAACATCTGACCGCACCGTCAGGCATCTGTTAAACAAACAGGCATCGAACCAGAAGGCCGGCTCAACACGAAGTTGAGAGGAACATCTGACCTCGGTGTCAGGCATCTGTTAAACAAACAGGCATCGAACCCGAAGGTCGGCTCGACATAAAGTTGAGAGGAACATTTAACTTCACTGTCAAGCATCTGTTAAACAAACAGTCATCAAATTCGATGTCCGGCTCAACCCGAAGTTGAGAAGAACATCTGACCTCACCGTCAAGCATCTATTAAACAAACAGTCATCGAACCCGAAGGGCGGCTCAACCCGAAGTTGATATGAACATCTGACCGTGTCATCAGGCATCTGTTAAACAAACAGGCATCGAACCCGAAGGCCGGCTCAACACGAAGTAGAGAGGAACATCTGACCTCGGTGTCAGGCATCTGTTAAACAAACAGGCATCGAACCCGAAGGTCGGCTCAACATGAAGTTGAGAGGAACATTTGACGTCACTGTCAAGCATCTGTTAAACAAACAGTCATCAAATTCAAAGTCCGGGTCAACCCGAAGTTGAGAAGAACATCTGACCTCACCGTCAAGCATCTGTTAAACAAATATGCGTCGAACCCGAAAAGCGGCTCAACCCGGAGTTGATAAGAACATCTGACCGCACCGTCAGGCATCTGTTAAACAAACAGGCATCGAACCCGAAGGCCGGCTCAACACGAATTCGAGAGGAACATCTGACCTCGGTGTCAGGCATCTGTTAAACAAACAGGCATCGAACCCGAAGTTTGGCTCAACATTAAGTTGAGAGGAACATTTGACTTCACTATCAAGTATTCGTTAAACAAACAGGCATCAAATCCGAAGGCCGGGTCAACCCAAAGTTGAGAAGAACATCTGACCTCACTGTCAAGTATCTGTTAAACAAACAGGCATCGAACCCGTAGGGCGGCTCAACCCGAAGTTGATAAGAATATCTGACCGCACCGTCAGGCTACTGTTAAAAAAACAGGCATCGAACCTGAAGGCCGGCTCATCACGAAGTTGAGAGGAATATCTGACCTCGGTGTCAGGCATCTGTAAAACAAACAGGCTTCGAACCCGAAGGTCGGCTCATCATGAAGTTGAGAGGAACATTTAAATTCACAGTCAAGCATTTGTTAAACAAACAGTCATCAAATTCGAAGTCCGGCACAACCCGAATTTGAGAAGAACATATGACCTCACCGTCAAGCATCTGTTAAACAAACATGCATCGAACCCGAAGGTCGGCTCAACTAGAAGTTGATAAGAACATCTGACCGCGCCATCAAGCATCTGTTAAACAAACAGGCATCGAACCCGAATGCCGGCTCAACACGAAGTTGAAAGGAACATCTGACCTCGGTGTCAGGCATCTGTTAAACAAAAAGGCATCGAACCCGAAGGTCGGCTCAACATGAAGTTGAGAGGAACATTTGACTTCACTGTCAAGCATCTGTTAAACAAACAGGCATCAAATCCGAAGGCCGACTCAACCCAAAGTTGAGAAGAACATCTGACCTCACTGTCAAGAATCTGTTAGATAAACATGCATCGAACCTGTTGGGCGGCTCAACCCGAAGTTGATAAGAATATCTGACCGCACCGTCAGGCATCTGTTAAACAAACAGGCATCGAACCCGAAGGCCGGCTCTACACGAAGTTGAGAGGAACATCTGACCTCGGTGTCAGGCATCTGTTAAACAAACAGACATCGAACCCGAAGGTCGGCTCAACACGAAGTTGAGAGGAACATTTAAATTCACTTTCAAGCATCTGTTAAACAAACAGTCATCAAATTCAAAGTCCGGCTTAACCCGAAGTTGAGAAGAACATCTGACCTCACTGTCAAGCATCTGTTAAACAAACATGCATCGAACCCGAAGGGCGGCTCATCCCGAAGTTGAGAGGAACATCTGACCTCGGAGTCAGGCATCTGTTAAACAAACAGGCATCGAACACGAAGGTCGGCTCAACATGAAGTTGAGAGGAACATTTGACTTCACTATCAAGCATCTGTTAAACAAACAGTCATCAAGTTCGAAGTCCGGCTCAACCCGAAGTTGAGAAGAACATCTAACCTCACCGTCAAGCATATGTTAAACAAACAGGCATCGAACCCGAAGGGCGGCTCAACTCGAAGTTGATAAGAACATCTGACTGCACCGTCAGGCATCTGTTAAACAAACAGGCATCGAACCCGAAGGCCGGCTCAACACGAAGTTGAAAGGAACATCTGTCCTAGCCGTCAGGTATCTGTTCAACAAACAAGCATCGAACCAGAAGGCCGGCTCAACAAGAAATTGAGAGGAACATCTGACCTCGGTGTCAGGTATCTGTTAAACAAACAGGCATCGAACCCGAAGGTCGGCTCAACATGAAGTTGAGAGGAACATTTAACTTCACTGTCAAGCATTTGTTAAACAAACAATCATCAAATTCGAAGTCCGGCTCATCCCGAAGTTGAGAAGAACATCTGACCTCACTGTCAAGAATCTGTTAGATAAACATGCATCGAACCTGTTGGGCGGCTCAACCCGAAGTTGATAAGAACATCTGACCGCACCGTCAGGCATCTGTTAAACAAACAGGCATCGAACCCGAAGGCCGGCTCTACACGAAGTTGAGAGGAACATCTGACCTCGGTGTCAGGCATCTGTTAAACAAACAGACATCGAACCCGAAGGTCGGCTCAACATGAAGTTGAGAGGAACATTTAAATTCACTTTCAAGCATCTGTTAAACAAACAGTCATCAAATTCGAAGTCCGGCTTAACCCGAAGTTGAGAAGAACATCTGACCTCACTGTCAAGCATCTGTTAAACAAACATGCATCGAACCCGAAGGGCGGCTCATCCCGAAGTTGAGAGGAACATCTGACCTCGGAGTCAGGCATCTGTTAAACAAACAGGCATCGAACACGAAGGTCGGCTCAACATGAAGTTGAGAGGAACATTTGACTTCACTATCAAGAATCTGTTAAACAAACAGTCATCAAGTTCGAAGTCCGGCTTAACCCGAAGTTGAGAAGAACATCTAACCTCACCGTCAAGCATATGTTAAACAAACAGGCATCGAACCCGAAGGGCGGCTCAACTCGAAGTTGATAAGAACATCTGACTGCACCGTCATGCATCTGTTAAACAAACAGGCATCGAACCCGAAGGTCGGCTCAACACGAAGTTGAAAGGAACATCTGTCCTAGCCGTCAGGTATCTGTTCAACAAACAAGCATCGAACAAGAAGGCCGGCTCAACAAGAAATTGAGAGGAACATCTGACCTCGGTGTCAGGTATCTGTTAAACAAACAGGCATCGAACCCGAAGGTCGGCTCAACATGAAGTTGAGGGGAACATTTAACTTCACTGTCAAGCATTTGTTAAACAAACAGTCATCAAATTCGAAGTCCGGCTCATCCCGAAGTTGAGAAGAACATCTGACCTCACTGTCAAGAATCTGTTAGATAAACATGCATCGAACCTGTTGGGCGGCTCAACCCGAAGTTGATAAGAACATCTGACCGCACCGTCAGGCATCTGTTAAACAAAAAAGCATCGAACCCGAAGGCCGGCACTACACGAAGTTGAGAGGAACATCTGACCTCGGTGTCAGGTATCTGTTAAACAAACAAGCATCGAACCCGAAGGTCGGCTCAACATGAAGTTGAGAGGAACATTTAACATCACTGTCAAGCATCTGTTAAACAAACACTCATCAAATTCGAAGTCCGGCTCAACCCGATGTTGAGAAGAACATATGACCTCACCGCCAAGCATCTGTTAAACAAACAGGCATCAAACCCAAAGGTCGGCTCAACATGAAGTTTAGAGGAACATCTGACCTCGGTGTCAGGCATCTGTAAAACAAACAGGCATCGAACCCGAAGGTCGGCTCAACATGAAGTTGAAAGGAACATTTGACTTCACTATCAAGCATCTGTTAAACAAACAGTCATCAAGTTCGAAGTCCGGCTCAACCCGAAGTTGAGAAGAACATCTAACCTCACCGTCAAGCATATGTTAAACCAACAGGCATCGAACCCGAAGGGCGGCTCAACTCGAAGTTGATAAGAATATCTGACTGCACCGTCAGGCATCTGTTAAACAAACAGGCATCGAACCCGAAGGCCGGCTCAACACGAAGTTGAGAGGAACATTTAAATTCACTTTCAAGCATCTGTTAAACAAACAGTCATCAAATTCGAAGTCCGGCTTAACCAGAAGTTGAGAAGAACATCTGACCTCACTGTCAAGCATCTGTTAAACAAACATGCATCGAACCCGAAGGGCGGCTCATCCCGAAGTTGAGAGGAACATCTGACCTCGGAGTCAGGCATCTGTTAAACAAACAGGCATCGAACACGAAGGTCGGCTCAACATGAAGTTGAGAGGAACATTTGACTTCACTATCAAGCATCTGTTAAACAAACAGTCATCAAGTTCGAAGTCCGGCTCAACCCGAAGTTGAGAAGAACATCTAACCTCACCGTCAAGCATATGTTAAACCAACAGGCATCGAACCCGAAGGGCGGCTCAACTCGAAGTTGATAAGAACATCTGACTGCACCGTCAGGCATCTGTTAAACAAACAGGCATCGAACCCGAAGGCCGGCTCAACACGAAGTTGAAAGGAACATCTGTCCTAGCCGTCAGGTATCTGTTCAACAAACAAGCATCGAACCAGAAGGCCGGCTCAACAAGAAATTGAGAGGAACATCTGACCTCGGTGTCAGGTATCTGTTAAACAAACAGGCATCGAACCCGAAGGTCGGCTCAACATGAAGTTGAGAGGAACATTTAACTTCACTGTCAAGCATTTGTTAAACAAACAGTCATCAAATTCGAAGTCAGACTCATCCCGAAGTTGAGAAGAACATCTGACCTCACCGCCAAGCATCTGTTAAAAAAACAGGCATCGAACCCGAAGGTCGGCTCAACATGAAGTTGAGAGGAACATTTAACTTCACTGTCAAGCATCTGTTAAACTAACAATCATCGAACCCGAAGGGCGGCTGAACCCGAAGTTGATAAGAACATCTGACCGCATCGTCAGGCATTTGTTAAACAAACAGGCAGCGAACCCGAAGGCCGGCTCAACACGAAGTTGAGAGGAACATCTGACCTCGGTGTCAGGCATCTGTAAAACAAACAGGCATCAAACCCGAAGGTCGGCTCAACATGAAGTTGAGAGGAACATTTGACTTCACTGTCAAGCATCTGTTAAACAAACAGTCATCAAATTCGAAGTCCGGATCAACCCGAAGTTGAGAAGAACATTTGACCTCACCGTCAAGCATCTGTTAAACAACAGGCATAGAACCCGAAGGGCGGATCAACCCGAAGTTGATAAGAACATTTGACCGCACCGTCAGGCATCTGTTAAACAAACAGGCATTGAATGTGATGTCCGGCTCAACACAAAATTGAGAGGAACATCTGACCTCGCCGTCATGCATCTGTTAAACAAACAGGCATCGAACCCAATGGTCGGCTCAACATGAAGTTGAGAGGAACATTTGACTTCACTATCAAACATCTGTTAAACAAATAAGCATCAAATCCGAAGGCCGGGTCAACCCAAAGTTGAGAAGAACATCTGACGTCACTGTCAAGCATCTGTTAAACAAACAGGCATCGCACCCGAAGGGCGGCTCAACCCGAAGTTAATAAGAACATCTGACCGCACCGTCAGGCATCTGTTAAACAAACAAGTATCGAACCGGAAGGCCGACTCAACACGAAGTTTAGAGGAACATCTGACCTCGGTGTCAGACATCTGTTAAACAAACAGGCATCGAACCCGAAGGTCGGCTCAACATGAAGTTGAGAGGAACATTTAACTTCACTGTCAAGCATCTGTTAAACAAATAGTTATCAAATTCGATGTCTGGCTCAACCTGAAGTTGAAAAGAACATCTGACCTCACCGTCAAGCATCTTTTAAACAAACATGCATCGAACCCGAAAGGCGGCTCAACCCGAAGTTTATAAGAACAACTTACCGCGCCATCGGGCATCTGTTAAACAAACAGGCATCAAACTAGAAGGCCGGCTCAACACGAAGTTGAGAGGAGCATCTGACCTTGGTGTCAGGCATCTGTTAAACAAACAGGCATCGAACCCGAAGGTCGGCTCAACATGAAGTTGAGAGGAACATTTGACTTCACTGTCAAGCATCTGTTAAACAAACAGTCATCAAATTCGAAGTCCGGCTCAACCCGAAGTTGAGAAGAACATCTGACCTCACCGTCAAGCATCTGTTAAACAAACAGGCATCGAACCCGAAGGGCGGCTCAACCCGAAGTTAATAAGAACATCTGACCGTGTCATCAGGCATCTGTTAAACAAACAGGCATCGAACCCGAAGGCCGGCTCAACACGAAGTAGAGAGGAACAACTGACCTCGGTGTCAGGCATCTGTTAAACAAACAGGCATCGAACCCGAAGGTTGGCTCAACATTAAGTTGAGAGGAACATTTGACTTCACTGTCAAGTATCTGTTAAACAAACAGGCATCAAATCCGAAGGTCGGGTCAACCCAAAGTTGAGAAGAACATCTGACCTCACTGTCAAGTATCTGTTAAACAAACAGGCATCGAACCCGTAGGGCGGCTCAACCCGAAGTTGATAAGAATATCTGACCGCACCGTCAGGCATCTGTTAAAAAAACAGGCATCGAACCTGAAGGCCGGCTCAACACGAAGTTGAGAGGAACATATGACCTCGGTGTCAGGCATCTGTAAGAATTGGCTTCGAACCCAATGGTCGGCTCATTATGAAGTTGAGAGGAACATTTAAATTCACTGTCAAGCATCCGTTAAACAAACAGTCATCAAATTCGAAGTCCGGCTCAACCCGAAATTGAGAAGAACATATGACCTCACCGTCAAGCATCTATTAAACAAACATGCATCGAACCCGAAGGTCGGATCAACTTGAAGTTGATAAGAACATCTGACCGCGCCATCAAGCATCTGTTAAACAAACAGGCATCGAACCTGAATGCCGGCTCAGCACGAAGTTGAAAGGAACATCTGACCTCGGTGTCAGGCATCTGTTAAACAAAAAGGCATCGAACCCAAATTTTGGCTCAACATGAAGTTGAGAGGAACATTTGACTTCAATGTCAAGCATCTGTTAAACAAACAGGCATCAAATCCGAAGGCCGGCTCAACCCAAAGTTGAGAGTAACATCTGACCTCGCTGTCAAGAATCTGTTAGACAAACAGGCATCGAACCTGTTGGGCGGCTCAACCCGAAGTTGATAAGAACATCTGACCGCACCGTCAGGCATCTGTTAAACAAACAGGCATCGAACCCGAAGGCCGGCTCAACACGAAGTTGAGAGGAACATCTGACCTCGGTGTCAGGCATTTGTTAAACAAACAGACATCGAACCCGAAGGTCGGCTCAACATGAAGTTGAGAGGAACATTTAAATTCACTTTCAAGCATCTGTTAAACAAACAGTCATCAAATTCGAAGTCCGGCTCAACCCGAAGTTGAGAAGAACATCTGACCTCACCGTCAAGCATATGTTAAACAAACATGCATCGAACCCGAAGGGCGGCTCAACCCGAAGTTGAGAGGAACATCTGACCTCGAATCAGGCATCTGTTAAACAAACAGGCATCGAACCCGAAGGTCGGCTCAACATGAATTTGAGAGGAACATTTGACTACACTATCAAGCATCTGTTAAACAAACAGTCATCAAATTCGAAGTCCGGCTCAACCCGAAGTTGAGAAGAACATCTAACCTCACCGTCAAGCATATGTTAAACAAACAGGCATCGAACCCGAAGGGCGGCTCAACTCAAAGTTGATAAGAACATCTGACTGCACCGTCAGGCATCTGTTAAACAAACAGGCATCGAACCCGAAGACCGGCTCAACATGAAGTTTAGAGGAACATATGTCCTAGCCGTCAGGTATCTGTTCAACAAACAGGCATCGAACCCGAAGGGCGGCTGAACCCGAAGTTGATAAGAACATATGACCTCGCCGTCAGGAATCTGTTAAACAAACAGGTATCGAACCCGAAGGCCGGCTCAACACGAAGTTGAGAGGAATATCTGACCTTGGTTTTAGGCATCTGTTAAACAAACATGCATCGAACCCGATGGTCGGCTCAACATGAAGTTGAGAGGAACATTTAACTTCACTGTCAAGTATCTGTTAAACAAACAGTCATCAAATTCGAAGTCCGGCTCAACCCGAAGTTGAGAAGAACATTTGACCTCACCGTCAAACATCTGTTAAATAAACAGGCATCGAACCCGAAGGGCGGCTCAACCCAAAGTTGATAAGAACATCTGACCGCACCGTCAGGCATCTGTTAATCAAACAGGCATCGAAGCCGAAGGCCGGATCAACACAAAGTCGAGAGGAACATCTGACCTTGCCGTCATGCATATGTTAAACAAACAGGCATCGAACCCGAAGGGCAGCTCAACCCGAACTTGAGAGAACATATGACCTCGCCGTCAGGCATCTGTTAAACAAACAGGCATCGAAACCGAAGGTAGGCTCAACACGAAGTTGAGAGGAACATCTGACCTCGGTGTTAGGCATCTGTTAAACAAACAGGCATCGAAACCGAAGGTCGGCTCAACATGAAGTTGAGAGGAACATTTGACTTCACTGTCAAGCATTTGTTAAACAAACAGTCATCAAATTCGAAGTCCGGCTCAACCCAAAGTTGAGAATAACATTTGACCGCGCCATCAGGCATCTGTTAAACAAACAGGCATCGAACCTGAAGGCCGGCTCAACACGAAGTTGAGAGGAACATCTAACCTTAGTGTCAGGCATCTGTTAAACAAACAGGCATCGAACCCGAAGGTCGGCTCAACATGAAGTTGAGAGGAACATTTGACCTCACCGTCAAGCATCTGTTAAACAAACAGGCATCGAACCCGAAGTGCGGCTCAACCCGAACATGAGAAGAACATATGACCTCGTCGTCAGGCATCTGTTAAACAAACAGGCATCGAACCCGAAGGCCGGCTCAACACAAAGTTGAGAGGAACATCTGACCTCGGTGTCAGGCATCTGTTAAACAAACAGGCATCGAACCCGAAGGTCGGCTCAACATGAAGTTGATAGGAGCATTTAACTTCACTGTCAAGCATCTGTTAAACAAACAGTCATCATATTCGATGTCCGGCTCAACCCAAAGTTGAGAAGAACATTTGACCTCACCGTCAAGCATCTGTTAAACAAACAGGCATCGAACTTGAAGGGCGGCTCAACCCAAAGATGATAAGAACATCTGAATGCACCTTTAGGCATCTGTTAAACAAATAGGCATCGAACCTGAAGGTCGGCTCAACACGAAGTTGAGAGGAACATCTGAGCTCGCCGTCACACATCTGTTAAACAAACAGGCATCGAACCCGAAGGTCGGCTCAACATGAAGTTGACAGGAACATTTGACTTCACTATCAAGCATCTGTCAAACAAACAGTCATCAAATTCGAAGTCCGGCTCAACCCGAAGTTGAGAAGAACACCTAACCTCACTGTCAAGCATATGTTAAACAAACAGGCATCGAACCCGATGGACGGCTCAACTCGAAGTTGATAAGAACATCTGATCGAACCGTCAGGCATCTGTTAAACAAACATGCATCAAACCCGAAGGCTGGCTCAACACGAAGTTGAGAGGAACATCTGACCTCGGTGTGAGGCATCTGTTAAACAAACAGGCATCGAACCCGAAGGTCGGCTCAACATGAAGTTGAGAGGAACACTTAACTTCACTGTCAAACATCTGTTAAACAAACAGTCATCAAATTCGAAGTCCGGCTCAACCCGAAGTTGAGAATAACATCTGACCTCACCGTCAAGCATCTGTTAAACAAACAGGCATCGAACCCGAAGGGCGGCTCAACCCGAAGTTGATAAGAACATCTGACCACACCATCAGGCATCTGTTAAACAAAGAGGCATCGAACCCGAAGGGCAGCTCAACCCGAACTTGAGAAGAACATATGACCTCGCCGTCAGGCATCTGTTAAACAAACAGGCATCGAACTTGAAGGTATGCTCAACACGAAGTTGAGAGGAACATCTGACCTCGGTGTCAGGCATCTGTTAAACAAACAGGCATCGAACCCGAAGGTCGGCTCAACATGAAGTTGAGAGGAACATTTGACTTCACTGTCAAGCATTTGTTAAACAAACAGTCATCAAATTCGAAGTCCGGCTCAACCCGAAGTTGAGAAGAACATCTAACCGCGCCAACAGGCATCTGTTAAACAAACAGGCATTGAACCCGAAGCCCGGCTCAACACGAAGCTGAGAGGAACATCTGACCTTGGTGTCAGGCATCTGTTAAACAAACAGGCATCGAACTCAAAGATCGGCTCAACATGAAGTTGAGAGGAACATTTGACCTCACCGTCAAGCATCTGTTAAATAAACAGGCATCGAACCCGAAGTGCGGCTCTACCCAAACTTGAGAAGAACATATGACCTCGTCGTCAAGCATCTGTTAAACAAACAGGCATCGAACCCGAAGGCCGGCTCAACACGAAGTTGAGAGGAACATTTGACATCGGTGTCAGGCATCTGTTAAACAAACAGGCATCGAACCCGAAGGTCGGCTCAACATGAAGTTGAGAGGAGCATTTAACTTCACTATCAAGCATCTGTTAAACAAACAGTCATCAAATTCGAAGTCCGGCTCAACCCGAAGTTGAGAAGAACATTTGAGCTCACCGTCAAGCATCTGTTAAACAAACAGGCATCGAACATGAAGGGCGGCTCAACCCGAACTAGAGAAGAACATATGACCTCGCCGTCAGGCATCTGTTAAACAAACAGACATCGAACCCGAAGGACGGCTCAACACGAATTTGAGAGGAACATCTGACCTCGCCGTCAAGCATTTGTTATACTAACAGGCATATAACCCGAAGGTCGGCTCAACATGAAGTTGAGAGGAACATTTGACTTCACTGTCAAGCATTTGTTAAACAAACAGGCATCAAATCCGACGGCCGACTCAACCCGAAGTCGAGAAGAACATCTGACCTCACCTTCAAGCATCTGTTAAACAAACTGGCATCGAACCCGAAGGGAAGCTCAACCCGAACTTGAGAAGAACATATGACCTTGCCGTCAGGCATCTGTTAAACAAACCGGCATCGAACCCGAAGGACGGCTCAACACGAATTTGAGATTAACATCTCACCTCGCCGTCACGCATTTGTGAAACTAACAGGCATATAACCCGAATGTCGGCTCAACATGAAGTTGAGAGGAACATTTGACTTCATTGTCAAGCATCTGTTAAACAAACAGGCATCAAATCTGAAGGCCGGCTAAACCCGAAGTTGAGAAGAACTTCTGACCTCACCGTCAAGCATCTGTTAAACAAACAGGCATTGAACCCGAAGGGCGGCTGAACGCGAAGTTGATAAGAACATATGACCTCGCCGTCAGGAATCTGTTAAACAAACAGGCATCGAACCCGAAGGTCGGCTCAACACAAAGTTGAGAGGAATATCTGACCTTGGTTTTAGGCATCTGTTAAACAAACATGCATCGAACCCGATGGTCGGCTCAACATGAAGTTGAGAGGAACATTTAACTTCACTGTCAAGTATCTGTTAAACAAACAGTCATCAAATTCGAAGTCCGGCTCAACCCGAAGTTGAGAAGAACATTTGACCTCACCGTCAAGCATCTGTTAAATAAACAGGCATCGAACCCGAAGGGCGGCTCAACCCAAAGTTGATAAGAACATCTGACCGCACTGTCAGGCATCTGTTAAACAAACAGGCATCGAAGCCGAAGGCCGGCTCAACACAAAGTCGAGAGGAACATCTGACCTTGCCGTCATGCATCTGTTAAACAAACAGGCATCGAACCCGAAGGGCAGCTCAACCCGAACTTGAGAGAACATATGACCTCGCCGTCAGGCATCTGTTAAACAAATAGGCATCGAAACCGAAGGTAGGCTCAACACGAAGTTGAGAGGAACATCTGACCTCGGTGTTAGGCATCTGTTAAACAAACAGGCATCGAAACCGAAGGTCGGCTCAACATGAAGTTGAGAGGAACATTTGACTTCACTGTCAAGCATTTGTTAAACAAACAGTCATCAAATTCGAAGTCCGGCTCAACCCAAAGTTGAGAATAACATTTGACCGCGCCATCAGGCATCTGTTAAACAAACAGGCATCGAACCTGAAGGCCGGCTCAACACGAAGTTGAGAGGAACATCTAACCTTAGTGTCAGGCATCTGTTAAACAAACAGGCATCGAACCCGAAGGTCGGCTCAACATGAAGTTGAGAGGAACATTTGACCTCACCGTCAAGCATCTGTTAAACAAACAGGCATCGAACCCGAAGTGCGGCTCAACCCGAACATGAGAAGAACATATGACCTCGTCGTCAGGCATCTGTTAAACAAACAGGCATCGAACCCGAAGGCCGGCTCAACACAAAGTTGAGAGGAACATCTGACCTCGGTGTCAGGCATCTGTTAAACAAACAGGCATCGAACGCGAAGGTCGGCTCAACATGAAGTTGATAGGAGCATTTAACTTCACTGTCAAGCATCTGTTAAACAAACAGTCATCATATTCGATGTCCGGCTCAACCCAAAGTTGAGAAGAACATTTGACCTCACCGTCAAGCATCTGTTAAACAAACAGGCATCGAACTTGAAGGGCGGCTCAACCCAAAGATGATAAGAACATCTGAATGCACCTTTAGGCATCTGTTAAACAAATAGGCATCGAACCTGAAGGTCGGCTCAACACGAAGTTGAGAGGAACATCTGAGCTCGCCGTCACACATCTGTTAAACAAACAGGCATCGAACCCGAAGGTCGGCTCAACATGAAGTTGACAGGAACATTTGACTTCACTATCAAGCATCTGTCAAACAAACAGTCATCAAATTCGAAGTCCGGCTCAACCCGAAGTTAAGAAGAACACCTAACCTCACCGTCAAGCATATGTTAAACAAACAGGCATCGAACCCGATGGACGGCTCAACTCGAAGTTGATAAGAACATCTGATCGAACCGTCAGGCATCTGTTAAACAAACATGCATCAAACCCGAAGGCTGGCTCAACACGAAGTTGAGAGGAACATCTGACCTCGGTGTGAGGCATCTGTTAAACAAACAGGCATCGAACCCGAAGGTCGGCTCAACATGAAGTTGAGAGGAACACTTAACTTCACTGTCAAACATCTGTTAAACAAACAGTCATCAAATTCGAAGTCCGGCTCAACCCGAATTTGATAAGAACATCTGTACTCACCGTCAAACATTTGTTAAACAAATAGGCGTCGAACCCGAAGTGCGGCTCAACTCGATGTTGATAAGAACATCTATCCGCACAGTCAGGCATCTATTAAACAAACAGGCATCGAACCCGAAGGTCGGCTCAACACGAAGTTGAGAGGAACATCTGACCTCGCCGTCACGCATCTGTTAAACAAACAGGCATCGAACCCGAAGGTCGGCTCAACATGAAGTTGAGAGGAACATTTAACTTCACTGTCAAGCATCTGTTAAACAAACAGTCATCAAATTCGAAGTCCGGCTCAACCCGAAGTTGAGAAGAACATCTGACCTCACTGTCAAGCATCTTTTAAACAAACAGGCATCGAACCCGAAGGGCGGCTCAACCCGAAGTTGATAAGAACATCTGACCGTGCCGTCAGGCATCTGTTAAACAAACAGGCATCGAACCCGAACGCCGTCTCAACACGAAGTTGAGAGGAACATCTGACCTCGGTGTCAAGCATCTATTAAACAAACAGGCATCGAACCCGAAGGTCGGCTCAACATGAAGTTGAGAGGAACATTTGACTTCACTGTCAAGCATCTGTTAAACAAACAGGTATCAAATTCGAAGGCCGACTCAACCCGAAGTTGAGAAGAACATCTGACCTCACCGTCAAGCATCTTTTAAACAAACAGGCATCGAACCCGAAGGGCGGCTCAACCCGAAGTTGATAAGAACATCTGACCGCGCCGTCAGGCATCTGTTAAACAAACAGGCATCAAACCCGAAGGCCGGCTCAACACGAAGTTGAGAGGAACATCTGACCTCGGTGTCAGGCATCAGTTAAACAAACAGGCATCGAACCCGAAGGTTGGGTCAACATGAAGTTGAGAGGAACATTTAACCTCACCGTCAAGCATCTGTTAAACAAACAGGCATCGAACCCGAAGTGCAGATCAACCCGAACTTGAGAAGAACATATGACCTCGCCGTCAGGCTTCTGTTAAATAAACAGGCATCAAACCCAAAGGCCGGCTCAACACGAAGTTGAGAGGAACATCTGACTTTGGTGTCAGGCATCTGTTAAACAAACAGGCATCGAACCTGAAGGTCGGCTCAACATGAAGTTGAGAGGAACATTTAACTTCACTTTCAAGCATCTGTTAAAAAAACAGTCATCAAATTCGAAGTCCGGCTCAACCCGAAGTTGAGAAGAACATCTGACCTCACCACCAAGCATCTGTTAAACAAACAGGCATCGAACCCGAAGGGCGGCTCAACCCGAAGTTGATAAGAACATCTGACCGCACCGTCAGGCATCTGTTAAACAAACAGGCATCCAACCCGAAGGCCGGCTCAACACATAGTTGAGAGGAACATCTGACCTCGCCGTCACGCATCTATTAAACAAACAAGCATCGAACCCGAAGGTCAGCTCAACATGAAGTTGAGAGGAACATTTGACTTCACGGTCAAGCATCTATTAAACAAACAGGCATCAAATCTGAAGGTCGGCTCAACCCAAAGTTGAGAAGAACATCTGACCTCACTGTCAAGCATCTGTTAAATAAACAGGCATCAAACCCGAAGGCCGGCTCAACACGAAGTTGATAAGAACATCTGACCGCGCCATCAGGCATCTGTTAAACAAACAAGCATCAAACCCGAAGGCCGGCTCAACATGAAGTTGAGAGGAACATCTGACCTCGGTGTCAGGCATCTGTTAAACAAACAGGCATCGAACCCGAAGGCCGGCTCAACATGAAGTTGATAGGAACATCTGACCTCGGTGTCAGGCATCTGTTAAACAAACAGGCATCCAACCCGAAGGTCAGCTCAACATGAAGCTGAGAGGAACATTTGACTTCACTGTCAACCATCTGTTAAACAAACAGTCATCAAATTCGAAGTCCGGGACAACCCGAAGTTAAGAAGAACACATGACCTCACCGTCAAGCATCTGTTAAACAAACAAGCATCGAACCTGAAGTTGATAAGAACATCTGACCGCACCGTCAGGCATCTGTTAAACAAACAGGCATCGAACTCGATGGCTGGCTCAACATGAAGTTGAGAGGAACATCTGACCTTGATGTCAGGAATCTGTTAAACAAACAGGCATCAAACCCGAAGGTCGGCTCAACATGAAGTTGAGAGGAGCATTTAACTTCACTGTCAAGCATCTGTTAAACAAACAGTCATCAAATTTGAAGTCCGGCTCAACCCGAAGTTAATAAGAACATCTGACCTCACCGTCAAACATCTGTTAAACAAACAGGCATCGAACCCAATGTGCGGCTCAACCCGAAGTTGATAAGAACTTCTGACCGCACCGTTAGGCATCTATTAAATAAACAGGCATCGAACCCGAAGGCCGGCTCAACACGAAGTTGAGAGGCACATCTGACCTCGCCGTCACGCATCTGCTAAACAAACAGGCATCGAACCCGAAGGTCGGCTCAACATGAAGTTGAGAGGAACATTTGACTTCACTGTCAAGCATTTGTTAAAAAAATAGTCATCAAATTCGAAGTCCGGCTCAACCCGAAGTTGAGAAGAACATCTGACCTCACCATCAAGCATCTGTTAAACAAACAGGCATCGAACCCGAAGTGTGGCTCAACCCGAAGTTGATAAGAACATCTGACCGCACCGTCAGGCATCTGTTAAACAAACAGGCATCCAACATGAAGGCCGGCTCAACACATAGTTGAGAGGAACATCTGACCTCGCCGTCACGCATCTGTTAAACAAACAGGCATCGAACCCGAAGGTCGGCTCAACATGAAGTTGAGAGGAACATTTGACTTCACTGTCAAGCATCTATTAAACAAACAGGCATCAAATCCGAAGGTCGGCTCAACCCAAAGTTGAGAAGAACATCTGACCTCACTGTCAAGCATCTCTTAAACAAACAGGCATCGAACCCGAAGGCCGGCTAAACACGAAGTTGATAAGAACATCTGACTGCGCCATCAGGCATCTGTTAAACAAACAAGCATCAAACCCGAAGGCCGGCTCAACATGAAGTTGAGAGGAACATCTGACCTCGGTGTCAGGCATCTGTTAAACAAACAGGCACCGAACCTGAAGGTCGGCTCAACATAAAATTGAGAGGAACATCCGACCTCGGTGTCAGGAATCTGTTAAACAAACAGGCATCGAACCCGAAGGTCGGCTCAACATGAAGCTGAGAGGAACATTTGACTTCACTGTCAACCATCTGTTAAACAAACAGTCATCAAATTCGAAGTCCGACTCAACCCGAAGTTGAGAAGAACACATGAGCTCATCGTCAAGCATCTGTTAAACAAACATGCATCGAACCCGAAGTTGATAAGAACATCTGACCGCACCGTCAGGCATCTGTTAAACAAACAGACATCGAACTCGAAGGTCGGCTCAACATGAAGTTGAGAGGAACATCTGACCTCGATGTCAGGAATCTGTTAAACAAACAGGCATCAAACCCGAAGGTCGGCTCAACATGAAGTTGAGAGGAGCATTTAACTTCACTGTCAAGCATCTGTTAAACAAACAGTCATCAAATTTGAAGTCCGGCTCAACCCGAAGTTGATAAGAACATCTGACCTCACCGTCAAACATCTGTTAAACAAACAGGCATCGAACCCGAAGTGTAGCTCAACCCGAAGTTGATAAGAACTTCTGACCGCACCGTTAGGCATCTATTAAATAAACAGGCATCGAACCCGAAGGCTGGCTCAACACGAAGTTGAGAGGAACATCTGACCTCGCCATCACGCATCTGTTAAACAAACAGGCATCGAACCCGAAGGTCGGCTCAACATGAAGTTGAGAGGAACATTTGACTTCACTGTCAAGCATCTGTTAAAAAAACAGTCATCAAATTCGAAGTCCGGCTCAACCCGAAGTTGAGAAGAACATCTGACCTCACCATCAAGCATTGTTAAACAAACAGGCATCGAACCCGAAGGGCGGCTCAACCCGAAGTTGATAAGAACATCTGACCGCACCGTCAGGCATCTGTTAAAAAAACAGGCATCCAACCCGAAGGCCGGCTCAACACATAGTTGAGAGGAACATCTGACCTCACCGTCACGCATCTGTTAAACAAACAGGCATCGAACCCGAAGGTCGGCTCAACATGAAGTTGAGAGGAACATTTGACTTCACTGTCAAGCATCTATTAAACAAACAGGCATCAAATCTGAAGGTCGGCTCAACCCAAACTTGAGAAGAACATCTGACCTTACTGTCAAGCATCTGTTAAACAAACAGGCATCGAACCCGAAGCCCGGCTCAACACGAAGTTGATAAGAACATCTGACCGCGCCATCAGGCATCTGTTAAACAAACAAGCATCAAACCCGAAGGCCGGCTCAACATGAAGTTAAGAGGAACATCTGACCTCGGTGTCAGGCATCTGTTAAACAAACAGGCATCGAACCCGAAGGCCGGCTCAACATAAAGTTGAGAGGAACATCTGACCTCGGTGTCAGGCATCTGTTAAACAAACAGGCATCGAACCCGAAGGTGGGCTCAACATGAAGCTGAGAGGAACATTTGACTTCACTGTCAACCATCTGTTAAACAAACAGTCATCAAATTCGAAGTTCGGCTCAACCCGAAGTTGAGAAGAACACATGACCTCACCGTTAAGCATCTGTTAGACAAAGAAGCATCGAACCCGAAGTTGATAAGAACATCTGACCGCACCGTCAGGCATCTGTTAAACAAACAGGCATCGAACCCGAAGGCCGGCTCAACACGAAGTTGAGAGGAACATCTGACCTCGGTGTCAGGCATCTATTAAACAAACAGGCATCGAACCCGATGGTCGGCTCAACATGAATTTGAGAGGAGCATTTAACTTCACTGTCAAGCATCTGTTAAACAAACAGTCATCAAATTCGATGTCCGGCTCAACCCGAAGTTGAGAAGAACATCTGACCTCACCGTCAAGCATCTTTTAAACAAACAGGCATCGAACCCGAAGGGCGGCTCAACCCGAAGTTGATAAGAACATCTGACCACACCATCAGGCATCTGTTAAACAAACAGGCATCGAACCCTAAGACCAGCTCAACATGAAGTTGAGAGGAACATCTGACCTCGATGTCAGGCATCTGTTAAACAAACAGGCATCGAACCCGAAGGTCGGATCAACATGAAGTTGAGAGGAAAATTTGACTTCATTGTCAAGCATCTATTAAACAAACAGTCATCAAATTCGAAGTCCGGCTCAACTCGAAGTTGAGAAGAACATCTGACCTCACCGTCAAACATCTGTTAAACAAACAGGCATCGAACCCGAAGTGGGGCTCAACCCGAAGTTGATAAGAACATCTGACCGCATCGTTAGGCATCTATTAAACAAACAGGCATCGAGCCCGAAGGCCGGCTCAACATGAAGTTGAGAGGAACATCTGACCTCGGTGTCAGGCATCTGTTAAAGAAACAGGCATCAAACCCGAAGGTCGGCTCAACGTGAAGTTGAGAGGAACATTTGACTTCACTGTCAAGCATCTGTTAAACAAACAGTCATCAAATTCGAAGTCCGGCTCAACCCGAAGTTGAGAAGAACATATGACCTCACCGTCAAGCATCTTTTAAACAAACAGGCATCGAACCCGAAGTTGATAAGAACATCTGACCGCACCGTCAGGCATCTGTTAAACAAACAGGCATCGAACCCGAAGGCCGGCTCAACATGAAGTTGAGAGGAACATCTGACCTCGATGTCAGGCATCTGTTAAACAAACAGGCATCAAACCCGAAGGTCGGCTCAACATGAAGTTGAGAGGAACATTTAACTTAACTGTCAAGCATCTGTTAAACAAACAGTCATCAAATTCGAAGTCCGGCTCAACCCGAAGTTGATAAGAACATCTGGCCTCACCGTCAAACATCTGTTAAACAAACAGGTATCGAACCCGAAGTGCGGCTCAACCCGAAGTTGATAAGAACATCTGACCACAACGTTAGGCATCTACTAAACAAACAGGCATCGAACCCGAAGGCCGGCTCAACACGAAGTTGAGAGGAACATCTGACCTCGCCGTCACGCATCTGTTAAACAAACAGGCATCGAACCCGAAGGTCGGCTCAACATGAAGTTTAGAGGAACCTTTGACTTCATTGTCAAGCATCTATTAAACAAACAGGCATCAAATCCGAAGGTCGGCTCAACCCAAAGTTGAGAAGAACATCTGACCTCACTGTCAAGCATCTGTTAAACAAACATGCATCGAACCCGAAGGACGGCTCAACCCAAAGTTGATAAGAACATCTGACCGCACCGTCAGGCATCTGTTAAACAAACAGGCATCGAACCCGAAGGCCGGCTCAACACGAAGTTGAGAGGAACATCTGACCTCGGTGTCAGGCATCTTTTAAACAAACAGGCATCGAACCCGAAGGTCGGCTCAACATGAAGTTGAGAGGAACATTTAACTTCTCTGTCAAGCATCTGTTAGACAAACAGTCATCAAATTCGAAGTCCGGCTCAACCCGAAGTTGAGAAGAACATCTGACCCCACCGTCAAGCATCTTTTAAACAAACATGCATCGAACTGAAGGTCGGTTCAACCCGAAGTTGATAAGAACACCTGACCACGCCATCAGGCATCTGTTAAACAAACAGGCATCGAACCCGAAGACCGACTCAACACGAAGTTGAGAGGAACATCTGACCTCGGTGTCAGGCATCTGTTAAACAAACAGGCATCGAACCCGAAGGTTGGATCAACATGAAGTTGAGAGGAACATTTGACTTCACTGTCAAGCATCTGTTAAACAAACAGTCATCAAATTCGAAGTCCGGCTGAACCCGAAGTTGAGAAGAACATCTGACCTCACTGTCAAGCATCTGTTAAACAAACAGGCATCGAACCCGACGGGCGGCTCAACCCGAAGTTGATAAGAACATCTGACCGCACCATTTTGCATATGTTAATTAAACAGGCATCGAACTCGAAGGCCCGCTCAACACGAAGTTGTGAGGAACATCTGACCTCGCCGTCACGCATCTGTTAAACAAACAGGCATCGAACCCGAAGGTCGGCTCAACATGAAGTTGAGAGGAACATCTGACCTCGGTGTCAGGCATCTGTTAAACAAACAGGCATCGAACCCGAAGGTCGTCTCAACATGAAGTTGAGAGGAACATTTGAATTCACTGTCAAGCATCTGTTAAACAAACAGTCATCAAATTCGAAGTCCTGCTCAACCCGAAGTTGAGAAGAACATCTGACCTCACCGTCAAGTAGCTGTTAAACAAACAGGCATCGAACCTGACGAGCGGCTCAACCCGAAGTTGATAAGAACATCTGACTTCCTCGTCAGGCATCTGTTAAACAAATAGGCATCGAACCCGAAGGCCGGCTCAACACGAAGTTGAGAGGATCATCTGACCTCGGTGTCAGGCAACTGTTAAACAAACAGGCATCGAACCCGAAGGTCGGCTCAACATGAAGTTGAGAGGAACATTTGACTTCACTGTCAAGCATCTGTTAAACAAACAGGCATCAAATCCGAAGGTCGGCTCAACCCAAAGTTGAGAAGAACATCTGACCTCACTGTCAAGCATCTGTTAAACAAACAGGCATCGAACCCGAAGGCCGGCTCAACACGAAGTTGATAAGAACATCTGACCGCGCCATCAGGCATCTGTTAAACAAACAAGCATCAAACCTGAAGGCCAACTCAACAAGAAGTTGAGAGGAACATCTAACCTCGGTGTCAGGCATTTGTTAAACAAACAGGCATCGAACCCAAAGGCCGGCTCAACATGAAGTTGAGAGGAACATCTGACCTTGGTGTCAGGCATCTGTTAAAGAAACAGGCATCGAACCCGAAGGTCGGCTCAACATGAAGTTGAGAGGAACATTTCACTTCACTGTCAAGC
This sequence comes from Lathyrus sativus, assembly GCA_963859935.3. Taxonomy (NCBI): domain Eukaryota; kingdom Viridiplantae; phylum Streptophyta; class Magnoliopsida; order Fabales; family Fabaceae; genus Lathyrus; species Lathyrus sativus. The sequence goes on from OZ012737.1 coordinate 276,282,599, forward strand.
ATCTGTTAAACAAACAGTCATCAAATTCGAAGTCCGGCTCATCCCGAAGTTGAGAAGAACATATGACCTCACCGTCAAGCATCTGTTAAACAAACAAGCATCGAACCCGAAGTTGATAAGAACATCTGACCGCACCGTCAGGCATCTGCTAAACAAACAGGCATCGAACCTGAAGGCCGGCTCAACACGAAGTTGATAAGAACATCTGACCGCGCCATTAGGCATCTGTTAAACAAACAGGCATCGAACCCGAAGGCCGGCTCAACAAGAAGTTGAGAGGAACATCTGACCACGGTGTCATGCATCTGTTAAACAAACAGGCATCGAACCCGAAGGTTGGGTCACCATGAAGTTGAGAGGAACATTTGACTTCACTGTCAAGCATCTGTTAAACAAACAGTCATCAAATTCGAAGTCCGGCTGAACCCGAAGTTGAGAAGAACATCTGACCTCACTGTCAAGCATCTGTTAAACAAACAGGCATCGAACCCGACGGGCGGCTCAACCCGAAGTTGATAAGAACATCTGACCGCACCGTTTTGCATATGTTAATCAAACAGGCATCGAACTCGAAGGCCCGCTCAACATGAAGTTGTGAGGAACATCTGACCTCGCCGTCACGCATCTGTTAAACAAACAGGCATCGAACCCGAAGGTCGGCTCAACATGAAGTTGAGAGGAACATCTGACCTCGGTGTCAGGCATCTGTTAAACAAACAGGCATCGAACCTGAAGGTCGTCTCAACATGAAGTTGAGAGGAACATTTGACTTCACTGTCAAGCATCTGTTAAACAAACAGTCATCAAATTCGAAGTCCTGCTCAACCCGAAGTTGAGAAGAACATCTGACCTCACCGTCAAGTAGATGTTAAACAAACAGGCATCGAACCTGACGAGCGGCTCAACCCGAAGTTGATAAGAACATCTGACTGCCTCGTCAGGCATCTGTTAAACAAATAGGCATCGAACCCGAAGGCCGGCTCAACACGAAGTTGAGAGGATCATCTGACCTCGGTGTCAGGCATCTGTTAAACAAACAGGCATCGAACCCGAAGGTTGGATCAACATGAAGTTGAGAGGAACATTTGACTTCACTGTCAAGCATCTGTTAAACAAACAGTCATCAAATTCGAAGTCCGGCTGAACCCGAAGTTGAGAAGAACATCTGACCTCACTGTCAAGCATCTGTTAAACAAACAGGCATCGAACCCGACGGGCGGCTCAACCCGAAGTTGATAAGAACATCTGACCGCACCATTTTGCATATGTTAATTAAACAGGCATCGAACTCGAAGGCCCGCTCAACACGAAGTTGTGAGGAACATCTGACCTCGCCGTCACGCATCTGTTAAACAAACAGGCATCGAACCCGAAGGTCGGCTCAACATGAAGTTGAGAGGAACATCTGACCTCGGTGTCAGGCATCTGTTAAACAAACAGGCATCGAACCCGAAGGTCGTCTCAACATGAAGTTGAGAGGAACATTTGACTTCACTGTCAAGCATCTGTTAAACAAACAATCATCAAATTCGAAGTCCTGCTCAACCCGAAGTTGAGAAGAACATCTGACGTCACCGTCAAGTAGATGTTAAACAAACAGGCATCGAACCTGACGAGCGGCTCAACCCGAAGTTGATAAGAACATCTGACTGCCTCGTCAGGCATCTGTTAAACAAATAGGCATCGAACCCGAAGGCCGGCTCAACACGAAGTTGAGAGGATCATCTGACCTCGGTGTCAGGCATCTGTTAAACAAACAGGCATCGAACCCGAAGGTCGGCTCAACATGAAGTTGAGAGGAACATTTGACTTCACTGTCAAGCATCTGTTAAACAAACAGGCATCAAATCCGAAGGTCGGCTCAACCCAAAGTTGAGAAGAACATCTGACCTCACTGTCAAGCATCTGTTAAACAAACAGGCATCGAACCCGAAGGCCGGCTCAACACGAAGTTGATAAGAACATCTGACCGCGCCATCAGGCATCTATTAAACAAACAAGCATCAAACCTGAAGGCCGACTCAACAAGAAGTTGAGAGGAACATCTAACCTCGGTTTCAGGCATCTGTTAAACAAACAGGCATCGAACCCAAAGGCCGGCTCAACATGAAGTTGAGAGGAACATCTGACCTTGGTGTCAGGCATCTGTTAAAGAAACAGGCATCGAACCTGAAGGTCGGCTCAACATGAAGTTGAGAGGAACATTTCACTTCACTGTCAAGCATCTGTTAAACAAACAGTCATCAAATTCGAAGTCCGGCTCATCCCGAAGTTGAGAAGAACATATGACCTCACCGTCAAGCATCTGTTAAACAAACAAGCATCGAACCCGAAGTTGATAAGAACATCTGACCGCACCGTCAGGCATCTGCTAAACAAACAGGCATCGAACCTGAAGGCCGGCTCAACACGAAGTTGATAAGAACATCTGACCGCGCCATCAGGCATCTGTTAAACAAACAGGCATCGAACCCGAAGGCCGGCTCAACAAGAAGTTGAGAGGAACATCTGACCACGGTGTCAGGCATCTGTTAAACAAACAGGCATCGAACCCGAAGGTTGGGTCAACATGAAGTTGAGAGGAACATTTGACTTCACTGTCGAGCATCTGTTAAAGAAACAGTCATCAAATTCGAAGTCCGGCTGAACCCGGAGTTGAGAAGAACATCTGACCTCACTGTCAAGCAGCTGTTAAACAAACAGGCATCGAACCCGACGGGCGGCTCAACCCGAAGTTGATAAGAATATCTGACCGCACCGTTTTGCATATGTTAATCAAACAGGCATCGAACTCGAAGGCCCGCTCAACACGAAGTAGTGAGGAACATCTGACCTCGCCGTCACGCATCTGTTAAACAAACAGGCATCGAACCCGAAGGTCGGCTCAACATGAAGTTGAGAGGAACATCTGACCTCGGTGTCAGGCATATGTTAAACAAACAGGCATCGAACCCGAAGGTCGTCTCAACATGAAGTTGAGAGGAACATTTGACTTCACTGTCAAGCATCTGTTAAACAAACAGTCATCAAATTCGAAGTCCTGCTCAACCCGAAGTTGAGAAGAACATCTGACCTCACTGTCAAGTAGCTGTTAATCAAACAGGCATCGAACCTGACGAGCGGCTCAACCCGAAGTTGATAAGAACATATGACTGCATCGTCAGGCATCTGTTAAACAAATAGGCATCGAACCCGAAGGCCGGCTCAACACGAAGTTGAGAGGATCATCTGACCTCGGTGTCAGGCATCTGTTAAACAAACAGGCATCGAACCCGAAGGTCGGCTCAACATGAAGTTGAGAGGAACATTTGACTTCACTGTCAAGCATCTGTTAAACAAACAGGCATCAAATCCGAAGGTCGGCTCAACCCAAAGTTGAGAAGAACATCTGACCTCACTGTCAAGCATCTGTTAAACAAACAGGCATCGAACCCGAAGGCCGGCTCAACACGAAGTTGATAAGAACATCTGACCGCGCCATCAGGCATCTGTTAAACAAACAGGCATCAAACCTGAAGGTCGGCTCAACAAGAAGTTGAGAGGAACATCTAACCTCGGTGTCAGGCATCTGTTAAACAAACAGGCATCGAACCCAAAGGTCGGCTCAACATGAAGTTGAGAGGAACATCTGACCTCGGTGTCAGGCATCTGTTAAAGAAACAGGCATCGAACCCGAAGGTCGGCTCAACATGAAGTTGAGAGGAACATTTCACTTCACTGTCAAGCATCTGTTAAACAAACAGTCATCAAATTCGAAGTCCGGCTCATCCCGAAGTTGAGAAGAACATATGACCTCACCGTCAAGCATCTGTTAAACAAACAAGCATCGAACCCGAAGTTGATAAGAACATCTGACCGCACCGTCAGGCATCTGCTAAACAAACAGGCATCGAACCTGAAGGCCGGCTCAACACGAAGTTGATAAGAACATCTGACCGCGCCATCAGGCATCTGTTAAACAAACAGGCATCGAACCCGAAGGCCGGCTCAACAAGAAGTTGAGAGGAACATCTGACCACGGTGTCAGGCATCTGTTAAACAAACAGGCATCGAACCCGAAGGTTGGGTCAACATGAAGTTGAGAGGAACATTTGACTTCACTGTCGAGCATCTGTTAAAGAAACAGTCATCAAATTCGAAGTCCGGCTGAACCCGAAGTTGAGAAGAACATCTGACCTCACTGTCAAGCAGCTGTTAAACAAACAGGCATCGAACCCGACGGGCGGCTCAACCCGAAGTTGATAAGAATATCTGACCGCACCGTTTTGCATATGTTAATCAAACAGGCATCGAACTCGAAGGCCCGCTCAACACGAAGTAGTGAGGAACATCTGACCTCGCCGTCACGCATCTGTTAAACAAACAGGCATCGAACCCGAAGGTCGGCTCAACATGAAGTTGAGAGGAACATCTGACCTCGGTGTCAGGCATATGTTAAACAAACAGGCATCGAACCCGAAGGTCGTCTCAACATGAAGTTGAGAGGAACATTTGACTTCACTGTCAAGCATCTGTTAAACAAACAGTCATCAAATTCGAAGTCCTGCTCAACCCGAAGTTGAGAAGAACATCTGACCTCACCGTCAAGTAGCTGTTAATCAAACAGGCATCGAACCTGACGAGCGGCTCAACCCGAAGTTGATAAGAACATATGACTGCATCGTCAGGCATCTGTTAAACAAATAGGCATCGAACCCGAAGGCCGGCTCAACACGAAGTTGAGAGGATCATCTGACCTCGGTGTCAGGCATCTGTTAAACAACCAGGCATCGAACCCGAAGGTCGACTCAACATGAAGTTGAGAGGAACATTTGACTTCACTGTCAAGCATCTGTTAAACAAACAGGCATCAAATCCGAAGGTCGGCTCAACCCAAAGTTGAGAAGAACATCTGACCTCACTGTCAAGCATCTGTTAAACAAACAGGCATCGAACCCGAAGGCCGGCTCAACACGAAGTTGATAAGAACATCTGACCGCACCGTTTTGCATATGTTAATCAAACAGGCATCGAACTCGAAGGCCCGCTCAACACGAAGTAGTGAGGAACATCTGACCTCGCCGTCACGCATCTGTTAAACAAACAGGCATCGAACCCGAAGGTCGGCTCAACATGAAGTTGAGAGGAACATCTGACCTCGGTGTCAGGCATATGTTAAACAAACAGGCATCGAACCCGAAGGTCGTCTCAACATGAAGTTGAGAGGAACATTTGACTTCACTGTCAAGCATCTGTTAAACAAACAGTCATCAAATTCGAAGTCCTGCTCAACCCGAAGTTGAGAAGAACATCTGACCTCACCGTCAAGTAGCTGTTAATCAAACAGGCATCGAACCTGACGAGCGGCTCAACCCGAAGTTGATAAGAACATATGACTGCATCGTCAGGCATCTGTTAAACAAATAGGCATCGAACCCGAAGGCCGGCTCAACACGAAGTTGAGAGGATCATCTGACCTCGGTGTCAGGCATCTGTTAAACAACCAGGCATCGAACCCGAAGGTCGACTCAACATGAAGTTGAGAGGAACATTTGACTTCACTGTCAAGCATCTGTTAAACAAACAGGCATCAAATCCGAAGGTCGGCTCAACCCAAAGTTGAGAAGAACATCTGACCTCACTGTCAAGCATCTGTTAAACAAACAGGCATCGAACCCGAAGGCCGGCTCAACACGAAGTTGATAAGAACATCTGACCGCGCCATCAGGCATCTGTTAAACAAACAGGCATCAAACGTGAAGGTCGGCTCAACAAGAAGTTGAGAGGAACATCTAACCTCGGTGTCAGGCATCTGTTAAACAAACAGGCATCGAACCCAAAGGTCGGCTCAACATGAAGTTGAGAGGAACATCTGACCTCGGTGTCAGGCATCTGTTAAAGAAACAGGCATCGAACCCGAAGGTCGGCTCAACATGAAGTTGAGAGGAACATTTCACTTCACTGTCAAGCATCTGTTAAACAAACAGTCATCAAATTCGAAGTCCGGCTCATCCCGAAGTTGAGAAGAACATATTACCTCACCGTCAAGCATCTGTTAAACAAACAAGCATCGAACCCGAAGTTGATAAGAACATCTCACCGCACCGTCAGGCATCTGCTAAACAAACAGGCATCGAACCTGAAGGACGGCTCAACACGAAGTTGATAAGAACATCTGACCGCGCCATCAGGCATCTGTTAAACAAACAGGCATCGAACCCGAAGGCCGGCTCAACAAGAAGTTGAGAGGAACATCTGACCACGGTGTCAGGCATCTGTTAAACAAACAGGCATCGAACCCGAAGGTTGGGTCAACATGAAGTTGAGAGGAACGTTTGACTTCACTGTCGAGCATCTGTTAAAGAAACAGTCATCAAATTCGAAGTCCGGCTGAACCCGAAGTTGAGAAGAACATCTGACCTCACTGTCAAGCAGCTGTTAAACAAACAGGCATCGAACCCGACGGGCGGCTCAACCCGAAGTTGATAAGAATATCTGACCGCACCGTTTTGCATATGTTAATCAAACAGGCATCGAACTCGAAGGCCCGCTCAACACGAAGTTGTGAGGAACATCTGACCTCGCCGTCACGCATCTGTTAAACAAACAGGCATCGATCCCGAAGGTCGGCTCAACATGAAGTTGAGAGGAACATCTGACCTCGGTGTCAGGCATATGTTAAACAAACAGGCATCGAACCCGAAGGTCGTCTCAACATGAAGTTGAGAGGAACATTTGACTTCACTGTCAAGCATCTGTTAAACAAACAGTCATCAAATTCGAAGTCCTGCTCAACCCGAAGTTGAGAAGAACATCTGACCTCACCGTCAAGTAGCTGTTAATCAAACAGGCATCGAACCTGACGAGCGGCTCAACCCGAAGTTGATAAGAACATATGACTGCATCGTCAGGCATCTGTTAAACAAATAGGCATCGAACCCGAAGGCCGGCTCAACACGAAGTTGAGAGGATCATCTGACCTCGGTGTCAGGCATCTGTTAAACAAACAGGCATCGAACCCGAAGGTCGGCTCAACATGAAGTTGAGAGGAACATTTGACTTCACTGTCAAGCATCTGTTAAACAAACAGGCATCAAATCCGAAGGTCGGCTCAACCCAAAGTTGAGAAGAACATCTGACCTCACTGTCAAGCATCTGTTAAACAAACAGGCATCGAACCCGAAGGCCGGCTCAACACGAAGTTGATAAGAACATCTGACCGCGCCATCAGGAATCTGTTAAACAAACAGGCATCAAACCTGAAGGTCGGCTCAACAAGTAGTTGAGAGGAACATCTAACCTCGGTGTCAGGCATCTGTTAAACAAACAGGCATCGAACCCAAAGGTCGGCTCAACATGAAGTTGAGAGGAACATCTGACCTCGGTGTCAGGCATCTGTTAAAGAAACAGGCATCGAACCCGAAGGTCGGCTCAACATGAAGTTGAGAGGAACATTTCACTTCACTGTCAAGCATCTGTTAAACAAACAGTCATCAAATTCGAAGTCCGGCTCATCCCGAAGTTGAGAAGAACATATGACCTCACCGTCAAGCATCTGTTAAACAAACAAGCATCGAACCCGAAGTTGATAAGAACATCTGACCGCACCGTCAGGCATCTGCTAAACAAACAGGCATCGAACCTGAAGGCCGGCTCAACACGAAGTTGATAAGAACATCTGACCGCGCCATCAGGCATCTGTTAAACAAACAGGCATCGAACCCGAAGGTCGGCTCAACAAGAAGTTGAGAGGAACATCTGACCACGGTGTCAGGCATCTGTTAAACAAACAGGCATCGAACCCAAAGGTCGGCTCAACATGAAGTTTAGAGGAACATCTGACCTCGATGTCAGGCATCTGTTAAACAAACAGGCATCAAACCCGAAGGTCGGCTCAACATGAAGTTGAGAGGAACATTTAACTTCACTGTCAAGCATCTGCTAAACAAACAGTCATCAAATTCGAAGTCCGGCTTAACCCGAAGTTGATAAGAACATCTGACCTCACCGTCAAGCATCTGTTAAACAAACAGGCATCGAACCCGAAGGACGGCTCAACCCGAAGTTGATAAGAACATCTGACCGCACTGTCAGGCATCTGTTAAATAAACAGGCATCGAACCCGAAGGCTGGCTCAACACGAAGTTGAGAGGAATATCTGACCTCGGTGTCAGGCATCTATTAAACAAACAGGCATCGAACCTGAAGGTAGGCTCAACATGAAGTTGAGAGGAACATTTAACTTCACTTTCAAGCATCTGTTAAACAAACAGTCATCAAATTCGATGTCCGGCTCAACCCGAAGTTGAGAAGAACATCTGACCTCACCGTTAAGCATCTTTTAAACAAACAGGCATCGAACCCGAAGGGCGGCTCAACCCGAAGTTGATAAGAACATCTGACCGCGCCATCAGGCATCTGTTAAACAAACAGGCATCGAACCCGAAGGCCGGCTCAACACGAAGTTGAGAGGAAAATCTGCACTCCGTGTCAGGCATCTGTTAAACAAACAGGCATCGAACCCGAAGCTCGGCTCAACATGAAGTTGAGAGGAACATTTGACTTCACTGTCAAGCATCTGTTAAACAAACAGTCATCAAATTCAAAGTCCGGATCAACCCGAAGTTGAGAAGAACATCTGACCTCACCGTCAAGCAGCTGTTAAAAATACAGGCATCGAACCCGACGGGCGGCTCAACCCGAAGTTGATAAGAATATCTGACCGCACCGTCAGGCATCTGTTAAACAAACAGGCATCGAACCCGATGGCCCGCTCAACACGAAGTTGAGAGGAACATCTGACCTCGCCGTCACGCATCTGTTAAACAAACAGGCATCGAACCCGAAGGTCGGCTCAACATGAAGTTGAGAGGAACATTTGACTTCACTGTCAAGCATCTGTTAAACAAACAGGCATCGAACCCGAAGGCCGGCTCAACACGAAGTTGATAAGAACATCTAACCGCGCCATCAGGCATCTGTTAAACAAACAGGCATCGAACCCAAAGGCCGGCTCAACAAGAAGTTGAGAGGAACATCTGACCTCGGTGTCAGGCATCTGTTAAACAAACAGGCATCAAACCCAAAGGCCGGCTCAACATGAAGTTGAGAGGAACATCTGACCTCACTGTCAGGCATCTGTTAAAGAAACAAGCATCGATCCCGAAGGTCGGCTCAACATGAAGTTGAGAGGAACATTTGACTTCACTGTCAAGCATCTGTTAAACAAACAGTCATCAAATTCGATGTCCGGCTCAACCCGAAGTTGAGAAGAACATATGACCTCACCGCCAAGCATCTATTAAATAAACAAGCATCGAACCCGAAGTTGATAAGAACATCTGACCGCACCGTCAGGCATCTGTTAAACAAACAGGCATCGAACGCGAAGGCCGGCTCAACATGAAGTTGAGAGGAACATCTGACCTCGATGTCAGGCATCTGTTAAACAAACAGGCATCAAACCCGAAGGTCGGCTCAACATGAAGTTAAGAGGAACATTTAACTTCACTGTCAAGCATCTGCTAAACAAACAGTCATCAAATTCGAAGTCCGGCTCAACCCGAAGTTGATAAGAACATCTGACCTCACCGTCAAGCATCTGTTAAACAAACAGGCATCGAACCCGAAGGACGGGTCAACCCGAAGTTGATAAGAACATCTGACCGCACCGTTAGGCATCTGTTAAACAAACAGGCATCAAACCCGAAGGCCGGATCAACACAAATTTGAGAGGAACATCTGACCTCGCCGTCACACATCTGTTAAACAAATAGGCATCGAACCCGAAGGTAGGCTCAACATGAAGTTGAGAGGAGCATTTGACTTCACTGTGAAGCATCTATTAAACAAGCAGGCATCAAATCCGAAGGTTGGCTCAACCCAAAGTTGAGAAGAACATCTGACCTCACTGTCAAGCATCTGTTAAACAAACAGGCATCGAACCCGAAGGCCGGCTCAACACGAAGTTGATAAGAACATCTGACCGCGCCATCTGGCATCTGTTAAACAAACAGGCATCGAACCCGAAGGCCGGCTCAACAAGAAGTTGAGAGGAACATCTGACCACGGTGTCAGGCATCTGTTAAACAAACAGGCATCGAACCCGAAGGTTGGGTCAACATGAAGTTGAGAGGAACATTTGACTTCACTGTCGAGCATCTGTCAAAGAAACAGTCATCAAATTCGAAGTCCGGCTGAACCCGAAGTTGAGAAGAACATCTGACCTCACTGTCAAGCAGCTGTTAAACAAACAGGCATCGAACCCGACGGGCGGCTCAACCCGAAGTTGATAAGAATATCTGACCGCACCGTTTTGCATATGTTAATCAAACAGACATCGAACTCGAAGGCCCGCTCAACACGAAGTAGTGAGGAACATCTGACCTCGCCGTCACGCATCTGTTAAACAAACAGGCATCGAACCCGAAGGTCGGCTCAACATGAAGTTGAGAGGAACATCTGACCTCGGTGTCAGGCATATGTTAAACAAACAGGCATCGAACCCGAAGGTCGTCTCAACATGAAGTTGAGAGGAACATTTGACTTCACTGTCAAGCATCTGTTAAACAAACAGTCATCAAATTCGAAGTCCTGCTCAACCCGAAGTTGAGAAGAACATCTGACCTCACCGTCAAGTAGCTGTTAATCAAACAGGCATCGAACCTGACGAGCGGCTCAACCCGAAGTTGATAAGAACATATGACTGCATCGTCAGGCATCTGTTAAACAAATAGGCATCGAACCCGAAGGCCGGCTCAACACGAAGTTGAGAGGATCATCTGACCTCGGTGTCAGGCATCTGTTAAACAACCAGGCATCGAACCCGAAGGTCGACTCAACATGAAGTTGAGAGGAACATTTGACTTCACTGTCAAGCATCTGTTAAACAAACAGGCATCAAATCCGAAGGTCGGCTCAACCCAAAGTTGAGAAGAACATCTGACCTCACTGTCAAGCATCTGTTAAACAAACAGGCATCGAACCCGAAGGCCGGCTCAACACGAAGTTGATAAGAACATCTGACCGCGCCATCAGGCATCTGTTAAACAAACAGGCATCAAACCTGAAGGTCGGCTCAACAAGAAGTTGAGAGGAACATCTAACCTCGGTGTCAGGCATCTGTTAAACAAACAGGCATCGAACCCAAAGGTCGGCTCAACATGAAGTTGAGAGGAACATCTGACCTCGGTGTCAGGCATCTGTTAAAGAAACAGGCATCGAACCCGAAGGTCGGCTCAACATGAAGTTGAGAGGAACATTTCACTTTACTGTCAAGCATCTGTTAAACAAACAGTCATCAAATTCGAAGTCCGGCTCATCCCGAAGTTGAGAAGAACATATGACCTCACCGTCAAGCATCTGTTAAACAAACAAGCATCGAACCCGAAGTTGATAAGAACATCTGACCGCACCGTCAGGCATCTGCTAAACAAACAGGCATCGAACCTGAAGGCCGGCTCAACACGAAGTTGATAAGAACATCTGACCGCGCCATCAGGCATCTGTTAAACAAACAGGCATCGAACCCGAAGGCCGGCTCAACAAGAAGTTGAGAGGAACATCTGACCACGGTGTCAGGCATCTGTTAAACAAACAGGCATCGAACCCGAGGGTTGGGTCAACATGAAGTTGAGAGGAACATTTGACTTCACTGTCGAGCATCTGTTAAAGAAACAGTCATCAAATTCGAAGTCCGGCTGAACCAGAAGTTGAGAAGAACATCTGACCTCACTGTCAAGCAGCTGTTAAACAAACAGGCATCGAACCCGACGGGCGGCTCAACCCGAAGTTGATAAGAATATCTGACCGCACCGTTTTGCATATGTTAATCAAACAGGCATCGAACTCGAAGGCCCGCTCAACACGAAGTTGTGAGGAACATCTGACCTCGCCGTCACGCATCTGTTAAACAAACAGGCATCGAACCCGAAGGTCGGCTCAACATGAAGTTGAGAGGAACATCTGACCTCGGTGTCAGGCATATGTTAAACAAACAGGCATCGAACCCGAAGGTCGTCTCAACATGAAGTTGAGAGGAACATTTGACTTCACTGTCAAGCATCTGTTAAACAAACAGTCATCAAATTCGAAGTCCTTCTCAACCCGAAGTTGAGAAGAACATCTGACCTCACCGTCAAGTAGCTGTTAATCAAACAGGCATCGAACCTGACGAGCGGCTCAACCCGAAGTTGATAAGAACATATGACTGCATCGTCAGGCATCTGTTAAACAAATAGGCATCGAACCCGAAGGCCGGATCAACACGAAGTTGAGAGGATCATCTGACCTCGGTGTCAGGCATCTGTTAAACAAACAGGCATCGAACCCGAAGGTCGGCTCAACATGAAGTTGAGAGGAACATTTGACTTCACTGTCAAGCATCTGTTAAACAAACAGGCATCAAATCCGAAGGTCGGCTCAACCCAAAGTTGAGAAGAACATCTGACCTCACTGTCAAGCATCTGTTAAACAAACAGGCATCGAACCCGAAGGCCGGCTCAACACGAAGTTGATAAGAACATCTGACCGCGCCATCAGGCATCTGTTAAACAAACAGGCATCAAACTTGAAGGTCGGCTCAACAAGAAGTTGAGAGGAACATCTAACCTCGGTGTCAGGCATCTGTTAAACAAACAGGCATCGAACCCAAAGGTCGGCTCAACATGAAGTTGAGAGGAACATCTGACCTCGGTGTCAGGCATCTGTTAAAGAAACAGGCATCGAACTCGAAGGTCGGCTCAACATGAAGTTGAGAGGAACATTTCACTTCACTGTCAAGCATCTGTTAAACAAACAATCATCAAATTCGAAGTCCGGCTCATCCCGAAGTTGAGAAGAACATATGACCTCACCGTCAAGCATCTGTTAAACAAACAAGCATCGAACCCGAAGTTGATAAGAACATCTGACCGCACCGTCAGGCATCTGCTAAACAAACAGGCATCGAACCTGAAGGCCGGCTCAACACGAAGTTGATAAGAACATCTGACCGCGCCATCAGGCATCTGTTAAACAAACAGGCATCGAACCCGAAGGTCGGCTCAACAAGAAGTTGAGAGGAACATCTGACCTCGATGTCAGGCATCTGTTAAACAAACAGGCATCAAACCCGAAGGTCGGCTCAACATGAAGTTGAGAGGAACATTTAACTTCACTGTCAAGCATCTGCTAAACAAACAGTCATCAAATTCGAAGTCCGGCTTAACCCGAAGTTGATAAGAACATCCGACCTCACCGTCAAGCATCTGTTAAACAAACAGGCATCGAACCCGAAGGACGGCTCAACCCGAAGTTGATAAGAACATCTGACCGCACCGTCAGGCATCTGTTAAATAAACAGGCATCGAACCCGAAGGCTGGCTCAACACGAAGTTGAGAGGAATATCTGACCTCGGTGTCAGGCATCTATTAAACAAACAGGCATCGAACCTGAAGGTCGGCTCAACATGAAGTTGAGAGGAACATTTAACTTCACTTTCAAGCATCTGTTAAACAAACAGTCATCAAATTCGATGTCCGGCTCAACCCGAAGTTGAGAAGAACATCTGACCTCACCGTTAAGCATCTTTTAAACAAACAGGCATCGAACCCGAAGGGCGGCTCAACCCGAAGTTGATAAGAACATCTGACCGCGCCATCAGGCATCTGTTAAACAAACAGGCATCGAACCCGAAGGCCGGCTCAACACGAAGTTGAGAGGAAAATCTGCACTCGGTGTCAGGCATCTGTTAAACAAACAGGCATCGAACCCGAAGCTCGGCTCAACATGAAGTTGAGAGGAACATTTGACTTCACTGTCAAGCATCTGTTAAACAAACAGTCATCAAATTCAAAGTCCGGATCAACCCGAAGTTGAGAAGAACATCTGACCTCACCGTCAAGCAGCTGTTAAAAATACAGGCATCGAACCCGACGGGCGGCTCAACCCGAAGTTGATAAGAATATCTGACCGCACCGTCAGGCATCTGTTAAACAAACAGGCATCGAACCCGATGCCCCGCTCAACACGAAGTTGAGAGGAACATCTGACCTCGCCGTCACGCATCTGTTAAACAAACAGGCATCGAACCCGAAGGTCGGCTCAACATGAAGTTGAGAGGAACATTTGACTTCACTGTCAAGCATCTGTTAAACAAACAGGCATCGAACCCGAAGGCCGGCTCAACACGAAGTTGATAAGAACATCTAACCGCGCCATCAGGCATCTGTTAAACAAACAGGCATCGAACCCAAAGGCCGGCTCAACAAGAAGTTGAGAGGAACATCTGACCTCGGTGTCAGGCATCTGTTAAACAAACAGGCATCAAACCCAAAGGCCGGCTCAACATGAAGTTGAGAGGAACATCTGACCTCACTGTCAGGCATCTGTTAAAGAAACAAGCATCGATCCCGAAGGTCGGCTCAACATGAAGTTGAGAGGAACATTTGACTTCACTGTCAAGCATCTGTTAAACAAACAGTCATCAAATTCGAAGTCCGGCTCAACCCGAAGTTGAGAAGAACATATGACCTCACCGCCAAGCATCTATTAAATAAACAAGCATCGAACCCGAAGTTGATAAGAACATCTGACCGCACCGTCAGGCATCTGTTAAACAAACAGGCATCGAACGCGAAGGCCGGCTCAACATGAAGTTGAGAGGAACATCTGACCTCGATGTCAGGCATCTGTTAAACAAACAGGCATCAAACCCGAAGGTCGGCTCAACATGAAGTTAAGAGGAACATTTAACTTCACTGTCAAGCATCTGCTAAACAAACAGTCATCAAATTCGAAGTCCGGCTCAACCCGAAGTTGATAAGAACATCTGACCTCACCGTCAAGCATCTGTTAAACAAACAGGCATCGAACCCGAAGGACGGGTCAACCCGAAGTTGATAAGAACATCTGACCGCACCGTTAGGCATCTGTTAAACAAACAGGCATCAAACCCGAAGGCCGGATCAACACAAATTTGAGAGGAACATCTGACCTCGCCGTCACACATCTGTTAAACAAATAGGCATCGAACCCGAAGGTAGGCTCAACATGAAGTTGAGAGGAGCATTTGACTTCACTGTGAAGCATCTATTAAACAAGCAGGCATCAAATCCGAAGGTTGGCTCAACCCAAAGTTGAGAAGAACATCTGACCTCACTGTCAAGCATCTGTTAAACAAACAGGCATCGAACCCAAAGGCCGGCTCAACACGAAGTTGATAAGAACATCTGACCGCGCCATCTGGCATCTGTTAAACAAACAGGCATCAAACCTGAAGGTCGGCTCAACAAGAAGTTGAGAGGAACATCTAACCTCGGTGTCAGGCATCTGTTAAACAAACAGGCATCGAACCCAAAGGCCGGCTCAACATGAAGTTGAGAGGAACATCTGACCTTGGTGTCAAGCATCTGTTAAAGAAACAGGCATCGAACCCGAAGGTCGGCTCAACATGAAGTTGAGAGGAACATTTCACTTCACTGTCAAGCATCTGTTAAACAAACAGTCATCAAATACGAAGTCCGGCTCATCCCGAAGTTGAGAAGAACATATGACCTCACCGTCAAGCATCTGTTAAACAAACAAGCATCGAACCCGAAGTTGATAAGAACATCTGACCGCACCGTCAGGCATCTGCTAAACAAACAGGCATCGAACCTGAAGGCCGGCTCAACACGAAGTTGATAAGAACATCTGACCGCGCCATCAGGCATCTGTTAAACAAACAGGCATCGAACCCGAAGGTCGGCTCAACAAGAAGTTGAGAGGAACATCTGACCACGGTGTCAGGCATCTGTTAAACAAACAGGCATCGAACCCAAAGGTCGACTCAACATGAAGTTTAGAGGAACATCTGACCTCGATGTCAGGCATCTGTAAACAAACAGGCATCAAACCCGAAGGTCGGCTCAACATGAAGTTGAGAGGAACATTTAACTTCACTGTCAAGCATCTGCTAAACAAACAGTCATCAAATTCGAAGTCCGGCTTAACCCGAAGTTGAAAAGAACATCTGACCTCACCGTCAAGCATCTGTTAAACAAACAGGCATCGAACCCGAAGGGCGGCTCAACCCGAAGTTGATAAGAACATCTGACCGCACCGTCAGGCATCTGTTAAACAAACAGGCATCGAACGCGAAGGCCGGCTCAACATGAAGTTGAGAGGAACATCTGACCTCGATGTCAGGCATCTGTTAAACAAACAGGCATCAAACCCGAAGGTCGGCTCAACATGAAGTTAAGAGGAACATTTAACTTCACTGTCAAGCATCTGCTAAACAAACAATCATCAAATTCGAAGTCCGGCTCAACCCGAAGTTGATAAGAACATCTGACCTCACCGTCAAGCATCTGTTAAACAAACAGGCATCGAACCCGAAAGACGGGTCAACCCGAAGTTGATAAGAACATCTGACCGCACCGTTAGGCATCTGTTAAACAAACAGGCATCAAACCCGAAGGCCGGATCAACACAAATTTGAGAGGAACATCTGACCTCGCCGTCACACATCTGTTAAACAAATAGGCATCGAACCCGAAGGTAGGCTCAACATGAAGTTGAGAGGAGCATTTGACTTCACTGTGAAGCATCTATTAAACAAGCAGGCATCAAATCCGAAGGTTGGCTCAACCCAAAGTTGAGAAGAACATCTGACCTCACTGTCAAGCATCTGTTAAACAAACAGGCATCGAACCCGAAGGCCGGCTCAACACGAAGTTGATAAGAACATCTGACCGCGCCATCAGGCATCTGTTAAACAAACAGGCATCAAACCTGAAGGTCGGCTCAACAAGAAGTTGAGAGGAACATCTAACCTCGGTGTCAGGCATCTGTTAAACAAACAGGCATCGAACCCAAAGGCCGGCTCAACATGAAGTTGAGAGGAACATCTGACCTTGGTGTCAGGCATCTGTTAAAGAAACAGGCATCGAACCCGAAGGTCGGCTCAACATGAAGTTGAGAGGAACATTTCACTTCACTGTCAAGCATCTGTTAAACAAACAGTCATCAAATTCGAAGTCCGGCTCATCCCGAAGTTGAGAAGAACATATGACCTCACCGTCAAGCATCTGTTAAACAAACAAGCATCGAACCCGAAGTTGATAAGAACATCTGACCGCACCGTCAGGCATCTGCTAAACAAACAGGCATCGAACCTGAAGGCCGACTCAACACGAAGTTGATAAGAACATCTGACCGCGCCATCAGGCATCTGTTAAACAAACAGGCATCGAACCCGAAGGTCGGCTCAACAAGAAGTTGAGAGGAACATCTGACCACGGTGTCAGGCATCATTTAAACAAACAGGCATCGAACCCAAAGGTCGGCTCAACATGAAGTTTAGAGGAACATCTGACCTCGATGTCAGGCATCTGTTAAACAAACAGGCATCAAACCCGAAGGTCGGCTCAACATGAAGTTGAGAGGAACATTTAACTTCACTGTCAAGCATCTGCTAAACAAACAGTCATCAAATTCGAAGTCCGGCTTAACCCGAAGTTGATAAGAACATCTGACCTCACCGTCAAGCATCTGTTAAACAAACAGGCATCGAACCCGAAGGGCGGCTCAACCCGAAGTTGATAAGAACATCTGACCGCACCGTCAGGCATCTGTTAAATAAACAGGCATCGAACCCGAAGGCTGGCTCAACACGAAGTTGAGAGGAATATCTGACCTCGGTGTCAGGCATCTATTAAACAAACAGGCATCGAACCTGAAGGTCGGCTCAACATGAAGTTGAGAGGAACATTTAACTTCACTTTCAAGCATCTGTTAAACAAACAGTCATCAAATTCGATGTCCGGCTCAACCCGAAGTTGAGAAGAACATCTGACCTCACCGTTAAGCATCTTTTAAACAAACAGGCATCGAACCCGAAGGGCGGCTCAACCCGAAGTTGATAAGAACATCTGACCGCGCCATCAGGCATCTATTAAACAAACAGGCATCGAACCCGAAGGCCGGCTCAACACGAAGTTGAGAGGAACATCTGCACTCGGTGTCAGGCATCTGTTAAACAAACAGGCATCGAACCCGAAGCTCAGCTCAACATGAAGTTGAGAGGAACATTTGACTTCACTGTCAAGCATCTGTTAAACAAACAGTCATCAAATTCAAAGTCCGGATCAACCCGAAGTTGAGAAGAACATCTGACCTCACCGTCAAGCAGCTGTTAAAAATACAGGCATCGAACCCGACGGGCGGCTCAACCCGAAGTTGATAAGAATATCTGACCGCACCGTCAGGCATCTGTTAAACAAACAGGCATCGAACCCGATGGCCCGCTCAACACGAAGTTGAGAGGAACATCTGACCTCGCCGTCACGCATCTGTTAAACAAACAGGCATCGAACCCGAAGGTCGGCTCAACATGAAGTTGAGAGGAACATTTGACTTCACTGTCAAGCATCTGTTAAACAAACAGGCATCGAACCCGAAGGACGGCTCAACACGAAGTTGATAAGAACATCTAACCACGCCATCAGGCATCTGTTAAACAAACAGGCATCGAACCCGAAGGCCGGCTCAACAAGAAGTTGAGAGGAACATCTGACCTCGGTGTCAGGCATCTGTTAAACAAACAGGCATCAAACCCAAAGGCCGGCTCAACATGAAGTTGAGAGGAACATCTGACCTCACTGTCAGGCATCTGTTAAAGAAACAAGCATCGAACCCGAAGGTCGGCTCAACATGAAGTTGAGAGGAACATTTGACTTCACTGTCAAGCATCTGTTAAATAAACAGTCATCAAATTCGAAGTCCGGCTCAACCCGAAGTTGAGAAGAACATATGACCTCACCGCCAAGCATCTATTAAATAAACAAGCATCGAACCCGAAGTTGATAAGAACATCTGACTGCACCGTCAGGCATCTGTTAAACAAACAGGCATCGAACGCGAAGGCCGGCTCAACATGAAGTTGAGAGGAACATCTGACCTCGATGTCAAGCATCTGTTAAACAAACAGGCATCAAACCCGAAGGTCGGCTCAACATGAAGTTAAGAGGAACATTTAACTTCACTGTCAAGCATCTGCTAAACAAACAGTCATCAAATTCGAAGTCCGGCTCAACCCGAAGTTGATAAGAACATCTGACCTCACCGTCAAGCATCTGTTAAACAAACAGGCATCGAACCCGAAGGACGGGTCAACCCGAAGTTGATAAGAACATCTGACCGCACCGTTAGGCATCTGTTAAACAAACAGGCATCAAACCCGAAGGCCGGATCAACACAAATTTGAGAGGAACATCTGACCTCGCCGTCACACATCTGTTAAACAAATAGGCATCGAACCCGAAGGTAGGCTCAACATGAAGTTGAGAGGAGCATTTGACTTCACTGTGAAGCATCTATTAAACAAGCAGGCATCAAATCCGAAGGTTGGCTCAACCCAAAGTTGAGAAGAACATCTGACCTCACTGTCAAGCATCTGTTAAACAAGCATGCATCGAACCCGAAGGGCGGCTCAACCCGAAGTTGATAAGAACATATGACCGCACCGTCGGGCATCTGTTAAACAAACCGGCATCGAACCCGAAGGCCGGCTCAACACGAAGTTGAGTGGAATTTCTGACCTCGGCGTCAGGCATCTGTTAAACAAACAGGCATCGAACCCGAAGGTCGGCTCAACATGAAGTTGATAGGAACATTTAACTTCACTGTCAAGCATCTATTAAACAAACAGTCATCAAATTCGAAGTCCGGATCAACCCGAGGTTGAGAAGAACATCTGACCTCACCGTCAAGCATCTTTTAAACAAACAGGCATCGAACCCGAAGGGCGGCTCAACCCGAAGTTGATAAGAACATCTGACTGCGCCATTAGGCATCTGTTAAACAAACAGGCATCGAACCCGAAGGCCGGCTCAACACGAAGTTGAGAGGAACATCTGCACTCGGTGTCAGGCATCGAAACCGAAGGTTGGCTCAACATGAAGTTGAGAGGAACATTTGACTTCACTTTCAAGCATCTGTTAAACAAACAGTCATCAAATTCGAAGTCCGGCTCAACCCAAAGTTGAGAAGAACATCTGACCTCACCGTCAAGCAGCTGTTAAAAATACAGGCATCGAACCCGACGGGCGGCTCAACCCGAAGTTGATAAGAATATCTGACCGCACCGTCAGGCATCTGTTAAACAAGCAGGCATCGAACCCGATGGCCCGCTCAACACGAAGTTGAGAGGAACATCTGACCTTGCCGTCACGCATCTGTTAAACAAACAGGCATCGAACTCGAAGGTCGGCTCAACATGAAGTTGAGAGGAACATTTGACATCACTGTCAAGCATCTGTTAAACAAACAGGCATCAAATCCGAAGGTCGGCTCAACCCAAAGTTGAGAAGAAGATCTGACCTCACTGTGAAGCATCTGTTAAACAAACAGGCATCGAACCCGAAGGCCGGCTCAACACGAAGTTGATAAGAACATCTGACCGCGCCATCAGGCATCTGTTAAACAAACAGGCATCGAACCCGAAGGCCGGCTCAACAAGAAGTTGAGAGGAACATCTGACCTCGGTGTCAGGCATCTGTTAAACAAACAGGCATCGAACCCGAAGGTTGGGTCAACATGAAGTTGAGAGGAACATTTGACTTCACTGTCAAGCATCTGTTAAAGAAACAGTCATCAAATTCGAAGTCCGACTGAACCCGAAGTTGAGAAGAACATCTGACCTCACTGTCAAGCAGCTGTTAAACAAACAGGCATCGAACCCGACGGGCGGCTCAACCCGAAGTTGATAAGAATATCTGACCGCACCGTTTTGCATATGTTAATCAAACAGGCATCGAACTCGAAGGCCCGCTCAACACGAAGTTGTGAGGAACATCTGACCTCGCCGTCACGCATCTGTTAAACAAACAGGCATCGAACCCGAAGGTCGGCTCAACATGAAGTTGAGAGGAACATCTGACCTCGGTGTCAGGCATATGTTAAACAAACAGGCATCGAACCCGAAGGTCGTCTCAACATGAAGTTGAGAGGAACATTTGACTTCACTGTCAAGCATCTGTTAAACAAACAGTCATCAAATTTGAAGTCCTGCTCAACCCGAAGTTGAGAAGAACATCTGACCTCACCGTCAAGTAGCTGTTAAACAAACAGGCATCGAACCTGACGAGCGGCTCAACCCGAAGTTGATAAGAACATATGACTGCATCGTCAGGCATCTGTTAAACAAATAGGCATCGAACCCGAAGGTCGGCTCAACACGAAGTTGAGAGGATCATCTGACCTCGGTGTCAGGCATCTGTTAAACAAACAGGCATCGAACCCGAAGGTCGGCTCAACATGAAGTTGAGAGGAACATTTGACTTCACTGTCAAGCATCTGTTAAACAAACAGGCATCAAATCCGAAGGTCGGCTCAACCCAAAGTTGAGAAGAACATCTGACCTCACTGTCAAGCATCTGTTAAACAAACAGGCATCGAACCCGAAGGCCGGCTCAACACGAAGTTGATAAGAACATCTGACCGCGCCATCAGGCATCTGTTAAACGAACAGGCATCAAACCTGAAGGTCGGCTCAACAAGAAGTTGAGAGGAACATCTAACCTCGGTGTCAGGCATCTGTTAAACAAACAGGCATCGAACCCAAAGGCCGGCTCAACATGAAGTTGAGAGGAACATCTGACCTCGGTGTCAGGCATCTGTTAAAGAAACAGGCATCGAACCCGAAGGTCGGCTCAACATGAAGTTGAGAGGAACATTTCACTTCACTGTCAAGCATCTGTTAAACAAACAGTCATCAAATTCGAAGTCCGGCTCATCCCGAAGTTGAGAAGAACATATGACCTCACCGTCAAGCATCTGTTAAACAAACAAGCATCAAACCCGAAGTTGATAAGAACATCTGACCGCACCGTCAGGCATCTGCTAAACAAACAGGCATCGAACCCGAAGGTCGGCTCAACAAGAAGTTGAGAGGAACATCTGACCACGGTGTCAGGCATCTGTTAAACAAACAGGCATTGAACCCAAAGGTCGGCTCAACATGAAGTTTAGAGGAACATCTGACCTCGATGTCAGGCATCTGTTAAACAAACAGGCATCAAACCCGAAGGTCGGCTCAACATGAAGTTGAGAGGAACATTTAACTTCACTGTCAAGCATCTGCTAAACAAACAGTCATTAAATTCGAAGTCCGGCTTAACCCGAAGTTGATAAGAACATCTGACCTCACCGACAAGCATCTGTTAAACAAACAGGCATCGAACCCGAAGGGCGGCTCAACCCGAAGTTGATAAGAACATCTGACCGCACCGTCAGGCATCTGTTAAATAAACAGGCATCGAACCCGAAGGCTGGCTCAACACG
The DNA here is from genome assembly GCA_963859935.3 of Lathyrus sativus. Lineage (NCBI taxonomy): Eukaryota > Viridiplantae > Streptophyta > Magnoliopsida > Fabales > Fabaceae > Lathyrus > Lathyrus sativus. The sequence continues at coordinate 276,304,884 of OZ012737.1, forward strand.
AAGTTGAGAGGAATATCTGACCTCGGTGTCAGGCATCTATTAAACAAACAGGCATCGAACCTGAAGGTCGGCTCAACATGAAGTTGAGAGGAACATTTAACTTCACTTTCAAGCATCTGTTAAACAAACAGTCATCAAATTCGATGTCCGGCTCAACCCGAAGTTGAGAAGAACATCTGACCTCACCGTTAAGCATCTTTTAAACAAACAGGCATCGAACCCGAAGGGCGGCTCAACCCGAAGTTGATAAGAACATCTGACCGCGCCATCAGGCATCTGTTAAACAAACAGGCATCGAACCCGAAGGCCGGCTCAACACGAAGTTGAGAGGAACATCTGCACTCGGTGTCAGGCATCTGTTAAACAAACAGGCATCGAACCCGAAGGTCGGTTCAACATGAAGTTGAGAGGAACATTTGACTTCACTGTCAAGCATCTGTTAAACAAACAGTCATCAAATTCAAAGTCCGGATCAACCCGAAGTTGAGAAGAACATCTGACCTCACCGTCAAGCAGCTGTTAAAAATACAGCCATCGAACCCGACGGGCGGCTCAACCCGAAGTTGATAAGAATATCTGACCGCACCGTCAGGCATCTGTTAAACAAACAGGCATCGAACCCGATGGCCCGCTCAACACGAAGTTGAGAGGAACATCTGACCTTGCCGTCACGCATCTGTTAAACAAACAGGCATCGAACCCGAAGGTCGGCTCAACATGAAGTTGAGAGGAACATTTGACTTCACTGTCAAGCATCCGTTAAACAAACAGGCATCGAACCCGAAGGCCGGCTCAACACGAAGTTGATAAGAACATCTGACCGCGCCATCAGGCATCTGTTAAACAAACAGGCATCGAACCCGAAGGCCGGCTCAACAAGAAGTTGAGAGGAACATCTGACCTCGGTGTCAGGCATCTGTTAAACAAACAGGCATCAAACCCAAAGGCCGGCTCAACATGAAGTTGAGAGGAACATCTGACCTCACTGTCAGGCATCTGTTAAAGAAACAAGCATCGAACCCGAAGGTCGGCTCAACATGAAGTTGAGAGGAACATTTGACTTCACTGTCAAGCATCTATTAAACAAACAGTCATCAAATTCGAAGTCCGGCTCAACCCGAAGTTGAGAAGAACATATGACCTCACCGCCAAGCATCTATTAAATAAACAAGCATCGAACCCGAAGTTGATAAGAACATCTGACCGCACCGTCAGGCATCTGCTAAACAAACAGGCATCGAACCCGAAGGTCGGCTCAACAAGAAGTTGAGAGGAACATCTGACCACGGTGTCAGGCATCTGTTAAACAAACAGGCATCGAACCCAAAGGTCGGCTCAACATGAAGTTAAGAGGAACATTTAACTTCACTGTCAAGCATCTGCTAAACAAACAGTCATCAAATTCGAAGTCCGGCTCAACCCGAAGTTGATAAGAACATCTGACCTCACCGTCAAGCATCTGTTAAACAAACAGGCATCGAACCCGAAGGACGGGTCAACCCGAAGTTGATAAGAACATCTGACCGCACCGTTAGGCATCTGTTAAACAAACAGGCATCAAACCCGAAGGCCGGATCAACACAAATTTGAGAGGAACATCTGACCTCGCCGTTACACATCTGTTAAACAAATAGGCATCGAACCCGAAGGTAGGCTCAACATGAAGTTGAGAGGAGCATTTGACTTCACTGTGAAGCATCTATTAAACAAGCAGGCATCAAATCCGAAGGTTGGCTCAACCCAAAGTTGAGAAGAACATCTGACCTCACTGTCAAGCATCTGTTAAACAAGCATGCATCGAACCCGAAGGGCGGCTCAACCCGAAGTTGATAAGAACATATGACCGCACCGTCGGGCATCTGTTAAACAAACAGGCATCGAACCCAAAGGCCGGCTCAACACGAAGTTGAGTGGAATTTCTGACCTCGGCGTCAGGCATCTGTTAAACAAACAGGCATCGAACCCGAAGGTCGGCTCAACATGAAGTTGAGAGGAACATTTAACTTTACTGTCAAGCATCTGCTAAACAAACAGTCATCAAATTCGAAGTCCGGATCAACCCGAGGTTGAGAAGAACATCTGACCTCACCGTCAAGCATCTTTTAAACAAACAGGCATCGAACCCGAAGGGCGGCTCAACCCGAAGTTGATAAGAACATCTGACTGCGCCATCAGGCATCTGTTAAACAAACAGGCATCGAACCCGAAGGCCGGCTCAACACGAAGTTGAGAGGAACATCTGCACTCGGTGTCAGGCATCGAAACCGAAGGTTGGCTCAACATGAAGTTGAGAGGAACATTTGACTTCACTTTCAAGCATCTGTTAAACAAACAGTCATCAAATTCGAAGTCCGGCTCAACCCAAAGTTGAGAAGAACATCTGACCTCACCGTCAAGCAGCTGTTAAAAATACAGGCATCGAACCCGACGGGCGGCTCAACCCGAAGTTGATAAGAATATCTGACCGCACCGTCAGGCATCTGTTAAACAAACAGGCATCGAACCCGATGGCCCGCTCAACACGAAGTTGAGAGGAACATCTGACCTCGCCGCCACGCATCTGTTAAACAAACAGGCATCGAACCCGAAGGTCGGCTCAACATGAAGTTGAGAGGAACATTTGACATCACTGTCAAGCATCTGTTAAACAAACAGGCATCAAATCCGAAGGTCGGCTCAACCCAAAGTTGAGAAGAAGATCTGACCTCACTGTCAAGCATCAGTTAAACAAACAGGCATCGAACCCGAAGGCCGGCTCAACACGAAGTTGATAAGAACATCTGACCGCGCCATCAGGCATCTGTTAAACAAACAGGCATCGAACCCGAAGGCCGGCTCAACAAGAAGTTGAGAGGAACATCTGACCTCGGTGTCAGGCATCTGTTAAACAAACAGGCATCAAACCCAAAGGCCGGCTCAACATGAAGTTGAGAGGAACATCTGGCCTCACTGTCAGGCATCTGTTAAAGAAACAGGCATCGAACCCGAAGGTCGGCTCAACATGAAGTTGAGAGAAACATTTGACTTCACTGTCAAGCATCTGTTAAACAAACAGTCATCAAATTCGAAGTCCGGCTCAACCCGAAGTTGAGAAGAACATATGACCTCACCGCCAAGCATCTATTAAATAAACAAGCATCGAACCCGAAGTTGATAAGAACATCTGACCGCACCGTCAGGCATCTGTTAAACAAACAGGCATCGAACGCGAAGGCCGGCTCAACATGAAGTTGAGAGGAACATCTGACCTCGATGACAGGCATCTGTTAAACAAACAGGCATCAAACTCGAAGGTCGGCTCAACATGAAGTTAAGAGGAACATTTAACTTCACTGTCAAGCATCTGCTAAACAAACAGTCATCAAATTCAAAGTCCGGCTCAACCCGAAGTTGATAAGAACATCTGACCTCACCGTCAAGCATCTGTTAAACAAACAGGCATCGAACCCGAAGGGCGGGTCAACCCGAAGTTGATATGAACATCTGACCGCACCGTTAGGCATCTGTTAAACAAACAGGCATCAAACCCGAAGGCCGGATCAACACAAATTTGAGAGGAACATCTGACCTCGCCGTCACACATCTGTTAAACAAATAGGCATCGAACCCGAAGGTAGGCTCAACATGAAGTTGAGAGGAGCATTTGACTTCACTGTGAAGCATCTATTAAACAAACAGGCATCAAATCCGAAGGTTGCCTCAACCCAAAGTTGAGAAGAACATCTGACCTCACTATCAAGCATCTGTTAAACAAGCATGCATCGAACCCGAACGGCGGCTCAACCCGAAGTTGATAAGAACATATGACCGCACCGTCGGGCATCTGTTAAACAAACAGGCATCGAACCCGAAGGCCGGCTCAACACGAAGTTGAGTGGAATTTCTGACCTCGGTGTCAGGCATCTGTTAAACAAACAGGCATCGAACCCGAAGGTCGGCTCAACATGAAGTTGAGAGGAACATTTAACTTCACTGTCAAGCATCTGTTAAACAAACAGTCATCAAATTCGAAGGGTGGCTCAACCCGAAGTTGATAAGAACATCTGACCGCGCCATCAGGCATCTGTTAAACAAACAAGCATCAAACCCGAAGGCCGGCTCAACACGAAGTTGAGAGGAACATCTGCACTCGGTGTCAAGCATCGAAACCGGAGGTTGGCTCAACATGAAGTTGAGAGGAACATTTGACTTCACTTTCAAGCATCTGTTAAACAAACAGTCATCAAATTCGAAGTCCGGCTCAACCCGAAGTGGAGAAGAACATCTGTCCTCACTGTCAAGTAGCTGTTAAAAAAACAGGTATCGAACCCGACGGGCAGCTCAACCCGAAGTTGATAAGAACATCTGACCGCACCGTCAGGCATCTTTTAATCAAACAGGCATCGAACCCGAAGGCCCTCTCAACACGAAGTTGTGAGGAACACCTGACCTCGCCGTCACGCATCTGTTAAACAAACAGGCATCGAACCCGAAGGTCGGCTCAACATGAAGTTGAGAGGAACATCTCACCTCGGTGTCAGGCATCTGTTAAACAAACAGGCATCGAACCCGAAGGTCGGCTCAACATGAAGTTGAGAGGAACATTTGACTTCACTGTCAAGCATCTGTTAAACAAACAGTCATCAAATTCAAAGTCCGGCTCAACCCGAAGTTGAGAAGAACATCTGACCTCACCGTCAAGCAGCTGTTAAAGAAACAGGTATCGAACCCGACGGGCAGCTCAACCCAAAGTTGATAAGAACATCTGACCGCACCGTCAGGCATCTGTTAAACAAACAAGCATCGAACCCGAAGGCCGGCTCAACACGAAATTGAGAGGAACATCTGAACTCGGTGTCAGGCATCTGTTAAAAAACAGGCATCGAACCCGAAGGTCGGCTCAACATGAAGTAGAGAGGAACATTTGACATCACTGTCAAGCATCTGTTAAACAAATAGTCATCGAATTCGAAGTCCGGCTCAACCCGAAGTTGAGAAGAACATCTGACCTCACCATCAAGCAGCTATTAAACAAACAGGCATCGAACCCGACGGGCGGCTCAACCCGAAGTTGATAAGAACATCTGACCGCACCGTCAGGCATCTGTTTAACAAACAAGCATCAAACTCGATGGCTCGCTCAACACGAAGTTGAGAGGAACATCTGACCTCGCTGTCACGCATCTGTTAAACAAACAGGCATCGAACCCGAAGGTCAGCTCAACATGAAGTTGAGAGGAACATTTGACTTCACTGTCAAGCATCTGTTAAACAAGCAGGCATCAAATCCGAAGGCCGACTCAACCCAAAGTTCAGAAGAACATCTGACCTCACTGTCAAGCATCTGTTAAACAAACAGGCATCGAACCCGACGGGCGGCTCAATCGAAGTTGATAAGAACATCTGGCTGCAGCGTCGGGCATCTGTTAAACAAACAGGCATCGAACCCGAAGGTCGGCTCAACACGAAGTTTAGAGGAACATCTCACCTCGGTGTCAGGCATCTGTTAAACAAACAGGCATCGAACCCGAAGGTCGGCTCAACATGAAGTGGAGAGGAATATTTGACTTCACTGTCAAGCATCTGTTAAACAAACAGTCCTCAAATTCGAAATCCGGCTCAACCCGAACTTGAGAAGAAGATATGACCTCGCCGTCAGGCATCTGTTAAACAAACAGGCATCGAACCCGAAGGCCGGCTCAACACGAAGTTGAGAGGAACATCTGAGCTCGGTGTCAGGCATCTGTTAAACAAACAGGCATCGAACCCGAAGGTCGGCTCAACACGAAGTTGAGAGGAACATTTGACTTCACTGTCAAGCTTCTGTTAAACAAACATGCATCAAATCCGAAGGCCGGCTCAACCCAAAGTTGAGAAGAACATTTGACCTCACTGTCAAGCATCTGTTAAACAAACAGGCATCGAACCCGAAGGGCGGCTCAACCCGAAGTTGATAAGAACATCTGAGCTTGCTGTCAGGAATCTGTAAAACAAACTAGCTTCGAACCCGATGGCCGGCTCAACACAAGGTTGAGAGGAACATCTGACCTCGCCGTCACGCATTTGTTATACAAACAAGCATATAACCCGAAGGTCGGCTCAACATGAATTTTAGAGGAACATTTAACTTCTCTGTCAAGCATCTGTTAAACAAACAGGCATCAAATCCGAAGGCCGGCTAAACCCAAAGTTGAGAAGAACATCTGACCTCACCGTCAAGCAGCTGTTAAACAAACAGGCATCGAACCCAAATTGCAGCTCAACCCGAACTTGAGAAGAAGATATGACCTCGCCGTCAGGCATCTGTTAAACAAACAGGCATCGAACCCGAAGGCCGGCTCAACACGAAGTTGAGAGGAACATCTGACCTCGGTGTCAGGCATCTGTTAAACAAACAGGCATCGAACCCGAAGGTCGGCTCAACATGAAGTGGAGAGAAACATTTAACTTCACTGTCAAGCATCTGTTAAAAAAACAGTCATCAAATTCGAAATCCGGCTCAACCAGAAGTTGAGAAGAACATTTGACCTCACCGTCAAGCAGCTGTTAAACAAACAGGCATCGAACCCGACGGGCGGCTCAACCCGAAGTTGATAAGAACATCTGACCGCACCGTCAGGCATCTGTTAAACAAACAGGCATCGAACCCGAAGGCCCGCTCAACACGAAGTTGAGAGGAACATCTGACCTCGCTGTCACGCATCTGTTAAACAAAAAGGCATCGAACCCGAAGGTCGGCTCAACATGAAGTTGAGAGGAACATTTGACTTCACTGTCAAGCATCTGTTAAACAAACAGGCATCAAATCCGAAGGCCAGCTGAACCCAAAGTTGAGAAGAACATCTGACCTCACTGTCAAGTATCTGTTAAACAAACAGGCATCGAACCCGAAGGGCGGCTCAACCCGAAGTTGATTAGAAAATCTGACCTCGCCGTCAGGAATAAGTTAAATAAACAGGCATGGAACCCGAAGGCCGGCTCAACACGAAGTTGAGAGGAACATCTGACCTCTCCGTCACGCATTTGTTAAAAAAACAAGCATATAACCCGAAGGTCGGCTCAACATGAAGTTGAGAGGAACATTTGACTTCACTTTCAAGCATCTGTTAAACAAACAGGCATCAAATCTGAAGGCCGGCTAAACCCGAAGTTGAGAAGAACATTTGACCTCACCGTCAAGCCTCTGTTAAACAAACAGGCATCGAACCCGAAGTGCAGCTCAACCCGAACTTGAGAAGAACATATGACCTCGCCGTCAGGAATCTGTTAAACAAACAGGTATCGAACCCGAAGGCCGGCTCAACACGAAGTGGAGAGGAATATCTGACTTCGGTGTCAGGCATCTGTTAAACAAACAGGCATCGAACCCGAAGGTCGGCTCAACATGAAGTTGAGAGGAACATTTAACTTCACTGTCAAGCATCTGTTAAAAAACAGTCATCAAATTCGAAGTCCGGCTAAACCCGAAGTTGATAAGAACATCTGACCGCGCCGTCAGGCATCTGTTAAACAAACAGGCATTGAACCCGAAGGTCGGCTCAACACATAGTTGAGAGGAACATCTGACCTCGCCGTCACGCATATGTTAAACAAACAGGTATCGAACCCGAAGGTCCGCTCAACATGAATTTGATAGGAACATTTGACTTCACTGTCAAGCATCTATTAAACAAACAAGCATCAAATCCGAAGGTCGGCTCAACCCAAAGTTGAGAAGAACATCTGACCTCACTGTCAAGCATCTGTTAAACAAACAGGCATCGAACCCGAAGGCCGGCTCAACACGAAGTTGATAAGAACATCTTACCGCGTCATCAGGCATCTGTTAAACAAACAGGCATCGAACCCGAAGGCCGGCTCAACATGAAGTTGAGTGGAACATCTGACCTCGGTGTCAGGCATCTGTTAAACAAACAGACATCGAACCCGAAGGTCGGCTCTACATGAAGTTTAGAGGAACACTTAACTTCACTGTCAAGCATCTGTTAAACAAACAGTCATCAAATTTGAAGTCCAGTTCAACCCGAAGTTGAGCAGAACATTGTTGCACCCCAAAATTTGCCCAACTTTTCTTTACCTAGCTTATGTTTCATTTCATTCACATTAGCATTATCATTTGCATTTCATTGACATGTGTGCAGGAGATCAAGAGGTAGGATTACCAGTTGAGAGCTATACAAGACTATGAAGCTAGCTAATAAGGTTATTCAGATGTTCAAGGGTTGATATCCTTGTCAGAGAAGTTAAAAGATCCTCAGAGAGAGTAATTGAAGCCAAGTGTGTAGGCCTCCTAACTTGAGAGTTGAGGGAAGCCATCAGATGATTCTGAGGCCATGAGGTCGGACTTGAGGTCTTGAGAGAGCTCATGAGAAGTTTTGAAGATCACTTTGATGCCTAGATAGGTCATTGCGCAAGATTAAGAAGGCTCAGCCATGAGTGGTGCAGGTAGGGTTTGACTGGGTCAACCCTAAGTCAACTAATGATTTGAAGGAGGTTGAGACCTAATTCAAGAGCCATGTGATCATGGATTGATACATTGAGATGTTCTAAGGATGTTTCCAAGGTCAACTCATCATGATTGAAGAGTTTGAGAAGTTTCAAGCTAGGGTTTCTAAGGCTTGACAGTGTAAAATCCCCTAGTTTGACCCCTGACTTCAAGGAATTTTAACTCAAGATGTGATTGTCATCTCATCTTGCCCCCAACATGAATGTTGTAGAGCATGATCTTAGCTTTAATTTGAGTGCTAGAAGTCCTTGATAGGATTTGTAAAACTCAAGTTATGACTTTGACAAGTTACAGGTCATCTGAGGTATGTGAATTTGGAGCTTGAAAGTTGTCCACGGGATCCTCATCTGGTCAAAGGTCTCAGCCTAATCCAATGGCCATCCAGTCATCTTCAACCTTTTGAATTTCTGAGTTTCCTCCCTCTGCACGCGCTAGAGTCACCGCCGGTGACTTCTCCGATCAACCTTCCACAACCCTAACTCTCTATAGAATCCACCATTGGCCACGATTCCTTGATGAATCTTGTCCCAAATTTCCCCAGGAATCCATTCATGCCATTAATTCATCCTAAAAGTTCAAGATTCGCAAGAACACAATCTCAACCAAAAATTAGAACAATCCTAATTGGTCACTAATCTCCAAATTGATGATCCAAAAACCTTCCTACATCAATCTACAATGCATCTAACACAATAATTCCCATTGATTCTACCTAATTTGAGCCATGGGATAAAAACTGCATACCTGGTAAACTTGAGCAAACAGAGTGGTTGAATCTTCAAATCAACCCTCAAGAACTTGAAGAATCCTTCACTAGCCTCTAATCAACCTTCTGTATGCAAAGAAAAGAGTTGAAATGCCCTGGATTCTTGAAACCGATTCTGAGTTGCAAGCTTCCAACTCCAATGGCTACTTCACAATTCCTCCACAACTTGGCCTTGAATTGGATTTGGGATCAATCACCAACCTCAGAGCAAGCTATTGAGATCAATTTCTTGGACTGAAATGGCCTCTAACCTTGTAACAGATTTTGATTTGCAAGGTGCAAACTCAAAATGCAATCTCACTCTCCTCTCTCAATCCTCACCAACCTTGGCCCTGAATCCCTTCATATGTTTATATAGAACATGAATGAATGATCTAGAAAGTTATAGATCACTCTAATGAGAAATTCAATATCTCACTTCACTTGAAAATCCAATCTCATGGTATACTCAAGACAGTCCTTGCATCAGCTTGTATTCATTATGCTTTTCATCCAAATTCTCTCCAAATGAGATTATGAAAGTGTTTGGATTGAAAAGAGCCTTGGTTATGCCTTGCATATGTGTTTGGCAATTGTTACTTATGATGTAAGTAACCACTTTTCAAAGCAAGTCCTCCAATTAACCCTCAATTCAAAATTGTGGCAATTTCAATGTTCTTAAAATTTGTTTTACAATCAAATTGGTATGTCATATGGCTTGGTTTGGACATGTAGATCAAAAATCCCAATTTCCATCTTTGGTTCATTTGAAATTCACCCTTATTTTAGGCCATTTTTGTGATTTTGTGAAGCAAGCTATTCCAAGCTCTCATGACCTCTTGGCTAGCCTTAAAACATCATTTTGAACAATTTTGATGTTGATCATTTTCCCATTTGAAGCTTGCAAATAGGAGTTATGGCCTTATGATTGGAATGACCTATAATCTCCAAATGACCAAAATACTCTTGACTTGCCAAAGCCATAACTTGAGTTCTACAAATCCTATCAAGGACTTCTAGTACTCTCTAAAAAGCTAAGAGGATAAGGAACAACATTCATGTTGACCAAAAGTTCATAGGAACCATCCTTCTAGGGCAAACGTTTCATGCAAGTTGGACAACTTTCAAGCTCCAAATTCACATACCTCAGATGACCTGTAACTTGTCAAAGTCATAACTTGAGTTTTACAAATCCTATCAAGGACTTCTAGCACTCAAATTAAAGCTAAGATCATGCTCTACAACATTCATGTTGGGGGGAAGATGAGATGACAATCACATCTTGAGTTAAAATTCCTTGAAGTCAGGGGTCAAACTAGGGGATTTTACACTCTCAAGCCTTAGAAACCCTAGCTTGAAACTTCTCAAACTCTTCAATCATGATGAGTTGACCTTGGAAACATCCTTAGAACATCTCAATGTATCAATCCATGATCACATGGCTCTTGAATTAGGTCTCAACCTCCTTCAAATCATTAGTTGACTTAGGGTTGACCCAGTCAAACCCTACCTGCACCACTCATGGCTGAGCCTTCTTAATCTTGCGCAATGACCTATCTAGGCATCAAAGTGATCTTAAAAACTTCTCATGAGCTCTCTCAAGACCTCAAGTCCAACCTCATGGCCTCAGAATCATCTGATGGCTTCCCTCAACTCTCAAGTTAGGAGGCCTACACACTTGGCTTCAATTACTCTCTCTGAGGATCTTTTAACTTCTTTGACAAGGATATCAACCCTTGAACATCTGAATAACCTTATTAGCTAGGTTCATAGTCTTGTATAGCTCTCAACTGGTAATCCTACCTCTTGATCTCCTGCACACATGTCAATGAAATGCAAATGATAATGCTAATGTGAATGAAATGAAACATAAGCTAGGTAAAGAAAAGTTGGGCAAATTTTGGGGTGCAACAATGTTCTGCTCAACTTCGGGTTGAACTGGACTTCAAATTTGATGACTGTTTGTTTAACAGATGCTTGACAGTGAAGTTAAATGTTCCTCTAAACTTCATGTTGAGCCGACCTTCGGGTTTGATGCCTGTTTGTTTAACAGATGCCTGACACCGAGGTCGGATGTTCCACTCAACTTCATGTTGAGCCGGCCTTCGGGTTCGATGCCTGTTTGTTTAAAAGATGCCTGATGGCGCGGTAAGATGTTCTTATCAACTTCGTGTTGAGCCGGCCTTCGGGTTCGATGCCTGTTTGTTTAACAGATGCTTGACAGTGAGGTCAGATGTTCTTCTCAACTTTGGGTTGAGCCGACCTTCAGATTTGATGCTTGTTTGTTTAATAGATGCTTGACAGTGAAGTCAAATGTTCCTCTCAAATTCATGTTGAGCGGACCTTCGGGTTCGATACCTGTTTGTTTAACATATGTGTGACGGAGATGTCAGATGTTCCTCTCAACTATGTGTTGAGCCGACCTTCGGGTTCAATGCCTGTTTGTTTAACAGATGCCTGACGGCGCGGTCAGATGTTCTTATCAACTTCGGGTTGAGCCGGACTTTGAATTTGATGACTGTTTTTTTAACAGATGCTTGACAGTTAAGTTAAGTGTTCCTCTCAACTTCATGTTGAGCCGACCTTCGGGTTCGATGCCTGTTTGTTTAACAGATGCCTGACACCGAAGTCAGATATTCCTCTCAAGTTCGTGTTGAGTCGGCCTTCGGGTTCGATGCCTGTTTGTTTAACAGATGCCTGACGGCGAGGTCATATGTTCTTCTCAAGTTCGGGTTGAGCTGCACTTCGGGTTCGATGCCTGTTTGTTTAACAGAGGCTTGACGGTGAGGTCAAATGTTCTTCTCAACTTCGGGCTTAGCCGGCCTTCAGATTTGATGCCTGTTTGTTTAACAGATGCTTGACAGTGAAGTCAAATGTTCCTCTCAACTTCATGTTTAGCCGACCTTCGGGTTATATGCTTGTTTGTTTAACATATGCGTGACGGAGAGGTCAGATGTTCCTCTCAACTTCGTGTTGAGCCGGCCTTTGGGTTCCATGCTTGTTTGTTTAACTGATTCCTAACGGCGAGGTCAGATGTTCTTATCAACTTCGGGTTGAGCCGCCCTTCGGGTTCGATGCCTGTTTGTTTAACAGATGCTTGACAGTGAGGTCAGATGTTCTTCTCAACTTTGGGTTGAGCTGGCCTTCAGATTTGATGCCTGTTTGTTTAACAGATTCTTGACAGTGAAGTCAAATGTTCCTCTCAACTTCATGTTGAGACGACCTTCGGGTTCGATGCCTGTTTGTTTAACAGATGCGTGACGGCGAGGTCAGATGTTCCTCTCAACTTCGTGTTGAGCGGGCCTTCGGGTTCGATGCCTGTTTGTTTAACAGATGCCTGACGGTGCGGTCAGATGTTCTTATCAACTTCGGGTTGAGCCGCCCGTCGGGTTCGATGCCTGTTTGTTTAACAGCTGCTTGACGGTGAGGTCAGATGTTCTTCTCAACTTCTGGTTGAGCCGGATTTCGAATTTGATGACTGTTTTTTTAACAGATGCTGGACAGTGAAGTTAAATGTTTCTCTCCACTTTATGTTGAGCCGACCTTCGGGTTCGATGCCTGTTTGTTTAACAGATGCCTGACACCGAGGTCAGATGTTCCTCTCAACTTCGTGTTGAGCCGGCCTTCGGGTTCGATGCCTGTTTGTTTAACAGATGCCTGACGGCGAGGTCATATCTTCTTCTCATGTTCGGGTTGAGCTGCAATTCGGGTTCGATCCCTGTTTGTTTAACAGCTGCTTGACGGTGAGGTCAGATGTTCTTCTAAACTTCGGGTTTAGCTGGCCTTCGGATTTGATGCCTGTTTGTTTAACAGATGCTTGACAGTGAAGTCAAATGTTCCTATGAACTTCATGTTGAGCCGACCTTCGGGTTATATGCTTGTTTGTATAACAAATGCGTAACGGCGAGGTCAGATGTTCCTCTCAACTTCGTGTTGAGCCGGCCATCGGGTTCGATGGCAGTTTGTTTTACAGATTCCTAACGGCGAGGTCAAATGTTCTTATAAACTTCGGGTTGAGCCGCCCTTCGGGCTCGATGCCTGTTTGTTTAACAAATGCTTGACAGTGAGGTCAGATGTTCTTCTCAACTTTGGGTTGAGCCGGCCTTCGGATTTGATGCATGTTTGTTTAACAGAAGCTTGACAGTGAAGTCAAATGTTCCTCTCAACTTCGTATTGAGCGGGCTTTCGGGTTCGATGCCTGTTTGTTTAACAGATGCCGATGCGGTCAGATGTTCTTATCAACTTCGGGTTGAGCTGCCTGTCGGGTTCGATGCCTGTTTGTTTAACAGCTGCTTGACGGTGAGGTCAGAGTTCTTCTCAACTTCGGGTTGAGCCGGATTTCGAATTTGAGGACTATTTATTTAACAGATGCTTGACAGTGAAGTCAAATATTCCTCTCCACTTCATGTTGAGCCGACCTTCGGGTTCGATGCCTGTTTGTTTAACAGATGCCTGACACCGAGGTGAGATGTTCCTCTAAACTTCGTGTTGAGCCGGCCTTCGGGTTCGATGCCTATTTTTTAACAGATGCCCGACGGTGCAGTCAGATGTTCTTATCAACTTCGAGTTGAGCTGCCCGTCGGGTTCGATGCCTGTTTGTTTAACAGATTCTTGACAGTGAGGTCAGATGTTCTTCTGAACTTTGGGTTGAGCCGGCCTTCGGATTTGATGCCTGTTTGTTTAACAGATGCTTGACAGTGAAGTCAAATGTTCCTCTCAACTTCATGTTGAGCCGACCTTCGGGTTCGATGCCTGTTTGTTTAACAGATGCGTGACGGCGAGGTCAGATGTTCCTCTCAACTTCGTGTTGAGCGGGCCATCGGGTTTGATGCCTATTTGTTTAACAGATGCCTAGCGGTGCAGTCAAATGTTCTTATCAACTTCGGGTTGAGCCGACCTTCGGGTTCGATGACTATTTGTTTAACAGATGCTTGACAGTGAAGTCAAATGTTCCTCTCAACTTCATGTTGAGCCGACCTTCGGGTTCGATGCCTGTTTATTTAACAGATGCCTGACACCGAGGTCAGATGTTCCTCTCAACTTCGTGTTGAGCCGGCCTTCGGGTTCGATGCTTGTTTGTTTAACAGAAGCCTGACGGTGCGGTTAGATATTCTTATCAACTTTGGGTTGAGCCGCCCGTCGGGTTCGATGCCTGTTTCTTTAACAGCTGCTTGACGGTGTGGTCAGATGTTCTTCTCAACTTCGCGTTGAGCCGGACTTTGAATTTGATGACTGTTTGTTTAACAGATGCTTGACAGTGAAGTCAAATGTTCCTCTCAACTTCAAGTTGAGCCGACCTTCGGGTTCGATGCCTGTTTGTTTAACAGATGCCTGACACCGAGGTGAGATGTTCCTCTCAACTTCATGTTGAGCCGACCTTCGGGTTCGATGCCTGTTTGTTTAACAGATGCGTGACGGCGAGGTCAGGTGTTCCTCACAACTTCGTGTTGAGAGGGCCTTCAGGTTCGATGCCTGTTTGATTAAAAGATTCCTGACGGTGTGGTCATATGTTCTTATCAACTTCGGGTTGAGCCGCCCGTCGGGTTCGATGCTTGTTTTTTTAACAGCTACTTGACAGTGAGGTCAGATGTTCTTCTCAACTTCGGGTTGAGCCGGACTTCGAATTTTATGACTGTTTGTTTAACAGATGCTTGACAGTGAAGTCAAATGTTCCTCTCAACTTCATGTTGAGCCGACCTTCGGGTTCGATGCCTGACACCGAGTGCAAATGTTCCTCTCAACTTCGTGTTGAGCCGGCCTTCGGGTTCGATGCCTGTTTGTTTAACAGATGCCTGACGGCGCGGTCAGATGTTCTTATCAACTTCGGGTTGAGCCGCCCTTCGGGTTCGATGCCTGTTTGTTTAAAAGATGCTTGACGGTGAGGTCAGATGTTCTTCTCAACTTCCGGTTGATCCGGACTTCGAATTTGATGACTGTTTGTTTAACAGATGTTTGACAGTGAAGTTAAATGTTCCTCTCAACTTCATGTTGAGCCGACCTTCGGGTTCGATGCCTGTTTGTTTAACAGATGCCTGACACCGAGGTCAGATATTCCACTCAACTTCGTGTTGAGCCGGCCTTCGGGTTCGATGCCTGTTTGTTTAACAGATGCCCGACGGTGCAGTCATATGATCTTATCAACTTCGGGTTTGATGCTTGTTTATTTAATAGATGCTTGACGGTGAGGTCATATGTTCTTCTCAACTTCGGGTTGAGCCGGACTTCGAATTTGATGATTGTTTGTTTAACAGATGCTTGACAGTGAAGTCAAATGTTCCTCTCAACTTCATGTTGAGCCGACCTTCGGTTTCGATGCCTGTTTCTTTAAACGATGTCTGACACTGAGGTCAGATGTTCCTCTCAACTTCATGTTGAGCCGGCCTTCGGGTTTGATGCCTGTTTGTTTAACAGATGCCTGACACCGAGGTCAGATGTTCCTCTCAACTTCTTGTTGAGCCGGCCTTCGGGTTCGATGCCTGTTTGTTTAACAGATGCTTGATGGCGCGATCAGATGTTCTTATCAACTTCGTGTTGAACCGGCCTTCGGGTTCGATGCCTGTTTGTTTCACAGATGCTTTACAGTGAGGTCAGATCTTCTTCTCAACTTTGGGTTGAGCCGACCTTCGGATTTGATGCCTGTTTGTTTAACAGATGCTTGACAGTGAAGTCAAATGTTCCTCTCAACTTCATGTTGACCGACCTTCGGTTTCGATGCCTGTTTATTTAACAGATGCGTGACGGCGAGGTCAGATGTTCCTCTCAACTTCGTGTTGAGCGGGCCATCGGGTTCGATGCCTGTTTGTTTAACGGATGCCTGACGGTGCGATCAGATATTCTTATCAACTTCGGGTTGAGCCGCCCTTCGGGTTCGATGCCTATTTTTTTAACAGCTGCTTGACGGTGAGGTCAGATGTTCTTCTCAAATACGGGTTGATCCGGACATCGAATTTGATGACTGTTTGTTTAACAGATGCTTGACAGTGAAGTCAAATGTTCCTCTCAACTTCATGTTGAGCCGACCTTCGGGTTCGATGCCTGTTTGTTTAATAGATGCCTGACACCGAGTGCAGATGTTCCTCTCAACTTAGTGTTGAGCCGGCCTTCGGGTTCGATGCCTGTTTGTTTAACAGATGCCTGATGGCGCGGTCAGATGTTCTTATCAACTTCGGGTTCGATGCCTGTTTGTTTAAAAGATGCTTGACGGTGAGGTCAGATGTTCTTCTCAACTTTGGGTTGATCCGGACATCGAATTTGATGACTGTTTGTTTAACAGATGCTTGACAGTGAAGTTAAATGTTCCTCTCAACTTCATGTTGAGCCGACCTTCGGGTTCGATGCCTGTTGGTTTAACAGATGCCTGACACCGAGGTCAGATATTCCACTCAACTTCGTGTTGAGCCGGCCTTCGGGTTCGATGCCTGTTTGTTTAACAGATGCCCGACGGTGCGGTCAGATGATCTTATCAACTTCGGGTTGAGCCGCCCTTCGGGTTCGATGCCTGTTTGTTTAACAGATGCTTGACGGTGAGGTCAGATGTTCTTTTCAACTTCGGGTTGAGCCAACCTTCGGATTTGATGCCTGTTTGTTTAATAGATGCTTCACAGTGAAGTCAAATGCTCCTCTCAACTTCATGTTGAGCCTACCTTCGGGTTCGATGCCTGTTTGTTTAACAGATGCGTGACGGCGAGGTCAGATGTTCCTCTCAAATTTGTGTTGAGCCGACCTTCGGGTTCGATGCTTGTTTGTTTAACAGATGCCTAACGGTGCGGTCGGATATTCTTATCAACTTCGGGTTGACCCGCCCTTCGGGTTCGATGCCTGTTTGTTGAACAGATGCTTGACGGTGAGGTCAGATGTTCTTATCAACTTCGGGTTGAGCCGGACTTCGAATTTGATGACTGTTTGTTTAGCAGATGCTTGACAGTGAAGTTAAATGTTCCTCTTAACTTCATGTCGAGCCGACCTTCGGGTTTGATGCCTGTTTGTTTAACAGATGCCTGACATTGAGGTTAGATGTTCCTCTCAACTTCATGTTGAGCCGGCCTTCGGGTTCGATGCCTGTTTGTTTGACGGATGCCTGACGGTGCAGTCAGATGTTCTTATCAACTTCGGGTTTGATGCTTGTTTATTTAATAGATTCTTGACGGTGAGGTCATATGTTCTTCTCAACTTCGAGTTGAGCCGGACTTCGAATTTGATGACTGTTTGTTTAACAGATGCTTGACAGTGAAGTCAAATGTTCCTCTCAACTTCATGTTGAGCCGACCTTCGGGTTCGATGCCTGTTTCTTTAACAGATGCCTGACACTGAGGTCAGATGTTCCTCTCAACTTCATGTTGAGTCGGCCTTCGGGTTTGATGCCTGTTTGTTTAACAGTTGCCTGACACCGAGGTCAGATGTTCCTCTCAACTTCTTGTTGAGCCGGCCTTCGGGTTCGATGCCTGTTTGTTTAACAGATGCCTGATGGCGCGATCAGATGTTCTTATCAACTTCGTGTTGAACCGGCCTTCGGGTTCGATGCCTGTTTGTTTAACAGATGCTTTACAGTGAGGTCAGATCTTCTTCTCAACTTTGGGTTGAGCCGACCTTCGGATTTGATGCCTGTTTGTTTAACAGATGCTTGACAGTGAAGTCAAATGTTCCTCTCAACTTCATGTTGAGCCGACCTTCGGTTTCGATGCCTGTTTGTTTAACAGATGCGTGACGGCGAGGTCAGATGTTCCTCTCAACTTCGTGTTGAGCGGGCCATCGGGTTCGATGCCTGTTTTATTAACGGATGCCTGACGGTGCGATCAGATATTCTTATCAACTTCGGGTTGAGCCGCCCTTCGGGTTCGATGCCTATTTTTTTAACAGCTGCTTGACGGTGAGGTCAGATGTTCTTCTCAACTTCGGGTTGATCCGGACTTCGAATTTGATGACTGTTTGTTTAACAGATGCTTGACCGTGAAGTCAAATGTTCCTCTCAACTTCATGTTGAGCCGACCTTCGGGTTCGATGCCTGTTTCTTTAACAGATGCCTGACACCGAGTGCAGATGTTCCTCTCAACTTCGTGTTGAGCCGGCGTTCGGGTTCGATGCCTGTTTGTTTAACAGATGCCTGATGGCGCGGTCAGATGTTCTTATCAACTTCGGGTTGAGCCGCCCTTCGGGTTCGATGCCTGTTTGTTTAAAAGATGCTTGACGGTGAGGTCAGATGTTCTTCTCAACTTCGGGTTGATCCGGACATCGAATTTGATGACTGTTTGTTTAACAGATGCTTAACAGTGAAGTTAAATGTTCCTCTCAACTTCATGTTGAGCCGACCTTCGGGTTCGATGCCTGTTTGTTTAACAGATGCCTGACACCGAGGTCAGATATTCCACTCAACTTCGTGTTGAGCCGGCCTTCGGGTTCGATGCCTGTTTGTTTAACAGATGCCCGACGATGCGGTCAGATGATCTTATCAACTTCGGGTTGAGCCGCCCTTCGGGTTCGATGCCTGTTTGTTTAACAGATGCTTGACGGTGAGGTCAGATGTTCTTTTCAACTTCGGGTTGAGCCAACCTTCGGATTTGATGCCTGTTTGTTTAATAGATGCTTCACAGTGAAGTCAAATGCTCCTCTCAACTTCATGTTGAGCCTACCTTCGGGTTCGATGCCTGTTTGTTTAACAGATGCGTGACGGCGAGGTCAGATGTTCCTCTCAAATTTGTGTTGAGCCGGCCTTCGGGTTCGATGCCTGTTTGTTTAACAGATGCCTAACGGTGCGGTCAGATATTCTTATCAACTTCGGTTTGACCCGCCCTTCGGGTTCGATGCCTGTTTGTTGAACAGATGCTTGACGGTGAGGTCAGATGTTCTTATCAACTTCGGGTTGAGCCGGACTTCGAATTTGATGACTGTTTGTTTAGCAGATGGTTGATAGTGAAGTTAAATGTTCCTCTTAACTTCATGTTGAGCCGACCTTCGGGTTTGATGCCTGTTTGTTTAACAGATGCCTGACATTGAGGTCAGATGTTCCTCTCAACTTCATGTTGAGCCGGCCTTCGGGTTCGATGTCTGTTTGTTTAACAGATGTCTGACGGTGCGGTCAGATGTTCTTATCAACTTCGGGTTTGATGCTTGTTGATTTAATAGATGCTTGACAGTGAGGTCATATGTTCTTCTCAACTTCGGATTGAGCCGGACTTCGAATTTGATGACTGTTTGTTTAACAGATGCTTGACAGTGAAGTCAAATGTTCCTCTCAACTTCATGTTGAGCCGACCTTCGGGTTCGATGCCTGTTTCTTTAACAGATGCCTGACACTGAGGTCAGATGTTCCTCTCAACTTCATGTTGAGCCGGCCTTCGGGTTTGATGCCTGTTTGTGTAATAGATGCCTGACACCGAGGTCAGATGTTCCTCTCAACTTCTTGTTGAGCCGTCCTTCGGGTTCGATGCCTGTTTGTTTAACAGATGCCTGATGGCGCGGTCAGATGTTCTTATCAACTTCGTGTTGAACCGGCCTTCGGGTTCGATGCATGTTTGTTTAACAGATGCTTGACAGTGAGGTCAGATCTTCTTCTCGACTTTGGGTTGAGCCGACCTTCATATTTGATGCCTGTTTGTTTAACAGATGCTTGACAGTGAAGTCAAATGTTCCTCTCAACTTCTTGTTGAGCCGACCTTCGGGTTCGATGCCTGTTTGTTTAACAGATGCGTGACGGCGAGGTCAGATTTTCCTCTCAACTTCGTGTTGAGCAGGCCATCGGGTTCGATGCCTGTTTGTTTAACAGATGCCTGACGGTGCGATCAGATATTCTTATCAACTTCAGATTGAGCCGCCCGTCGGGTTCGATGCCTGTTTTTTTAACAGCTGCTTGACGGTGAGGTCAGATGTTCTTCTCAACTTCGGGTTGATCCGGACATCGAATTTGATGACTGTTTGTTTAACAGATGCTTGACAGTGAAGTCAAATGTTCCTTTCAACTTCATGTTGAGCCGACCTTCGGGTTCGATGCCTGTTTGTTTAACAGATGCCTGACACCGAGTGCAGATGTTCCTCTCAACTTCGTGTTGAGCCGTCCTTCGGGTTCGATGCCTGTTTGTTTAGCAGATCCCTGATGGCGCGGTCAGATGTTCTTATCAACTTCGGGTTGAGCCGCCCTTCGGGTTCGATGCCTGTTTGTTTAAAAGATGCTTGACGGTGAGGTCAGATGTTCTTCTCAACTTCGGGTTGAGTCGGACTTCGAATTTGATGACTGTTTGTTTAACAGATGCTTGACAGTGAAGTTAAATGTTCCTCTCAACTTCATGTTGAGCCGACCTTCGAGTTCGATGCCTGTTTGTTTAACAGATGCCTGACACCGAGGTCAGATATTCCTCTCAACTTCATGTTGAGCCAACCTTCGGGTTCGATGCCTGTTTGTTTAACAGATGCCTGACGGTGCGGTCAGATGTTCTTATCAACTTCGGGTTGAGCCGCCCTTCGGGTTCGATGCCTGTTTGTTTAACAGATGCTTGACGGTGAGGTTAGATGTTCTTCTCAACTTCGGGGTGAGCCAACCTTCGGATTTGATGCCTGTTTGTTTAATAGATGCTTCACAGTGAAGTCAAATGCTCCTCTCAACTTCATGTTGAACCTACCTTCGGGTTCGATGCCTGTTTGTTTAACAGATGCGTGACGGCGAGGTCAGATGTTCCTCTCAAATTTGTGTTGAGCCGGCCTTCGGGTTCGATGCCTGTTTGTTTAACAGATGCCTAACGGTGCGGTCAGATGTTCTTATCAACTTCGGGTTGACCCGCCCTTCGGGTTCGATGCCTGTTTGTTTAACAGATGCTTGACGGTGAGGTCAGATGTTCTTATCAACTTCGGGTTGAGCCGGACTTCGAATTTGATGACTGTTTGTTTAGCAGATGCTTGACAGTGAAGTTAAATGTTCCTCTTAACTTCATGTTGAGCCGACCTTCGGGTTTGATGCCTGTTTGTTTAACAGATGCCTGACATTGAGGTCAGATGTTCCTCTCAACTTCATGTTGAGCCGGCCTTCGGGTTCGATGCCTGTTTGTTTAACAGATGCCTGACGGTGCGGTCAGATATTCTTATCAACTTCGGGTTCGATGCTTGTTTATTTAATAGATGCTTGATGGTGTGGTCATATGTTCTTCTCAACTTCGGGTTGTGCCGGACTTCGAATTTAATGACTGTTTGTTTAACAGATGCTTGACAGTGAAGTCAAATGTTCCTCTCAACTTCATGTTGAGCCGACCTTCGGGTTTGATGCCTGTTTCTTTAACAGATGCCTGACACTGAGGTCAGATGTTCCTCTCAACTTTATGTTGAGCCGGCCTTCGGGTTTGATGCCTTTTTGTTTAACAGATGCCTGACACCGAGGTCAGATGTTCCTCTCAACTTCTTGTTGAGCCGGCCTTCGGGTTCGATGCCTGTTTGTTTAACAGATGCCTGATGGCGCGGTCAGATGTTCTTATCAACTTCGTGTTGAGCCGGCCTTCGGGTTCGATGCCTGTTTGTTTAACAGATGCTTGACAGTGAGGTCAGATCTTCTTCTCAACTTTGGGTTGAGCCGACCTTCGGATTTGATGCCTGTTTGTTTAACAGATGCTTGACAGTGAAGTCAAATATTCCTCTCAACTTCATGTTGAGCCGACCTTCGGGTTTGATGCCTGTTTGTTTAACAGATGCGTGACGGCGAGGTCAGATGTTCCTCTCAACTTCGTGTTGAGCGGGCCATCGGGTTCGATGCATGTTTGTTTAACAGATGCCTGACGGTGCGGTCAGATATTCTTATCAACTTCGAATTGAGCCGCCCGTCGGGTTCGATGCCTGTTTTTTTAACAGCTGCTTGACGGTGAGGTCAGATGTTCTTCTTAACTTCGGGTTGATCCGGACTTCGAATTTGATGACTGTTGGTTTAACAGATGCTTGACAGTGAAGTCAAATGTTTCTCTCAACTTCATGTTGAGCCGACCTTCGGGTTCGATGCTTGTTTATTTAACAGATGCCTGACACCGAGTGCAGATGTTCCTCTCAACTTCGTGTTGAGCCGACCTTCGGGTTCGATGCCTATTTGTTTAACAGATGCCTGATGGCGCGGTCAGATGTTCTTATCAACTTCGGGTTGAGCCGCCCTTCGGGTTCGATGCCTGTTTGTTTAAAAGATGCTTGACGGTGAGGTCAGATGTTCTTCTCAACTTCGGGTTGAGTCGGACTTCGAATTTGATGACTGTTTGTTTAACAGATGCTTGACAGTGAAGTTAAATGTTCCTCTCAACTTCATGTTGAGCCGACCTTCGGGTTCGATGCCTGTTTGTTTAACAGATGCCTGACACCGAGGTCAGATATTCCTCTCAACTTCGTGTTGAGCCAGCCTTCGGGTTTGATGCCTGTTTGTTTAACAGATGCCTGACGGTGCGGTCAGATGTTCTTATCATCTTCGGGTTGAGCAGCCCTTCGGGTTCGATGCCTATTTGTTTAACAGATGCTTGACGGTGAGGTCAGATGTTCTTATCAACTTCGGGTTGAGCCGGACTTCGAATTTGATGACTGTTTGTTTAGCAGATGCTTGACAGTGAAGTTAAATGTTCCTCTCAACTTCATGTTGAGCCGACCTTCGGGTTTGATGCCTGTTTGTTTAACAGATGCCTGACATCGAGGTCAGATGTTCCTCTCAACTTCATGTTGAGCCGACCTTTGGGTTCGATGCCTGTTTGTTTAACAGATGCCTGACACCGTGGTCAGATGTTCCTCTCAACTTCTTGTTGAGCCGGCCTTCGGGTTCGATGCCTGTTTGTTTAACAGATGCCTGACGGTGGGGTCAGATGTTCTTATCAACTTTGGGTTTGATGCTTGTTTGTTTAACAGATGCTTGACGGTGAGGTCATATGTTCTTCTCAACTTCGGGATGAGCCGGACTTCGAATTTGATGACTGTTTGTTTAACAGATGCTTGACAGTGAAGTCAAATGTTCCTCTCAACTTCATGTTGAGCCGACCTTCGGGTTCGATGCCTGTTTCTTTAACAGATGCCTGACACCGAGGTCAGATGTTCCTCTCAACTTCATGTTGAGCCGACCTTCAGGTTCGACGCCTGTTTGTTTAACAGATGCCTGATGGCGCGGTCATATGTTCTTATCAACTTCGTGTTGATCCGGCCTTCGGGTTCGATGCCTGTTTGTTTAACAGATGCTTGACAGTGAGGTCAGATGTTCTTCTCAACTTTGGGTTGAGCCGACCTTCGGATTTGATGCCTGTTTGTTTAACAGATGCTTGACAGTGAAGTCAAATGTTCCTCTCAACTTCATGTTGAGCCGACCTTCGGGTTCGATGCCTGTTTGTTTAACAGATGCCTGACACCGAGGTCAGATGATCCTCTCAACTTCGTGTTGAGCCGGCCTTCGGGTTCGATGCCTATTTGTTCAACAGATGCCTGACGATGCAGGTAGATGTTCTTATCAAATTCGGGTTGAGCCGCTCGTCAGGTTCGATGCCTGTTTGCTTAACAGCTACTTGACGGTGAGGTCAGATGTTCTTCTCAACTTCGGGTTGAGCCGGACATCGAATTTGATGACTGTTTGTTTAACAGATGCTTGACAGTGAAGTCAAATGTTCCTCTCAACTTCATGTTGAGACGACCTTCGGTTCGATGCCTGTTTTTTTAACAGATGCCTGACACCGAGGTCAGATGTTCCTCTCAACTTCATGTTGAGCCGACCTTCGGGTTTGATGCCTGTTTGTTTAACAGATGCTTGACGGCGAGGTCAGATGTTCCTCACAACTTCGTGTTGAGCGGGCCTTCGGGTTCGATGCCTGTTTGATTAACATATGCAAAACGGTGCAGTCAGATGTTCTTATCAACTTCGGGTTGAGCCGCCCGTCGGGTTCGATACCTGTTTGTTTAACAGCTGCTTGACAGTGAGGTCAGATGTTCTTCTCAACTTCGGGTTCAGCCGGACTTCGAATTTGATGACTGTTTGTTTAACAGATGCTTGACAGTGAAGTCAAATGTTCCTCTCAACTTCATGTTGAGCCGACCTTCGGGTTCGATGCCTGTTTGTTTAACAGATGCCTGACACCGAGGTCAGATGTTCCTCTCAACTTCGTGTTGAGCCGTCCTTCGGGTTCGATGCCTGTTTGTTTAACAGATGCCTGATGGCGCAGTCAGATGTTCTTATCAACTTCGGGTTGAGCCACCCTTCAGTTCGATGCCTGTTTGTTTAAAAGATGCTTGACGGTGAGGTCAGATGTTCTTCTCAACTTCGGGTTGAGCCGGACTTCGAATTTGATGACTGTTTGTCTAACAGATGCTTGACAGTGAAGTTAAATGTTCCTCTCAACTTCATGTTGAGCCGACTTTCGGGTTTGATGCCTGTTTGTTTAACAGATGCGTGACAGCGAGGTCAGATGTTCCTCTCAACTTCGTGTTGAGGCGGCCTTCGGGTTCGATTCCTGTTTGTTTAATAGATGCCTAACAGTGCGGTCAGATGTTCTTATCAACTTCGAGTTGAGCTGCACTTCGGGTTCGATACCTGTTTGTTTAACAGATGTTTGACGGTGAGGTCAGATGTTCTTATCAACTTCGGGTTGAGCCGGACTTCGAGTTTGATGACTGTTTGTTTAACAGATGCTTGACAGTGAAGTTAAATGTTCCTCTCAACTTCATGTTGAGACGACCTTCGGGTTCGATGCCTGTTTTTTTAACAGATGCCTGACACCGAGGTCAGATGTTCCTCTCAACTTCATGTTGAGCCGACCTTCGGGTTCGATGCCTGTTTGTTTAACAGATGCGTGACGGCGAGGTCGGATGTTCCTCACAACTTCGTGTTGAGCGGGCCTTCGGGTTCGATGCCTGTTTGATTAACATATGCAAAACGGTGCGGTCAGATGTTCTTATCAACTTCGGGTTGAGCCGCCCGTCGGGTTCGATACCTGTTTGTTTAACAGCTGCTTGACAGTGAGGTCAGATGTTCTTCTCAACTTCGGGTTCAGCCGGACTTCGAATTTGATGACTGTTTGTTTAACAGATGCTTGACAGTGAAGTCAAATGTTCCTCTCAACTTCATGTTGAGCCGACCTTCGGGTTCGATGCCTGTTTGTTTAACAGATGCCTGACACCGAGGTCAGATGTTCCTCTCAACTTCGTGTTGAGCCGTCCTTCGGGTTCGATGCCTGTTTGTTTAACAGAAGCCTGATGGCGCAGTCAGATGTTCTTATCAACTTCGGGTTGAGCCACCCTTCAGTTCGATGCCTGTTTGTTTAAAAGATGCTTGACGGTGAGGTCAGATGTTCTTCTCAACTTCGGGTTGAGCCGGACTTCGAATTTGATGCCTGTTTGTCTAACAGATGCTTGACAGTGAAGTTAAATGTTCCTCTCAACTTCATGTTGAGCCGACTTTCGGGTTTGATGCCTGTTTGTTTAACAGATGCGTGACAGCGAGGTCAGATGTTCCTCTCAACTTCGTGTTGAGCCGGCCTTCGGGTTCGATGCCTGTTTGTTTAATAGATGCCTAACAGTGCGGTCAGATGTTCTTATCAACTTCGAGTTGAGCCGCACTTCGGGTTCGATACCTGTTTGTTTAACAGATGTTTGACGGTGAGGTCAGATGTTCTTATCAACTTCGGGTTGAGCCGGACTTCGAGTTTGATGACTGTTTTTTTAATTGATGCTTGACAGTGAAGTTAAATGTTCCTCTCAACTTCATGTTGAGCCGACCTTCGGGTTTGATGCCTGTTTGTTTAACAGATGCCTGACATCGAGGTCAGATGTTCCTCTCAACTTCATGTTGAGCCGGCCTTCGGGTTCGATGCCTGTTTGTTTAACAGATGCCTGACGGTGCGGTCAGATGTTCTTATCAACTTCGGGTCCGATGCCTGTTTGTTTAAAAGATGCTTGACGGTGAGGTCATATGTTCTTCTCAACTTTGGGTTGAGCCGGACTTCGAATTTGATGACTGTTTGTTTAACAGATGCCTGACAGTGAAGTCAAATGTTCCTCTCAACTTCATGTTGAGCCGACCTTTGGGTTTCATGCCTATTTCTTTAACAGATGCCTGACACCGAGGTCAGATGTTCCTCTCAACTTCATGTTGAGCCGGCCTTCGGGCTCGATGCCTGTTTGTTTAATAGATGCCTAACGATGCGGTCAGATGTTCTTATCAACTTCGGGTTGAGCCGCACTTCGGGTTCGATGCCTGTTTGTTTAACAGATGTTTGACGGTAAAGTCAGATGTTCTTCTCAACTTCGCGTTGAGCCGGACTTCGAATTTGATGACTCTTTGTTTAATAGATGCTTGACAGTGAAGTCAAATGTTCTTCTCAACTTCATGTTGAGCCGACCTTCGGGTTCGATGCCTGTTTGTTTAACAGATGCCTAACACCGAGGTCAGATGTTCCTCTCAACTTCGTGTTGAGCTGGCCTTAGGGTTCGGTGCCTGTTTGTTTAACAGATGCCTGATGGCGCGGTCAGATGTTCTTATCAACTTCGGGTTGAGCCGCCTTTCGGGTTCGATGCCTACTTGTTTAAAAGATGCTTGACGGTGAGGTCAGATGTTCTTCTCAACTTCGGGTTGAGCCGGACATCAAATTTGATGACTGTTTGTTTAACAGATGCTTGACAGTGAAGTTAAATGTTCCTCTCAACTTCATGTTGAGCCGACCATCGGGTTCGATGCCCGTTTGTTTAATAGATGCCTGACACCGAGGTCAGATGTTCCTCTCAACTTTGTGTTGAGCCAGCCTTCGGGTTCGATGCCTGTTTGTTTAACAGATGCATGACGGTGTGGCATATGTTCTTTTCAACTTCGGGTTGAGCCGCCCTTCGGGTTCGATGCATGTTTGTTTAACAGATGCTTGACAGTGAGGTCAGATGTTCTTCTAAAATTGATGTTGAGCCTACCTTCGGGTTCGATGCCTCTTTGTTTAACAGATGCGTGACGGCGAGGTCAGATGTTTCTCTCAACTTCATGTTGAGCCGACCTTCGGGATCGATGCCTGTTTGTTTAACAGATGCGTGACGGCGAGGTCAGATGTTCCTCACAACTTCGTGTTGAGCGGGCCTTCGGGTTCGATGCCTGTTTGATTAACATATGCAAAACGGTGCGGTCAGATGTTCTTATCAACTTCGGGTTGAGCCGCCCGTCGGGTTTGATGCCTGTTTGTTTAACAGCTGCTTGATAGTGAGGTCAGATGTTCTTCTCAACTTCGGGTTCAGCCGGACTTCGAATTTGATGAGTGTTTGTTTAACAGATGCTTGATAGTGAAGTCAAATGTTCCTCTCAACTTCATGTTGAGCCGACCTTCGGGTTCTATGCCTGTTTGTTTAACAGATGCCTGACACCGAGGTCAGATGTTCCTCTCAACTTCGTGTTGAGCCGGCCTTCGGGTTCGATGCCTGTTTGTTTAACAGATGCCTGATGGCGCGGTCAGATGTTCTTATCAACTTCGGGTTGAACCGCCCTTCAATTCGATGCCTGTTTGTTTAAAGGATGCTTGACGGTGAGGTCAGATGTTCTTCTCAACTTCGGGTTGAGCCGGACTTCGAATTTGATGACTGTTTGTCTAACAGATGCTTGACAGTGAAGTTAAATGTTCCTCTCAACTTCATGTTGAGCCGACCTTCGGGTTCGATGCCTGTTTGTTTAAAAGATGCCTAACACCGAGGTCAGATGTTTCTCTCAACTTCGTGTTGAGCCGGCTTTCGGGTTCGATGCCTGTTTGTTTAACAGATGCCTGACGGTGCGGTCAGATGTTCTTATCAACTTCTGGTTGAGCCGCCCTTCGGGTTCGATGCATGTTTGTTTAACAGATGCTTGACAGTGAGGTCAGATGTTCTTCTCAACTTTGGGTTGTGCCGACCTTCGGATTTGATGCCTGTTTGTTTAATAGATGCTTGATAATGAAGTCAAAGGTTCCTTTCAACTTCATGTTGAGCCGACCTTCGGGTTCGATGCCTGTT
Organism: Lathyrus sativus; assembly: GCA_963859935.3. Classification (NCBI taxonomy): domain Eukaryota; kingdom Viridiplantae; phylum Streptophyta; class Magnoliopsida; order Fabales; family Fabaceae; genus Lathyrus; species Lathyrus sativus. Next base: position 276,333,047 of record OZ012737.1, read on the forward strand.
TGTTTAACAGATGCGTGACGGCGAGGTCAGATGTTTCTCTCAACTTCGTGTTGAGCCGGCCTTCGGGTTCGATGCCTGTTTGTTTAGTAGATGCCTAACGGTGCGGTCAGATGTTCTTATCAACTTCGGGTTGAGCCGCACTTCGTGTTCGATACCTGTTTGTTTAACAGATGTTTGACGGTGAGGTCAGATGTTCTAATCAACTTCGGGTTGAGCCGGACTTCGAATTTGATGACTGTTTGTTTAACAGATGCTTGACAGTGAAGTTAAATGTTCCTCTCAACTTCATGTTAAGCCGAACTTCGGGTTTGATGCCTGTTTGTTTAACAGATGCCTGACATCGAGGTCAGATGTTCCTCTCAACTTCATGTTGAGCCGGCCTTCGGGTTCGATGCCTATTTGTTTAACAGATGCCTGACGGTGCGGTCAAATGTTCTTATCAACTTCGGGTTTGATGCCTGTTTGTTTAAAAGATGCTTGACGGTGAGGTCATATGTTCTTCTCAACTTTGGGTTGAGCCGGACTTCGAATTTGATGACTGTTTGTTTAACAGATGCTTGACAGTGAAGTTAAATGTTCCTCTCAACTTCATGTTGAGCCGACCATCGGGTTCGATGCCTGTTTGTTTAACAGATGCCTGACGGTGCGGTCAAATGTTCTTATCAACTTCGGGTTCGATGCCTGTTTGTTTAAAAGATGTTTGACGGTGAGGTCATATGTTCTTCTCAACTTTGGGTTGAGCCGGACTTCGAATTTGATGCCTGTTTGTTTAACAGATGCTTGACAGTGAAGTCAAATGTTCCTCTCAACTTCACGTTGAGCCGACCTTCGGGTTCGATGCCTGTTTTTTTAACAGATGCCTGACACCGAGGTCAGATGTTCCTCTCAACTTCATGTTGAGCCAGCCTTCGGGCTCGATGCCTGTTTGTTTAATAAATGCCTAACGATGCGGTCGGATGTTCTTATCAACTTCGGGTTGAGCCGCACTTCGGGTTCGATGCCTGTTTGTTTAACAGATGTTTGACGGTGAGGTCAGATGTTCTTCTCAACTTCGGGTTGAGCCAGACTTCGAATTTGATGACTGTTTGTTTAATAGATGCTTGACAGTGAAGTCAAATGTTCCTCTCAACTTCATGTTGAGCCGACCTTCGGGTTCGATGCCTGTTTGTTTAACAGATGCCTGACACCGAGGTCAGATGTTCCTCTCAACTTCGTGTTGAGCTGGCCTTAGGGTTCGATGCCTGTTTGTTTAACAGATGCCTGATGGCGCGGTCAGATGTTTTTATCAACTTCGGGTTGAGCCGCCCTTCGGGTTCGATGCACGTTTGTTTAAAAGATGCTTGACGGTGAGGTCAGATGTTCTTCTCAACTTCGGGTTGAGCCGGACATCGAATTTGATGACTGTTTGTTTAACAGATGCTTGACAGTGAAGTTAAATGTTCCTCTCAACTTCATGTTGAGCCGACCATCGGGTTCGATGCCTGTTTGTTTAATAGATGCCTGACACCGAGGTCAGATGTTCCTCTCAACTTCGTGTTGAGCCGGCCTTCGGGTTCGATGTCTGTTTGTTTAACAGATGCCTGACAGTGCGGTCATATGTTCTTATCAACTTCGGGTTGAGCCACCCTTCGGGTTCGATGCATGTTTGTTTAACAGATGCTTGATAGTGCGGTCAGATGTTCTTCTCAACTTTTGGTTGAGCCGACCTTCGGATTTGATACCTGTTTGTTTAATAGATGCTTGACAATAAAGTCAAATGTTCCTCTCAACTTCATGTTGAGCCGACCTTCGGGTTCGATGCCTGTTTGTTTAACAGATGCGTGACGGCGAGGTCAGATGTTCCTCTCAACTTCGTGTTGAACCGGACTTTGGGTTCGATGCCTGTTTATTTAATAGATGCCTAACGGTGCGGTCAGAAGTTCTTATAAACTTCAGGTTGAGCCGCACTTCGGGTTCGATGCCTGTTTGTTTAACAGATGTTTGACGGTGAGGTCAGATGTTCTTATCAACTTTGGGTTGAGCCGGACTTCGAATTTGATGACTGTTTGTTTAACAGATGGTTGACAGTGAAGTCAAATGTTCCTCTCAGCTTCATGTTGAGCCGACCTTCAGGTTCGATGCCTGTTTGTTTAACAGATGCCTGACACCGAGGTCAGATGTTCCTCTCAAATTTATGTTGAGCCGGCCTTCGGGTTCGATGCCTGTTTGTTTAACAGATGCCTGACACCGAGGTCAGATGTTCCTCTCAACTTCATGTTGAGCCGACCTTCGGGTTTGATGCTTGTTTGTTTAACAGATGCCTGATGGCGCGGTCAGATGTTCTTATCAACTTCGTGTTGAGCCGGCCTTCGGGTTCGATGCATGTTTGTTTAACAGATGCTTGACAGTGAGGTCAGATGTTCTTCTCAACTTTGGGTTGAGCCGACCTTCGGATTTGATGCCTGTTTGTTTAATAGATGCTTGACAGTGAAGTCAAATGTTCCTCTCAACTTCATGTTGAGCCGACCTTCGGGTTCGATGCCTGTTTGTTTAACAGATGCGTGACGGCGAGGTCAGATGTTCCTCTCAACTATGTGTTGAGCCGGCCTTCGGGTTGGATGCCTGTTTGTTTAACAGATGCCTGACGGTGCGGTCAGATGTTCTTATCAACTTCGGGTTGAGCTGCCCTTCGGGTTCGATGCCTGTTTGTTTAACAGATGCTTGATGGTGAGGTCAGATGTTCTTCTCAACTTCGGGTTGAGCCGGACTTCGAATTTGATGACTGTTTTTTTAACAGATGCTTGACAGTGAAGTCAAATGTTCCTCTCAACTTCATGTTGAGCCGACCTTCGGGTTCGATTCCTGTTTGTTTAACAGATGCGTGATGGCGAGGTCAGATGTTCCTCTCAACTTCGTGTTGAGCCAGCCTTCGGGTTCGATGCCTGTTTATTTAATAAATGCCTAACGGTGCGGTCAGAAGTTCTTATCAACTTCGGGTTGAGCCACACTTCGGGTTCGATTGTTGTTTGTTTAACAGATGTTTGACGGTGAGGTCAGATGTTCTTATCAACTTCGGGTTGAGCCGGACTTCAAATTTGATGACTGTTTGTTTAACAGATGCTTGACAGTGAAGTTAAATGCTCCTCTCAACTTCATGTTAAGCCGACCTTCGGGTTTGATGCCTGTTTGTTTAACAGATTCCTGACATTGAGGTCAGATGTTCCTCTCAACTTCATGTTGAATCGGCCTTCGAGTTCGATGACTGTTTGTTTAACAGATGTCTGACGGTGCGGTCAGATGTTCTTATCAACTTCGAGTTCGATGCTTGTTTGTTTAACAGATGCTTGACGGTGAGGTCATGTGTTCTTCTCAACTTCGGGTTGTCCCGGACATCGAATTTGATGCCTGTTTATTTAACAGATGGTTGACAGTGAAGTCAAATGTTCCTCTCAGCTTCATGTTGAGCCGACCTTCAGGTTCGATGCTTGTTTGTTTAACAGATGCCTGACACCGAGGTCAGATGTTCCTCTCAACTTCATGTTGAGCCGGCCTTCGGGTTCGATACCTGTTTGTTTAACAGATGCCTGACACCGAGGTCAGATGTTCCTCTCAACCTCATGTTGAGCCGGCCTTCAGGTTTGATGCATGTTTGTTTAACAGATGCCTGATGGCACGGTCAGATGTTCTTATCAACTTCGTGTTGAGCCGGCCTTCGGGTTCGATGCCTGTTTGTTTAACAGAAGCTTAACAGTGAGGTCAGATGTTCTTCTCAACTTTGGGTTGAGCCGACCTTCGGATTTGATGTCTGTTTGTTTAATAGATGCTTGACAGTGAAGTCAAATGTTCCTCTCAACTTCATGTTGAGCCGACCATCGGGTTCGATGCTTGTTTGTTTAACAGATGCGTGACGGCGAGGTCAGATGTTCCTCTCAACTATGTGTTTAGCCGGCCTTCGGGTTGGATGCCTGTTTGTTTAAGAGATGCCTGACGGTGTGGTCAGATGTTCTTATCAACTTCGGGTTGAGCCGCCCTTCGGGTTCGATGCCTGTTTGTTTAACAGATGCTTGATGGTGAGGTCAGAGGGTTGGACGCCATAGTGAACCCTGTCAAGGTGTTGGGAGACTGGAAATTGCCTTCAGACATGGCTACCAATAGTCTTCAGCTGACTTCAATGCTTGATTCTGCTCAAATCTACTCAATCCCTAGGTAGGTCTTCTGACAATCAACAGTTGATCAATCCAAACTCCGGGTAATCACCTTCAGGAAACAAAGGCTGGATCAGAACTCTGGCTAACTAGAGGATGATATACAATATGATGCAACACTGATATGCACATGATATGCAAGATGCAGCAAACAACGGGACCACAGCCCCCACACAATCTGAATACTGCTGCACTGCTGACGAAGTACGCTCTCTCTGAAGAGAAGACCAAAATAACGGGTAGGTTGGAAGTCAAGTTTCCTGCAAAAAAAAAACCCCACTCACAGGCATGGACCTATATCTGACAAGGTACGGCATCCTATACGGTCGTCAGCGTCACAGACTTTCAAGACTGACGATACGATTCCCAGAAGGAGTGGCATCATCAAGTCCTGAAGAGGCCTCACTTATCTAACTTCCAAATGATCGGTCCCAAGAGTCGACAATCCAACTAACCAGCAACCCGAGCCACCCAAAGGGTGGGACAAGAGGCCAACCAGAAGAACCTCGTCTGAGTGTAGATTTCGCAGGACACTAATACAAGCAAAGCCGGTAGGCGCCCACTAATCTCTACTCTAAGTCTAAGGTGCACTCAAGCCCAGGTCCGGCTTCTCACTCAATCATAGAACACCCGTAACACCCCAACAGCAACAGATAATATCAATAAATAAAACCCCCAATAGACAAGCAAACAAGCGCTAGGATTGACTCTCCTAGGGGACGTTGGATCCCACACGCATAAGGAACTATCGCAGTCCTTAGCAGCCAGGGGACGTTGAATCCCCAGCAGAGTCGCCAGTTGTCGCTACTGCGAAAATCGGCGCCGGCTGACAGAAGAGTCGCCACCGTGCGTTATTTATCCCAACGGAGGGAAAGGAAACGCTCGAAGTAAACCTCGCAAAAAACGGGGAAAGGTATGGTCATCGCAACCAAAACCTGGGTTCGGGAGTCGGTTACGCAAGGGGAAGGTATTAGCACCCCTCACGTCCGTCTTACTCGACGGGATCCACGCTTGCTTGGGTTGTCTAAAGGATGCAAAAACAATCTATCTACGGATGCTAAATCTAAACGGAAGGGAATTGAATCGATAGAGCGTCGCACTCTATGCCTACGTATTCTCAAGAGAGAAAGTCAGAGTCAACGTAGTTCGGGACTACGGGGAAAATTGGCTCGCCAAGACCTCGCGTCTTGTGCCTACGTACTTCCACACTGCATGGAAGATCAGAGCTGACGTAGTTCATGCTAACTACGGCTAACCGGGGTATTCTCACACAGCAGTGAGAAAATAAACTGGTTTTACAGGTACGGGAACCTATGGGAAAAACTACGGTCTGGTCTCAAATGCACTCGGGCAAGAGAGAAAAAAGGGTAACGGTTAGTCGTCAGCGGGAAAGTCTCGATCGCACAGCAGCGAGAGAACAAAAGTTAGTTGTTAGTGTGCTCGCTAGGATATCGCATCTTATGCCTACATATTCTCGTCTGGTACGAGAAATCAGAGCAGCTGTAGTTCGGCTACTTCGGGACCACAGCTCAAATCTCGTTTTATTAACATTCTGAAAAATGATTACAATGAGTGAATACTGAAAAATAAACTCCTAGGAAATACTATCCTATTCTATCCTGGAAAATCAAATGAAAAAGTCCCCTAACAAGTGGACGTCTAATCTATCCCTGAAATAAACTTCCATGAAGAAAATACACCCTAAAAAATATTAAATCTATACTAATATTTTTTCTCTTTTTCATACTTCTATTTTCAACTATTTTCTTCTTTTTTCTTTCAAAATATTTTTCATATATTTTTTCATACTTTTTCTATATATTTTCTCCATATTTTTTCACTATTTTTTCCACATTCTTTTGCAATATATTTTCTCTTCTTCTTTTTTAATATTTCTTTTTCTCAACATTTTTCTTTTTTCACATATTTTTTTCCTTCAATATTTCTTTTTCTCCTTTTTTATATTTTCTTTTGCTATTTTTTTTCAATATTAGTTTCATATTTTTTCTTTCTACAAACTAAACAAAATGAAAATAAAAAAAAATAAAGAAAAGAGAACAGGGGGGGTACATAGCCCAGTTGGGGGTGTGATTAAGCAGAAATAAAAAAACAAATGAGATTGGGCCCAACCCAATCAGTAACACAGGAAAACAGAAGGGGGTGTAGATGGCGAAACGGGGGTGCATTGGGCTTGGCCCATGGTCCCTCCAAAAAACACAGACACGGAGGGTAGATACCAAAAATGGGGGTGTGTGTACGGCCAAAACAGAATTGGACCGGCCCAATCCATCCTCCTCCTTCCTCTCTTTCCTTTCTCTTTCTGAAAACCCTAGATCCCTTCTCACTCACCCTCCGCCGCCGCTTCCACGAACCTTCCTTTCTCGTATATCTTCAACCTTCAATCATTGAGGAAGACATTCTGAAACAGAAATTGGATAATCTGTGCGAGCGTTCTGGAGATTTGCTTTGAATGTCCATAGATCCTTCGTGCTCGAGGAGGAAGACACATGCATTGCGTTGATGAAGATCTTGTACGCTATGTTGAAACTCTTGACGAACACCACTGGTTGACGAAGATGGATCGCTGATGATTATGAAGATGAACATCAAGGAGATCGATGAAGATCTTGAGGAATGTTGAACGAAGATTCGGGATGCTGTATCTGTTTGGGATTTCTGGAAAACCGATGAAGAACACTTCATTGGTGATGATAGTTCTTGAGGTCTTCACTAAGAAGATGAAGATTCGAAGGAGTTCTGGGTTTTCTGAAGGTTTGATGAATGATGAATTTCTGGGAAACGATGAACATTCATCATTTCTGATGAATTTCTGGTGGTCATTCTGGAAATAAGGGGAATATAATGGAGCTTTGAAAGAACTTCCAAGGATTTCTGAGAAAATCTTCTGAAGGTCGATGAATGGAGTTTGATTGTGGTGTTGATCGGAGATGGAGATTTTGATGATTGATGATTGATGGAGTTGGTAGTTTCTGGAATTTGGTTCTTGGTGAGGTGATGAAGATCCATCGTGTTTTTGGAAATTTGTTGAAAGGAAATTTGGAAGAGATGAAGTTCTGGAGGTGGGGGATGAGGAAGGTTGATCGGAGATGGAGATTTTGGGGTTTCCGGTGACCGGTACGGCGGCCGGAATAGGTTAGAGGATAGGTTAGGGTGGCCGGAACCGGTTAATGGCGGCGGTCACCGGACTTTGCATGTAGTCCGGTGATGGTTCCCGGTGAGAGACGCGTGTCAAGGTGAGTGGAGGGAGTGGGTCTGCATGGACGCCACGTGTGAGGGCGTGGCAGAGAGAGAGGGATTGGAGTGTGGCGTAGCAGTGTGAAGGATGTGTAACGTGGGTCCTCTCTGGGATTTACACGTGGAAAGACTGAATATATACCCTGAGATTCTCTGGACTCTTCTGGATCTTTCTGGACGAAACTGAACTGGGCTTCTGCGAAATGGGCCTTGCTGAAGACTTACACGAAAATGATCACAAAAACTCAGAAAAAAACTGAATTAAGAACAAGATTAAAAACCTAATTAATATCTAATCCTAATTAACTAACTAACTGATGATTAACCTAATTAATATCTAATAAGATCTCAATTAAACCTAACAAGAGAATTATCCTAATACTCTAATAAATCTCTAAAAAAAAATTCTACACTTTTATTAAATTTCTATTAAATCTCCTATATTAAATTCTATAAAAGAAAATTTATTATTAAAAGAAAAAGTCTATTTATTCTATTAAAAATAGTAAAAATCTATTTAATATCTAATATTCTAAGATCCCTAATTAAAATCTACTAAACTAATTAATATCTATTATTCTAAAAATGATTAAAAGAATGATTTAAATCTATATAATATCTACTAAATTCTAAAAATGGATTAAAACTATTAAAACTATTTTTAAAAACTATTAATATCCTATTAAATCCTAAAATGATTAAAATCTATCTAAAAAGAATTAAACTATTAAAAATCCTATTAATATTCTAAAAATGATTTAAAAGCTATTAAAAATCTAAAAATGGTCAATAAAATCCAGAAAAATCACAATAATTTCCCGAGGGAACAAAAATAGCACCGGACGACAAATAAAACCACGAGAGCGCACAGGGACAACCGGTAAAAATAAACGGACACAAAAATATCCATAAAATACGATTCTACTTATCTAAACTGATTAAAAACACCTGAGACGCGAGACGAGAGTTGTGATCCCGATAAAATCAAAACAAATGAGATATGCACTGTATGCGATATGCAGATGCGAATGCGGTCATGCGTCGAAACATCGGACCAGATACGGGACCCGGTTGGTCAAATTTTGGGGTGCAACAGCTGCCCCTATTCAAGCGGCTTCGACCTGAATGGTTGAAGAGCGCTCAGCCTTGAAACATTCAAAGGTAGATGACGGTTGAATACAAATGGAACCCTGAAATTTGCCAACCGCGGGAATATACTGCAAAACTGCTTGAGAAATAGCCTCCAATGAACTGAAGTTCGGTTCTCACGGCAACAACTGGTAAAATTTCCTGCTGTTTTTTTTCACCATCGATCACCTGTGTGACGCCACTGATACTGATTCTTCAGAATAATGCTTCAAAAAAGCAAACACCTTCCCATCTGTTATGGGATCTTTTCTGTCGACTCATGGTTCACGGCGAACCTGAGGAAACTCTCCTGGGGAATTCTAAATTGAACTGCCTGGCACCTATTTCGACGAAGGCGGCAGCTTCAGAAGTTTGATATATGTCAATCTTTTTTGTTGTTTTTTTTTTCCGATGCTGACGTAACAACCAAATATGAAGAATCACTCCGCTGGGGGAGAAGATAAGCTTAACCACACAACTCTGCAGGTGAACAAATTCGAAATCCAATAGGTAACCCACCTGGTCCATGTTTCGAAATGCGTATGTCTGATAATGATGCAATGCCCTACATGACATGAATATGCTATGCGTTCTGTTTGAAAATGCGATGCCCAGACGACATGGAAATGCTATATGCTTGTATAAATGCTATGACTATATATGCAAATGCTAGTGTAAGCTCTAGTTGCCAGAGAACATCGGGTCTGAACACCACTTGGCAAAATAAATGCCGAAGGCAACGTCAACTCTACTGGGGATGAACTGAAGTCACAGAACCATCTCAGCAAAAGAAATGCTGGAAAAGGGAAACCAAATCCGCTGGGGATAACTGTCCTGCTGGAGAAAAGAAAAGGCAACCCTGCTTGGCGACTTCACTGGGGAAAGAACAACTCTGCTCGGGGATGCTCTCTTCAAACCATTTGGCAACTGATTATGCTCTGCGGGGATTGACCCGAACTGGGGTTGATTGCGCGCAGCACTCTGCTAGAAATGCCCCTTCTATCAAAGATATCAATCTTAATCTGCTGAGGATACTCCTGATCCTACTCTGATACGGGGTAAAATACAGTCTCGACTCTTCCGGGGATAATACGTAACTTTCATCTGCTGAAGAGTAGCAATTCTGGTTTAACAACATCCACAAGGAATTCAAGCGTTAATCGGAACACTGGTATCCATCGAGCTTCGTATCGGGAAACATGACAACATGCGAGTCATTGGGAATTACTGTGTCAGATATTTTTAGGTTTTTGTTTTTTGTGGTTTATGACAAACATGGATTATGTACACAGTGGAAGATATGGAAATACTAGACGAGAACTAGCATTCAGAGGTAGACTACCAGACGAGAACTGATAGGTTATCGGACGAGAATTGATTTAGTTTGACGTCAGACGGGGCTGACTGGATAACAGACTGAGGCATAAACAACCAGGCGAGAACTGGCTGAAAGCTGACGTACACCAGACGAGAACTGGTATAACACATAGGTTAAAACACACGATGACCAGACGAGAACTGGTTACGCAACGACATGTACCAGACGAGAACTGATACAACACTTGAATAAACGGTAGCCAGACGAGAACTGGTTACAATAAACTACACCAGACGGGAACTGATGCTTACAATAAACTACACCAGACGGGAACTGATGTTTACGGAAGGGTGGGCCAGACGAGAACTGGTTACCGGTTTTCCAGGCGAGAACTGGACTTTGGAAACGACTGGTTACTGACACGCAACAAGTTTAACTGTAGGATAATGATCCAACGACAGCAAGGCCTTTTATTTGAAAGGTTCAAGTTTTTGATAAGGGTATTGACATGATTCCCCGATACTCAACTCCGGCTGGGGATAAACAAACTGGTTTTCCCCGGTACACTCAGCTGGGGATAACAAGACTGGCTTGAATAACTTGCCCCAGTACAATCAACTTGCCCCAATCTAACTCCTGGGAGTACCTGCTCTGAACAGCTTGCTACGAGACGACTTCGAGAGTATTTGCCCCGGTATCTGTACGACAACAACATTCCATCTCCATTAAACAATTGTCAACCCAGTTGGCTTCAACACATCTCTGCGGTGACTTGCCCCTGAATGAGCGTTCTAGCGACTTAACCTGATCTGATTATCCACCTGAAATATCTGCTTCCAAATCTCCACGCTCTGCATAACTGCCCCTGATTGGCTCTCGAGAAGATTCCTTTCTGATCAACTGCTTCTTAAACATACCGCCCCTGATCAACTGAAGCTTCGGGACTTGTCCTAAGACTAAATGATTCCGAACTTACTGGAAAATAATGCCCCTGATTCACTGGGCTTCACAACATGCACCATTCTGGTTCAGACCGCTGAATTACTCAGTCCTGCTCGATGATTCCCTGTTGGAATTTCTTTCTTGTCAGCTACCATCCTGCAATTAAAATTGTCTATTCACGAATGGTAATCTTAATGCAGTGGTTATGCAGATTTTGAAAAAATTTTGAGCTGTCACTCATTTACATGCTATGATTGTGAGTGATGAATGAACCAAAGTTCAAACGTAGTGCTTACGTGGTCAGTGAAAAAATACAACAAGGATGTGACTAGCAAGTCAAGAAGGAGTCAGGCTACTCAACCTTATCGTAATGATCTCAGAATAAACCCTACCTCAATTAGGTCTTTTAAGGGTTGTATCGTGGTCGGGTTCACGGTTCGTGAAACAAAGGATATTTGGCTCAAATTTTGATTTGTACCCACCCCTTCTACGTGATGATCTCCAATCCTAAGGTTCAGTTAACCTGGCACAAGCGCTCGCCTCTTCGAGAGGTATGTTGAATGGTAAGAACCACAGTTAAGGAATCCACAAGGCTTTTCCGGAATGATAGTTACTCCTTCTTCGCTTTCAGTGTCTGTGTACACGACTTTGTGACTCGCTGGGGAAAATGTCTTTTATCCCTTCTTTTCGTTCTTTTGATTCCCTAATTTTTGCCTGGACTGACTCATTTTGAGTTCTTCTCGATTTTTTCTTTTGAAGTCCAGCGGGATGCCCTGATTTTTGCCTAAGTATTAGCTTTCTAGCTTTTTCTTTCTTTTTACTTAGCGGGCTTTCTTATTTCTTTTGGAACAAAGTCGTGTGACACTGGTTGTCTTGATTGCTCCGAAAGGATTGTAACTGTCTTACTCCTGATTGGTGAGGTTTACCCAGAGAGGTATAAACTGATATTGGTCTCTGAAAGACAACACTCCTCTGTAAGACTTGAATGCTTGGTCAAGCTAACTGACAACTACCCTGCCCCGGGTTAAGATGTGAGGGTTTAAAAGTCCGAAAAAACTTCTACTTCCTGGCTCGAAGTGGTTAACAAGGGACTAACTCCTTATATCTCCAGTGTTTGGGGAATTTTGAAACAATGCCTTGTACGTCATCGGTACGGTCTTATCTGAAAGCATACGATCATCGGTTATGAGTTTATTTTCATCATCCTCCCTCCATTCTTTGCTAATCACAATGATAAAGTGGAGTGAATAAAATGCAAGTGTCAGTGCAATGCAGTAAATGAGCGACAGCGACATGATTAATTCAGAAAAATGCATAGTCACTTTATTATTATCACCATTCGAAACATACAATGTTTAAAAGCAAGTAGTAACTAACAGAAAAGAGAACTACAAATGCAAATGATATAAAAGTCTGAGGACTGCCAATGCTGAGGCGCCTGCCTGTCTGGACCACTGGCTTTTTTGTTGGGGAATACTTTCCAAGTCTACGAGCTTAGACAGCTGAGCGGTTGGGATGAACAAACAGAAATCCTTCTCGAAAGGAAATGCGATCTTGGTCGATCAACTGCTGTACTTTCGCCTGAAATGCTTTACAATCTTCTGTCGAATGCCCTGGAGAGCCACCATGGTAACCGCACTGAACGTGGGGATTGTACCCAGGAGGGTAAGGTTCCGGAACTGGCTTAAGAGCTTTAGGTTCCACCAAAGAACTTTGGATCAAAGATGGTAGCAGCTGGCTATACGGCATAGGCACTGGGTGAAAAGGAGCTTTCCTTCGTTCCAAATTGTTGCGAGGTCGATTCTGATTCTGACGTTGAGTCTGATAACCTCGGCCACGAGTTTGCTGATTTGCAATGGAAGCGACATGAGATTCCTGATAGGGTGCCCCAGGCACAGTTGTCTGTACAGTATAACATGCAACGGGAGGTACTGATCTCTGATAAGATGAAGAACCAACAAAATTCACTGATTCGCTTCGAGGATATTCAACCTTTGGCATGACTGCATTGATCACAACTTCTTCTTCACTTTGATAGTCACAAGGATATTCAGTTTCACCAGCTTGATCATTTGAAGTAACCTGAATTTTCCCAATTCTTATGGAATACTCAACGCGTTCTCCTAATGCTACCACGTCAGAGAAACTTGATAGAAGTCCGAGCAATCTTTCGAAGTACGGATCTTGTAGGGAATCTACAAACATGCTTGTCAGCCCTTGGTCTAATAGCGGTGGATGCACTCAAGCAGCAAATTCTCTCCATCTCTGAGCATACTTCCTGATAGGTTCGTTGTTCTCTTGAGACAATTTTTGCAACTGCATGCGATAGGGAGCTATGTCTATGTTATAATCGTACTGCTTCAGAAAAGCTCTGGCTAAATCCATCCATGACTGAATCTGATTCCCCTCTAACTGCATATACCACCTCAAAGATGCCCCAGTCAGACTATCTTGAAAGCAATGGATCATCAATTTGTCATCTCTCACAAACGAAGTCATTCTTCGACAGAACATCATCAAATGCAGCTTTGGACAGCTATCTCCCGTGTACTTCTCAAATTTCGGCACTTTGAACTTATAAGGCAACACCAGGTCAGGAACCAAACACATGTCCACAGCATTCAGGTTGACAGCATCTTTGACTTTCAAAGCTTTCATTCCTTCTTCCAACGCTCGGAGTCTTCTATCCTTTTCAAGAGCTCTTGGATCTACCATCCTGGCTATTGGAATATCTCTTCATGGATTCATCACAGGGAAAGCAACACCTTGATTGTTAACAGGAGGAGGACGCTCATTCTGGGCAACAAACTGCTCATGTCGACCTCGGTTCTCAACAGAAGGCTGTACCACTTGGTCTGCAGCAATGTTGTTCACTTGAGGGAAGTCTTCCATAGAATCATACAGAGGGTTGGACGCCATAGTGAACCCTGTCAAGGTGTTGGGAGACTGGAAATTGCCTTCAGACATGGCTACCAATAGTCTTCAGCTGACTTCAATGCTTGATTCTGCTCAAATCTACTCAATCCCTAGGTAGGTCTTCTGACAATCAACAGTTGCTCAATCCAAACTCCGGGTAATCACCTTCAGGAAACAAAGGCTGGATCAGAACTCTGGCTAACTGGAGGATGATATGCAATATGATGCAACACTGATATGCACATGATATGCAAGATGCAGCAAACAACGGGACCACAGCCCCCACACAATCTGAATACTGCTGCACTGCTGACGGAGTACGCTCTCTCTGAAGAGAAGACCAAAATAACGGGTAGGTTGGAAGTCAAGTTTCCTGGAAAAAAAACCCCCACTCACAGGTATGGACCTATATCTAACAAGGTACGACATCCTATGTGGTCGTCAGCGTCACAGACTTTCAAGACTGACGATACGATTCCCAGAAGGAGTGGCATCATCAAGTCCTGAAGAGGCCTCACTTATCTAACTTCCAAATGATCGGTCCCCAGAGTCGACAATCCAACTAACCAGCAACCCGAGCCACCCAAAGGGTGGGACAAGAGGCCAACCAGAAGAACCTCGTCTGAGTGTAGATTTCGCGGGACACTAATACAAGCAAAGCCGGTAGGCGCCCACTAATCTCTACTCTAAGTCTAAGGTGCACTCAATCCCAGGTCCGGCTTCTCACTCAATCATAGAACACCCGTAACACCCCAACAGCAACAGATAATATCAATAAATAAAACCCCCAATAGACAAGCAAACAAGCGCTAGGATTGACTCTCCTAGGGGACGTTGGATCCCACACGCATAAGGAACTATCGCAGTCCTTAGCAGCCAGGGGACGTTGAATCCCCAGCAGAGTCGCCAGCTGTCGCTACTGCAAAAATCGGCGCCGGCTGACAGAAGAGTCGCCACCGTGCGTTATTAATCCCAACGGAGGGAAAGGAAACGCTCGAAGTAAACCTCGCAAAAAATGGGGAAAGGTATGGTCATCGCAACCAAAACCTGGGTTCGGGAGTCGGTTACGCAAGGGGAAGGTATTAGCACCCCTCACGTCCGTCTTACTCGACGGGATCCACGCTTGCTTGGGTTGTCTAAAGGATGCAAAAACAATCTATCTACGGCTGCTAAATCTAAACGGAAGGGAATTGACTCGATAGAGCGTCGCACTCTATGCCTACGTATTCTCAAGAGAGAAAGTCAGAGTCAACGTAGTTCGGGACTACAGGGAAAATTGGCTCGCCAAGACCTCGCGTCTTGTGCCTACGTACTTCCACACTGCATGGAAGATCAGAGCTGACGTAGTTCAGGCTAACTACGGCTAACCGGGGTATTCTCACACAGCAGTGAGAAAATAAACTGGTTTTACAGGTACGGGAACCTATGGGAAAAACTACGGTCTGGTCTCAAATGCACTCGGGCAAGAGAGAAAAAAGGGTAACGGTTAGTCGTCAGCGGGAAAGTCTCGATCGCACAGCAGCAAGAGAACAAAAGTTAGTTGTTAGTGTGCTCGCTAGGATATCGCATCCTATGCCTACATATTCTCGTCTGGTACGAGAAATCAGAGCAGCTGTAGTTCGGCTACTTCGGGACCACAGCTCAAATCTCGTTTTATTAACATTCTGAAAAATGATTACAATGAGTGAATACTGAAAAATAAACTCCTAGGAAATACTATCCTATTCTATCCTGGAAAATCAAATGAAAAAGTCCCCTAACAAGTGGACGTCTAATCTATCCCTGAAATAAACTTCCATGAAGAAAATACACCCTAAAAAATATTAAATCTATACTAATATTTTTTCTCTTTTTCATACTTCTATTTTCAACTATTTTCTTCTTTTTTCTTTCAAAATATTTTTCATATATTTTTTCATACTTTTTCTATATATTTTCTCCATATTTTTTTCACTATTTTTTCCACATTCTTTTGCAATATATTTTCTCTTCTTCTTTTTTAATATTTCTTTTTCTCAACATTTTTCTTTTTTCACATATTTTTTTCCTTCAATATTTCTTTTTCTCCTTTTTTATATTTTCTTTTGCTATTTTTTTTTTCAATATTATTTTCATATTTTTTCTTTCTACAAACTAAACAAAATGAAAATAAAAAAAATAAAGAAAAGAGAACAGGGGGGGTACATAGCCCAGTTGGGGGTGTGATTAAGCAGAAATAAAAAAACAAATGAGATTGGGCCCAACCCAATCAGTAACACAGGAAAACGGAGGGGGGTGTAGATGGCGAAACGGGGGTGCATTGGGCTTGGCCCATGGTCCCTCCAAAAAACACAGACACGGAGGGTAGATACCAAAAATGGGGGTGTGTGTACGGCCAAAACAGAATTGGACCGGCCCAATCCATCCTCCTCCTTCCTCTCTTTCCTTTCTCTTTCTGAAAACCCTAGATCCCTTCTCACTCACCCTCCGCCGCCGCTTCCACGAACCTTCCTTTCTCGTATCTCTTCAACCTTCAATCATTGAGGAAGACATTCTGAAACAGAAATTGGATAATCTGTGCGAGCGTTCTAGAGAGTTGCTTTGAATGTCCATAGATCCTTCGTGCTCGAGGAGGAAGACACATGCATTGCGTTGATGAAGATCTTGTACGCTATGTTGAAACTCTTGACGAACACCACTGGTTGACGAAGATGGATCGCTGATGATTATGAATATGAACATCAAGGAGATCGATGAAGATCTTGAGGAATGTTGAACGAAGATCCGGGATGCTGTATCTGTTTGGGATTTCTGGAAAACCGATGAAGAACACTTCATTGGTGATGATAGTTCTTGAGGTCTTCACTAAGAAGATGAAGATTCGAAGGAGTTCTGGGTTTTCTGAAGGTTTGATGAATGATGAATTTCTGGGAAACGATGAACATTCATCATTTCTGATGAATTTCTGGTGGTCATTCTGGAAATAAGGGGAATATAATGGAGCTTTGAAAGAACTTCCAAGGATTTCTGAGAAAATCTTCTGAAGGTCGATGAATGGAGTTTGATTGTGGTGTTGATCGGAGATGGAGATTTTGATGATTGATGATTGATGGAGTTGGTAGTTTCTGGAATTTGGTTCTTGGTGAGGTGATGAAGATCCATCGTGTTTCTGGAAATTTGTTGAAAGGAAATTTGGAAGAGATGAAGTTCTGGAGGTGGGGGATGAGGAAGGTTGATCGGAGATGGAGATTTTGGGGTTTCCGGTGACCGGTACGGCGGCCGGAATAGGTTAGAGGATAGGTTAGGGTGGCCGGAACCGGTTAATGGCGGCGGTCACCGGACTTTGCATGTAGTCCGGTGATGGTTCCCGGTGAGAGGCGCGTGTCAAGGTGAGTGAAGGGAGTGGGTCTGCATGGACGCCACGTGTGAGGACGTGGCAGAGAGAGAGGGATTGTAGTGTGGCGTGGCAGTGTGAAGGATGTGTAACGTGGGTCCTCTCTGGGATTTACACGTGGAAAGACTGAATATATACCCTGAGATTCTCTGGACTCTTCTGGATCTTTCTGGACGAAACTGAACTGGGCTTCTGCGAAATGGGCCTTGCTGAAGACTTACACGAAAATGATCACAAAAACTCAGAAAAAAACTGAATTAAGAACAAGATTAAAAACCTAATTAATATCTAATCCTAATTAACTAACTAACTGATGATTGACCTAATTAATATCTAATAAGATCTCAATTAAACCTAACAAGAGAATTATCCTAATACTCTAATAAATCTCTAAAAAAAAATTATACACTTTTATTAAATTTCTATTAAATCTCCTATATTAAATTCTATAAAAGAAAATTTATTATTAAAAGAAAAAGTCTATTTATTCTATTAAAAATAGTAAAAATCTATTTAATATCTAATATTCTAAGATCCCTAATTAAAACCTACTAAACTAATTAATATCTATTATTCTAAAAATGATTAAAAGAATGATTTAAATCTATAATATCTACTAAATTCTAAAAATGGATTAAAACTATTTTTAAAAACTATTAATATCCTATTAAATCCTAAAAAGATTAAAATCTATCTAAAAAGAATTAAACTATTAAAAATCCTATTAATATTCTAAAAATGATTTAAAAGCTATTAAAAATCTAAAAATGGTCAATAAAATCCAGAAAAATCACAATAATTTCCCGAGGGAACAAAAATAGCACCGGACGGCAAATAAAACCACGAGAGCGCACAGGGACAACCGGTAAAAATAAACGGACACAGAAATATCCCTAAAATACGATTCTACTTATCTAAACTGATTAAAAACACCTGAGACGCGAGACGAGAGCTGTGATCCCGATAAAATCAAAACAAATGAGATATGCACTGTATGCGATATGCAGATGCGAATGCGGTCATGCGTCGAAACATCGGACCAGATACGGGACCCGGTTGGTCAAATTTTGGGGTGCAACAGTGAGGTCATGTGTTCTTCTCAACTTCGGGTTGTCCCGGACTTCGAATTTGATGACTGTTTGTTTAACAGATGGTTGACAGTGAAGTCAAATGTTCCTCTCAGCTTCATGTTGAGCTGACCTTCGGGTTGGATGCCTGTTTGTTCAACAGATGCCTGACACCGAGGTCAGATGTTCCTCTCAACTTCATGTTGAGCCGGCCTTCGGGTTCGATGCCTGTTTGATTAACAGATGCCTGACACCGAGGTCAGATGTTCCTCTCAACTTCATGTTGAGGCGGCCTTCGGGTTTGATGCTTGTTTGTTTAACAGATGCCTGAAGGCGCGGTCAGATATTCTTATCAACTTCGTGTTGAGCCGGCCTTCGGGTTCGATGCCTGTTTGTTTAACAGATGCTTGACAGTGAGGTCAGATGTTCTTCTCAACATTGGGTTGAGCCGACCTTCAGATTTGATGCCTGTTTGTTTAATAGATGCTTGACAGTGAAGTCAAATGCTCCTCTCAACTTCATGTTGAGCTGATCTTCGGGTTCGATGCCTGTTTGTTTAACAAATGCGTGACGGCAAGGTCAGATGTTCCTCTCAACTATGTGTTGAGCCGGCCTTCGGGTTGGATGCCTGTTTGTTTAACAGATGCCTGACGGTGCGGTCAGATGTTCTTATCAACTTCGGGTTGAGTCGCCCTTCGGGTTCGATGCCTGTTTGTTTAACAGATGCTTGATGGTGAGGTCAGATGTTCTTCTCAACTTCGGGTTGAGCCGGACTTCGAATTTGATGACTGTTTTTTTAACAGATGCTTGACAGTGAAGTTAAATGTTCCTCTCAACTTCATGTTGAGCCGAACTTCGGGTTCGATACCTGTTTGTTTAACAGATGCCTGACACCGAAGTCAGATGTTCCTCTCAACTTCGTGTTGAGCCGGCCTTTGAGTTTGATGCCTGTTTATTTAACAGAAGCCTGACGGCGAGGTCATATGTTCTTCTCAAGTTCGGGTTGAGCTGCACTTCGGGTTCGATGCCTGTTTGTTTAACAGATGCTTGACGGTGAGGTCAGATGTTCTTCTAAAATTCCGGTTTATCCGGCCTTCGGATTTGATACCTGTTTGTTTAACAGATGCTTGACAGCGAAGTTAAATGTTCCTCTCAACTTCATGTTGACCCAACCTTCGGGTTCGATGCCTGTTTGTTTAACTGATGCCTGACACCGAGGTCAGATGTTCCTCTCAACTTCGTGTTGAGCCGGCCTTCGGGTTTGATGCCTATTTGTTTAACAGATGCCTGACGGCACGGTCAGATGTTCTTATCAACTTCGGGTTGAACCGCCCTTCGGGTTCGATGCCTGTTTGTTTAAAAGATGCTTGACGGTGAGGTCAGATGTTCTTCTCAACTTCGGGTTGAGCCGGCCTTCTGATTTGATACCTGTTTGTTTAACAGATGCTTGACAGTGAAGTCAAATGTTCCTCTCAACTTCATGTTGAGCCGACCTTCGGGTTCGATGCCTGTTTGTTTAACAGATGCCTGACACCGAGGTCAGATGTTCCTCTCAACTTCGTGTTGAGCCGGCCTTCGGGTTCGATGCCTGTTTGTTTAACAGATGCCTAACGGCACGGTCAGATATTCTTATCAACTTCGGGTTGAGCCGCCCTTCGGGTTCGATGCCTGTTTGTTTAAAAGATGCTTGACGGTGAGTACAGATGTTCTTATCAACTTCGGGTCGAGCCGGACTTCGAATTTGATGACTGTTTGTTTAACAGATGCTTGACAGTGAAGTTAAGTGTTCCTCTCAACTTCATGTTGAGCCGACCTTCGGGTTCGATGCCTGTTTGTTTAACAGATGTCTGACACCGAGGTCAGATGTTCCTCTCAACTTCGTGTTGAGTCAGCCTTCAGGTTTGATGCCTGTTTGTTTAACAGATGCCTGACGGTTCGATCAGATGTTCTTGTCAACTTCGAGTTGAGCCGTCCATCGGGTTCGATGCCTGTTTGTTTAAAATATGCTTGACGGTGAGGTTAGATGTTCTTCTCAACTTCGGGTTGAGCCGGACTTCGAATTTGATGACTGTTTGTTTGATAGATGCTCGATAGTGAAGTCAAGTGTTCCTCTCAACTTCATGTTGAGCCGACCTTCGGGTTCGATGCCTGTTTGTTTAACAGATGCGTGACGGCGAGCTCAGATGTTCCTCTTAACTTTGTGTTGAGCCGGCCTTCAGGTTCGATGCCTATTTGTTTAACAGATGCCTAACGGTGCATTCAGATGTTCTTATCATCTTTGGGTTGAGCCGCCCTTAAAGTTCGATGCCTGTTTGTTTAACAGATGCTTGACGGTGAGGTCAAATGTTTTTCTCAACTTTGGGTTGAGCCGGACATCGAATTTGATGACTGTTTGTTTAACTGATGCTTGACAGTGAAGTTAAATGCTCCTCTCAACTTCATGTTGAGCCGACCTTCGGGTTCGATGCCTGTTTGTTTAACAGATGCCTGAGACCGAGGTCAGATGTTCCTCTCAACTTCGTGTTCAGCCGGCCTTCGGGTTCGATGCCTGTTTGTTTAACAGATGCCTGACGACGAGGTCATATGTTCTTCTCAAGTTCGGGTTGAGCCGCACTTCGGGTTCGATGCCTGTTTGTTTAACAGATGCTTGACGGTGAGGTCAAATGTTCCTCTCAACTTCATGTTGAGCCGACCTTCGGGTTCGATGCCTGTTTGTTTAACAGATGCCTGACGACGAGGTCATATGTTCTTCTCATGTTCGGGTTGAGCCGCACTTCGGGTTCGATGCCTGTTTGTTTAACAAATGCGTGACGGCAAGGTCAGATGTTCCTCTCAACTATGTGTTGAGCCGGCCTTCGGGTTGGATGCCTGTTTGTTTAACAGATGCCTGACGGTGCGGTCAGATGTTCTTATCAACTTCGGGTTGAGTCGCCCTTCGGGTTCGATGCCTGTTTGTTTAACAGATGCTTGATGGTGAGGTCAGATGTTCTTCTCAACTTCGGGTTGAGCCGGACTTCGAATTTGATGACTGTTTTTTTAACAGATGCTTGACAGTGAAGTTAAATGTTCCTCTCAACTTCATGTTGAGCCGAACTTCGGGTTCGATACCTGTTTGTTTAACAGATGCCTGACACCGAAGTCAGATGTTCCTCTCAACTTCGTGTTGAGCCGGCCTTTGAGTTTGATGCCTGTTTATTTAACAGAAGCCTGACGGCGAGGTCATATGTTCTTCTCAAGTTCGGGTTGAGCTGCACTTCGGGTTCGATGCCTGTTTGTTTAACAGATGCTTGACGGTGAGGTCAGATGTTCTTCTAAAATTCCGGTTTATCCGGCCTTCGGATTTGATACCTGTTTGTTTAACAGATGCTTGACAGCGAAGTTAAATGTTCCTCTCAACTTCATGTTGACCCAACCTTCGGGTTCGATGCCTGTTTGTTTAACTGATGCCTGGCACCGAGGTCAGATGTTCCTCTCAACTTCGTGTTGAGCCGGCCTTCGGGTTTGATGCCTATTTGTTTAACAGATGCCTGACGGCACGGTCAGATGTTCTTATCAACTTCGGGTTGAACCGCCCTTCGGGTTCGATGCCTGTTTGTTTAAAAGATGCTTGACGGTGAGGTCAGATGTTCTTCTCAACTTCGGGTTGAGCCGGCCTTCTGATTTGATACCTGTTTGTTTAACAGATGCTTGACAGTGAAGTCAAATGTTCCTCTCAACTTCATGTTGAGCCGACCTTCGGGTTCGATGCCTGTTTGTTTAACAGATGCCTGACACCGAGGTCAGATGTTCCTCTCAACTTCGTGTTGAGCCGGCCTTCGGGTTCGATGCCTGTTTGTTTAACAGATGCCTAACGGCACGGTCAGATATTCTTATCAACTTCGGGTTGAGCCGCCCTTCGGGTTCGATGCCTGTTTGTTTAAAAGATGCTTGACGGTGAGTACAGATGTTCTTATCAACTTCGGGTCGAGCCGGACTTCGAATTTGATGACTGTTTGTTTAACAGATGCTTGACAGTGAAGTTAAGTGTTCCTCTCAACTTCATGTTGAGCCGACCTTCGGGTTCGATGCCTGTTTGTTTAACAGATGTCTGACACCGAGGTCAGATGTTCCTCTCAACTTCGTGTTGAGTCAGCCTTCAGGTTTGATGCCTGTTTGTTTAACAGATGCCTGACGGTTCGATCAGATGTTCTTGTCAACTTCGAGTTGAGCCGTCCATCGGGTTCGATGCCTGTTTGTTTAAAATATGCTTGACGGTGAGGTTAGATGTTCTTCTCAACTTCGGGTTGAGCCGGACTTCGAATTTGATGACTGTTTGTTTGATAGATGCTCGATAGTGAAGTCAAGTGTTCCTCTCAACTTCATGTTGAGCCGACCTTCGGGTTCGATGCCTGTTTGTTTAACAGATGCGTGACGGCGAGCTCAGATGTTCCTCTTAACTTTGTGTTGAGCCGGCCTTCAGGTTCGATGCCTATTTGTTTAACAGATGCCTAACGGTGCATTCAGATGTTCTTATCATCTTTGGGTTGAGCCGCCCTTAAAGTTCGATGCCTGTTTGTTTAACAGATGCTTGACGGTGAGGTCAAATGTTTTTCTCAACTTTGGGTTGAGCCGGACATCGAATTTGATGACTGTTTGTTTAACTGATGCTTGACAGTGAAGTTAAATGCTCCTCTCAACTTCATGTTGAGCCGACCTTCGGGTTCGATGCCTGTTTGTTTAACAGATGCCTGAGACCGAGGTCAGATGTTCCTCTCAACTTCGTGTTCAGCCGGCCTTCGGGTTCGATGCCTGTTTGTTTAACAGATGCCTGACGACGAGGTCATATGTTCTTCTCAAGTTCGGGTTGAGCCGCACTTCGGGTTCGATGCCTGTTTGTTTAACAGATGCTTGACGGTGAGGTCAAATGTTCCTCTCAACTTCATGTTGAGCCGACCTTCGGGTTCGATGCCTGTTTGTTTAACAGATGCCTGACGACGAGGTCATATGTTCTTCTCATGTTCGGGTTGAGCCGCACTTCGGGTTCGATGCCTGTTTGTTTAACAGATGCTTGACGGTGAGGTCCAATGTTCCTCTCAACTTCATGTTGAGCCGACCTTCGGGTTCGAGGTTTGTTTGATTAACAGATGCCTAACACCGAGGTTAGATGTTCCTCTCAACTTCGTGTTGAGCCGGCCTTTAGGTTCGATGCTTGTTTGTTTAACAGATGCCTGATGGCGCGGTCAGAAGTTATTCTCAACTTCGGGTTGAGCCGAACTTCGAATTTGATGACTGTTTGTTTAACAAATGCTTGAGAGTGAAGTCAAATGTTCCTCTCAACTTCATGTTGAACCGACCTTCGGTTTCGATGCCTGTTTGTTTAACAGATGCCTGACACCGAGGTCAGATGTTCCTCTCAACTTCGTGTTGAGCCTACCTTCGGGTTCGATGCCTGTTTGTTTAACAGATGCCTGACGGCGAGGTCATATGTTCTCTCAAGTTCGGGTTGAGCTGCCCTTCGGGTTCGATGCCTGTTTGTTTAACAGATGCGTGACGGCAAGGTCAGATGTTCCTCTCGACTTTGTGTTGAGCCGGCCTTCGGGTTCGATGCCTGTTTGTTTAACAGATGCCTGACGGTGTGGTCAGATGTTCTTATTAACTTTGGGTTGAGCCGCCCTTCGGGTTCGATGCCTGTTTATTTAACAGATGCTTGACGGTGAGGTCAGATGTTCTTTTCAACTTCGGGTTGAGCCGGACTTCGAATTTGATGACTGTTTGTTTAACAGATACTTGACAGTGAAGTTAAATGTTCCTCTCAACTTCATGTTGAGCCGACCATCGGGTTCGATGCATGTTTGTTTAACAGATGCCTAACACCAAGGTCAGATATTCCTCTCAACTTCGTGTTGAGCCGGCCTTCGGGTTCGATGCCTGTTTGTTTAACAGATTCCTGACGGCGAGGTCATATGTTCTTATCAACTTCGGGTTCATCCGCCCTTCGGGTTCAATGCCTGTTTGTTTAACAGATGCTTGACGGTGAGGTCAGAAGTTCTTCTCAACTTCTGGTTTAGCCGGCCTTCGGATTTGATGCCTGTTTGTTTAACAGATGCTTCACAGTGAAGTCAAATGTTCCTCTCAACTTCATGTTGAGCCGACCTTCGGGTTATATGCCTGTTAGTTTAACAAATGCTTGACGGCGAGGTCAGATGTTCCACTCAAATTCGTGTTGAGCCGTCCTTCGGGTTCGATGTCTGTTTGTTTAACAGATGCCTGACGACAAGGTCATATGTTCTTCTCAAGTTCGGGTTGAGCCGCCCATCAAGTTCGATGCCTGTTTGTTTAACAGATGCTTGACGGTGAGGTCAAATGTTCTTCTCAACTTCGGGTTGAGCCGCACTTCGAATTTGATGATTGTTTGTTTAACAGATGCTTGATAGTGAAGTTAAATGCTCCTCTCAACTTCATGTTGAGCCGGCCTTCGGGTTCGATGCCTGTTTGTTTAACAGATGCCTGACGACGAGGTCATATGTTCTTCTCAAGTTTGGGTAGAGCCGCACTTCAGGTTCGATGCCTGTTTGTTTAACAGATGCTTGACGGTGAGGTCAAATGTTCCTCTCAACTTCATGTTGAGCCGAGCTTCGAGTTCGATGCCTGTTTGTTTAACAGATGCCTGACAGCAAGGTCAGATGTTCCTCTCAGCTTCGTCTTGAGCCGGCCTTCGGGTTCGATGCCTGTTTGTTTAACAGATGCCTGTTGACGCGGTCAGATGTTCTTCTCAACTTCGGGTTGAGCCGGACTTCGAATTTGATGACTGTTTGTTTAACAAATGCTTGACAGTGAAGTCAAATGTTCCTCTCAACTTCATGTTGAGCCGACCTTCGGCTTCGATGCCTGTTTTTTTAACAGATGCCTGACACCGAGGTCAGATGTTCCTCTCAACTTCGTGTTGAGCCTACCTTCAAGTTCGATGCCTGTTTGTTTAACAGATTCCTGACGGCGAGGTCATATGTTCTTATCAACATCGGGTTCATCCGCCCTTCGGGTTCAATGCCTGTTTGTTTAACAGATGCTTGACGGTGAGGTCAGAAGTTCTTCTCAACTTCTGGTTTAGCCGGCCTTCGGATTTGATGCCTGTTTGTTTAACAGATGCTTCACAGTGAAGTCAAATGTTCCTCTCAACTTCATGTTGAGCCGACCTTCGGGTTATATGCCTGTTAGTTTAACAAATGCTTGACGGCGAGGTCAGATGTTCCACTCAAATTCGTGTTGAGCCGTCCTTCGGGTTCGATGTCTGTTTATTTAACAGATGCCTGACGACAAGGTCATATGTTCTTCTCAAGTTCGGGTTGAGCCGCCCATCAAGTTCGATGCCTGTTTGTTTAACAGATGCTTGACGGTGAGGTCAAATGTTCTTCTCAACTTCGGGTTGAGCCGCACTTCGAATTTGATGATTGTTTGTTTAACAGATGCTTGATAGTGAAGTTAAATGCTCCTCTCAACTTCATGTTGAGCCGGCCTTCGGGTTCGATGCCTGTTTGTTTAACAGATGCCTGACGACGAGGTCATATGTTCTTCTCAAGTTTGGGTAGAGCCGCACTTCAGGTTCGATGCCTGTTTGTTTAACAGATGCTTGACGGTGAGGTCAAATGTTCCTCTCAACTTCATGTTGAGCCGAGCTTCGAGTTCGATGCCTGTTTGTTTAACAGATGCCTGACAGCAAGGTCAGATGTTCCTCTCAGCTTCGTCTTGAGCCGGCCTTCGGGTTCGATGCCTGTTTGTTTAACAGATGCCTGTTGACGCGGTCAGATGTTCTTCTCAACTTCGGGTTGAGCCGGACTTCGAATTTGATGACTGTTTGTTTAACAAATGCTTGACAGTGAAGTCAAATGTTCCTCTCAACTTCATGTTGAGCCGACCTTCGGCTTCGATGCCTGTTTTTTTAACAGATGCCTGACACCGAGGTCAGATGTTCCTCTCAACTTCGTGTTGAGCCTACCTTCAAGTTCGATGCCTGTTTGTTTAACAGATGCCTGACGGCGAGGTCATATGTTCTTCTCAAGTTCGGGTTGAGCTGCCCTTCGGGTTTGATGCCTGTTTGTTTAACAGATGCCTGACGGTGTGGTCAGATGTTCTTATCAACTTCGGGTTGAGCCGCCCTTCGGGTTCGATGCCTGTTTGTTTAACAGATGCTTGACGGTGAGGTCAGATGTTATTCTCAACTTCGGGTTGAGCCGGACTTCGAATTTGATGACTGTTGATTTAACAGATGCTTTATAGTGAAGTTAAATGTTCCTCTCAACTTCATGTTGAGCCGACCTTCGGGTTCGATGCCTGTTTGTTTAACAGATGCCTGACACCGAGGTCAGATGTTCCTCTCAACTTCATGTTGAGCCGCCCTTCGGGTTCGATGCCTGTTTTTTTAACAGATGCCTGACACCAAGGTCAGATACTCCTCTCAACTTCGTGTTGAGCCGGCCTTCGGGTTCGATGCCTGTTTGTTTAACAGATTCCTGACGGCGAGGTCATATGTTCTTATCAACTTCGGGTTCAGCTGCCCTTCGGGTTCGATGCCTGTTTGTTTAACAGATGCTTGACGGTGAGGTCAGAAGTTCTTCTCAACTTCGGATTTAGTCGGCCTTCGGATTTGATGCCTGTTTGTTTAACAGATGCTTGATAGTGAAGTCAAATGTTCCTCTCAACTTCATGTTGAGCCGACCTTCGGGTTACATGCCTGTTAGTTTAACAAATGCGTGACGGCGAGGACAGATGTTCCTCTCAAATTCGTGTTGAGCCGTCCTTCGGGTTCGATGCCTGTTTGTTTAAAAGATGCCTGAGGGCGAGGTCATATGTTCTTCTCAACTTCGGGTTGAGCCGGCCTTCGGATTTGATGCCTGTTTGTTTAACAGATGCTTGACAGTCAAGTCAAATGTTCCTCTCAACTTCATGTTAAGCCGACCTTCGGGTTATATGCCTGTTTGTTTAACAAATGCGTGACGGCGAGGTCAGATGTTCTTCTCAACTTCGTGTTGAGCCGACCTTCGGGTTCGATGCCTGTTTCTTTAACAGATTCCTGACGGCGAGGTCAGATGTTCTTATCAACTTCGGGTTGAGCCGCCCTTCGCGTTCGATGCCTGTTTGTTTAACAGATGCCTGACGGTGAGGTCAGATGTTCTTCTCAACTTCGGGTTGAGTCGGCCTTCGAACTTGATGATTGTTTGTTTAACAGATGCTTGACGGTGAAGTCAAATGTTCCTCTCAACTTCATGTTGAGCTGTCCTTCGGGTTCGATGCCTTTTTGTTTAACAGATACCTGACGGCGAGGTCAGATGTTCCTCTCAACTTCGTGTTGAGCCGTCCTTCGGGTTCGATGCATGTTTGTTTAACAGATGCCTGACGGCGAGGTCATATGTTCTACACAACTTTGTCTTGTGTCGACCTTCGGGATCGATGCCTGTTTGTTTAATAATGCCTGATGGGGAGATCAGATGTTCCTCTCAACTTCAAGATGAGTCGGCCTTCGGGTTCGATACCTGTTTGTTTAACAGATGCCTGACGGCGAGGTCAGATGTTCTTCTCAACTTAGGGTTGAGCCGCCCTACGGGTTTAATGCCTGTTTGTTTAACAGATGCTTGATGGTGAGGTCAGATGTTCTTCTCAACTTTGGGTTGAGCCGGCCTTCGGATTTGATGCCTGTTTGTTTAACAGATGCTTGACAGTGAAGTCAAATGTTCCTCTCAAATTCATGTTGAGACGACCTTCGGGTTCGATGCCTGTTTGTTGAACAGATACCTGACGGCTAGGACAGATGTTCCTCTCAACTTCGTGTTGAGCCGGCCTTCGGGTTCGATGCCTGTTTGTTTAACAGATGCCTGACGGTGCAGTCAGATGTTCTTATCAACTTCGATTTGAGCCGCCCTTCGGGTTCGATGCCTGTTTGTTTAACATATGCTTGACGGTGAGGTTAGATGTTCTTCTCAACTTCGGGTTGAGCCGGACTTCGAATTTGATGACTGTTTGTTTAACAGATGCTTGATAGTGAAGTCAAATGTTCCTCTCAACTTCATGTTGAGCCGACCTTCGGGTTCGATGCCTGTTTGTTTAACAGATGCCTGACACCGAGGTCAGATGTTCCTCTCAACTTCGTGTTGAGCCGGCCTTCGGGTTCGATGCCTGTTTGTTTAACAGATGCCTGACGGTGCGGTCAGATGTTCTTATCAACTTGGGGTTGAGCCGCCCAACATGTTCGATGCCTGTTTGTTTAACAGATTCTTGACAGTGAGGTCAGATGTTCTTCTCAACTTTAGGTTGAGCCGGCCTTCGGATTTGATGCCTGTTTGTTTAACAGATGCTTTACAGTGATGTCAAATGTTCCTCTCAACTTCATGTTGAGCCAACCTTCGGGTTCGATGTCTGTTTGTTTAACAGAATCCTGACACCGATGTCAGATTTTCCTCTCAACTTCGTGTTGAGCCTACCTTCAAGTTCGATGCCTGTTTGTTTAACAGATGCCTGACAGCGACGTCATATGTTCTTCTCAAGTTCGGGTTGAGCTGCCCTTCGGGTTCGATGCCTGTTTGTTTAACAGATGCCTGACAGTGCTGTCAGATGTTCTTATCAACATCGGGTTGCGCCGCCCTTCGGGTTCGATGCCTGTTTGTTTAACAGATGCTTGACGGTGAGGTCAGATGTTCTTCTCAACTTCGGGTTGAGTCGGACTTCGAATTTGATGACTGTTTGTTTAACAGATGCTTTACAGTGAAGTTAAATGTTCCTCTCAACTTCATGTTGAGCCGACCTTCAGGTTCGATGCCTGTTTGTTTAACAGATGCCTGACACCGAGGTCAGATGTTCCTCTCAACTTCATGTTGAGCCGCCCTTCGGGTTCGATGCCTGTTTGTTTAGCAGATGCCTGACACCGAGGTCAGATGTTCCGCTCAACTTTGTGTTGATCCGGCCTTCGGGTTTGATGCCTGTTTGTTTAACAGATGCCTGACGGTGCGGTCAGATGTTGTTATCAACTTCAGGTTGAGCCGCCTTTCGGGTTCGATGCCTGTTTGTGTAACAGATGCTTGACGGTGAGGTTAGATGTTCTTCTCAACTTAGGGTTGAGTCGGACTTTGAATTTGATGACTGTTTGTTTAACAGATGCTTTACAGTGAAGTTAAATGTTCCTCTCAACTTCATGTTGAGCCGACCTTCGGGTTCGATGCCTGTTTGTTTAACAGATGCCTGACACCAAGGTCAGATATTCCTCTCAACTTCGTGTTGAGTCGGCCTTCGGGTTCGATGCATGTTTGTTTAACAGATTCCTGACGGCGAGGTCATATGTTCTTATCAACTTCGGGTTCAGCCGCCCTTCGGGTTCGATGCCTGTTTGTTTAATAGATGCTTGACGGTGAGGTCATAAGTTCTTCTCAACTTCGGGTTTAGCCGGCCTTCAAATTTGATGCCTGTTTGTTTAACAGATGCTTGACAGTGAAGTCAAATGTTCCTCTCAACTTCATGTTGAGCCGACCTTCGAGTTATATGCCTGTTAGTTTAACAAATGCGTGACGGCGAGGTCAGATGTTCCTCTCAAATTCGTGTTGAGCCGTCCTTCGGGTTCGATGCCTGTTTGTTTAAAAGATGCCTGACGGCGAGGTCATATGTTCTTCTCAAGTTCGGGTTGAGCTACCCTTCGGGTTCGATGCCTGTTTGTTTAACAGATGCTTGACGGTGAGGTTAGATGTGCTTCTCAACTTCGGGTTGAGCCGGCCTTCGAATTTGATGTCTGTTTGTTTAACAGATGCTTGACAGTCAAGTCAAATGTTCCTCTCAACTTCATGTTAAGCCGACCTTCAGGTTATATGCCTGTTTGTTTAACAAATGCGTGACGGCGAGGTCAGATGTTCTTCTCAACTTCATGTTGAGCCGACCTTCGGGTTCGATGCCTGTTTCTTTAACAGATTCCTGACGGCGAGGTCAGATGTTTTTATCAACTTCGGGTTGAGCCGCCCTTCGCGTTCGATGCCTCTTTGTTTAACAGATGCCTGACGGTGAGGTCAGATGTTCTTCTCAACTTCGGGTTGAGTCGGCCTTCGAATTTGTTGACTGTTTGTTTAACAGATGTTTGACGGTGAAGTCAAATGTTCCTCTCAACTTCATGTTGAGCCGTCCTTTGGGTTCGATGCCTGTTTGTTTAACAGATACCTGACGGCGAGGTCAGATGTTCCTCTCAACTTCGTGTTGAGCCGTCCTTCGGGTTCGATGCATGTTTGTTTAACAGATGCCTGACGGCGAGGTCATATGTTCTACACAACTTTGTGTTGTGTCGACCTTCGGGATCAATGCCTGTTTGTTTAATAATGCTTGATGGGGAGATCAGATGTTCCTCTCAACTTCAAGATGAGTCGGCCTTCGGGTTCGATACCTGTTTGTTTAACAGATGCCTGACAGCGAGGTCAGATGTTCTTCTCAACTTCGGGTTGAGCCGCCCTTCGGGTTTAATGCCTATTTGTTTAACAGATGCTTGACGGTGAGGTCAGATGTTCTTCTCTACTTTGGGTTGAGCCGGCCTTCGGATTTGATGTCTGTTTGTTTAACAGATGCTTGACAGTGAAGTCAAATGTTCCTCTCAACTTCATGTTGAGCCGACCTTCGGGTTCGATGCCTTTTTGTTTAACAGATGCCTGACGGCTAGGACAGATGTTCCTCTAAACTTCATGTTGAGCCGGCCTTCGGGTTCGATGCCTGTTTGTTTAACAGATGCCTGACGGTGCAGTCAGATGTTCCTATCAACTTCGAGTTGAGCCGCCCTTCGGGTTCGATGCCTGTTTGTTTAACATATGCTTGACAGTGAGGTTAGATGTTCTTATCAACTTCGGGTTGAGCCGGACTTCGAATTTGATGACTGTTTGTTTAACAGATGCTTGATAGTGAAGTCAAATGTTCCTCTCAACTTCATGTTGAGCCGACCTTCGGGTTCGATGCCTGTTTGTTTAACAGATGCCTGATTCGAGGTCAGATGTTCCTCTCAACTTCGGGTTGAGCTGCCCTTCGGGTTCGATGCATGTTTGTTTAAGAGATGCTTGACGGTGAGGTCAGATGTTCTTCTCAACTTCGGGTTGAGCCGGACTTCGAATTTGATGACTGTTTATTTAACAGATGCTTGACAGTGAAATTAAATGTTCCTCTCAACTTCATGTTCAGCCGACCTTCGGGTTCAATGTCTGTTTGTTTAACAGATGCCTGACACTGAGGTCAGATGTTCCTCTCAACTTCGTGTTGAGCCGGCCTTCGGGTTCGATGCCTGTTTGTTTAACAGATGCCTGACGGTGCGGTCAGATGTTCTTATCAACTTCGGGTTGAGCCGCCCAACAGGTTCGATGCCTGTTTGTCTAACAGATTCTTGTTAGTGAGGTAAGATGTTCTTCTCATCTTTGGGTTGAGCCGGCCTTCGGATTTGATGCATGTTTGTTTAACAGATGCTTGACAGTCAAGTCAAATGTTCCTCTCAACTTCATGTTAAGCCGACCTTCGGGTTATATGCCTGTTTGTTTAACAAATGCGTGACACCGAGGTCAGATGTTCCTTTCAACTTCGTGTTGAGCCGGCATTCGGGTTCGATGCCTGTTTGTTTAACAGATGCTTGATGGCGCGGTCAGATGTTCTTATCAACTTCAAGTTGAGCCGACCTTCGGGTTCGATGCATGTTTGTTTAACAGATGCTTGACGGTGAGGTCATATGTTCTTCTCAATTTCGGGTTGAGCCGGACTTCGAATTTGATGACTGTTTGTTTAACAGATGCTTGACAGTGAATTTAAATGTTCCTATCAACTTCATGATGAGCCGACCTTCGGGTTCGAAGCCTGTTTGTTTTACAGATGCCTGACACCGAGGTCAGATGTTCCTCTCAACTTCGTGTTGAGCCGGCCTTCAGGTTCGATGCCTGTTTTTTTAACAGTAGCCTGACGGTGCGGTCAGATATTCTTATCAACTTCGGGTTGAGCCGCCCTACGGGTTCGATGCCTGTTTGTTTTACAGATACTTGACAGTGAGGTCAGATGTTCTTCTCAACTTTGGGTTGACCCGGCCTTCGGATTTGATGCCTGTTTGTTTAACAGATACTTGACAGTGAAGTCAAATGTTCCTCTGAACTTAATGTTGAGCCAACCTTCGGGTTCGATGCCTGTTTGTTTAACAGATGCCTGACACCAAGGTCAGATGTTCCTCTCGAATTCGTGTTGAGCCGACCTTCGGGTTCGATGCCTGTTTGTTTAACAGATGCCTGACGGTGCGGTCAGATGTTCTTATCAACTCTGGGTTGAGCCGCTTTTCGGGTTCGACGCATATTTGTTTAACAGATGCTTGACGGTGAGCTCAGATGTTCTTCTCAACTTCGGGTTGACCCGGACTTTGAATTTGATGACTGTTTGTTTAACAGATGCTTGACAGTGACGTCAAATGTTCCTCTCAACTTCATGTTGAGCCGACCTTCGGGTTCGATGCATGTTTGTTTAACAGATGCCTGACACCGAGGTCAGATGTTCCTCTCTACTTCGTGTTGAGCCGGCCTTCGGGTTCGATGCCTGATGACACGGTCAGATGTTCTTATCAACTTCGGGTTGAGCCGCCCTTCGGGTTCGATGCCTGTTTGGTTAATAGATGCTTGACGGTGAGGTCAGATGTTCTTCTCAACTTTGGGTTGAGCCGGACTTCGAATTTGATGACTGTTTGTTCAACAGATACTTGACAGTGAAGTTAAATGTTCCTCTCAACTTCATGTTGAGCCGACCTTCGGGTTCGATGCCTGTTTGTTTAACAGATGCGCAACGGCGAGGTCAGATGTTCCTCTCAAATTCGTGTTGAGCCAGCCTTCGGGTTCGATGATTGTTTGTTTAACAGATGCTTGACGGTGCGATCAGATGTTCTTATCAACTTCATGTTTGGCCGCCCTTCGGGTTCGATGCCTGTTTGTTTAACAGATGCCTGACTCCGAGGTCAGATGTTCCTCTCAACTTCGGGTTGAGCCGCCCTTCGGGTTCGATGCGTGTTTGTTTAACAGATGCTTCACGGTGAGGTCAGATGTTCCTCTCAACTTCGGGTTCAGCCGGACTTCGAATTTGATGACTGTTTGTTTAACAGATGCTTGACAGTGAATTTAAATGTTCCTCTCAACTTCATGTTGAGCCGACCTTCGGGTTCGATGTCTGTTTGTTTAACAGATGCCTGACACCGAGGTCAGATGTTCCTCTCAACTTCGTGTTGAGCCGGCCTTCGGGTTCGATGCCTGTTTGTTTAACAGATGCCTGATGGTGCAGTCAGATGTTCTTATCAACTTCGGGTTGAGCCGCCCAACAGGTTCGATGCCTGTTTGTCTAACAGATTCTTGACAGTGAGGTCAGATGTTCTTCTCAACTTTGGGTTGAGCCGGCCTTCGGATTTGATGCCTGTTTGTTTAACTGATGCTTGACAGTGAAGTCAAATGTTCCTCTCAACTTCATGTTGAGCCGACCTTCGGGTTCGATGCCTTTTTGTTTAACAGATGCCTGACACCGAGGTCAGATGTTCCTTTCAACTTCGTGTTGAGCCGGCATTCGGGTTCGATGCTTGTTTGTTTAACAGATGCTTGATGGCACGGTCAGATGTTCTTATCAACTTCAAGTTGAGCCGACCTTCGGGTTCGATGCATGTTTGTTTAACAGATGCTTGACGGTGAGGTCATATGTTCTTCTCAATTTCGGGTTGAGCTGGACTTCGGATTTGATGACTGTTTGTTTAACAGATGCTTGACAGTGAATTTAAATGTTCCTCTCAACTTCATGATGAGCCGACCTTCGGGTTCGAAGCCTGTTTGTTTTACAGATGCCTGACATCGAGGTCAGATGTTCTTCTCAACTTCGTGTTGAGCCGGCCTTCAGGTTCGATGCCTGTTTTTTTAACAGTAGCCTGGCGGTGCGGTCAGATATTCTTATTAACTTCGGGTTGAGCCGCCCTACGGGTTCTATGCCTGTTTGTTTAACAGATACTTGACAGTGAGGTCAGATGTTCTTCTCAACTTTGGGTTGACCCGGCCTTCGGATTTGATGCCTGTTTGTTTAACAGATACTTGACAGTGAAGTCAAATGTTCCTCTCAACTTAATGTTGAGCCAACCATCGGGTTCGATGCCTGTTTGTTTAACAGATGCCTGACACCGAGGTCAGATGTTCCTCTCGAATTCGTGTTGAGACGACCTTCGGGTTCGATGCCTGTTTGTTTAACAGATGCCTGACGGTGCGATCAGATGTTCTTCTCAATTCCGGGTTGAGCCGCTTTTCGGGTTCGACGCATATTTGTTTAACAGATGCTTGACGGTGAGCTCAGATGTTCTTCTCAACTTCGGGTTGACCCGGACTTTGAATTTGATGACTGTTTGTTTAACAGATGCTTGACAGTGACGTCAAATGTTCCTCTCAACTTCATGTTGAGCCGACCTTCGGGTTCGATGCCTGTTTGTTTAACAGATGCCTGACACCGAGGTCAAATGTTCCTCTATACTTCGTGTTGAGCCGGCCTTCGGGTTCGATGCCTGATGACACGGTCAGATGTTCTTATCAACTTCGGGTTGAGCCGCCCTTCGGGTTCGATGCCTGTTTGTTTAATAGATGCTTGACGGTGAGGTCAGATGTTCTTCTCAACTTTGGGTTGAGCCGGACTTCGAATTTGATGACTGTTTGTGTAACAGATACTTGACAGTGAAGTTAAATGTTCCTCTCAACTTCATGTTGAAGCGACCTTCGGGTTCGATGCCTGTTTGTTTAACAGATGCCTGACACCGAGGTCAGATGTTCCTCTCAACTTCGTGTTGAGCCAGCCTTCTGGTTCGATGCCTGTTTGTTTAACACATGCCTGACGGTGCGGTCAGATGTTCTTATCAACTTCGGGTTGAGCCGCCCTTCGGGTTTGATGCTTGTTTGTTTAACAGATGCTTGACAGTTAGGTCAGATGTTCTTCTCAACTTTGGGTTGAGCCGGCCTCGGATTTGATGCCTGTTTGTTTAATAGATGCTTGACAGTGAAGTCAAATGTTCCTCTCAACTTCATGTTGAGCCGACCTTCGGGTTCGATGCCTGTTTGTTTAACAGATGCGCAACGGCGAGGTCAGATGTTCCTCTCAAATTCGTGTTGAGCCGGCCTTCGGGTTCGATGATTGTTTGTTTAACAGATGCTTGACGGTGCGGTCAGATGTTCTTATCAACTTCGGGTTGAGCCGCCCTTCGGGTTCGATGCCTGTTTGTTTAACAGATGCTTGACGGTGAGGTCAGATGTTCTTCTTAACTTCGGGTTGAGTCGGACTTCGAATTTGATGACTGTTTGTTTAACAGATGCTTGACAGTGAAGTCAAATGTTTCTCTCAACTTCATGTTGAGCCGACCTTCGGGTTCGATGCCTGTTTGTTTAACAGATGCCTGACACCAAGGTCAGATGCTCCTCTCAACTTCGTGTTGAGTCGGCCTTCTAGTTTGATGCCTGTTTGTTTAACAGATGCCTGATGGCGCGGTAAGATGTTCTTATCAACTTCGGGTTGAGCCGCCCTTCGGGTTCGATGCATGTTTGTTTAACAGATGCTTGACGGTGAGGTCAGATGTTCTTCTCAACTTCAGGTTGAGCCGGACTTCGAATTTGATAACTATTTGTTTAACAGATGGTTGATAGTGAAGTTAAATGTTCCTCTCAACTTCATGTTGAGCCGACCTTCGGGTTCGATGCCTGTTTGTTTAACAGATGTCTGACACCGAGGTCAGATGTTCCTCTAAACTTTGTGTTGAGCCGGCCTTCCGGTTCGATACCTGTTTGTTTAACAGATGCCTGACGGTGCGGTAAGATGTTCTTATCAACTTCGGGTTGAGCCGCCCTTCGGGTTCGATGCCTGTTTGTTTAACAGATGCTTGACAGTGACGTCATATGTTCTTCTCAACTTTGGGTTGACCCGGCCTTCGGATTTGATGCCTATTTGTTTAACAGATGCTTGACAGTGAAGTCAAATGTTCCTCTCAACTTCATGTTGAGCCAACCATTGGGTTCGATGCCTGTTTGTTTAATGGATGCACGACGGCGAGGTCAGATGTTCCTCTCAACTTCATGTTAAGCCGACCTTCGGGTTCGATGCCTGTTTATTTAACAGATGCCTGACACCGAGGTCAGATGTTCCTCTCTACTTCGTGTTGAGCCGGCCTTCGGGTTCGATGCCTGATGACACGGTCAGATGTTCTTATCAACTTCGGGTTGAGCCGCCCTTCGGGTTCGATGCCTGTTTGTTTAATAGATGCTTGACGGTGAGGTCAGATGTTCTTCTCAACTTCGGGTTGAGCCGGACTTCGAATTTGATGACTGTTTGTTTAACAGATACTTGACAGTGAAGTTAAATGTTCCTCTCAACTTCATGTTGAGCCGACCTTCGGGTTCGATGCCTGTTTGTTTAACAGATGCCTGACACCGAGGTCAGATGTTCCTCTCAACTTCGTGTTGAGCCAGCCTTCTGGTTCGATGCCTGTTTGTTTAACACATGCCTGACGGTGCGGTCAGATGTTCTTATCAACTTCGTGTTGAGCCGCCCTTCGGGTTCGATGCTTGTTTGTTTAACAGATGCTTGACAGTTAGGTCATATGTTCTTCTCAACTTTGGGTTGAGCCGGCCTCGGATTTGATGCCTGTTTGTTTAACAGATGCTTGACAGTGAAGTCAAATGTTCCTCTCAACTTCATGTTGAGCCGACCTTCGGGTTCGATGCCTTTTTGTTTAACAGATGCCTGACACCGAGGTCAGATGTTCCTTTCAACTTCGTGTTGAGCCGGCATTCGGGTTCGATGCTTGTTTGTTTAACAGATGCTTGATGGCGCGGTCAGATGTTCTTATCAACTTCAAGTTGAGCCGACCTTCGGGTTCGATGCATGTTTGTTTAACAGATGCTTGACGGTGAGGTCATATGTTCTTCTCAATTTTGGGTTGAGCCGGACTTCGAATTTGATGACTGTTTGTTTAACAGATGCTTGACAGTGAATTTAAATGTTCCTCTCAACTTCATGATGAGCCGACCTTCAGGTTCGAAGCCTGTTTGTTTTACAGATGCCTGACACCGAGGTCAGATGTTCCTCTCAACTTCGTGTTGAGCCGGCCTTCAGGTTCGATGCCTGTTTTTTTAACAGTAGCCTGACAGTGCGGTCAGATATTCTTATTAACTTCGGGTTGAGCCGCCCTACGGGTTCTATGCCTGTTTGTTTAACAGATACTTGACAGTAAGGTCAGATGTTCTTCTCAACTTTGGGTTGACCCGGCCTTCGGATTTGATGCCTGTTTGTTTAACAGATACTTGACAGTGAAGTCAAATGTTCCTCTCAACTTAATGTTGAGCCAACCTTCGGGTTCGATGCCTGTTTGTTTAACAGATGCCTGACACCGAGGTCAGATGTTCCTCTCGAATTCGTGTTGAGCCGACCTTCGGGTTCGATGCCTGTTTGTTTAACAGATGCCTGACGGTGCGATCAGATGTTCTTCTCAATTCCGGGTTGAGCCGCTTTTCGGGTTCGACGCATATTTGTTTAACAGATGCTTGACGGTGAGCTCAGATGTTCTTCTCAACTTCGGGTTGACCCGGACTTTGAATTTGATGACTGTTTGTTTAACAGATGCTTGACAGTGACGTCAAATGTTCCTCTCAACTTCATGTTGAGCCGACCTTCGGGTTCGATGCCTGTTTGTTTAACAGATGCCTGACACCGAGGTCAGATGTTCCTCTCTACTTCGTGTTGAGCCGGCCTTCGGGTTCGATGCCTGATGACACGGTCAGATGTTCTTATCAACTTCGGGTTGAGCCGCCCTTCGGGTTCGATGCCTGTTTGTTTAATAGATGCTTGACGGTGAGGTCAAATGTTCTTCTCAACTTCGGGTTGAGCCGGACTTGGAATTTGATGACTGTTTGTTTAACAGATACTTGACAGTGAAGTTAAATGTTCCTCTCAACTTCATGTTGAAGCGACCTTCGGGTTCGATGCCTTTTTGTTTAACAGATGCCTGACACCGAGGTCAGATGTTCCTCTCAACTTCGTGTTGAGCCAGCCTTCTGGTTCGATGCCTGTTTGTTTAACACATGCCTGACGGTGCGGTCAGATGTTCTTATCAACTTCGGGCTGAGCCGCCCTTCGGGTTTGATGCTTGTTTGTTTAACAGATGCTTGACAGTTAGGTCAGATGTTCTTCTCAACTTTGGGTTGAGCCGGCCTCGGATTTGATGCCTGTTTGTTTAACAGATGCTTGACAGTGAAGTCAAATGTTCCTCTCAACTTCATGTTGAGCCGACCTTCGGGTTCGATGCCTGTTTGTTTAACAGATGCGCAACGGCGAGGTCAGATGTTCCTCTCAAATTCGTGTTGAGCCGGCCTTCGGGTTCGATGATTGTTTGTTTAACAGATGCTTGACGGTGCGGTCAGATGTTCTTATCAACTTCGGGTTGAGCTGCCCTTCGGGTTCGATGCCTGTTTGTTTAACAGATGCTTGACGGTGAGGTCAGATGTTCTTCTTAACTTCGGGTTGAGCCGGAATTCGAATTTGATGACTGTTTGTTTAACAGATGCTTGACAGTGAAGTCAAATGTTCCTCTCAACTTCATGTTGAGCCGACCTTCGGGTTCGATGCCTGTTTGTTTAACAGATGCCTGACACCAAGGTCAGATTCTCCTCTCAACTTCGTGTTGAGCCGGCCTTCTAGTTTGATGCCTGTTTGTTTAACAGATGCCTGATGGCGCGGTAAGATGTTCTTATCAACTTCGGGTTGAGCCGCCCTTCGGGGTCGATGCATGTTTGTTTAACAGATGCTTGACGGTGAGGTCAGATGTTCTTCTCAACTTCAGGTTGAGCCGGACTTCGAATTTGATAACTATTTGTTTAACAGATGGTTGACAGTGAAGTTAAATGTTCCTCTCAACTTCATGTTGAGCCGACCTTCGGGTTCGATGCCTGTTTGTTTAACAGATGTCTGACACCGAGGTCAGATGTTCCTCTAAACTTTGTGCGAGTCGGCCTTCCGGTTCGATACCTGTTTGTTTAACAGATGCCTGACGGTGCGGTAAGATGTTCTTATCAACTTCGGGTTGAGCCGCCCTTCAGGTTCGATGCCTGTTTGTTTAACAGATGCTTGACAGTGACGTCAGATGTTCTTCTCAACTTTGGGTTGACCCGGCCTTCGAATTTGATGCCTATTTGTTTAACAGATGCTTGACAGTGAAGTCAAATGTTCCTCTCAACTTCATGTTGAGCCAACCATTGGGTTCAATGCCTGTTTGTTTAACGGATGCAGGACGGCGAGGTCAGATGTTCCTCTCTACTTCGTGTTGAGCCGGCCTTCGGGTTCGATGACTGATGACACGGTCAGATGTTCTTATCAACTTCGGGTTGATCCGCCCTTCGGGTTCGATGCCTGTTTGTTTAATAGATGCTTGACGATGAGGTCAGATGTTCTTCTCAACTTCGGGTTGAGCCGGACTTCGAATTTGATGACTGTTTGTTTAACAGATACTTGACAGTGAAGTTAAATATTCCTCTCAACTTCATGTTGAGCCGACCTTCGGGTTCGATGCCTGTTTGTTTAACAGATGCCTGACACCGAGGTCAGATGTTCCTCTCAACTTCGTGTTGAGCCAGCCTTCTGGTTCGATGCCTGTTTGTTTAACACATGCCTGACGGTGCGGTCAGATGTTCTTATCAACTTCGGGTTGAGCCGCCCTTCGGGTTCGATGCTTGTTTGTTTAACAGATGCTTGACAGTTAGGTCAGATGTTCTTCTCAACTTTGGGTTGAGCCGGCCTCAGATTTGATGCCTGTTTGTTTAACAGATGCTTGACAGTGAAGTCAAATGTTCCTCTCAACTTCATGTTGAGCCGACCTTCGGGTTCGATGCCTGTTTGTTTAACAGATGCGCAACGGCGAGGTCAGATGTTCCTCTCAAATTCGTGTTGAGCCGGCCTTCGGGTTCGATGATTGTTTTTTTAACAGATGCTTGACGGTGCGGTCAGATGTTCTTATCAACTTCGGGTTGAGCCGCCCTTCGGGTTCGATGCCTGTTTGTTTAACAGATGCTTGACGGTGAGGTCAGATGTTCTTCTTAACTTCGGGTTGAGCCGGACTTCGAATTTGATGACTGTTTGTTTAACAGATGCTTGACAGTGAAGTCAAATGTTCCTCTCAACTTCATGTTGAGCCGACCTTCGGGTTCGATGCCTGTTTGTTTAACAGATGCCTGACACCAAGGTCAGATGCTCCTCTCAACTTCGTGTTGAGTCGGCATTCTAGTTTGATGCGTGTTTGTTTAACAGATGCCTGATGGCGCGGTAAGATGTTCTTATTAACTTCGGGTTGAGCCGCCCTTCGGGTTCGATGCATGTTTGTTTAACAGATGCTTGACGGTGAGGTCAGATGTTCTTCTCAACTTCAGGTTGAGCCGGACTTCGAATTTGATAACTATTTGTTTAACAGATGGTTGACGGTGAAGTTAAATGTTCCTCTCAACTTCATGTTGAGCCGACCTTCGGGTTCGATGCCTGTTTGTTTACAGATGTCTGACACCGAGGTCAGATGTTCCTCTAAACTTTGTGTTGAGCCGGCCTTCCGGTTCGATACCTGTTTGTTTAGCCTGACGGTGCGGTAAGATGTTCTTATCAATTTCGGGTTGAGCCGCCCTTCGGGTTCGATGCCTGTTTGTTTAACAGATGCTTGACAGTGACGTCAGATGTTCTTCTCAACTTTGGGTTGACCCGGCCTTCGAATTTGATGCCTATTTGTTTAACAGATGCTTGACAGTGAAGTCAAATGTTCCTCTCAACTTCATGTTGAGCCGACCATTGGGTTCGATGCCTGTTTGTTTAACAGATGCTTGACGGTGAGGTCAGATGTTCCTCTCAACTTCGTGTTGAGTCGGCCATCAGATTCGATGCCTGTTTCTTTGACAGATGCCTGACGGTGCGGTCAGATGTTCCTCTCAACTTCATGTTGAGCCGACCTTCGGGTTCGATGCCTGTTTGTTTTACAGATGCCTTACACCGAGGTCAGATGTTCCTCTCAACTTCGTGTTGAGCCGGCCTTCGGGTTCGATGCCTGTTTGTTTAACAGATGCCTGACGGTGCGGTCAGATGTTCTTATCAACGTCGGGTTCAGCCGCCTTTCGGGTTCGATGATTGTTTGTTTAACAGATGCTTGACAGTGAAGTTAAATGTTCCTCTCAACTTCATGTTGAGCCGACCTTCGGGTTCGATGCCTGTTTGTTTAACAGGTGCTTGGCGGTGAGGTCAGATGTTCTTCTCAACTTCGGGTTGAGCCGGACTTCGAATTTGATGACTGTTTGTTTAACAGATGCTTGACAATGAAGTTAAATGTTCCTCTCAACTTCATGTTGAGCCGACCTTCGGGTTCGAAGGCTGTTTGTTTAACAGATACCTGACACCGAGGTCAGATGTTCCTCTCAATTTCGTGTTGAGCCGACCTTCTGGTTCGATGCCTGTTTGTTTATCAGATGCCTGACGGTGCGGTCAGATGTCCTTATCAACTTCGGGTTGAGCCGCATTTCGGGTTCGATGCCTGTTTGTTTAACAGATGCGTGACGGCGAGGTCAGATGTTCCTCTCAAATTCGTGTTGAGCCGACCTTCGGGTTCGATGATTGTTTGTTTAACAGATGCCTGACGGTGCGGTCAGATGTTCTTCTCAACTTCGGGTTGAGCCGGACTTCGAATTTGATGACTGTTTGTTTAACAGATGCTTGACAGTGAAGTCAAATGTTCCTCTCAACTTCATGTTGAGCCGACCTTCGGGTTCGATGCCTGTTTGTTTAACAGATGCCTGACACCAAGGTCAGATGCTCCTCTCAACTTCGTGTTGAGCCGGCCTTCTAGTTTGATGCCTGTTTGTTTATCAGATGCCTGATGGCGCGGTAAGATGTTCTTATCAACTTCGAGTTGAGCCGCCCTTCGGGTTCGATGCATGTTTGTTTAACAGATGCTTGACGGTGAGGTCAGATGTTCTTCTCAACTTCAGGTTGAGCCGGACTTCGAATTTGATGACTGTTTGTTTAACAGATGCTTGACAGTGAAGTCAAATGTTCCTCACAACTTCATGTTGATCCGACCTTCGAGTTCGATGCCTGTTTGTTTTACAGAAGCCTGACACCGAGGTCAGATGTTCCTCTAAACTTCATGTTGAGCCGACCTTTGGGTTCGATGCCTGTTTGTTTAACAGATGCTTGGCGGTAAGGTCAGATGTTCTTCTCAACTTCGGGTTGAGCCGGACTTCGAATTTGATGATTGTTTGTTTAACAAATGCTTGACAGTGAAGTTAAATGTTCCTCTCAACTTCATGTTGAGCCGACCGTCGGGTTAGATGCCTGTTTGTTTAACAGATACCTGACAGTGAGGTCAGATGTTCCTCTCAACTTCGTGTTGAGCCGACCTTCTGGTTCGATGCCTGTTTGTTTAATAGATGCCTGACGATGCGGTCAGATATTCTTATCAACTTCAGGTTGAGCCACCCTTCGGGTTCGATGCCTGTTTGTTTAACAGATGCTTGACAGTAAGGTCAGATGTTCTTCTCAACTTTGGGTTGAGCCGGCCTCGGATTTGATGCCTGTTTGTTTAACAGATGCTTGACAGTGAAGTCAAATGTTCCTCTTAACTTTATGTTAAGCCGACCTTCGGGTTCGATGCCTGTTTGTTTAACAGATGCGTGACGGTCAGATGTTCCTCTCAAATTCGTGTTGAGTCGGCCTTCGGGTTCAATGATTTTTTGTTTAACAGATGCCTGACGGTGCGGTCAGATGTTCTTATCAACTTCGGGTTGAGCCTCCCTTCGGGTTCGATGCCTGTTTGTTTAACATATGCTTGACGGTGAGGTCAGATGTTCTTCTCAACTTCGGGTTGAGCCAGACTTCGAATTTGATGACTGTTTGTTTAACAGATGCTTGACAGTGAAGTCAAATGTTCCTCTCAACTTCATGTTGAGCCGACCTTCGGGTTCGATGCATGTTTGTTTAACAGATGCCTGACACCAAGCTCAGATGCTCCTCTCAACTTCGTGTTAAGCCGACCTTCTATTTTGATGCATGTTTGCTTAACAGATGCCTGATGGCGCGGTAAGATGTTCTTATCAACTTCGGGTTGAGCCGCCCTTCGGGTTCGATGCATGTTTGTTTAACAGATGCTTGACAGTAAGGTCAGATGTTCTTCTCAACTTCAGGTTGAGCCGGACTTCGAATTTGATGCCTATTTGTTTAACAGATGCTTGACAGTGAAGTCAAATGTTCCTCTCAACTTCATGTTGAGCCGACCATTGGGTTCGATGCCTGTTTGTTTAACAGATGCATGACGGCGAGGTCAGATGTTCCTCTCAACTTCGTGTTGAGCCGGCCATCAGATTCGATGCCTGTTTGTTTAACAGATGCCTGACGGTGCGGTCAGATGTTCTTATCAACTTCGGGTTGATCCGCCCTTCGGGTTCGATGCCTGTTGTTTAACAGATGCTTGACGGTGAGGTCAAATGTTCTTCTCAACTTCGGGTTGAGCCGGACTTCAAATTTGATGACTGTTTGTTTAACAGATGCTTGACAGTGAAGTCAAATGTTCCTCTCAACTTCATGTTGAGCCGACCTTCGGGTTCGATGCCTGTTTGTTTTACAGCTTCCTGACACTGAGGTCAGATGTTCCTCTCAACTTCGTGTTGAGCCGACCTTCTGGTTCGATGCCTGTTTGTTTAACAGATGCCTG
This sequence comes from Lathyrus sativus, assembly GCA_963859935.3. Classification (NCBI taxonomy): domain Eukaryota; kingdom Viridiplantae; phylum Streptophyta; class Magnoliopsida; order Fabales; family Fabaceae; genus Lathyrus; species Lathyrus sativus. The sequence continues at coordinate 276,376,962 of OZ012737.1, forward strand.
ACGGTGCGGTCAGATGTTCTTATCGACTTCGGGTTGAGCCGCCCTTCGGGTTCGATGCCTGTTTGTTTAACAGATGCTTGACAGTAAGGTCAGATGTTCTTCTCAACTTTGGGTTGAACCGGCCTCGGATTTGATGCCTGATTGTTTAACAGATGCTTGACAGTGAAGTCAAATGTTCCTCTCAACTTTATGTTAAGCCGACCTTCGGGTTCGATGCCTGTTTGTTTAACAGATGCGTGACGGCGAGGTCAGATGTTCCTCTCAAATTCGTGTTGAGTCGGCCTTCGGGTTCGATGATTTTTTGTTTAACAGATGCCTGACGGTGCGGTCAGATGTTCTTATCAACTTCGGGTTGAGCCTCCCTTCGGGTTCGATGCCTGTTTGTTTAACAGATGCTTGACGGTGAGGTCAGATGTTCCTCTCAACTTCGGGTTGAGCCAGACTTCGAATTTGATGACTGTTTCTTTAACAGATGCTTGACAGTGAAGTCAAATGTTCCTCTCAACTTCATGTTGAGCCGACCTTCGGGTTCGATGCCTGTTTGTTTAACAGATGCCTGACACCAAGGTCAGATGCTCCTCTCAACTTCGTGTTGAGCCGGCCTTCTAGTTTGATGCCTGTTTGTTTATCAGACGCCTGATGGCGCGGTAAGATGTTCTTATCAACTTCGAGTTGAGCCGCCCTTCGGGTTCGATGCATGTTTGTTTAACAGATGCTTGACGGTGAGGTCAGATGTTCTTCTCAACTTCAGGTTGAGCCGGACTTCGAATTTGATGACTGTTTGTTTAACAGATGCTTGACAGTGAAGTCAAATGTTCCTCTCAACTTCATGTTGATCCGACCTTCGGGTTCGATGCCTGTTTGTTTTACAGAAGCCTGACACCGAGGTCAGATGTTCCTCTAAACTTCATGTTGAGCCGACCTTTGGGTTCGATGCCTGTTTGTTTAACAGATGCTTGGCGGTGAGGTCAGATGTTCTTCTCAACTTCGGGTTGAGCCGGACTTCGAATTTGATGATTGTTTGTTTAACAAATGCTTGACAGTGAAGTTAAATGTTCCTCTCAACTTCATGTTGAGCCGACCTTCGGGTTAGATGCCTGTTTGTTTAACAGATACCTGACAGTGAGGTCAGATGTTCCTCTCAACTTCGTGTTGAGCCGACCTTCTGGTTCGATGCCTGTTTGTTTAATAGATGCCTGACGATGCGGTCAGATATTCTTATCAACTTCAGGTTGAGCCACCCTTCGGGTTCGATGCCTGTTTGTTTAACAGATGCTTGACAGTAAGGTCAGATGTTCTTCTCAACTTTGGGTTGAGCCGGCCTCGGATTTGATGCCTGTTTGTTTAACAGATGCTTGACAGTGAAGTCAAATGTTCCTCTTAACTTTATGTTAAGCCGACCTTCGGGTTCGATGCCTGTTTGTTTAACAGATGCGTGACGGCGAGGTCAGATGTTCCTCTCAAATTCGTGTTGAGTCGGCCTTCGGGTTCAATGATTTTTTGTTTAACAGATGCCTGACGGTGCGGTCAGATGTTCTTATCAACTTCGGGTTGAGCCTCCCTTCGGGTTCGATGCCTGTTTGTTTAACATATGCTTGACGGTAAGGTCAGATGTTCTTCTCAACTTCGGGTTGAGCCAGACTTTGAATTTGATGACTGTTTGTTTAACAGATGCTTGACAGTGAAGTCAAATGTTCCTCTCAACTTCATGTTGAGCCGACCTTCGGGTTCGATGCATGTTTGTTTAACAGATGCCTGACACCAAGCTCAGATGCTCCTCTCAACTTCGTGTTAAGCCGACCTTCTAGTTTGATGCATGTTTGCTTAACAGATGCCTGATGGCGCGGTAAGATGTTCTTATCAACTTCGGGTTGAGCCGCCCTTCGGGTTCGATGCATGTTTGTTTAAGAGATGCTTGACAGTAAGGTCAGATGTTCTTCTCAACTTCAGGTTGAGCCGGACTTCGAATTTGATGCCTATTTGTTTAACAGATGCTTGACAGTGAAGTCAAATGTTCCTCTCAACTTCATGTTGAGCCGACCATTGGGTTCGATGCCTGTTTGTTTAACAGATGCATGACGGCGAGGTCAGATGTTCCTCTCAACTTCGTGTTGAGCCGGCCATCAGATTCGATGCCTGTTTGTTTAACAGATGCCTGACGGTGCGGTCAGATGTTCTTATCAACTTCGGGTTGATCCGCCCTTCGGGTTCGATGCCTGTTGTTTAACAGATGCTTGACGGTGAGGTCAAATGTTCTTCTCAACTTCGGGTTGAGCCGGACTTCAAATTTGATGACTGTTTGTTTAACAGATGCTTGACAGTGAAGTCAAATGTTCCTCTCAACTTCATGTTGAGCCGACCTTCGGGTTCGATGCCTGTTTGTTTTACAGCTTCCTGACACTGAGGTCAGATGTTCCTCTCAACTTCGTGTTGAGCCGACCTTCTGGTTCGATGCCTGTTTGTTTAACAGATGCCTGACGGTGCGGTCAGATGTTCTTATCGACTTCGGGTTGAGCCGCCCTTCGGGTTCGATGCCTGTTTGTTTAACAGATGCTTGACAGTAAGGTCAGATGTTCTTCTCAACTTTGGGTTGAGCCGGCCTCGGATTTGATGCCTGATTGTTTAACAGATGCTTGACAGTGAAGTCAAATGTTCCTCTCAACTTTATGTTAAGCCGACCTTCGGGTTCGATGCCTGTTTGTTTAACAGATGCGTGACGGCGAGGTCAGATGTTCCTCTCAAATTCGTGTTGAGTCGGCCTTCGGGTTCGATGATTTTTTGTTTAACAGATGCCTGACGGTGCGGTCAGATGTTCTTATCAACTTCGGGTTGAGCCTCCCTTCGGGTTCGATGCCTGTTTGTTTAACAGATGCTTGACGGTGAGGTCAGATGTTCCTCTCAACTTCGGGTTGAGCCAGACTTCGAATTTGATGACTGTTTGTTTAACAGATGCTTGACAGTGAAGTCAAATGTTCCTCTCAACTTCATGTTGAGCCGACCTTCGGGTTCGATGCATGTTTGTTTAACAGATGCCTGACACCAAGGTCAGATGCTCCTCTCAACTTCGTGTTAAGCCGACCTTCTAGTTTGATGCATGTTTGCTTAACAGATGCCTGATGGCGCGGTAAGATGTTCTTATCAACTTCGGGTTGAGCCGCCCTTCGGGTTCGATGCATGTTTGTTTAACAGATTCTTGACGGTGAGGTCAGATGTTCTTCTCAACTTCAGGTTGAGCCGGACTTCGAATTTGATGCCTATTTGTTTAACAGATGCTTGACAGTGAAGTCAAATGTTCCTCTCAACTTCATGTTGAGCCGACCTTCGGGTTCGATGCATGTTTGTTTAACAGATGCCTGACACCAAGCTCAGATGCTCCTCTCAACTTCGTGTTAAGCCGACCTTCTAGTTTGATGCATGTTTGCTTAACAGATGCCTGATGGCGTGGTAAGATGTTCTTATCAACTTCGGGTTGAGCCGCCCTTCGGGTTCGATGCATGTTTGTTTAACAGATGCTTGACAGTAAGGTCAGATGTTCTTCTCAACTTCAGGTTGAGCCGGACTTCGAATTTGATGCCTATTTGTTTAACAGATGCTTGACAGTGAAGTCAAATGTTCCTCTCAACTTCATGTTGAGCCGACCATTGGGTTCGATGCCTGTTTGTTTAACAGATGCATGACGGCGAGGTCAGATGTTCCTCTCAACTTCGTGTTGAGCCGGCCATCAGATTCGATGCCTGTTTGTTTAACAGATGCCTGACGGTGCGGTCAGATGTTCTTATCAACTTCGGGTTGATCCGCCCTTCGGGTTCGATGCCTGTTGTTTAACAGATGCTTGACGGTGAGGTCAAATGTTCTTCTCAACTTCGGGTTGAGCCGGACTTCAAATTTGATGACTGTTTGTTTAACAGATGCTTGACAGTGAAGTCAAATGTTCCTCTCAACTTCATGTTGAGCCGACCTTCGGGTTCGATGCCTGTTTGTTTTACAGCTGCCTGACACTGAGGTCAGATGTTCCTCTCAACTTCGTGTTGAGCCGACCTTCTGGTTCGATGCCTGTTTGTTTAACAGATGCCTGACGGTGCGGTCAGATGTTCTTATCGACTTCGGGTTGAGCCGCCCTTCGGGTTCGATGCCTGTTTGTTTAACAGATGCTTGACAGTAAGGTCAGATGTTCTTCTCAACTTTGGGTTGAGCCGGCCTCGGATTTGATGCCTGATTGTTTAACAGATGCTTGACAGTGAAGTCAAATGTTCCTCTCAACTTTATGTTAAGCCGACCTTCGGGTTCGATGCCTGTTTGTTTAACAGATGCGTGACGGCGAGGTCAGATGTTCCTCTAAAATTCGTGTTGAGTCGGCCTTCGGGTTCGATGATTTTTTGTTTAACAGATGCCTGACGGTGCGGTCAGATGTTCTTATCAACTTCGGGTTGAGCCTCCCTTCGGGTTTGATGCCTGTTTGTTTAACAGATGCTTGACGGTGAGGTCAGATGTTCCTCTCAACTTCGGGTTGAGCCAGACTTCGAATTTGATGACTGTTTGTTTAACAGATGCTTGACAGTGAAGTCAAATTTTCCTCTCAACTTCATGTTGAGCCGACCTTCGGGTTCGATGCATGTTTGTTTAACAGATGCCTGACACCAAGGTCAGATGCTCCTCTCAACTTCGTGTTAAGCCGACCTTCTAGTTTGATGCATGTTTGCTTAACAGATGCCTGATGGCGCGGTAAGATGTTCTTATCAACTTCGGGTTGAGCCGCCCTTCGGGTTCGATGCATGTTTGTTTAACAGATTCTTGACGGTGAGGTCAGATGTTCTTCTCAACTTCAGGTTGAGCCGGACTTCGAATTTGATGCCTATTTGTTTAACAGATGCTTGACAGTGAAGTCAAATGTTCCTCTCAACTTCATGTTGAGCCGACCATTGGGTTCGATGCCTGTTTGTTTAACTGATGCATGATGGCGAGGTCAGATGTTCCTCTCAACTTCGTGTTGAGCCGACCATCAGATTCGATGCCTGTTTGTTTAACAGATGCCTGACGGTGCGGTCAGATGTTCTTATCAACTTCGGGTTGATCCGCCCTTCGGGTTCGATGCCTGTTGTTTAACAGATGCTTGACGGTGAGGTCAAATGTTCTTCTCAACTTCGGGTTGAGCCGGACTTCAAATTTGATGACTGTTTGTTTAACAGATGCTTGACAGTGAAGTCAAATGTTCCTCTCAACTTCATGTTGAGCCGACCTTCGGGTTCGATGCCTGTTTGTTTTATAGCTGCCTGACACTGAGGTCAGATGTTCCTCTCAACTTCGTGTTGAGCCGGCCTTCGGGTTCGATGCCTGTTTGTTTAACAGATGCTTGACGGTGCGGTCAGATGTTCTTATCAACTTCAGGTTCAGCCGCCCTTCGGTTTCGATAATTGTTTGTTTAACAGATGCTTGATAGTGAAGTTAAATGTTCCTCTCAACTTCACGTTGAGCCGACCCTCGGGTTCGATGTCTGTTTGTTTAACAGATGCTTGGCGGTGAGGTCAGATGTTCTTCTCAACTTCAGGTTGAGCCGGACTTCGAATTTGATGACTGTTTGTTTAACAGATGCTTGACAGTGAAGTTAAATGTTCCTCTCAACTTCATGTTTAGCCGACCTTCGGGTTCGATGCCTGTTTGTTTAACAGATACCTGACACCGAGGTCAGATGTTCCTCTCAACTTCGTGTTGAGCCGACCTTCTAGTTCGATGCATGTTTGTTTAACAGATGCCTGACGGTGCAGTCAGATGTCCTTATCAACTTCGGGTTGAGCCGCCCTTCGGGTTCGATGCCTGTTTGTTTAACAGATGCTTGACAGTAAGGTCAGATGTTCTTCTCAACTTTGGGTTGAGCCATCCTCGGATTTGATGCCTGTTTGTTTAACACATGCTTGACAGTGAAGTCAAATGTTCCTCTCAACTTCATGTTGAGCCGACCTTCGGGTTCGATGCCTGTTTGTTTAACAGATGCTTGACGGCGAGGTCAGATGTTCCTCTTAAATTCGTGTTGAGCCGGCCTTCGGGTTCGATGATTGTTTGTTTAACAGATGCCTGACGGTGCGGTCAGATGTTCTTATCAACTTCAGGTTGAGCCGCCCTTCGGGTTCGATGCCTGTTTGTTTAACAGATGCTTGACGGTGAGGTCAGATGTTCTTCTCAACTTCGGGTTGAGCCGGACATCGAATTTGATGACTATTTGTTTAACAGATGCTTGATAGTGAAGTCAAATGTTCCCTTCAACTTCATGTTGAGCCAACCTTCGGGTTCGATGCCTGTTTGTTTAACAGATGCCTGACACCAAGGTCAGATGCTCCTCTCAACTTCGTGTTGAGCCGGCCTTCTAGTTTGATGCCTGTTTGTTTAACAGATGCCTGATGGCGCGGTAAGATGTTCTTATCAACTTCGGGTTGAGCCGCCCTTCGAGTTCGATGCATGTTTGTTTAACAGATACTTGACGGTGAGGTCAGATGTTCTTCTCAACTTCAGGTTGAGCCGGACTTCGAATTTGATGACTGTTTGTTTAACAGATGCTTGACAGTGAAGTCAAATGTTCCTCTCAACTTCATGTTGAGCCGACCTTCGAGTTCGATGCCTGTTTGTTTTACAGATGCCTGACACCGAGTTCAGATGTTCCTCTCAACTTCGTGTTGATCCGACCTTCGGGGTCGATGCCTGTTTGTTTAACAGATGCTTGACGGTGCGGTCAAATGTTCTTATCAACTTCGGATTCAGCCGCCCTTCGGGTGTGATGCCTGTTTGTTTAACACATGCTTGACAGTGAGGTCAGATGTTCTTCTCAACTTTGGGTTGACCCGGCCTTCGGATTTGATGCCTATTTGTTTAACAGATGCTTGACAGTGAAGTCAAATGTTCCTCTCAACTTCATGTTGAGACGACCATTAGGTTCGATGCTTGTTTGTTTAACAGATGCATGACGGCGAGGTCAGATGTTCCTCTCAACTTCGTGTTGAGCCAGCCATTGGATTTGATGCCTGTTTGTTTAACAGATACCTGGCGGTGCGGTCAGATGTTCTTATCAACTTCGGGTTGAGCCGCCCTTCGGGTTCGATGCCTGTTTGTTTAACAGATGCTTGACGGTGAGGTCAGATGTTCTTCTCAACTTCGGGTTGAGCCGGACTTCGAATTTGATGACTGTTTGTTTAACAGATGCTTGATAGTGAAGTCAAATGTTCCTCTCAACTTCATGTTGAGCCAACCTTCGGGTTCGATGCCTGTTTGTTTAACAGATGCCTGACACCAAGGTCAGATGCTCCTCTCAACTTCGTGTTGAGTCGGCCTTCTAGTTTGATGCCTGTTTGTTTAACAGATGCCTGATGGCGCGGTAAGATGTTCTTATCAACTTCGGGTTGAGTCTCCCTTCGGGTTCGATGCATGTTTGTTTAACAGATGCTTGACGGTGAGGTCAGATGTTCTTCTCAACTTCAGGTTGAGCCGCACTTCTAATTTGATGACTGTTTGTTTAACAGATCCTTGACAGTGAAGTCAAATGTTCCTCTCAACTTCATGTTGAGCCGACCTTCGTGTTCGATGCCTGTTTGTTTTACAGATGCCTGACACCGAGTTCAGATGTTCCTCTCAACTTCGTGTTGAGCCGACCTTCGGGGTCGATGCCTGTTTGTTTAACAGATGCTTGACGGTGCGGTCAAATGTTCTTATCTACTTCGGGTTCAGCCGCCCTTCGGGTGTGATGCCTGTTTATTTAACACATGCTTGACAGTGAGGTCAGATGTTCTTCTCAACTTTGGGTTGACCCGGCCTTCGGATTTGATGCCTATTTGTTTAACAGATGCTTGACAGTGAAGTCAAATGTTCCTCTCAACTTCATGTTGAGCCGACCATTGGGTTCGATGCTTGTTTGTTTAACAGATGCATGACGGCGAGGTCAGATGTTCCTCTCAACTTCGTGTTGAGCCAGCCATCGGATTTGATGCCTGTTTATTTAACAGATGCCTGGCGGTGCGGTCAGATGTTCTTATCAACTTCGGGTTGAGCCGCCCTTCGGGTTCGATGCCTATTGTTTAACAGATGCTAGACGGTGAGGTCAGATGTTCTTCTCAACTTCGGGTTGAGCCAGACTTCGAATTTGATGACTGTTTGTTTAACAGATGCTTGATAGTGAAGTCAAATGTTCCTCTCAACTTCATGTTGAGCCGATCTTCGGGTTCGATGCCTGTTTGTTTAACAGATGCCTGATACCGAGGTCAGATGCTCCTCTCAACTTCGTGTTGAGTCGGCCTTCTAGTTTGATGCCTGTTTGTTTAACAGATGCCTGATGGCGCGGTAAGATGTTCTTATCAACTTCGGGTTGAGTCGCCCTTCGGGTTCGATGCATGTTTGTTTAACAGATGCTTGACGGTGAGGTCAGATGTTCTTCTCAACTTCAGGTTGAGCCGCACTTCTAATTTGATGACTGTTTGTTTAACAGATCCTTGACAGTGAAGCCAAATGTTCCTCTCAACTTCATGTTGAGCCGACCTTCGTGTTCGATGTCTGTTTGTTTTACAGATGCCTGACACCGAGTTCAGATGTTCCTCTCAACTTCGTGTTGAGCCGACCTTCGGGGTCGATGCCTGTTTGTTTAACAGATGCTTGACGGTGCGGTCAAATGTTCTTATCTACTTCGGGTTCAGCCGCCCTTCGGGTGTGATGCCTGTTTATTTAACACATGCTTGACAGTGAGGTCAGATGTTCTTCTCAACTTTGGGTTGACCCGGCCTTCGGATTTGATGCCTATTTGTTTAACAGATGCTTGACAGTGAAGTCAAATGTTCCTCTCAACTTCATGTTGAGCCGACCATTGGGTTCGATGCTTGTTTGTTTAACAGATGCATGACGGCGAGGTCAGATGTTCCTCTCAACTTCGTGTTGAGCCAGCCATCGGATTTGATGCCTGTTTATTTAACAGATGCCTGGCGGTGCGGTCAGATGTTCTTATCAACTTCGGGTTGAGCCGCCCTTCGGGTTCGATGCCTATTGTTTAACAGATGCTAGACGGTGAGGTCAGATGTTCTTCTCAACTTCGGGTTGAGCCGGACTTCGAATTTGATGACTGTTTGTTTAACAGATGCTTGATAGTGAAGTCAAATGTTCCTCTCAACTTCATGTTGAGCCGACCTTCGGGTTCGATGCCTGTTTGTTTAACAGATGCCTGATACCGAGGTCAGATGCTCCTCTCAACTTCGTGTTGAGTCGGCCTTATAGTTTGATGCCTGTTTGTTTAACAGATGCCTGATGGCGCGGTCAGATGTTCTTATCAACTTCGGGTTGAGCCGCCCTTCGGGTTCGATGCCTGTTTGCTTAACAGATGCTTGACAGTGAGGTCAGATGTTCTTCTCATCTTCGGGGTGAGCCGGACTTCGAATTTGATGACTGTTTGTTTAACAGATGCTTGAAAGTGAAGTTAAATGTTCCTCTCAACTTCATGTTGAGCCTACCTTTGGGTTCGATGCTCGTTTGTTTAACAGATGCCTGACACCGAGGTCAGATGTTCCTCTCAACTTCGTGTTTAGCCGGCTTTTTGGTTCGATACCTATTTGTTTAACAGATGCCTGACAATGCGGTCAGATGTTCTTATCAACTTCGGGTTGAGCCGCCCTTCGGGTTCAATGCCTATTTTTTTAACAGAAGCTTGACAGTGAGGTCAGATGTTCTGCTCAACTTTGGGTTGAGCCGACCTTCGGATTTCATGCCTATTTGATTAACAGATGCTTTACAGTGAAGTCAAATGTTCCTCTCAACTTCGTGTTGAGCCGGGCTTCGGATTCGATGCCTGTTTGTTTAACAGATGCTTGACGGCGAGGTCAGATGTTCCTCTCAACTTCGTGTTGAGCCAGCCATCAGATTCGATGCCTGTTTATTTAACAGATGCCTGACGGTGTGGTCAGATGTTCTTATCAACTTCGGGTTGATCCGACCTTCGGGTTCGATGCCTGTTGTTTAACAGATGCTTGACGGTGAGGTCAGATGTTCTTCTCAACTTCGGGTTGAGCCGGACTTCGAATTTGATGATTGTTTGTTTAACAGATGCTTGACAGTGAAGTCAAATGTTCCTCTCAACTTCATGTTGAGCCGACCTTCAGGTTCGATGCCTGTTTGTTTTACAGATGCCTGACATCGAGGTCAGATGTTCCTCTCAACTTCGTGTTGAGCCGGCCTTTGGGTTCGATGCCTGTTTGTTTAACAGATGCCTGACGGTGCGGTCAGACGTTCTTATCAACTTCGGGTTGAGCCGCCCTTTGGGTTCGATGACTGTTTGTTTAACAGATGCTTGACAGCGAAGTTAAATGTTCCTCTCAACTTCATGTTGAGCCGACCTTCGGGTTCGATGCCTGTTTGTTTAACAGATGCCTGACACCAACGTCAGATGTTCCTCTCAACTTCGTGTTGAGCTGGCCTTCGACTTCGATGCCTGTTTGTTTAACAGATGCCTGACGGTGCGGTCAGATGTTCTTATCAACTTCGGGTTGAGCCGCCCTTTGGGTTCGATGCCTGTTTGTTTAACAGATGCTTTACAGTGAGGTCAGATGTTCTTCTCAACTTCGGGTTGATCCGGCCTTCGGATTTGATGGCTGTTTATTTAACAGATGTTTGACAGTGAAGTCAAAGGTTCCTCTCAACTTCATGTTGAGCCGACCATCGGGTTCGATGCTTGTTTGTTTAACAGATGCGTGACAGCGAGGTCAGATGTTCCTTTCAACTTCGTGTTGAGCCGACCTACGGGTTCGATGCCTGTTTGTTTAACAGATGCCTGAAGGTGCGGTCAGATGTTCTTATCAACTTCGGGTTGAGCCGCCCTTCGGGTTCGATGCCTGTTTGTTTAACAGATGCTTGATGGTGAGGTCAGATGTTCTTCCCAACTTCGAGTTGGGCCGGACTTCGAATTTGATGACTGTTTGTTTAACAGATTCTTGACAGTGACGTCAAATGTTCCTCTCAACTTCATGTTGAGCCAACCTTCGGGTTCGATGCCTGTTTGTTTAACAGATGCCTGACACCGAGTTCATATGTTTATCTCTACTTCGTGTTGAGCCGGACTTCGGGTTCGATGCATGTTTGTTTAACAGATGCCTGATGGCACAGTCAGATGTTCTTATCAACTTCGGGTTGAGCCGCCCTTCGGGTTCGATGCCTGTTTGTTTAACAGATGCTTCACGGTGAGGTCAGATGTTCTTCTCAACTTTGGGTTGAGCCGACCTCGGATTTGATGTTTGTTTGTTTAACAGATGCTTGATAGTGAAGTCAATTGTTCCTCTCAACTTCATGTTGAGCCGACTTTCGGGTTCGATGCATGTTTGTTTAACAGATGCATGACGGCGAGGTCAAATGTTCCTCTCAAATTCGTGTTGAGCCGGCCTTCGGGTTCAATGCTTGTTTGTTTAACAGATGCTTAACGGTGTGGTCATATGTTCTTATCAACTTCGGGTTGAGCTGCCCTTCGGGTTCGGTGCCTGCTTGTTTAACAGATGCTTGACGGTGAGGTCAGATGTTCTTCTCAACTTTGGGTTGAGCCGGACTTCAAATTTGATGACTGTTTGTTCAACAGATGCTTGACAGTGAAGACAAATGTTCCTCTCAACTTCATGTTGAGCCGACCTTCGGGTTCGATGCCTGTTTGTTTTACAGATGCCTGACACCGAGTTCAGATGTTCCTCTCAACTTCGTGTTGATCCGACCTTCGGGGTCGATGCCTGTTTGTTTAACAGATGCTTGACGGTGCGGTCAAATGTTCTTATCAACTTCGGGTTCAGCCGCCCTTCGGGTGTGATGCCTGTTTGTTTAACACATGCTTGACAGTGAGGTCAGATGTTCTTCTCAACTTTGGGTTGACCCGGCCTTCGGATTTGATGCCTATTTGTTTAACAGATGCTTGACAGTGAAGTCAAATGTTCCTCTCAACTTCATGTTGAGACGACCATTAGGTTCGATGCTTGTTTGTTTAACAGATGCATGACGGCGAGGTCAGATGTTCCTCTCAACTTCGTGTTGAGCCAGCCATTGGATTTGATGCCTGTTTGTTTAACAGATACCTGGCGGTGCGGTCAGATGTTCTTATCAACTTCGGGTTGAGCCGCCCTTCGGGTTCGATGCCTGTTTGTTTAACAGATGCTTGACGGTGAGGTCAGATGTTCTTCTCAACTTCGGGTTGAGCCGGACTTCGATTTTGATGACTGTTTGTTTAACAGATGCTTGATAGTGAAGTCAAATGTTCCTCTCAACTTCATGTTGAGCCAACCTTCGGGTCGATGCCTGTTTGTTTAACAGATGCCTGACACCAAGGTCAGATGCTCCTCTCAACTTCGTGTGAGTCGGCCTTCTAGTTGATGCCTGTTTGTTTAACAGATGCCTGATGGCACGGTAAGATGTTCTTATCAACTTCGGGTTGAGTCTCCCTTCGGGTTCGATGCATGTTTGTTTAACAGATGCTTGACGGTGAGGTCAGATGTTCTTCTCAACTTCAGGTTGAGCCGCACTTCTAATTTGATGACTGTTTGTTAACAGATCCTTGACAGTGAAGTCAAATGTTCTCTCAACTTCATGTTGAGCCGACCTTCGTGTTCGATGCCTGTTTGTTTTACAGATGCCTGACACCGAGTTCAGATGTTCCTCTCAACTTCGTGTTGAGCCGACCTTCGGGGTCGATGCCTGTTTGTTTAACAGATTGCTTGACGGTGCGGTCAAATGTTCTTATCTACTTCGGTTCAGCCGCCCCTTCGGGTGTGATGCCTGTTTATTTAACACATGCTTGACAGTGAGGTCAGATGTTCTTCTCAACTTTGGGTTGACCCGGCCTTCGGATTTGATGCCTATTTGTTTAACAGATGCTTGACAGTGAAGTCAAATGTTCCTCTCAACTTCATGTTGAGCCGACCATTGGGTTCGATGCTTGTTTGTTTAACAGATGCATGACGGCGAGGTCAGATGTTCCTCTCAACTTCGTGTTGAGCCAGCCATCGGATTTGATGCTGTTTATTTAACAGATGCCTGGCGGTGCGGTCAGATGTTCTTATCAACTTCGGGTTGAGCCGCCCTTCGGGTTCGATGCCTATTGTTTAACAGATGCTAGACGGTGAGGTCAGATGTTCTTCTCAACTTCGGGTTGAGCCAGACTTCGAATTTGATGACTGTTTGTTTAACAGATGCTTGATAGTGAAGTCAAATGTTCCTCTCAACTTCATGTTGATCCGATCTTCGGTTCGATGCCTGTTTGTTTAACAGATGCCTGATACCGAGGTCAGATGCTCCTCTCAACTTCGTGTTGAGTCGGCCTTCTAGTTTGATGCCTGTTTGTTTAACAGATGCCTGATGGCGCGGTAAGATGTTCTTATCAACTTCGGGTTGAGTCGCCCTTCGGGTTCGATGCATGTTTGTTTAACAGATGCTTGACGGTGAGGTCAGATGTTCTTCTCACTTCAGGTTGAGCCGCACTTCTAATTTGATGACTGTTTGTTTAACAGATCCTTGACAGTGAAGTCAAATGTTCCTCTCAACTTCATGTTGAGCCGACCTTCGTGTTCGATGTCTGTTTGTTTTACAGATGCCTGACACCGAGTTCAGATGTTCCTCTCAACTTCGTGTTGAGCCGACCTTCGGGGTCGATGCCTGTTTGTTTAACAGATGCTTGACGGTGCGGTCAAATGTTCTTATCTACTTCGGGTTCAGCCGCCCTTCGGGTGTGATGCCTGTTTATTAACACATGCTTGACAGTGAGGTCAGATGTTCTTCTCAACTTTGGGTTGACCCGGCCTTCGGATTTGATGCCTATTTGTTTAACAGATGCTTGACAGTGAAGTCAAATGTTCCTCTCAACTTCATGTTGAGCCGACCATTGGGTTCGATGCTTGTTTGTTTAACAGATGCATGACGGCGAGGTCAGATGTTCCTCTCACTTCGTGTTGAGCCAGCCATCGATTTGATGCCTGTTTATTTAACAGATGCCTGGCGGTGCGGTCAGATGTTCTTATCAACTTCGGGTTGAGCCGCCCTTCGGGTTCGATGCCTATTGTTTAACAGATGCTAGACGGTGAGGTCAGATGTTCTTCTCAACTTCGGGTTGAGCCGGACTTCGAATTTGATGACTGTTTGTTTAACAGATGCTGATAGTGAAGTCAAATGTTCCTCTCAACTTCATGTTGAGCCGACCTTCGGGTTCGATGCCTGTTTGTTTAACAGATGCCTGATACCGAGGTCAGATGCTCCTCTCAACTTCGTGTTGAGTCGGCCTTATAGTTTGATGCCTGTTTGTTTAACAGATGCCTGATGGCGCGGTCAGATGTTTCTTATCAACTTCGGGTTGAGCCGCCCTTCGGGTTCGATGCCTGTTTGCTTAACAGATGCTTGACAGTGAGGTCAGATGTTCTTCTCATCTTCGGGGTGAGCCGGACTTCGAATTTGATGACTGTTTGTTTAACAGATGCTTGAAAGTGAAGTTAAATGTTCCTCTCAACTTCATGTTGAGCCTACCTTTGGGTTCGATGCTCGTTTGTTTAACAGATGCCTGCCTGACACCGAGGTCAGATGTTCCTCTCAACTTCGTGTTTAGCCGGCTTTTTGGTTCGATACCTATTTGTTTAACAGATGCCTGACAATGCGGTCAGATGTTCTTATCAACTTCGGGTTGAGCCGCCCTTCGGGTTCAATGCCTATTTTTTTAACAGATGCTTGACAGTGAGGTCAGATGTTCTGCTCAACTTTGGGTTGAGCCGACCTTCGGATTTCATGCCTATTTGATTAACAGATGCTTTACAGTGAAGTCAAATGTTCCTCTCAACTTCGTGTTGAGCCGGGCTTCGGATTCGATGCCTGTTTGTTTAACAGATGCTTGACGGCGAGGTCAGATGTTCCTCTCAACTTCGTGTTGAGCCAGCCATCAGATTCGATGCCTGTTTATTTAACAGATGCCTGACGGTGTGGTCAGATGTTCTTATCAACTTCGGGTTGATCCGACCTTCGGGTTCGATGCCTGTTGTTTAACAGATGCTTGACGGTGAGGTCAGATGTTCTTCTCAACTTCGGGTTGAGCCGGACTTCGAATTTGATGATTGTTTGTTTAACAGATGCTTGACAGTGAAGTCAAATGTTCCTCTCAACTTCATGTTGAGCCGACCTTCAGGTTCGATGCCTGTTTGTTTTACAGATGCCTGACATCGAGGTCAGATGTTCCTCTCAACTTCGTGTTGAGCCGGCCTTTGGGTTCGATGCCTGTTTGTTTAACAGATGCCTGACGGTGCGGTCAGACGTTCTTATCAACTTCGGGTTGAGCCGCCCTTTGGGTTCGATGACTGTTTGTTTAACAGATGCTTGACAGTGAAGTTAAATGTTCCTCTCAACTTCATGTTGAGCCGACCTTCGGGTTCGATGCCTGTTTGTTTAACAGATGCCTGACACCAACGTCAGATGTTCCTCTCAACTTCGTGTTGAGCTGGCCTTCGACTTCGATGCCTGTTTGTTTAACAGATGCCTGACGGTGCGGTCAGATGTTCTTATCAACTTCGGGTTGAGCCGCCCTTTGGGTTCGATGCCTGTTTGATTAACAGATGCTTTACAGTGAGGTCAGATGTTCTTCTCAACTTCGGGTTGATCCGGCCTTCGGATTTGATGGCTGTTTATTTAACAGATGTTTGACAGTGAAGTCAAAGGTTCCTCTCAACTTCATGTTGAGCCGACCATCGGGTTCGATGCTTGTTTGTTTAACAGATGCGTGACAGCGAGGTCAGATGTTCCTTTCAACTTCGTGTTGAGCCGACCTACGGGTTCGATGCCTGTTTGTTTAACAGATGCCTGAAGGTGCGGTCAGATGTTCTTATCAACTTCGGGTTGAGCCGCCCTTCGGGTTCGATGCCTGTTTGTTTAACAGATGCTTGATGGTGAGGTCAGATGTTCTTCCCAACTTCGAGTTGGGCCGGACTTCGAATTTGATGACTGTTTGTTTAACAGATTCTTGACAGTGACGTCAAATGTTCCTGTCAACTTCATGTTGAGCCAACCTTCGGGTTCGATGCCTGTTTGTTTAACAGATGCCTGACACCGAGTTCATATGTTTATCTCTACTTCGTGTTGAGCCGGACTTCGGGTTCGATGCATGTTTGTTTAACAGATGCCTGATGGCACAGTCAGATGTTCTTATCAACTTCGGGTTGAGCCGCCCTTCGGGTTCGATGCCTGTTTGTTTAACAGATGCTTCACGGTGAGGTCAGATGTTCTTCTCAACTTTGGGTTGAGCCGACCTCGGATTTGATGTTTGTTTGTTTAACAGATGCTTGATAGTGAAGTCAATTGTTCCTCTCAACTTCATGTTGAGCCGACTTTCGGGTTCGATGCATGTTTGTTTAACAGATGCATGACGGCGAGGTCAAATGTTCCTCTCAAATTCGTGTTGAGCCGGCCTTCGGGTTCAATGCTTGTTTGTTTAACAGATGCTTAACGGTGTGGTCATATGTTCTTATCAACTTCGGGTTGAGCTGCCCTTCGGGTTCGGTGCCTGCTTGTTTAACAGATGCTTGACGGTGAGGTCAGATGTTCTTCTCAACTTTGGGTTGAGCCGGACTTCAAATTTGATGACTGTTTGTTCAACAGATGCTTGACAGTGAAGACAAATGTTCCTCTCAACTTCATGTTGAGCCGACCTTAGAATTCGATGCCTGTTTGTTTAACAGATGCATGACACCGAGGTCAGATGCTCCTCTCAACTTCGTGTTGAACCGTCCTTCTAGTTTGATCCCTGTTTGTATAACAGATGCCTGATGGCGCGGTAAGATGTTCTTATCAACTTCGGGTTGAGCCGCCCTTCGGGTTCGATGCATGTTTGTTTAACAGATGCTTGACGGTGAGGTCAGATGTTCTTCTCAACTTTGGGTTGAGCCGGCCTCGGATTTGATGCCTGTTTGTTTAACAGATGCTTGACAGTGAAGTCAAATGTTCCTCTCAATTTAATGTTGAGCCGACTTTCGGGTTTGATGCCTGTTTGTTTAACAGATGCATGACGGCGAGGTCAGATGTTCCTCTCAAATTCGTGTTGAGCTGGACTTTGGGTTCGATGCTTGTTTGTTTAACAGATTCTTGACAGTGACGTCAAATGTTCCTCTCAACTTCATGTTGAGCCAACCTTCGGGTTCGATGCCTGTTTGTTTAACAGATGCCTGACACCGAGTTCAGATGTTTATCTCTACTTCATGTTGAGCCGGCCTTCGGGTTCGATGCATGTTTGTTTAACAGATGCCTGATGGCACAGTCAGATGTTCTTATCAACTTCGGGTTGAGCTGCCCTTCGGGTTCGGTGCCTGTTTGTTTAACAGATGCTTGACGGTGAGGTCAGATGTTCTTCTCAACTTTGTGTTGAGCCGGCCTAGGATTTGATGATTGTTTGTTTAACAGATGCTTGATAGTGAAGTCAAATGTTCCTCTCAACTTCATGTTGAGCCGACTTTCGGGTTCGATGCCTGTTTGTTTAACAGATGCATGACGGCGAGGTCAGATGTTCCTCTCAAATTCGTGTTGAGCCGGCCTTCTAGTTTGATGCCTGTTTGTATAACAGATGCCTGATGGCGCGGTAAGATGTTCTTATCAACTTCGGGTTGAGCCGCCCTTCGGGTTCGATGCCTGTTTGATTAACAGATGCTTGACGGTGAGGTTAGATGTTCTTCTCAACTTCGGGTTGAGCCGGACTTCGAATTTGATGACTATTTGTTTAACAGATGCTTGACAGTGAAGTTAAATGTTCCTCTCAACTTCATGTTGAGCCGACCTTCGGGTTCAATGCCTGTTTGTTTAACAGATGCCTAACACCGAGGTCAGATGTTCCTCTCAACTTCGTGTTGAGCTGGCCTTCCGGTTCGATACCTGTTTGTTTAACAGATGCATGACGGTGCGGTCAGATGTTCTTATCAACTTCGGGTTGAGCCGCCCTTCGGGTTCGATGCTTGTTAGTTTAACAGATGCTTGACAGTGAGGTCAGATGTTCTTCTCAACTTTGGGTTGAGCCGGCCTTCGGATTTGATGCCTATTTTTTTAACAGATGCTTGACAGTGAAGTTAAATGTTCCTCTCAACTTCATGTTGAGCCGACCTTCGGGTTCGATGCCTGTTTGTTTAACAGATGCCTAACACCGAGGTCAGATGTTCCTCTCAACTTCGTGTTGAGCCGGCCTTCGGATTCGATGCCTATTTGTTTAAAAGATTCTTGACGGTGCGGTCAGATGTTCTTATCAATTTCAGGTTGATCCGCCCTTCGGGTTTGATGCGTGTTTTTTTAACAGATGCTTGACGGTGAGGTCAGATGTTCTTCTCAACTTCGGGTTGAGCCGAACTTCGAATTTGATGACTGTTTATTTAACAGATGCTTGACAGTGAAGTCAGACGTTCCTCTCAACTTCGTGTTGAGCCGGCCTTCGGGTTCGATGCCTGTTTGTTTAACAGATGCCTGACGGTGCGGTCAGATGTCCTTATCAACTTCGGGTTGAGCCGCCCTTCGGGTTCGATGACTGTTTGTTTAACTGATGCTTGACAGTGAATTTAAATGTTCCTCTCAACTTCATGTTGAGCCGCCCTTCGGGTTCGATGCCTGTTTGTTTAACAGATGTCTGACACCAAGGTCAGATGTTCCTCTCAACTTCGTATTGAGCCGGCCTTCGGGTTCGATGCCTGTTTGTTTAACAGATGCCTGACGGTGTGGTCAGATGTTCTTATCAACTTCGACTCGAGCCGCCCTTCGGGTTCGATTCCTGTTTGTTTAACAGATGCTTGACAGTGAGGTCAGATGTTCTTCTCAACTTTGGGTTGAGCCGGCCTTCAGATTTGATGCCTGTTTGTTTAACAGATGCTTGACAGTTAAGTCAAATGTTCCTCTCAACTTCATGTTGAGCCGACCATCGGGTTCGATGCCTGTTTATTTAACAGATGCATGACAGCGAGGTCAGATGTTCTTCTCAACTTCGTGTTGAGTCGGCCTTCGGGATCGATGCCTGTTTGTTTAACAGATGCCTGACGGTGCGGTCAGATGTTCTTATCAACTTCGGGTTGAGCCGCCCTTCGGGTTCGATGCCTGTTTGTTTAACAGATGCTTGACGGTGAGGTCAGATGTTCTTCTCAACTTCGGGTTGAGCCGGACTTCGAATTTGATGACTGTTTCTTTAACAGATGCTTGACAGTGAAGTCAAATGTTCCTCTCAACTTCATGTTGAGCCGACCTTTGGGTTCGATGCCTGTTTGTTTTACAGATCCCTGACACCGAGGTCAGATGTTCCTCTCAACTTCGTGTTGAGCCGACCTTCAGGTTCGATGCCTGCTTGTTTAGCAAATGCCTGACGGTGAGGTCAGATGTTCTTATCAACTTCGGGTTGAGCCGCCCTACGGGTTCGATGACTGTTTGTTTAACAGATGCTTGACAGTGAAGTTAAATGTTCCTCTCAAATTCATGTTGAGCCGACCTTCGGGTTCGATGTCTGTTTGTTTAACAGATGCCTGACACCAAGGTCAGATGTTCCTCTCAACTTCGTGTTGAGCCGGGCTTCGGATTCGATGCCTGTTTGTTTAACAGATGCCTGACGGTGCGGTCAGATGTTCTTATCAACTTCGGGTTGAGCCGCCCTTCGAGTTCGATGCCTGTTTGTTTAACAGATGCTTGACAGTGAGGTCAGATGTTCTTCTCAACTTTGGGTTGAGCCGGCCTTCAGATTTGATGCCTGTTTGTTTAACAGATGCTTGACAGTTAAGTCAAATGTTCCTTTCAACTTCATGTTGAGCCGACCATCGGGTTCGATGCCTATTTGTTTAACAGATGCGTGACAGCGAGGTCAGATGTTCTTCTCAACTTCGTGTTGAGCCGGCCTTCGGGTTCGATGCCTGTTTGTTTAACAGATGCCTGACGGTGCGGTCAGATGTTCTTATCAACTTCGGGTTGAGCCGCCCTTTGGGTTCGATGCCTGTTTGTTTAACAGATGCTTGACAGTGAAGTTAAATGTTCCTCTCAACTTCATGTTGAGCCGACCTTCGGATTTGATGATTGTTTGTTTAACAGATGCTTGACAGTTAAGTCAAATGTTCCTCTCAACTTCATGTTGAGCCGACCTTTGGGTTCGATTCCTGTTTGTTTTACAGATGCCTGACACCGAGGTCAGATGTTCCTCTCAACTTCGTGTTGAGCCGACCTTCAGGTTCGATGCCTGCTTGTTTAACAGATGCCTGACGGTGCGGTCAGATGTTCTTATCAACTTCGGGTTGAGCCGCCCTTCGGGTTCGATGACTGTTTGTTTAACAGATGCTTGACAGTGAAGTTAAATGTTCCTCTCAACTTCATGTTGAGCCGACCTTCGGGTTCGATGCCTGTTTGTTTAACAGATGCCTGACACCAAGGTCAGATGTTCCTCTCAACTTCGTGTTGACTCGGCCTTCGGATTCGATGCCTGTTTGTTTAACAGATTCCTGATGGCGCGGTAAGATGTTCTTATCAATTTTGGGTTGATCCGCCTTTCGGGTTTGATGCCTGTTTTTTTAACAGATGCTTGACGGTGAGGTCAGATGTTCTTCTCAACTTCGGGTTGAGCCGAACATCGAATTTGATGACTGTTTGTTTAATAGATGCTTGATAGTGAAGTCAAATGTTCCTCTCAACTTCATGTTGAGCCGACCTTCGGGTTCGATGCCTGTTTGTTTATAGATGCCTGACACCGAGGTCAGATGTTCCTCTCAACTTCGTGTTGAGCCGGCCTTCGGGTTCGATTCCTGTTTGTTTAACAGGTGCCTGACGGTGCGGTCAGATGTCCTTATCAACTTCGGGTTGAGCCGCCCTTCGGGTTCGATGACTGTTTGTTTAACTGATGCTTAACAGTGAAGTTAAATGTTCCTCTCAACTTCATGTTGAGCCGACCTTCGGATTCGATGCCTGTTTGTTTAACAGATGCCTGACACCAAGGTCACATGTTCCTCTCAACTTCGTATTGAGCCGGCCTTCGGGTTCGATGCCTGTTTGTTTAACAGATGCCTGACGGTGCGGTCAGATGTTCTTATCAACTTCGACTTGAGCCGCCCTTCGGGTTCGATGCCTGTTTGTTTAATAGATGCTTGACAGTGAGGTCAGATGTTCTTCTCAACTTTGGGTTGAGCCGGCCTTCAGATTTGATGCCTGTTTGTTTAACAGATGCTTGACAGTTAAGTCAAATGTTCCTCTCAACT
The DNA here is from genome assembly GCA_963859935.3 of Lathyrus sativus. Classification (NCBI taxonomy): domain Eukaryota; kingdom Viridiplantae; phylum Streptophyta; class Magnoliopsida; order Fabales; family Fabaceae; genus Lathyrus; species Lathyrus sativus. The sequence continues at coordinate 276,398,165 of OZ012737.1, forward strand.
TCATGTTGAGCCGACCATCGGGTTCGATGCCTGTTTGTTTAACAGATTCATGACAGCGAGGTCAGATGTTCTTCTCAACTTCGTGTTGAGTCGGCCTTCGGGATCGATGCCTGTTTGTTTAACAGATGCCTGACGGTGCGGTCAGATGTTCTTATCAACTTCGGGTTGAGCCGCCCTTCGGGTTCGATGCCTGTTTGTTTAACAGATGCTTGACGGTGAGGTCAGATGTTCTTCTCAACTTCGGGTTGAGCCGAACTTCGAATTTGATGACTGTTTCTTTAACAGATGCTTGACAGTGAAGTCAAATGTTCCTCTCAACTTCATGTTGAGCCGACCTTTGGGTTCGATGCCTGTTTGTTTTACAGATGCCTGACACCGAGGTCAGATGTTCCTCTCAACTTCGTGTTGAGCCGACCTTCAGGTTCGATGCCTGCTTGTTTAGCAAATGCCTGACGGTGAGGTCAGATGTTCTTATCAACTTCGGGTTGAGCCGCCCTACGGGTTCGATGACTGTTTGTTTAACAGATGCTTGACAGTGAAGTTAAATGTTCCTCTCAAATTCATGTTGAGCCGACCTTCGGGTTCGATGTCGGTTTGTTTAACAGATGCCTGACACCAAGGTCAGATGTTCCTCTCAACTTCGTGTTGAGCCGGGCTTCGGATTCGATGCCTGTTTGTTTAACAGATGCCTGACGGTGCGGTCAGATGTTCTTATCAACTTCGGGTTGAGCCGCCCTTCGAGTTCGATGCCTGTTTGTTTAACAGATGCTTGACAGTGAGGTCAGATGTTCTTCTCAACTTTGGGTTGAGCCGGCCTTCAGATTTGATGCCTGTTTGTTTAACAGATGCTTGACAGTTAAGTCAAATGTTCCTTTCAACTTCATGTTGAGCCGACCATCGGGTTCGATGCCTATTTGTTTAACAGATGCGTGACAGCGAGGTCAGATGTTCTTCTCAACTTCGTGTTGAGCCGGCCTTCGGGTTCGATGCCTGTTTGTTTAACAGATGCCTGACGGTGCGGTCAGATGTTCTTATCAACTTCAGGTTGAGCCGCCCTTTGGGTTCGATGCCTGTTTGTTTAATAGATGCTTGACAGTGAAGTTAAATGTTCCTCTCAACTTCATGTTGAGCCGACCTTCGGATTTGATGCCTGTTTGTTTAACAGATGCTTGACAGTTAAGTCAAATGTTCCTCTCAACTTCATGTTGAGCCGACCTTTGGGTTCGATTCCTGTTTGTTTTACAGATGCCTGACACCGAGGTCAGATGTTCCTCTCAACTTCGTGTTGAGCCGACCTTCAGGTTCGATGCCTGCTTGTTTAACAGATGCCTGACGGTGCGGTCAGATGTTCTTATCAACTTCGGGTTGAGCCGCCCTTCGGGTTCGATGACTGTTTGTTTAACAGATGCTTGACAGTGAAGTTAAATGTTCCTCTCAAATTCATGTTGAGCCGACCTTCGGGTTCGATGCCTGTTTGTTTAACAGATGCCTGACACCAAGGTCAGATGTTCCTCTCAACTTCGTGTTGAGCCGGCCTTCGGATTCGATGCCTGTTTGTTTAACAGATTCCTGACGGTGCGGTCAGATGTTCTTATCAATTTTGGGTTGATCCGCCCTTCGGGTTTGATGCCTGTTTTTTTAACAGATGCTTGACGGTGAGGTCAGATGTTCTTCTCAACTTCGGGTTGAGCCGAACATCGAATTTGATGACTGTTTGTTTAACAGATGCTTGATAGTGAAGTCAAATGTTCCTCTCAACTTCATGTTGAGCCGACCTTCGGGTTCGATGCCTGTTTGTTTACAGATGCCTGACACCGAGGTCAGATGTTCCTCTCAACTTCGTGTTGATCCGGCCTTCGGGTTCGATGCCTGTTTGTTTAACAGGTGCCTGACGGTGCGGTCAGATGTCCTTATCAACTTCGGGTTGAGCCGCCCTTCAGGTTCGATGACTGTTTGTTTAACTGATGCTTAACAGTGAAGTTAAATGTTCCTCTCAACTTCATGTTGAGCCGACCTTCGGGTTCGATGCCTGTTTGTTAAACAGATGCCTGACACCAAGGTCAGATGTTCCTCTAAACTTCGTGTTGAGCCGGCCTTCGGGTTCGATGCCTGTTTGTTTAACAGATGCATGACGGTGCGGTCAGATGTTCTTATCAACTTCGGGTTGAGCCGCCTTTCGGGTTCGATGCCTGTTTGTTTAACAGATACTTGACAGTGAGGTCAGATGTTCTTCTAAACTTCGGGTTGAGCCGGCCTTCGAATTTGATGCCTATTTTTTTAACAGATGCTTGACAGTGAAGTCAAATGTTCCTCTCAACTTCATGTTGAGCCGACCATCGGGTTCGATTCTTGTTTATTTAACAGATGCGTGACGGCGAGGTCAGATGTTTCTCTCAACTTCGTGTTGAGCCGCCCTTCGGGTTCGATGCCTGTTTGTTTAACAGATGCTTGACGGTGAGGTCAGATGTTCTTCTCAACTTCGGGTTGAGCCGCCCTTCGGGTTCGATGCCTGTTTGTTTAACAGATGCTTGACGGTGAAGTTAAATGTTCCTCTAAACTTCATGTTGAGCCGACCTTCGGGTTCGATGCCTATTTGTTTAACAGATGCCTGACACCGAGGTCAGATGTTCCTCTCAACTTCGTGTTGAGCCGGCCTTCGGGTTCGATGCCTGATTGTTTAACAGATGCCTGACGGTGCGGTCAGATGTTCTTATCAACTTCGGGTTGAGCCGCCCTTCGGGTTCGATGCCTGACACCGAGGTCAGATGTTCCTCTCAACTTCATTTTGAGCCGATCTTCGGGTTCGATGCCGGTTTGTTTAACAGATGCGTGACGGCGAGGTAAGATGTTCCTCTCAACTTCGTGTTGAGCCGGCCTTCGGATTCGATGCCTGTTTGTTTAACAGATTCTTGACGGTGCGGTCATATGTTCTTATCAATTTCGGGTTGATCCGCCCTTCGGGTTCGATGCCTGCTTTTTTAACAGATGCTTGACGGTGAGGTCAAATGTTCTTCTCAACCTCGGGTTGAGCCGGACTTCGAATTTGATGACTGTTTATTTAACAGATGCTTGACAGTGAAATTAAATGTTCCTCTCAACTTCATGTTGAGCCGACCTTCGGGTTCGATGCCTGTTTGTTTAAAAGATGCCTGACACTGAGGTCAGATGTTCCTCTCAACATCGTGTTGAGCCGGCCTTCGGATTCGATGCATGTTTGTTTAACAGATGCCTGACGGCGTGGTCAGATGTTCTTATAAACTTCGGGTTCAGCCGCCCTTCGGGTTCGATGCCTGTTTGTTTAACAGATGCTTGACGGTGAGGTCAGATGTTCTTCTCAACTTCGGGTTGAGCCGGACTTTGAATTTGATGACTGCTTGTTTAACAGATTCTTGACAGTGAAGTTAAATGTTCCTCTCAACTTCATGTTGAGCCGACCTTCGGGTTCGATGCCTGTTTGTTTAACAGATGCCTGACACCGAGGTCAGATGTTCCTCTCAACTTCGTGTTGAGCCGACCTTTGGATTCGATTCCTGTTTGTTTAACAGATGCCTGAGGGCGAGGTCATATGTTCTTCTCAAGTTCGAGTTGAGCTGCACTTCGGGTTCGATGCCGATTTGTTTAACAGATGCTTGACAGTGAGGTCAGATGTTCTTCTCAACTTCGGGTTGAGCCGAACACCTGATTTTGATAACTATTTGTTTAACAAGTGCTTGACAGTGAAATTATATGTTCCTCTCAACTTCATGTTGAGCCGACCTTCGGGTTCGATGCCTGTTTGTTTAACAGATGCCTGACACCGAGGTCAGATGTTCCTCTCAACTTCGTGTTGAGCCGGCCTTCGGGTTCTATGCCTGTTTGTTTAACAGATGCCTGACGGTGCGGTCAGATGTTCTTATCAACTTCGGGTTGAGCCGCCCTTCGGGTTCGATTCTTGTTTGTTTAACAGATGCTTGACGGTGAGGTCAGATGTTCTTCTCAACTTCGGGTTGAGCCAGACTTCGAATTTGATGACGGTTTGTTTAACAGATGCCTGGCACCGTGGTCAGATATTCCTCTCAACTTCGTGTTGAGTCGGCCTTCGGGTTCGGTTCCTGTTTGTTTAACAGATGCCTGACGGTGCGGTCAGATGTTCTTATAAACTACGGGTTGAGCCGCCCTTCGGGTTCGATGCCTGTTTGTTTAACAGATGCTTGACGGTGAGGTCAGATGTTCTTCTCAACTTCGGGTTGTGCCGGACTTCGAATTTGATGATTGTTTGTTTAACAGATGCTTGACAGTGAAGTTAAATGTTCCTCTCAACTTCATGTTGAGCCGACCTTCGGGTTCGACGTCTGTTTGTTTAACAGATGCCTGACACCGAGGTCAGATGTTCCTCTCAACTTTGTGTTGAGCCGGCCTTCGGGTTCGATGCCTGTTTGTTTAATAGATGCCTGACAGTGTGGTCAGATGTTCTTATCAACTTCGGGTTCGAGCCGCCCTTCGGGTTCGATGCCTGTTTATTTAACAGATGCTTGACGGTGAGGTCAGATGTTCTTCTCAACTTCGGGTTGAGCCGGACTTTGAATTTGATGACTGGTTGTTTAACAGATGCTTGACAGTGAAGTTAAATGTTCCTCTTAACTTCATGTTGAGCCGACCTTCGGGTTCGATGCCTGTTTGTTTAACAGATGCCTGACACCGAGGTCAAATGTTCCTCTCAACTTCGTGTTGAGCCGACCTTCGGATTCGATGCCTGTTTGTTTTACAGATGCCTGACGGCGAGGTCATATGTTCTTCTCAAGTTCGAGTTGAGCTGCACTTCGGGTTCGATGCCTGTTTGTTCAACAGATGCTTGACGGTGAGGTCAGATGTTCTTCTCAACTTCGGGTTGAGCCGGACTTCGAATTTGATAACTATTTGTTTAACAAATGCTTGACAGTGAAGTTATATGTTCCTCTCAACTTCATGTTGAGCCGACCTTCGGGTTCGATGCCTGTTTGTTTAATAGATTCCTGACACAAAGGTCAGATGTTCCTCTCAACTTCGTGTTGAGCCGGCCTTCGGGTTCGATGCCTGTTTGTTTAACAGATGCCTGACGGTGCGGTCAGATGTTCTTATCAACTTCGGGCTGAGCCGCCCTTCGGGTTCGATTCTTGTTTGTTTAACAGATGCTTGACAGTGAGGTCAGATGTTCTTCTCAACTTCGGGTTGAGCCAGACTTCGAATTTGATGACAGTTTGTTTAACAGATGCTTGACAGTGAAGTTAAATGTTCCACTCAACTTCATGTTGAGCCGACCTTTGGGTTCGATGCCTGTTTGTTTAACAGATGCCTGACACTGAGGTTAGATGTTCTTCTCAACTTCGTGTTGAGCCGGCCTTCGGGTTCGGTTCCTGTTTGTTTAACAGATGCCTGACGGTGCGGTCAGATGTTCTTATCAACTTCGGGTTGAGTCGCCCTTTGGTTTCGATGCCTGTTTGTTTAACAGATGCTTGACGGTGAGGTCAGATGTTCTTCTCAACTTCGGGATGAGCTGGACTTCGAATTTGATGATTGCTTGTTTAACAGATGCTTAACAGTGAAGTTAAATGTTCCTCTCAACTTCATGTTGAGCCGACATTTAGGTTCGATGCCTGTTTGTTTAACAGATATCTGACACCGAGGTCAGATGTTCCTCTCAACTTCGTGTTGAGCCGGCCTTCGGGTTCGATGCCTGTTTGTTTAACTAATGCCTGACGGTGCAGTTAGATGTTCTTATCAACTTCGGGTTGAGCCGCCATTTGGGTTCGATTCCTATTTGTTTAACAGATGCTTGACAGTGAGGTCAAATGTTCTTCTCAACTTCGGGTTGAGACGGACTTCGAATTTGATGACTGTTTGTTTAACAGATGCTTGACAATGACGTCAAATGTTCCTCTCAACTTCATGTTGAGCCGACCTTCGGGTTCGATGACTGTTTGTTTAACAGATGCCTGACACCGAGGTCAGATGTTCCTCTCAACTTCGTGTTAAGTCGGCCTTCGGGTTCGATGCCTGTTTGTTTAATAGATGACTGATGGCACGGTCAGATGTTCTTATCAACTTCGGGTTGAGCCGCCCTTCGGGTTTGATGCCTGTTTGTTTAACAGATGCTTGGCGGTGAGGTCAGATGTTCTTCTCAACTTCGGGTTGAGCCGGACTTCGAATTTGATGACTTTTTGTTTAACAGATGCTTGATAGTGAAGTTAAATGTTCCTCTCAACTTCATGTTGAGCCGACCTTCGGGTTTGATGCCTGTTTGTTTAACAGATGCCTGACACCGAGGTCAGATGTTCCTCTCAACTTCGTGTTGAGCCGGCCTTCTGGTTCGATGCCTGTTTGTTTAACAGATGCCTGACGGTGCGGTCAGATGTTCTTATCAACTTCGGGTTGAGCCGCCCTTCGGGTTCGATGCCTGTTTGTTTAATAGATGCTTGACAGTGAGGTCAGATGTTCTTCTTAACTTTGGGTTGAGCCGGCCTCGGATTTGATGCCTGTTTGTTTAACAAATGCTTTACAGTGAAGTTATATGTTCCTCTCAACTTCATGTTGAGCCGACCTTCGGGTTCGATGCCTGTTTGTTTAACAGATGCCTGACACCGAAGTCAGATGTTCCTCTCAACTTCGTGTTGAGCCGGCCTTCGGGTTCTATGCCTGTTTGTTTAACAGATGCCTGACGGTGCGGTCAGATGTTCTTATCAACTTCGGGTTGAGCCGCCCTTCGGGTTCGATTCTTGTTTGTTTAACAGATGCTTGACGGTGAGGTCAGATGTTCTTCTCAACTTCGGGTTGAGCCAGACTTCGAATTTGATGACGGTTTGTTTAACAGATGCCTGGCACCGTGGTCAGATATTCCTCTCAACTTCGTGTTGAGTCGGCCTTCGGGTTCGGTTCCTGTTTGTTTAACAGATGCCTGACGGTGCGGTCAGATGTTCTTATAAACTACGGGTTGAGCTGCCCTTCGGGTTCGATGCCTGTTTGTTTAACAGATGCTTGACGGTGAGGTCAGATGTTCTTCTCAACTTCGGGTTGTGCCGGACTTCGAATTTGATGATTGTTTGTTTAACAGATGCTTGACAGTGAAGTTAAATGTTCCTCTCAACTTCATGTTGAGCCGACCTTCGGGTTCGACGTCTGTTTGTTTAACAGATGCCTGACACCGAGGTCAGATGTTCCTCTCAACTTTGTGTTGAGCCGGCCTTCGGGTTCGATGCCTGTTTGTTTAATAGATGCCTGACAGTGTGGTCAGATGTTCTTATCAACTTCGGGTTCGAGCCGCCCTTCGGGTTCGATGCCTGTTTATTTAACAGATGCTTGACGGTGAGGTCAGATGTTCTTCTCAACTTCGGGTTGAGCCGGACTTTGAATTTGATGACTGGTTGTTTAACAGATGCTTGACAGTTAAGTTAAATGTTCCTCTTAACTTCATGTTGAGCCGACCTTCGGGTTCGATGCCTGTTATTTTAACAGATGCCTGACACCGAGGTCAAATGTTCCTCTCAACTTCGTGTTGAGCCGACCTTCGGATTCGATGCCTGTTTGTTTTACAGATGCCTGACGGCGAGGTCATATGTTCTTCTCAAGTTCGAGTTGAGCTGCACTTCGGGTTCGATGCCTGTTTGTTCAACAGATGCTTGACGGTGAGGTCAGATGTTCTTCTCAACTTCGGGTTGAGCCGGACTTCGAATTTGATAACTATTTGTTTAACAAATGCTTGACAGTGAAGTTATATGTTCCTCTCAACTTCATGTTGAGCCGACCTTCGGGTTCGATGCCTGTTTGTTTAATAGATTCCTGACACAAAGGTCAGATGTTCCTCTCAACTTCGTGTTGAGCCGGCCTTCGGGTTCGATGCCTGTTTGTTTAACAGATGCCTGACGGTGCGGTCAGATGTTCTTATCAACTTCGGGCTGAGCCGCCCTTCGGGTTCGATTCTTGTTTGTTTAACAGATGCTTGACAGTGAGGTCAGATGTTCTTCTCAACTTCGGGTTTAGCCAGACTTCGAATTTGATGACAGTTTGTTTAACAGATGCTTGACAGTGAAGTTAAATGTTCCACTCAACTTCATGTTGAGCCGACCTTTGGGTTCGATGCCTGTTTGTTTAACAGATGCCTGACACTGAGGTTAGATGTTCCTCTCAACTTCGTGTTGAGCCGGCCTTCGGGTTCGGTTCCTGTTTGTTTAACAGATGCCTGACGGTGCGGTCAGATGTTCTTATCAACTTCGGGTTGAGTCGCCCTTTGGTTTCGATGCCTGTTTGTTTAACAGATGCTTGACGGTGAGGTCAGATGTTCTTCTCAACTTCGGGATGAGCTGGACTTCGAATTTGATGATTGCTTGTTTAACAGATGCTTAACAGTGAAGTTAAATGTTCCTCTCAACTTCATGTTGAGCCGACATTTAGGTTCGATGCCTGTTTGTTTAACAGATATCTGACACCGAGGTCAGATGTTCCTCTCAACTTCGTGTTGAGCCGGCCTTCGGGTTCGATGCCTGTTTGTTTAACTAATGCCTGACGGTGCAGTTAGATGTTCTTATCAACTTCGGGTTGAGCCGCCATTTGGGTTCGATTCCTATTTGTTTAACAGATGCTTGACAGTGAGGTCAAATGTTCTTCTCAACTTCGGGTTGAGACGGACTTCAAATTTGATGACTGTTTGTTTAACAGATGCTTGACAATGACGTCAAATGTTCCTCTCAACTTCATGTTGAGCCGACCTTCGGGTTCGATGACTGTTTGTTTAACAGATGCCTGACACCGAGGTCAGATGTTCCTCTCAACTTCGTGTTAAGTCGGCCTTCGGGTTCGATGCCTGTTTGTTTAATAGATGCCTGATGGCACGGTCAGATGTTCTTATCAACTTCGGGTTGAGCCGCCCTTCGGGTTTGATGCCTGTTTGTTTAACAGATGCTTGGCGGTGAGGTCAGATGTTCTTCTCAACTTCGGGTTGAGCCGGACTTCGAATTTGATGACTGTTTGTTTAACAGATGCTTGACAGTGAAGTTAAATGTTCCTCTCAACTTCATGTTGAGCCGACCTTCGGGTTTGATGCCTGTTTGTTTAACAGATGCCTGACACCGAGGTCAGATGTTCCTCTCAACTTCGTGTTGAGCCGGCCTTCTGGTTCGATGCCTGTTTGTTTAACAGATGCCTGACGGTGCGGTCAGATGTTCTTATCAACTTCGGGTTGAGCCGCCCTTCGGGTTCGATGCCTGTTTGTTTAATAGATGCTTGACAGTGAGGTCAGATGTTCTTCTTAACTTTGGGTTGAGCCGGCCTCGGATTTGATGCCTGTTTGTTTAACAAATGCTTTACAGTGAAGTTATATGTTCCTCTCAACTTCATGTTGAGCCGACCTTCGGGTTCGATGCCTGTTTGTTTAACAGATGCCTGACACCGAGGTCAGATGTTCCTCTCAACTTCGTGTTGAGCCGGCCTTCGGGTTCTATGCCTGTTTGTTTAACAGATGCCTGACGGTGCGGTCAGATGTTCTTATCAACTTCGGGTTGAGCCGCCCTTCGGGTTCGATGCCTGTTTATTTAATAGATGCCTGATGGCAAGGTCTAATGTTCTTAACAACTTCGGGTTGATCCGGACTTCGAATTTGATGACTGTTTGTTTAATAGAAGCTTGACAGTGAAGTCAAATGTTCCTCTCAACTTCATGTTGAGCCATCCTTCGGGTTCGATGCCTATTTGTTTAACAGATGCCTGACACCGAGGTCAGATGCTCCTCTCAACTTCGTGTTGAGCCGACCTTCGGGTTTGATGCCTGTTTGTTTAACAGATGCCTGATGGCGCGGTCAGATGTTCTTATCAACTTCGGGTTGAGTCGCCCTTCGGGTTCGATGCTTGTTTGTTTAACAAATGCTTGACGTTGAGGTTAGATGTTCTTCTCGACTTTGGGTTGAGCCGGACTTTGAATTTGATTACTGTTTGTTTAACAGAGGCTTGACAATGAAGTTAAATGTTCCTCTCAACTTCATGTTGAGTCGACCTTCGGGTTCGATGCATGTTTGTTTTACAGATGCCTGACACCGAGGTCAGATGTTCCTCTCAACTTCATGTTGAGCCGGCCTTCGGGTTCGATGCCTGTTTGTTTAACAGATGCCTGATGGCGCGATCAGATGTTCTTATCAACTTCGGGTTGAGCCGCCCTTTGGGTTCGATGCCTGTTTGTTTAACTGATGCTTGATGGTGAGGTCAAATGTTCTTCTCAACTTCGGATTGAGCCGGACTTCGAATTTGATGACTGTTTGTTTAACAGATGCTTAATAGTGAAGTTAAATGTTCCTCTCAACTTCATGTTGAGCCGACCTTCGGGTTCGATGCCTTTTTGTTTAACAGATGCGTGACACCGAGGTCAGATGTTCCTCTTAACTTCGTGTTGAGCCGGCCTTCGGGTTCGACGCCTGTTTGTTTAACAAATGCCTGACGGTGCAGTCAGATGTTCTTATCAACATCGGGTTGACATGCACTTCGGGTTCGATGCTTGTTTGTTTACCAGATGCTTGACGGTGAGGTCAGATGTTCTTCTCAACTTTGGGTTGAGCCGACCTTCAGATTTGATGCCTGTTTGTTTAACAGATGCTTGACAGTGAAGTCAAATGTTCCTCTCAACTTCATGTTGAGCCGACCTTCAGGTTATATGCCTATTTGTTTAACAAATGTGTGACGGCGAGGTCAGATGTTCCTCTCAACTTCGTGTTGAGCCGGCCTTCGGGTGCGATGCCCGTTTGTTTAACAGATTACTGACGGCGAGGTTAGATGTTCTTATCAACTTCGGGTTGAGCTGCCCTTCAGGTTCGATGCCTGTTTGTTTAACAGATGCCTGACAGTGAGGTCAGATGCTCTTCTCAACTTCGGGTTGAGCCGGCCTTCAAATTTGATGTTTGTTTGTTTAACAGATGCTTGACAGTGAAGTCAAATGTTCCTCCCAACTTCATGTTAAGCCGTCTTTCGGGTTCGATGGTTGTTTGTTTAATAGATGCCTAATGGCGAGGTCAGATGTTCCTCTCAACTTCGGGTTGAGCCGTGCTTCATGTTCGATGCCTGTTTGTTTAACAGATGCATGACGGCGAGGTCATATTTTCTTCACAACTTTGTGTTGTGCCGGCCTTCGGGTTCAATTCTTGTTTGTTTAATAATGCCTGATGGGGAGATCAGATGTTCCTCTAAAGTTCAAGGTGAGCCGGCCTTCGGCTTCGATACCTGTTTGTTTAACAGATGCCTGACGGCGAGGTTTGATGTTCTTCTCAACTTCGTGTTGTGCCGACCTTCGGGTTCAATGCCTGTTTGTTTAACAGATGCCTGACGGTGAGGTCAGATGTTCCTCTCAACTTCGTGTTGAGCCGGCCTTCGGGTTAGATGCATGTTAGTTTAACAGATGCCTGACGACTAGGTCATATGTGTCGCTACCGCGAAAATAAGGTGCCGGCAAAACAGAAGAGTCGCCACCTTTCGTTATTTATCCCTTAGAACGGGAAAGGAAATGATCGGAAAAACCTGATGAAAAGGTATAAGACAAGGTCATCGGAACCATTGTCTGGGTTCGGGAGTCGGTTACGCAAGGGGAAGGTATTAGCACCCCTCACGTCCATCGTACACGATGGGATCCATGCTTGTTGTGTTTATCTGATGGGTTGGTTTTACTATCTACCTATCAAGGCTGGTCTGAAAAGAAAAGAAAATGACTCGGCAAAGCGTCGCACTTTATGCCTACGTATTCTCATCAGAGAATGAGAAATCAGAGTCAACGTAGTTCGCCTAACTACGGCTTACGGGGAAGGTGGCTCGCCAATACATCAGTATTGTGCCCACGTACTCTCAACAGGTATGAGAGATCAGAGCTTACGTAGTTCAGGATAATACGCATTACGGAAATTCAAATTCATCTATTTTTTCAAGTAGGGTTAACAAACAATTCCAGCAGTTTGGCATACGCAGCTCGACCTTTGGAGACTCAGGCATTACCGTGTGCGGTAGAACTGGGAGTTAACAACACTCTTTTCTTCAGAAAAGCTTCCTTTGAATTATGGGCCGACGGGGCAAAAAGGTTTGAAGTTTGTTTTCTGTCTTTTACGGAAGAACTGTTTTTTATGGGTGTTCGCAACCAATATCGCACTAGAGACTATGACCTAAGAGTGAATGCGTCGCATGTCACCCAAAGGGTGCCATACTAAACATCCAAGCTGTTGAAAAGAAACTCTCCGACAACCCTTTCTCAGATAGCTTAAGGCTCGTAACGTACGACATCAGTTAACCTTTATTACTGTATTTTAATTTGTTTTGAGATGAGAAGAGAGGACGGACAGGTTCAACTAAGGGGAGATTATCAAGTCCTAATGTTGTCATGCCAAGGATTCATCCTATGGTTGAGGTTTGAAACAGGGAACTCCTAGAAGTTGTCATGCACAGGTTTCAACCTAAAGTTCTATCATCACTTCCTTCTCAAAGGAAGTGAGATTCCTAGGGGATCATTTCAATGATAAACAGAAACAGATAAAGCATCAGCTTAAACAGTAAACAGTAAACGACTGTAAAATGCATGCAATGCAAGTGAGGGAGGAAATGTGTGTGGGGCATCAGCCTCCACCAGCTCATCTCAACCTCAAGCCAGATATGAATAACTGCAATCATACAGAAGAAAGGAAATAAAATGCCATCAAGCAAACACAATAACCGCAATCATACAGGAGAAGTGAAATAAAATGCCATCAAGAAAACACACCAGACCACATAGGCAAGGGAGCTGGGCTCTACCGAATACCCGCAAGCAAAGCCATACAGTAAAAATACAAGCAGAGGGAGCAACTCAACCTCTAGTGCAATCATGCTCCTAGATCAAGTCAATCTAAATATGAACTTATTCTAATGCATCAAGCAAATCAAACAAGTCACATCAATACAGTTGCACAGCAAGCAAACAGACGGAAAAGAAAGCAGACATACAGGAAAGAAAGCAGATCAACAGCTTCCACAACTTCACAGCAAAGCAATCCTCTGACAGCAGTTCAGTCTCCAGACTTCAACCACCCTTCAAGGCTATCATCTTCAATAGCAAGTGTCAACTTGCTTCTCTGAGCTTTTAATACATCCAACATAGGTATCAACTTATTCTCTCTTCCTCAAGCCTCAGCTCTTCAGTAAATTCCACCTTCAGGCTTCACTCTAAAATCAAGTATCAACTTGGCTTTCAGGCTCTCAATGCATCAAACACAAGTATCAACTTGTCCTTCAAGCTTCAGCTCTTTCTTCAATCTCAATTTGGTCCCCTTTACAAATGCCAACTTGGTCTTCAGGCTTCAGCTCTCTCCTCTTTACCAGTATCAACTTGTTCTTCTTCATCTACAAGCTTCAGCTTCTAAGGGTAATCTTCAAACACAAAGAAGCATCAACTCCTAGCATCTTCAATCTTCTAACAAGGAATTCTATCCTCTATCAAGGGAGAAAGAATCATCTATCAAGAGCATAGTCTGGAGGATTGGTAGCAGAGTGAAGACCAAGGGTCACCACTAAGCATCCTATCATCAGAGAAAGGGACCCTCAAAGGTTCTACCAACTTGTGAAGAGCCACACATCCTACCAAAGGAGGGATGAGGCTTTTACAAGGGGACCTTACATCATGGGGAGGAATGGAAGTGATCAACATCTTCCATGTTTATGAGGGAAGAGAATCTATCTAGAAGCTCTGCATACAAACCCTAATCTTAACACCTAATCAATACTACACCAAAAGAAGGGAAGATCTTCACATCCAAGCTTCTTCAAGCACTCCATTGCATCTTCAACTTGCCTTCAACATCATCCAAGAGCAAACAAAGCAAAACCCTAATCTAAAGGAACTAAAGAAGTCATTCTAATGGAATTAGTGCCTTAGAATCATCTAAAGTTAGCATCTAAACTAAAATCAAACAAAAATAGTAAACTACATTGAAAATTCCTACAAAAATTCCTAAGGGATCCTAATTCAATCATGAATCTACCATACAAAAATCAGAGGTTGAATCATCCACCAAGTTCTGAAAATAAAATCTAAACCACAAGGTATCAACCATAAACCCTACAAATGGAGCTCTTAAAGTTTAAACCTAAAACTACCACTTACCTTCATCACAAAAATGTAAGAAAAATCTAGGGGGAACATGCATATCTATGCTAGCTACACACAAAAAATCAGGGCAGGAATCATCATCACATGATCAAACCAAATTCAACAAAATCAAGCATCAACCATGATTATTTTAATATCAATTAAAATGTAAAAATGCCCATAAAATCATAAAATGCATGGAATATTAATATTTTTTATCTAAAAAATACTAAATTCAATCATGAATCCATGGCAAAAAGAATGGAATTAATTGAGTTATTTTTTTATTATTTATGAATTTTCTAATAACCATGAATAAAATGTAAAATAAAATGAAAATCAAAATAAAATGATAGGCGCGTGGTGCAGGTAGCAACAAAATCCAGTTCATTTCAGGGTTGGGCCCAAAAAGGGGGTGTGAGTATCAACTATGGACTAAGCCCACCCAAATTACATTAATGAAACGCTGCGTTCCAAGCACTCAGAGATCCTTCACAAAATTTCCATCGCTCGTGGCCGTTAGATCCCACTTTGGTCAAAGGTCCTCCTCTAATCCAATGGCTCTGAGATCATCTTCTTCCTTTTGAATTTATGAACTCTCCTCACCTGCGCGCGCTAGAGTCACCGCCGGTGACTTCTCCGATCAACCACCCACAACCCTAACTCTCTATAGAATCCACCATTGGCCACGATTCATTGATGAATCTTGTCCCAAATCTCCTCAGGAATCCATTCATGCCATTAATTCATTCTAAAAACTCAAGATTCGCAAGAACACAATCTCAACCAAAAATTGCATAAACCCTAATTGGTCACTAACTTCCAAATTAATGATCCAGAAACCTTCCTACATCAACCTACAATGCATATAACACAATAATTCCCATTGATTCTACCTAATTTAAGCCATGGAACAAGAACTGCATACTTGGTAAAATTGAGCAAACAGAGTGGTTGAATCTTCAAATCAACCCTCAAGAACTTACAGAATCCTTCACTAGCCTCTAATCAACCTTCTGTATGCAAAGAAAAGTATTGAAATGCTCTGAATTCTTGAAACAGATTCTGAGTTGCAAGCTTCCAACTCCAATGGCTACTTCACGATTCCTCCACAACTTGGCCTTGAATTTGATCTGGGATCAATCACCAACCTCAGAGCAAGCTATTGAGATCAATTTCTTGGACTGAAATGGCCTCTAACCTTGTAACAGATTTTGATTTGCAAGGTGCAAACTCAAAATGCAATCTCACTCTCCTCTCTCAATCCTCACCAACCTTGGCCCTGAATCCCTTCATATGTTTATATAGAACATGAATGAATGATCTAGAAAGTTCTAGATCACTCTAATGAGAAATTCAATATCTCACTTCACTTGAAAATCCAATCTCATGGTATGTTCAAGACAGTCCTTGCATCAGCTTGTATTCATTATGCTTTTCATCCAAATTCTCTCCAAATGAGATTATGAAAGTGTTTGGATTGAAAGGAGCCTTGGTTATGCCTTGCATATTGGTTTGGCAATTGTTACTTATGATGTAAGTAACCACTTTTCAAAGCAAGTCCTCAAATTAACCTTCAATCCAGAATTGTGGCAATTTCAATGTTCTTAAAATGTGTTTTAAAATCAAATTGGTATGTCATATGGCTTGGTTTGGACATGTAGATCAAAAATCCCAATTTCCATCTTTGGTTCATTTGAAATTCACCCTTATTTTAGGCCATTTTTGTGATTTTGTGAAGCAATCTATTCCAGGCTCTTATGACCTCTTGGATAGCCTTAAAACATCATTTTGAACAAGTTTGATGTTGAACATTTTCCCATTTGAAGCTTGCAAATAGGAGTTATGGCCTTATGATTGAAATGACCTGTAATCTCCAAATGACCAAAATACCCTTGACTTGTCAAAGCCATAACTTGAGTTCTACAAATCCTATCAAGGACTTCTAGTACTCTATAGAAATCTAAGAGGATAAGGAACAACATTCATGTTGACCAAAAGTTCATAGGAATCATCCTTCTAGGGCAAAAGTTTCATGCAAGTTGGACAACTTTCAAGCTCCAAATTCACATACCTCAGATGACCTGTAACTTGTCAAAGTCATAACTTGAGTTCTACAAATCCTATCAAAGACTTCTAGAACTCAAATTAAAGCTAAGATCATGTTCTACAACATTCATGTTGGGGGCAAGATGAGATGACAATCACATCTTGAGTTAAATTGCCTTGAAGATAGGGGTCAAACTAGGGGATTTTACACTGTCAAGCCTCAGAAACCCTAGCTTGAAACTTCTCAAACTCTTCAATCATGATGAGTTAACCTTGGAATCATCCTTATAAAATCTCAATGTATCAATCCATGATCACATGGCTCTTGGATTAGGTCTCAACCTTCTTCAAATCATCAGTTGACTTAGGGTTGACCCAATCAAACCCTAGCTGCACCCATCATGGCTGAGGCTTCTTAGTCTTGCACAATGACCTGTCTAGGCCTCAAAGTGATCTTCAACACTTCTCATGAGTTCTCTCAAGACCTCAAGTACATCCTCATGGCCTCAGAATCATCTGATGGCTTTCCACAACTTTCAAGTTAGGAGACACACTCTTG
Source organism: Lathyrus sativus (assembly GCA_963859935.3). Classification (NCBI taxonomy): domain Eukaryota; kingdom Viridiplantae; phylum Streptophyta; class Magnoliopsida; order Fabales; family Fabaceae; genus Lathyrus; species Lathyrus sativus. The sequence continues at coordinate 276,414,864 of OZ012737.1, forward strand.
GTTTCAACCACCCTCTCTGAGGATCTTTTAATTTCTCTGACAAGGATATCAACCCTTGAACACTTGAATAACCTTCTTAGCTAGCCTTGTATAGCTCTTGATTGGTAATCATACCTCTTGATCTCCTGCATACATGTTAATGAAATACAAATGATAATGCTAATGTGAATGAAATGAAACATAAGCTAGGTAAAGAAAAGTTGGGCAAATTTTGGGGTGCAACAGCTGCCCCTATTCAAACGGCTTGGACCTGACTGGGTGAGAAGCGAACGGCTCTCAACCAATCAAGGTAGAAGACGGTTTAATACCAACAAACCCGGAAGTTTGCCAACTGCGCAAGTACACGATACTCTGATGGGACAAATCTTCGGAAACTGAAATAATAGCTGCAGGACAACTAGCTGGAGAAATACCAATCTGAATCTCCGTCAGGATGATTCTCTGATTTATCTGATATCATTGCATCCTCAAATCATCAAGGGATCACCGATTACACAGCAATAGGTGATCTGCCACCGCACGGGTAAGCGATACTTTAATTGGTAGGCACATCTTCAAGAATTGAGCATGACAGTTGCGCGACAACTTGCTGGGGGATTGGTCACACGGTAACCGGGGATACACGGTCGACCAGGCCGTCAGCCATTCGAATTCCTCGGGACTCATCAGATCAACAATCAAGTTAATCATGCCATCGGGCATTCAAAGAAGTTTTTGGGCGTCAGCCGAACTTCGTCAGTAAGTCGGGAATAGAATTCTTGGTCAATCATGAACCAACTAGGGGTATCTAAGCCATTGCCATCAGGAATTCCGCGTCGGCGGGGAGGATTGCTTTGACCTTGTAGTTAGACTTCATCAGTAAGTCAGGGGTTTTGGCACTACTCCCAGACTTCAATCATTAAGTCTTCAAGGGAAGTTTCAGCTTCTCTGTTCAAACCTGCTGGGGATGACGCATTTCCGCTGGGGATTCTGGAGAACTATCAAGTAACTCTGCTTCGGGGATCCAGAAGTCATCCTGGGTGAATCGACTCTGCTGAGGACTTCAAGAATCATCTTGGACAAATAACTCCGTCGGGGACTTCAAGAATCATCCCGGACAAATAACTCCACCGGAGATTTCAGGAATCATCCTGATCAAATACTCGGCCGGGGACTCTAAGCATCAACTTGAGCAACCAACTCTGGCGACTTCACCGGGGATCTTAAGAATCGCCTTAGGCGCACAACTTTGCTGAGGAGTTCAAGAATCATCTTGGGCAAACGACCTTGCTGGGGGGATTCAAGAATCATCTTGGGCCAAACAACTCTTCTGAGATTTCGGGAATCGTCCACTCTGTCGGGGAACACCTGCAAAACAAGAACGGTAACGACCTAGCTCATGTTTTATATGCATATGTTCGGCACTGGCGTAATGCTCCACATAGTGGAAATGCTACGCGTTTAGGGTAAATGCTATGCAATCGTGCAAAATGCTATGACCCCATCAGCAAAATAAATGCTGAAGGAAAAATCCTCCTGTCAAGGAGAAAGAACCACTCTGGTAGGGAGGAGGAATCATCCTGCCGAGGAGAAGAAGTAACATCAATCTCAATTGGATTCTGCCTGAGGAAACGAACTTCAGTCGACTGCCACAGGGGAATGAAGTTCTACGAGAACCTGAACCCGCTCAACTGGGTATTCAAACCATAATTGCTGAGGAAACGATATCAATCGCAAAAGTGAGCTGCACGACATTCGCAGCAAATACAGCATCAGCTATTCAATACTCTACTGGAGAAAACCAATCATGGCTTCAACTGCTCCTAAGGACTCGGCTCTCTTGGGGAGCTGCCATCTCGGCTGGGGAGGAAGGAATCATCCTGCTTGCTGGGGAGAATACAACTCTGTGGGGGATTTCAACTCTTCTGGAGACTTCAGTCTGAACTATCGAATGCTGCATACTTCAGTGTATGACTCATCTGGGGAGACGACGACCCTTCAGGATACATCTGTTTAGGGAGAGAATCTTCTCTGGTTAGGGAGACACATATCAATGCTTACGATCTCTTGTTCAGACTCCATGGGGGGTACTACTGAACCTGCTGGAGAAGAAGGAATCATCCTATCTAGGGATGCCTACGGCGTACTGCCTGGTATATGCTATACCTTTAACAACATAAACAAAAAGACAAGATACCCTTTTCAAAGGGACCTATCAAGGTTATCAACTTGTGACGATGTTCGAGTAATTCATTGTTTCAACAATCAGTGGCCTAGGCCAGTAAGTTTATGTATGTGCATTTTATCAAAAACATCGGCGTTCTTTTTCGCAAACAAAACAGATAAATGCTAAACAGGCAAACAGAATTGCTGAATAGTATACATTTTATTGATAACGGACCCTTGAATGGGCAAAAATGTTTTACAACAGTTGCAAGCTCCTGGAATGAGGAAGCTGCGCAAATATAAAAACATAAATATACATCAGTATATACACAAATGTCGGCAATGAGGCGTAGACGAACACCATGAGTTGATCCCTCTATGACCCACTCGACTTCGATACTTCTCCGACGCTTCAGCTTCAGAAGAGATTGATTCAGATAAACGGCCCTCAGGTCTTCCAAACCATAAAACAATGAAAGTCCACACGCGGAACGCAGTCATTTGCTTTTTCAAATCCCTAACTTTTGCCTGAATCGCCCTTTCGGGTTTTTGATTCACCGGGATACCCTTTTTTGCCAAAGTCGCCCTTCCAGGTTTTCGACTTTGCGGGTGTACATTCTTTTCTTTATATCCCTAATTTTTGCCCGAACCTTTTTCCTTTTTTATGGTTCGCCGGGATGCCCCATTTTTTCCTGGATATTCTTTTTCTTTCCAGCGGGTCGTTTTTTAAGCAAAGTATTTTTTAACTGCGTCCGCGTTCACCGGGGATGCAAAATCTTCACCATCCATCGTGGACAACAACAAGGCTCCTCCCGAGAAGACCTTGCTGACGACGTACGGACCTTCGTAATTGGGAGTCCACTTGCCCCGGTGGTCGGAGTGTGGAGGAAGAATCTTCTTCAGGACGAGATCACCCGTCTGAAAGCTTCTAGGACGCACCTTCTTATCATAAGCTTTCTTCATTCGGCTTTGGTACCAACGACCATGTGCAATCGATGCTAACCTCTTCCCGTCCATCAGGCTGAATTGGTTTAGTCGGTTCTTAATCCATTCTGCCTCGTCGAGTTTCACATCAACCAAAACTCGTAAAGAAGGAATCTCAACTTCTAACGGTAGGACAACTTCCATACCGTACACCAGTGAGAAAGGAGTTGCCCCGGTTGATGTACGTACCGTTGTACGATAACCGTGGAGTGCAAATGGAAACATCTCGTGCCAATCTTTATAGGTCACAACCATCTTCTGTACAATCTTCTTGATGTTCTTATTGGCCGCTTCAACGGCGTCATTCATCTTCGGCCGGTAAGGAGATGAGTTGTGGTGTTCAATCTTGAAACTCTGGCACCGCTCCTTCATCATCTTGTTATTCAGATTCAAACCATTATCAGTAATGATCCGCTCGGGGATTCCGTAACGACATATGATGTCCCTCGTTATGAATTTAGCCACCACCTGCTTGGTTACATTAGCATATGAGGCTGCCTCTACCCACATGGTGAAGTAGTCGATAGCTACCAGAATGAAGGGATGACCGTTAGATGCAGTGGGCTCGATCTTGCCTATCATGTCGATGCCCCACATGGAGAACGGCCACGGGGAGGACATGACATTTAACGGGCACGGCGGCACATGAATCTTATCAGCATAAATCTGGCATTTATGACATCGCTTCGCGCATTTAAAGCAATCTGATTCCATCGTCAGCCAGTAGTATCCTGCTCTCAGGATCTTTCTTTTCATAGCATGCCCGCTGGCATGCGTATCAAATGTGCCTTCATGGACTTCTTCCATGAGCATATTCGCTTCTTTCTCATCTACACATCTGAGTAGCACGAGATCGTGGTTTCTTTTATACAAAACTCCATCAGGATTGAGATAAAAATTTCCAGACAGTCTCCTCAGAGTCTTCTTATTCTGGGTTGACGCTCCCGCCGGATATTCCTTAGTCATAAGGAAAGTCTGGATATCATGGAACCATGGCTTGCCATCGGAGGCTTCCTCGATCGCAAAGACGAATGCAGGTCTATCAAGACGAGAAAGGACAATTCTTGGAACTTCATTCCAAAAATTGACTTTATACATCAAAGCCAACGTGGCTAAGGCATCAGCCATCTGATTTTCCGCTCTGGGCACATGATGGAGTTCCACTCGATCGAAGAACAGAAGTAGCCTTCTAGCATAATTCATGTACGGCACCAAATTCGATTGACGAGTCTCTCACTCCCCTTTAATCTGGTTAATCACAAGCGCCGAGTCACCATATACATCTAGGTTCTTGATTCTCAAATCAATTGCTTCTTCCAGACCCATGATGCATGCTTCATACTCCGCTTCATTATTGGTGACCGGAAACGTCAGTCTCGCAGTGAACGGGATGTGGGATCCATGGGGAGTCGTGATGATTGCCCCAATGCCACTTCCGTAAGAATTAACCGCCCCGTCAAATATCAATTTCCATTGGGATTTCCTATCTGGCCCCTCGTCGGGCAACGGTTCATCACAATCTTTCGCTTTGAGAAACATGATATCCTCATCAGGGAATTCAAATTTCATCGGCTGGTAATCCTCGATCGGCTGTTCGGCAAGGTATTCAGACAATACGCTTCCCTTGATGGCCTTCTGGGAAACGTACTGAATGTCATATTCCGTCAACACCATTTGCCATCTGGCAATCCTGCCCGAAAGCGCTTGCTTCTCGAAGACGTACTTGATCGGATCCATCTTCAAAATTAGCATGGTGGTGTGATTGAGCATGTACTGTCGTAAACGTTTGGCAACCCAGGCTAGTGCACAACACGTCTTCTCCAGCATCGAGTAACGAGATTCACAGTCTGTGAACTTTTTACTCAAATAGTAAATGGCATGCTCCTTTCTGCCCGTCTCGTCGTGCTGACCAAGAACACACCCCATACTATTCTCAAGAACTGTCAAGTACATGATTAAGGGTCTTCCGGCCACTGGGGGTATCAAGATCGGAGGTTCCTATAGATACTGTTTTATCTTATCAAATGCCTTCTGGCAATCCTCGTTCCAGATAATCGCCTGATCTTTCTTTAGCAGTTTGAATATCGGTTCACACGTGGCCGTGAGCTGAGAAATAAACCTTGCAATGTAGTTTATTCTGCCCAGGAAACCACGAACTTCTTTTTCTTTTTTGGGTGCTGGCATTTCTTGTATTGCTTTTATCTTCGCAGGATCAACCTCGATGCCTCTTTCACTCACGATAAACCCCAGTAGTTTTCCAGACTGTACTCCGAAAGTACACTTGTTAGGATTCAGCCTCAACCTGAATTTCCTAAGCCTCTCAAAAAGCTTAAGCAAATTGACCAGATGTCCCTGCTCCGTTTGGGACTTCGCAATCATGTCATCAACATAGACTTCAATCTCATGATGAATCATATCATGAAACAAAGTAACCATTGCACGTTGGTAAGTGGCCCTTGCGTTCTTCAGACCAAAAGGCATTACCTTGTAGCAAAATGTTCCCCTGGGTGTAATAAACGTAGTTTTCTCCATGTCCTCCGGCGCCATCTTGATCTGATTGTAACCGGAGAAGCCATCCATGAACGAAAATACAGAGAACTGAGCTGTATTGTCGACCAACACATCGATATGACGGAGCGGGAAATCATCTTTAGGGCTCTCCCTATTCAAATCCCGATAATCGACGCACTTTCGCACCTTACCGTCCTTCTTCGGTACAGGCACTATGTTGGCGACCCACGGAGGGTAAGTAGTGACCGCTAAGAAGCCAGCATCAAGCTGTTTCTGCACTTCTTCTTTGATCTTAACGGTCATATCTGGTCGCGTCCTTCTAAGCTTCTGCTTAGCGGGAGGACAATCTTCTCGCAGCGGTAAGTGGTGGACCACAATGTCAATATCAAGTCCGGGCATATCTTCGTATGACCAAGCAAAGATGTCACTATACTCTCGAAGCATCTCGACCAATCTCTGCTTGACATCACTCTGCAATGCAGCCCCTATCCTGACATTCCTGACAAGTTCTTCAGAACCTAGATTCACAATCTCAATCTCTTCCTCGTGAGGCAGAATAACTTTCTCTTCTTGTTTCAACAAGCGGGCCAACTCTTCGGGAAGGTCTTCGTCTTCATCAATCTCTTCTTCATCTTGATAGATCGGGCAATCGAAATTGAAGTGAGTCGTAGAAGGTCCGGAGTCGATGTCATTTGCTATGTGGATCCTGCAATAACAAGGGTTAAGCTTAAAACAAGGATATGCAGGTTAGCACAAACCCCATTGCCATTTTATTGTTTTTCAAAACAAATATAAAACAGGAATAACAGAGATCACAATATTTGAATACAAAGAAAAATGCCTTTTGATTTATTGGTAAAATGCATGTACATAATCAGACAAGGCCCTGACAATAAAACCTCTATGCCCCGGGTAGGACGTAGGGTTGTACAATGATTGGAAAAAAGTAAATCATTACTCTTTGTATGTCATTTGGATGATATCCCTAACGGACCAGTTGTTGAGGCTCTCGCCTGGTTTGCTTGGCTGGATCCAAGAGTCTAGGTCGCAATCGCTGTCTTCGCCGTCTTCAGACACTACGTTGACACTTTCAAATATCACCCAGCCACTGGTAAACTGGATCGGCCCTTTACCTCGCGACGCACTACTAGAAGAGGAGGCTTCAGCCGTAGGAGAGTATCCCAACCCAAACTTGTCCTGTTTGTTAGGTATTTCTAGAATTCGCCCCCAGCCTGGGGTAGATCCGGCTTGAACAACAGCCCGGGCTTCCTTGAAGGAAGAGAGAGTCATCTCTGGTTTTTCAGTGATTACAGGAGCTACGTTCTTGACTTTAACAGCTTTGAACGCCTGACATAGGGTTTCGTGGATTTCCTCATCCATCTCAACATATTTGAAGGACGACAAATGGCTCACCATTATATCTTCCTCGCCACATACAGTCACGATGCTACCTCCGACAGCATACTTGAGCTTCTGGTGCAACGTGGAGGTCACGGCGCCAGCCGAAGGGATCCATGGCTGGCCTAGGAGACAGCTATAGGCAGGCATGATGTCCATAATGTAGAAGACTGCGTTGAATGTTTCCGGCCCCACTTGGATTGGTAAGGTCACCTCCCCGAAAACATGACGTTTGGTTCCATCGAACGCCTTCACAACCAGATCACTGGGTGTGCAAATCAATCCGCGAGTATCTAACTTCATCAATCCTTTATTCGGAAGAACATTGAGTGACGACCCCGTGTCCACCAACACATGAGACATGATTATTCCCCTACACTCTATCGAGATGTGCAGGGCGCTGTTGTGGTTTCTTCCCTTCGGCATCAGCTCCAGGTTAGTGAACCCTAACCCATTTCCAGCATTCACGTGGGCTACGACCCCTTCCAACTGGTTGACCGATATTTCCTGCGGTACATACGTGGCATTCAACACCTTCAGCAGCGCGTCGCGATGTGCCTCAGAACACAGCAACAAATTCAGAATGAAAATTTTCGAGGGTGTTTGATGGAGATGATCCACGATCTTGTAGTCACTCTTTTTAATCAATCTCATAAACTCTTCGGCGTCTTTAACGAGTAAGTCTTTCTCTACCCCACGAGAGGTTTCTTCAACGACTTTACTCTTTCCCTTATCGGTTACATCAGCTTTGTCCGCTTTGTCCGCCACAATCTCCGGTGGAGCAAATACTCTTCCACTGCGAGTAATTCCGCCAATGCCTACTAGGTTATCTACAGACGACCCAGATGGTTCCAGTTCCAACTTCTATCCGTTGTAGTAGACGTCTGCCCCATAATGCCATGGGACAACATTGGTGCTTTCGAAGGGTATCGGCCCAGCTTTAGTGATGGTAATCGTGGGCGGCCTGGGTGCAGAAATGGTGATCGTCCGGCGAGGGATGGTGATGGTGGCAACCTCATCATCTTGCTTCAGCATTACCTCTCCAGATCGACTTTCGGCCCTTCGGCTAAACTGCAGGATTCCTTCGGTCATCAGACTCTGAATCCCTTCTATCAATTGTCCACATCCATCAGGACGAATCGCACAACCCATACACAGTTCTCCACAACCCGGGAAGAAACCTCTTTTCATCAGCTTGGCTTTAACAAAGCTAAGCGGTGTCTTCAAATCCTTGACATCAGTCAATAAATCCGAACCCTCGTCTTCAATAATGACATTTACCCCACCTCCCCTATGATTCGGCATAGGGTTCTTTGTGACATTTGGCACATTATCTGAGAAATTGATGATCTTAGCGTCCACCATATCCTGCACCTTGTGCTTGAAGGCTTTGCAATTTTCTATCGTGTGGCCTGGTGCCCCTGAGTGAAATTCACAAGTCGCATTCGCATCATAACCTGGCGAAGGTTCCCCTGTCAAGGGAGCCAGGGTTCTCTTCTGGATCAGCTGTAACTGAAGCAGAGTCTGTAACAACTGAGCATAAGACATGGGCGGAGTCTCGAGGTGACAGCTCGACAGAGGTGCCTGTTCTGATACTTTATGTACCCTTGTTGATTCGGCTGCTGCTGTTGGACCGCGGGGATGGTTATACTGGCCACCTGTTGGTGCTGGCCTTTATCCTTCCTTCGAGCATTGGACACGACACTCGTCTCTCCTTCCCTCCTTTTGCCACATATGGTTTCTTTCCTCCTCCAGCTGAGGATAGATCCCCTTGAATTTTCCCCAGTTTGATCCCATTTTCAACGTGCTCACCTGTGATAATGAGATCTGAGAAGCTTCCAGACATACTGCTGACCAATTTCTCGTAATAAACCCCTGGGAGGGTGGCTACGAACATTTCAACAAGCTCCCGTTCAACCATCGGCGGCTGAACCCTAGCTGCTAATTCACGCCATCGTTGGGCGTATTCCTTGAACCCTTCATTGTTCCTCTGTGACTGATTCTGCAGTTGGACCCGGTTCGGAGCCAAGTCACTGTTATATTGGTAGTGGTGCATGAATTCTTCAACAAGTTCCTTCCACGTGCGCACACTGGTAGGCTCCAGACTCATGTACCACTCCAAGGATGGCCCGAACAAGCTATCCTGAAAGAAGTGCATCAGCAACTTCTCGTCTTCGGAGTCAGAGGACATTTTCCGGTAGTATGATCTCAGATGGACGCGAGGGCAGGTGGTGCCCTTGTATTTTTCAAAGTCGGGTACCTTGAACTTGGGAGGCACCTTGAAATCAGCAATCAGTCCCAGCTTGGACATGTCAACACCCATGGTGTTCTGGTTCTCGAAATTCCTCATCTTGTCCTCGAGTGCCTTAAACCTCAGACGTGCTTCAGCAGTCAGCTCCCCTTCAGCACCTCTCTGTGAGAACACATTGTCTTGACGGTCTTCTAACCATGGCTGAGGCCCATACAGATTTCCAACACCCGCATTGCCGTTGCCCAGTCCAACATTGACATTAGCTTCAAAATTCCCATTACCGACGCCAGTCGTATTACCGTTGAGTCCCATGTTAGCGATTACATTGCCGTTGGCACTGCCATTCCCCCCGGTCACGGGGACGCCATTCTGAGGAGTTTCAACAGGTGGAGGGGTTGGCACAGTCCCACCATGGAGTACGCCATTGCTGTCAACCCTTGAAATCAGCGGTTGGACCAAAGTTCTGAGCTGATCCTGGACGTTGGCAACCACTTGCATGAGCTCCATGAAGCGATCCATCCTCTCTCGGAGTTCTTGAACATCAGTTTGTACTTCTTCCATAACTCTGGCTTGATTTGCTCTGGTCGGATAGCGGTGGATAGGTTTCTGATCAATCCTGGAACAACCTGAAACAACCTGTATACACAAAAGGGTTAGGAAAAACGACAAAGTGCTCGTTATGCATATGCTTAATGCAAATGCAAATGTGTGTCTGTGCGTTAGGGAGACATCCCCCGATCCTAGTGCCTGTGTGCCAGTGCTGATAATAAGAAGTCCGAGTCCAGTCATGGAAATAACATCTCATATATATAAAGAAGGCCCATCAAGGCGGTACATAACATCACTAAATACAAGCTGAATCAATAGCATGACCTCGAGCAACAAGCCTGGTGATGGTAAGCATACAACAATGATCACGACAAAAGGATTATAAATATAGTCAAGTACGGCCACGGGCGCGAAACTCTTCTAACAACCCCTTCGTTTCTGGATGATCAGGCCGAGTGAGCAACCCTTCGACGAGTAACTCCCTTTGTATAATGGTGTATTGAAGACCTTCAACCGAATCTTCCCATGCTCCTTCGCCGAAACAATCTTCTAACTTCTGCTTCTTGGATTCAAACGTCAGCTTGCGCTCCTTCAGGTTAGCAAGAGCCTTGTTGAGCTGGCCTTCAGCGGCATATCTGCGAGCGGTTTCTTCATCAAACCTCTTCTCACTAGCTTTCACCTGGGCTTTCAGCTTGGAGATCTGTTGCTTCAGCTTATCCTCCCGTTCTTTGCCGTTGTCTAGTGTGGCCTTCCAATGCTGATTGAACTTGGATATTCTCCGGTACGCTTCATCCAAGTGCTGCTTCTTAGTGGTCAGTACATCATTGAAAGCTTTGAAGTCTCGACCCAAATGCTCACGCTTGGCTATCTGCTTAGTCAGATCTGTCCCTAACTGGTTCACCAGCTCTGTCTGCCTCTTGAAGGAATGGACGGCTTCGCTTCTCTCGCTTCTGAGTTGAGCCAATTCTTTCTCCAGTTCTTCATTCTCCTTCTTCAGCTCATCTCTTTCAGCTAACACCTGGTTATGCTGCTGAATAGGCACGGTGGTAGGCTCTTCAATCACTGGAGGGCTTTCTGGCTTGGCAAGAGGAAACGACATCCCTATAGCACCTGCTCTGACTCTGATCCAAGTTACATATGGAGCGTAGGCTTGACTATTACTTTTTCCCAGCAACGGTTTTCCTCGCTTGCTGATACCATTCCAAGCGCGTTGAAGCTTAGATAACATATCCCCTTCTAGAAGACCAGTGAGGTACAGAGATTCCTGCACCTCTTCATCCTTCGGCGGAGCTCTCAAAGCATAAGCAAACTGTCGGACCAACAGAGATGGATTGTAGTTTATACAGCCCTTTCTGCCTATCAGAGGCACGTTCGGAAACCCACTGCAGCTGAAGATGATCTCGGTACCCAACCTATCTCTATCAAACCAGGCAATATCCTCCGCTGACAGACTCATCAAACGCTCAGACCACTCAGTTGTGGCTGCAGACGAAGCAAAGGGACCCTTCTTGGGTAGATGACTATCAAGCCATCTATAGAGCAGGGGTACACAGCATGAGACATTCTTACCCCTTCTGTTCTCATTTTTGTAGTGGACTGAATTGTAGACATCTCCTATCGAGGTAGGGACCGGATTCCCTGATGCAAAGATGTGAAATGCGTCGAAGTCTACAAAGTCAGGCATATTGGGGAACATAATGATGCCATATATGCACAGAGCGAGGATGGCGTTGAACACGGTCCAACATCCGTCTTTGGCGCACTGCTGAGCTTTTCCCACTAAGAAATGCAAGGGGAAACCGGGAACCTTGTTCCAACTAGACAAAACCAGCTCGGAGGCATCCAGATGAAGTGAGGGAGCTAGACTAGCCAGGTCAGGCTCAACATCCATATGGACAAAGGGCATCTGACTCTTGATAGGCACACCTAACAAATCAACATACTCTTCTAGTGTGGGTGCGAGAACAAAATCCTGGAAAGTAAAGCATCTCAACGGAGGATCGTAGAACTGCAGCAGGGCGTGCAACCCATTCAACTCAAACACAGAGGGTTTACGAACCAAACTGAGCAGTTTACCGTAAGACTTTCTGAATTCGTCTCTCACAGAATCATCTGCCAAAGCAATCAAACCAGTCAGCTGAACAGCATCAGGAGTGGGGAGTTTGTAAGCCACAGTCTTCCTCAGAGAACCCATGACAGCACAATAGAAGGCAAGAAAACCTGAATCGGGGGAAACGATACCTGCAACACAGACACACGTTAATGAAATGCAAATGAATATGCAAAACAATGCAAAATGCAATCATGCAGCAGGAGATCAAGACAACTGTGTTGTTGAAGAGATGAAGGTTCTGTATCAACAAATCCACAATACTGCTCTGTCAAGAACAACCATTATCTCTGATGAAAAAAACCCTGATATCGGACCATAAATTCTGCTCCGTCAAGAACACACATGTCTGAAGACAAGGACCTCTGATACAGGACCACAAATCTGCTATGTCAAGAACAGATACATCTCTGAGAATAAGGACCTCTGATACAGGACCACAAATCTGCTCTGTCAATAACAAATACATCTCTGAGAATAAGGACCTCTGATACAGGACCATAAATCTGCTCTGTCAAGAACACATACATCACTGAAGATAAGGACCTCGGATACCAACAAAACTGATTCTCTATCAAGAAAACCAGGTAGTCTGAAGGTTAAGGTTTCCTGCAACAAACCCAACCCTTCTCACAGCTATGGACCTAAACTGACACAAGTTCGGCATCCTATGCGGTCATCAGCTATCGCTTTCGCGAAAATAAGGTGCCGACAAAACAGAAGAGTCGCCACCTTTTGTTATTTATCCCTCGGAGCGGGAAAGGAAACGATCGGAGGCACAACTCTCAAGTTAGGAGGCACACAACCTTGGTTTCAACCACTCTCTCTGGGGATCTTTTAACTTCTCTGACAAGGATATCAACCCCTGAACACTTGAATAAGCCTCTTAGCTAGCTTCAAACTCTTGTGTAGCCCTTGATTGGTAATCATACCTCTTGATCTCCTGTACACATGTCAATGAAATGCAAATGATAATGCTAATGTGAATGAAATGAAACATAAGCTAGGTAAAGAAATGTTGGGCAAATTTTGGGGTGCAACAGCTGCCCCTATTCAAGCGGCTTGGACCTGACTGGGTGAGAAGCGAACGACTCTCAAACAATCAAGGTAAAAGACGGTTGAATACTAACAAACCCAGAAATTTGCCAACTGCACAAGTACACGGTACTCTGATGGGAACAAATCTTCGGAAACTGAAATATTAGCTGCACGACAACTAGGTGGGGAATTGGTCACACGGTAACCGGTGATACATGGCCGATCATGCCGTCAGGCATCAAGATTCCTCGGGACTCATCAGGCCAACAATCAAGTTAATCATGCCGTCGGGCATTCAAAGAAATTTCTTGGGCATCCGCCAGACCTCATCAGTAAGTCGGGGATGGAATTCTCAGTCAATCATGAACCGATTGGGGATATCCAAACTTCTGCCATCAGGCACTCCGCATCAGCTGAGAAAACTGCTTCGTCAATACGGTTGGACTTCAATCATCAAGTCTTCAAGGGAAGTTTCAGCTTCGCTATTCAGAAACCTGCTGGGGACGACGCATCTCCGTTGGGGATTCTGGAGAACTATCAAGTAACTCTGCCTCGGGGATCCAGAAATCATTCTGGGTGAGTCAACTCTGCTGATGACATCAAGAATCATCTTGAACAAATAACTCTGTGGGGACTTCAAGAATCATCCTGAACCAATAACTCTGCTGGAGATTTCAGGAATCATCCTGAGCAAACGCTCCGCCGGGGCTCTAGGCAACAACTTGAGTAACCCCCTCTGGAAATTTTACTGGGGATTTTAAGAATCATCTTAAGCAAACGACTTCGCTGGGGAGAATTCAAGAATCATCTTGGGCAAACGACTCTGCGGAGGAACACCTGCAAAACAAGAACGGTAACGACCTAGCTCATGTTTAGTATGCATATGCTTTGATAACGGCGCAATGCTCCACACGGTCGGAATGCTACGCGTTTAGGATAAATGCTATGCAATCATGCAAAATGCTGTGATCCCGTCGGTGAAATAAATGCCGAAGGGAGAATCCTCCTATCAAGGAGAAAGAAACACTCTGGTGGAGGGGAGGAATCATCCTGCCGAGGAGAAAGAAGTCACCCCAATCTCAATTGGACTCCGCATGGGGACGCAAACTTCAGTTGACTGCTGCAGGGGAACGAAGCTCTACGAGAACCTGGACCTGCTGAGGAAAGCGATGTCAATCGCGGAAATAAACTGCGCGGCCTTCGCGACTACTTCCCTGGAGGCAACGACTCCGGCGGGGAGATACAGCATCAACTATTCAACACTCTACTGGGGCAAACCACTCATGGCCCAAACGGCCTCTAAGGACTCGGCTCCCTTGGGGAACTGCAAACTCGGCTGGGGAAGGAAGGAATCATCCTGCCTACTGGGGAGAGTACGACTCTTTGGGGAATTTCAATTCCGCTGGAGACATCAGTCTTGAACTTCCGATTGCTACACACTCCAGTGTATGACTCAGCTGGGGAGATGACATTCCTTCAGGATGTATCTGATTGGGGAGAGAATCTTCTCTGCCTCAGGAAACACATCAATGCTTACGATCTCATGTTCAGACTCTGCAGGGAGAGGCTGCTGAACTTTGCTGGAGAAGGAGGAATCATCCTGCTTGGGGATGCGCACGGCGCACTGTCTGGTATATGCTACACCTGCAACAACACAAATAAACAGACAAGATACCCTTCTCAAAGGGACCTATCAAGGTTATCATCTTGTGACAATGTTCGAGTAATTCATTGTTTCAACAATCAGTGGCCTAGGCCAGTAAGTTTATGTATGCGCATTTTAACAAAAACATTGGCGTTCTTTTTCGCAAACAAAACAGATAGATGCTAAACAGACAGATAGAATTACTGATGCAAGCTCCTGGAATGAGGAAGCCGCGCAAAAATAAAACATAAATATACATCAGTATATAGACATGTCGGCAATGAGGCGTAGACGAACACCATGAGTTGATCCCTCTATGACCCACTCGACTTCGATACTTCTCCGAGGCTTCAGCTTCAGAAGAGATTGATTCAGATAAACGACCCTCAGGTCCTCCAAACCACTAAACAATGAAAGTCCACACGCGGAACGCAGTCATTTGCTTTTTCAAATCCCTAACTTTTGCCTGAATCGCCCTTCCGGGTTTTCGATTCACCGGGATACCCTTTTTTGCCAAAGTCGCCCATCCGGGTTTTCGACTTTGCGGGTGTACATTTTTTTTCAATTTATATCCCTAATTTTTGCCCGAACCTTTTTCTTTTTTTTATGGTTCGCCGGGATGCCCCATTTTTGCCTGGATATTCTTTTTCTTTCCAGCGGGTCATTCTTTAAGCAAAGTATTTTTTAACTGCGTCCGCGTTCACCGGGGATGCAAAATCTTCACCATCCATCGTGGATAACAACAAAGCTCCTCCCGAGAAGACCTTGCTGACGATGTACGGACCTTCGTAATTGGGAGTCCACTTGCCCCGATGATCGGAGTGTGGAGGAAGAATCTTCTTCAGGACGAGATCACCCGTCTGAAAGCTTCTAGGACGCACCTTCTTATCATAAGCTTTCTTCATTCGGCTTTGGTACAGACGACCATGTGCAATCGATGCTAATCTCTTCTCGTCCATCAGGCTATGTTTTAGTCGGTTCTTAATCCATTTTGCCTCGTCGAGTTTCACGTCAACCAAAACTCGCAAAGAAGGGATCTCCACTTTTAACGGTAGGACAACTTCCATACCGTACACCAAGGAGAAAGGAGTTGCCCCGGTTGACGTACGTACCGTCGTACGATAATCGTGCAATGCGAATGGCAACATCTCGTGCCAATCCTTGTAGGTCACTACCATCTTCTGAACAATCTTCTTGATGTTCTTATTGGCTGCTTCAACGGCGCCATTCATCTTCAGCCGGTAAGGAGATGAGTCGTGGTGTTCAATCTTGAAACTCTGGCACAACTTCTTCATCATCTTGTTATTCAGATTCGAACCATTATCGGTAATGATCCGCTCGGGAATTCCGTAACGACAGATGATGTCCCTCTTTATGAATTTAGCCACCACCTGCTTGGTCACATTAGCATATGAGGCTGCCTCCACCCACTTGGTGAAGTAGTCGATAGCTACTAGAATGAAGCGATGACCGTTAGATGCGGTGGGCTCGATCTTGCCTATCATGTCGATGCCCCACATGGAGAATGGCCACGGGGAGGACATGACATTTAACATGCACGACGGCACATGAACTTTATCAGCATAAATCTGGCATTTATGACATCTCTTCGCCAATTTAAAGCAATCCGATTCCATCGTCAGCCAGTAGTATCCTGCTCTCAGGATCTTTCTCGTCATAGCATACCCGCCGGTGTGCGTACCAAATGTGCCTTCATGGACTTCTTCCATGAGAAAACTCGCTTCTTTCTCATCTACACATCTAAGTAGCACGAGATCATGGTTTCTTTTATACAAAACTCCATCAGGATTGAGATAGAAATTTCCAGCCATCCTCCTCAGAGTCTTCTTATCCTGGGTTGACGCTCCCGCAGGATACTCCTTAGTCATAAGGAAGTTCTGGATGTCATGGAACCATGGCTTGCCGTCGGAGGCTTCCTCGATTGCAAAAACGAACGCAGGTCTATCAAGACGAGAAAGGACAATCCTTAGAGCTTCATTCCAAAAATTGACTTTATACATCGAAGCCAACGTGGCTAAGGCATCAACCATCTGATTTTCAGCCCTGGGCACATGATGGAGCTCCACTTGATCAAAGAACGGAAGTAGCCTTCTGGCATAGTTCATGTACGACACCAAATTCGATTGACGAGTCTCCCACTCCCCTTTAATCTGGTTAATCACAAGCGCCGAGTCACCATATACGTCTAGGTTCTTAATTCTCAAATCAATTGCTTCTTCCAAACCCATGATGCATGCTTCATACTCCGCTTCGTTATTGGTGACCGGAAACGTCAGTCTCGCAGTAAACGGGATGTGGGATCCATGGGGAGTCGTGTTGATTGCCCCGATACCACTTCTATAAGAATTAACCGCCCCGTCGAATATCAATTTCCACTGGGATTTCCTATCTGGCCCCTCGTCGGGCAACGGTTCATCGCAATCCTTTGCTTTGAGAAACATGATATCCTCATCAGGGAATTCAAATTTCATCGGCTGGTAATCCTTGATCGGCAGTTCGGCCAGGTATTCAGACAATACGCTACCCTTGATGGCGTTCTGGGAAACGTACTGAATATCATATTCTGTCAACACCATTTTCCATCTGGCAATCCTGCCCAAAAGCGCTTGCTTCTCGAAGACGTACTTGATCGGATCTATCTTCGAAATTAGCATGGTTGTGTGATTGAGCATGTACTATCGTAAACGTTTGGCAGCCCAGGCTAGTGCACAACACGTCTTCTCCAGCATCAAGTAACGAGATTCACAATCTGTGAACTTTTTACTCAAGTAGTAAATGGCATGCTCCTTTCTGCCCGTCTCGTCGTGCTGACCGAGAACACACCCCATACTATTCTGAAGAACTGTAAAGTACATGATTAAGGGTCGTCGAGCCACTGGGGGTATCAAGATTAGAGGTTCCTGTAGATACTGTTTTATCTTATCAAATGCCTTCTGGCAATCCTCGTTCCAGATAATCGCTTGATCTTTCTTTAGCAGTTTGAACATCGGTTCACATGTGGCCGTGAGCTGAGAGATAAACCTTGCAATATAGTTTATTCTGCCCAGGAAACCACGAACTTGTTTTTTTGTTTTTGGCGCTGGCATCTCTTGTATTGCTTTAATCTTTGCAGGATCAACCTCGATGCCTCTTTCACTCACGATAAACCCCAGTAGCTTTTCGGACCGTACTCCAAAAGTACACTTGTTAGGATTCAGCCTCAACCTGAACTTCCTAAGCCTCTCAAAAAGCTTCAGCAAATTGACCAGATGTCCCTCCTCTGTTTGGGACTTCGCAATCATGTCATCAACATAGACTTCAATCTCTTGATGAATCATATCATGAAACAAAGTAACCATTGCTCGTTGGTAAGTGGCCCCTGCGTTCTTCAGACCGAAAGGCATTACCATGTAGCAAAATGTTCCCCAAGGAGTAATAAACGTAGTTTTCTCCATGTCCTCCGGCGCCATCTTGATCTGATTGTAACCGGAGAAGCCATCCATGAACGAAAATACGGAGAACGGAGCTGTATTGTCGACCAACACATCAATATGAGGCAGCGGGAAATCATCTTTAGGGCTCGCCCTATTCAAATCCCGATAATCGACGCACATTCGCACCTTACCGTCCTTCTTCGGTACAGGCACTATGTTGGCGACCCACAGAGGGTAAGTAGTGACCGCTAAAAAGCCAGCATCAAGCTGCTTTTGCACCTCTTCTTTGATCTTAACGGCCATATCTGGTCGCGTCCTCCTAAGCTTCTGCTTAACGGGAGGACAACCTTCTCGCAGCGGCAAGTGGTGGACCACGATGTCAGTATCAAGTCCGGACATATCTTCGTATGACCAAGCAAAGACGTCACTATACTCACTTAGCATCTCGACCAATCTCTGCTTGACATCACTCTGAAATGCAGCCCCTATCCTGACGTTCCTGACTAGTTCTTCAGAACCCAGATTCACAATTTCGATCTCTTCCTCTTGAGGCAGAATAACTTTCTCTTCTTGTTTCAACAAGCGGGCCAACTCTTCGGGAAGGTCTTCGTCTTCATCAATCTCTTCTCCGGCTTGATAGATCGGGCAATCGAAGTCGAAGTGAGTCGTAGAAGGTCTAGAGTCGATGTCATTTATTATGTGGATCCTGCAATAACAAGGGTTAAGCTTAAAACAAGGATATGCAGGTTAGCACAAACCTCATTGCCATTTTATTGTTTTTCAACACAAATATAAAACAGGAATAACAAAGATCACAACATTTGAATACGAAGAAAAACGCCTTTTGATTTATTGATAAAATGCATGTACATAATCAAACAAGGCCCTGACAATAAAACCACTATGCCCCGGGTAGGACATAGGGTTGTACAATGATTGGAAAAAGTAAATCATTACTCTTCGCTTGTCATCTGGATGATATCCTTGACGGACCAATTGTTGAGGTTCTCGCCTGGCTTGCTTGGCTGGATCCAAGAGTCTAAGTCACAGTCGCTATCTCCGCTGTCTTCAGACACCGCGTTGACGCTTTTAAATATCACCCCGCCACTGGTAAACTGGATCGCCCTTTACCTCGCGACGCACTGCTAGAAGAGGAGGCTTCAGCTCCAGGAGAATATCCCAACCCAAACTTGTCTTGCTTGTTAGGTATCTCCAAAATTCGTCCCTAGCCTGGGGTAGACCCGGCTTGAACAACGGCCCAGGATTCCTTGAAGGAAGAGAGAGTCATCTCTGGATTTTCAGTGACTACAGGAGCTACGTCCTTGACTTTAACAGCTTCGAACGCTTGGCATAGGGTTTCGTGGATTTCCTTGTCCATCTCAACATACTTGAAGGACGACAAATGGCTCACCATTATGTCTTCCTCGCCACATACAGTCACAATGCTTCCTCCGACAGGGTACTTGAGTTTCTGGTGCAACGTGGAGGTCACGGCACCTGCGGAATGGATCCATGGTCGGCCCAAGAGACAGCTGTAGGCAGGCATGATGTCCATAATGTAAAATATCGCGTCGAATGTTTCCGGCCCGACTTGGATTGGCAACGTCACCTCCCCGAAAACATGGCGTTTGGTTCCATCGAACGCTTTCACAACCAGATCACTGGGTGTGCAAATCACTCCGCGAGTATCTAACTTCATTAATGCCTTCTTCAGAAGAACATTGAGCGACGACCCCGTGTCTACCAACACGTGAGACATAATCGTTCCTCTACACTCTATCGAGATGTGCAGGGCGTTATTGTGATTCCTTCCCTTTGGCGTCAACTCTAGGTCAGTGAATCCTAACCTATTTCCAGCATTCACGTGGGCTACGACCCCTTCCAACTGGTTGATCGATATTTCCTGCGGTACGTACGCGGCATTTAACACCTTCAGCAGCGCGTTGCGGTGTGCCTCAGAACACAGCAACAAATTCAGGATGGAAATCTTCGAGGGTGTCTGATGGAGATGATCCACGATCTTGTAGTCACTCTTTTTAATCAACCTCATAAATTCCTCGGCGTCTTTAACGAGTAAGTCTTTTTCTGCCCCACGCGGGATCTCTTCAACGACTTTACTTTTCCCTTTATTGGTTGCATCAGCTCTATCCGCTTTGTCCGCCACGACCTCAGGTGGCGCAAACACTCTCCCGCTGCGAGTAATTCCGCTGATTCCCACAAGGATCTCCTTAGACGACCCAAACGGTTCTAGTTCCAACTTCTGTCTGTTGCAGTAGACCTCAGCCCCATAATGCCATGGGACAGCATTAGTGCTTTCGAAGGGTATCGGCCCAGCTTTGGTGATGGTAATCATGGGCGGTTTGGGTGCAGAAATAGTTATCGTCTGGCGAGGGATGGTGATGGTGGCAACCTCATCATCTTGCTTCAGCATTACCTCTCCCGACCCATATTCGGCCCTCCAGCTAAACTGTAAAATCGCTTCAGTCATCAGACTTTGAATTCCTTCTATCAACTGTTCACATCCATCAGGACTTGTCGCACAGCCCATACACAGCTCCCCGCAACTTGGAAAGAAACCTCTTTTTAGCAGCTTAGCTTTAACGAAGCTAAGTGGTGTCTTCAGATCTCTGACGTCAGTCAACACATCCAAGTTCTCGTCTTCAATAATGGCGTTTACTCCACCTCCCCTATGGTTCGGCATAGGGTTCTTCGTGACATTTGGCACATTATCTGAGAAGTTGATGATCTTAGCGTCCACCATGTCCTGCACCTTGTGCTTGAAGGCTTTGCAATTCTCTATTGTGTGGCCTGGTGCCCCTGAGTGAAACTCACAAGTTTCATTCGCATCATAACCTGGCGGAGGTGCCCCTGTCAAGGGAGCCAAGGTTCTCTTCTGGATCAACTGTAGCTGAAGCAAAGTCTGCAATAGTTACGCGTACGACATGGGCGGTGTCTCGAGGTGACGACTCGACAGAGGTGCCCTGTTCTGATACTTTCTGTACCCTTGTTGATTCGGTTGTTGCTGCTGCTGCGGCTGCCGCTGCTGTGGCTGTGGGACTGCCGGGATAGTTATGTTGGCCACCTGCTGGTGAGGGCCTTTACCCTTCCTTCGAGCGTTGGTCACGACGCTCGTTTCTCCTTCCCTCCTTTTGCCGCCATAAGGTTTCTTTTCGCCTCCTCCAGCTGAGGATGAATCACCTTGAATTTTCCCCAGTTTGATCCCATTTTCGATATGCTCACCCGTGATGATGAGATCTGAGAAGGTTCCAGACATACCGCTGACCAATTTCTCATAATAAACCCCTGGGAGGGTGGCTACAAACATCTGCACAAGCTCACGTTCAACCATCGGCGGCTGAACCCTGGCTGCCAATTCACGCCACCGCTGGGCGTATTCCTTGAACCCTTCGTTGTTCCTTTGCGACAGATTCTGCAGTTGGACTCGGTTCGGGGCCAAGTCGCTATTGTATTGGTAGAGGTGCACAAATGCTTCATCAAGGTCCTTCCATGTGCGCACACTGGTAGGTTCCAGACTCATGTACCATTCGAGGGATGGTCCGGACAGACTGTCCTGAAAGAAGTGCATCAGCAACTTCTCGTCCTTGGAATGAGCTGACATTTTCCGGTAGTATGATCTTAGATGGACGCGAGGGAAAGTGGTGCCCTTGTACTTTTAAACGTCAGGTACCTTGAACTTGGGACGCACCTTGAAATCAGCAATCAGTCCCAACTTGGACATATCAACACCCAGGGTGTTCTGGTTCTCGATATTTCTCATCTTGTCCTCGAGTGCCTTGAACCTTAGACGTGCTTCAGCAGTCAGTTCCCCTTCAGCACCTCTCTGAGAGAACACAGCGTGTTGACGGTCTTCTAACCATGGCTGAGGCCCGAACAGATTCCCAACACCTGCATTGCTGTTGCCCAGCCCAACATTGACATTAGCTTCGAAATTCCCATTACCGACGCCCGTCGTATTGCCGTTGAGTCCCATGTTAGCTATTACATTGCCATTGGCACTTCCGTTCCCCCCGGTCACGGGGACGCCATTCTGAGGAGTTTCAACTGGTGAAGGGGTAGGCACAGTCCCACCATGGAGTACGCCATTGCTATCTGTCGCTTCCGCAAAAATAAGGTGCCGGCAAAACGATCGGAAAAACCTGATGAAAAGGTATAAGACAAGGTCGTCGCAACCATTGTCTGGGTTTGGGAGTCGGTTACGCAAGGGGAAGGTATTAGCACCCCTCACGTCCATCGTACTCGACGGGATCCACGCTTATTGTGTTTATATGACGGGTTGGTTTTATCTATCTACCTATCAAGGCTGGTCTGAAAAGAAAAGAAAATGACTCGGCAAAGCGTCGCGCTTTATGCCTACGTATTCTCATCAGAGAATGAGAAATCAGAGTCAACGTAGTTCGACTAGCTACGGGTTACGGGGAAGGTGGCTCGTCAATACATCAGTATTGTGCCTACATACTCTCAACAGGCTTGAGAGATCAGAGCTTACATAGTTCGGGATAATACGGATTACGGGGTTTCAGATTCATCTGTTTTATCGAATAGGGTTAACAAACAGTTCTAGCAGTTGGATGTACGCAGCTTGACCCTTGGAGACTTAGGCGTTACCGTTTGCGGTAGAACTGAGAGTTAATGACACCCTTTTCTTTAGAAAAAGCTTCCTTCGACTTATGGGCCCACGAGGCAAAAAGGTTTGAAGTTCGTTTTCTGTCTTTTACGGAAGAACTGTTTTTTAGGGTGTTTGCAATTTCAATCGCACTAAAGACTATGACCTGAGAGTGAATGCGTCGCATGTCACCCAAAGGGTACCATGCTAAACATCCAGACTGTTGAAAAGAAGCTCTCCAACAATCCTTTCTCAGATAGCTTAAGGCTCGTAACGTACGAAAGAAATCATTCATGATTACTGTATTTTAAGTTGTTTGAGATGAGAAGAGAACAGGCTCAACTAAAGGGAGACTATCAAGTCCTAGTGTTATCATGCCAAGGATTCATCCTATAGTTGAGGTTTGACACAGGGAACTCCTAGAAGTTATCATGCATAGGTTTCAACCTAAAGTTCTATCCTCACTTCCTTATCAAAGGAAGTGGGAGTCCTAAGGGATCATATCAATGATAAACAGACACAGATAAAGCATCAGCTTAAACAGTAAACAGATAAACAGTAAACAGTAAACAGCAAAATGCATGCAATGCAAGTGAGGGAGGAAATGTGTGTGGGGCAGCAGCCTCCACAAGCTCATCTCAACCTCAAGCCAGATATGAGTAACTGCAATCATACAGGAAATGACATGCTATCAAGAAAAATGTAAGAGATTGTAATCATACAGAAGAAAACAAAATGCTGACAAGCAAAGTAAACCACGTGGGCAAGGGAGCTGGGCTCTACTGAATACCTGCAAGCAAAGCCATATAGTAAAAATACAAGCAGAGGGAGCAACTCAACCTCTAGTGCAATCATGCTCCTAATTAAAGTTAGTCTAATCATGGACTTATTCTAATGCATCAAACAAGTCAAACAAAACACATCAGCACAGAAAAGAAAACAGACAAGAAAGCAGACAGATCAACCCCTCTCTTCCCACTCCAAGCTTCAGCTCTTCTGACAGCAACCCAGTCTTCAGACTTCAATCACCTTTCAAGGTTATCATCTTTCATGACAAATATCAATTTGCTTCTCCAGGTTTCAACCCATCAACATAAGTGTCAGCTTAATCTTCTTCTTCAAGCTTCAGCTTTCCAGTCAATTCCACCTTCAGGCTTCACTCTTAACTACAAGCATCAACTTGATTCCTTCAGGTCCTCAATGCCTCAATGCAAGTGTCAACTTATCCTTTAGTCCTCAAGCCTCAGCTCTACACTCAATCTCAACTTAATCCTCAAGTAAGTATCAACTCAGTCTTCAAGCTTCAGCTCTCTTTGCTTCACCAGTATCAACTAGCTTCTCTTCACCTACAAGCTTCAGCTTCTCAGAGTAGTCTTCAATCACATGGAAGTGTCACCTTCACTATTCACTTTTCTTTCAAGCCTCAGTTCATCACTCAATCTCCCTTGGGTCTTCAAGTATCATCTTGCTCTTCTTGCTCTTCAAGCTTCAGCTACAATGGCAATGCTCAAGGAAACATCCTCTTCCACACTCTTCAATGAAGTCCTCATCTTCAAACTCAAGACCAACATATTTCAAGATACTCAAACCAGAAGACCATTGATTTAACAGAATGAGTGGAAATGATAAACAGCTTATTGACAACCAAAGGAAGCCTGTAAGGGTTCACCATTATGAGAGACTGGTTCCCTCAAAGTTCTACTTCCCAGATAAAGCCACTCATCCCTCCAAAGGAGAGATGTGAATATCTGAGAAGGACTTTTAGTCATTGGGAGGAATGGAAGCACAAGATGCTTTCCATATTTGTGAAAGAAATCATCCTAACTACAAGGCTCTCCCTATGTCCTATCTCCTAATCTTCATCAGACACCTTCAGGCTCAAGCAAATCCAAAGCTCCAAGCAACTTCAAGCATCCTCCTCTTGTCTTCAACTTGTCCTCAACTTCAACCAAAGGCAAACCAAACACAAACCCTAATCTAAGGGAACTAGATGAGTTAAACTAGTTGAATTAGTAAGTTAGGATCACCTAAAACCTAGTACTAAAGTTAGTCCTAAATAAAATACTAAAATCAATTGTAAAATCTTACAAAAATTACTATGGGAACCTAGGTCAATCATGACTCTATCACATTAGTTTCAAAGATCAAACCATCAAATTGGACCTAGAACTAAATCCTACATTCTAAGGCATCAACCTAAAACCCTAAAAAGGAAGCATCTAAACATCAATCTACAAAGCACACCTATTTTCATCACAAAAATGTGAGAAAAATGCTATGGGATCATACATGTCTAGCCTAATCACACACAAAAAATTAAGCCAAGAATCATCACCATGAGATCAAACAAAATTCCACAAAAATGTGCATCAAACATTACCATTTTAATATCAATTAAAATACAAAATTCCAATTAAATCAGAAATTATATGAAATGAAAATATTTTTTCTCTAAAAAATAATAGACTCAATCATGATTAATATGCAAAACGAATGGGTTTGATTGGATTAATACTCAATTTATTATGAATTTTACAAAAACCATGAATTAAATGGAAATTAAATGAAAATCAAATGAAATAACCAAACACACGGTGCAGGAAGTAAACATTTTCAGTTAAAAACATGGATTGGGCTCGCTGGGGGGTGTGGATAACATTCAGATTACTAAGCCCAAAGCACCAAATAAATGAAACGCAGCGTTTCCTTCAGAAACCCTTCACAACTCAGAATTAAAACGTGGCCCTTGGATCTTCTCCCAGTCAATGGTCAATCCATCATCCAATGGTGAGAACTTCATCTTCTTCATTTCAAACATCTGAACTTCGCGCCCAGCTCCGGCCACTGCCGGTGGAGCTCCGGTCGTCCCCTTCAACCCTAGTTCTTCCTAGAGGCCTCCAATCCAAGAGGTCAAAACATGAAACACACTCCAAATCTTACCACGAACTCAATCATGCCCATAGTTTCCTCTGAAACCCCAAGAATCAACATCTCCCAATCTCAACCGAAAATGGTGATCTTCCTATTTTGTCTCTAATTCAGCAATTAACCATCTGGAATCCCTCCTAGGCCATTCTACAACTAATCTAGCACCTTAATTCAACCTAGTTCTACCTAAATCATGCTATAGGAAGAAGATTACCAACCTGGAAATTCTTGAATAACAGATGCACCAAATCTTCTCTTCAAGCCCTCAAATCTTCTGGACACGATCACTGAACCTCCTTCTTGCTTCTGTATGCAAAAGATTCAATGGAAAGGGCTTCAATCTTGAAACACGATGCTGAGTTGCAGGTGCTGAAAATCACTTGATCCCACACGATCTAGCCACCAATTCTTCTTGGAAATGGTCTGGAATCAATCCTTGAAACTCATGGAAGAGGAATCAATCAAGAAAATGGAAGGAAATGGAGGAATTTGGTGAAACCGATTGCACTTGCAAGCTATGAAAACGCAATCTCAAACTATGCTCAAACCTTCAATGATCACCAACCTCTGCCATGGATCCATTCTACTCAATATATAGATGAAGTTTGGATGATCTAGAACCCTCTAGATCCTTCAAATGAGATTTTACACATCTCATGTCATGAGATTTTGAATCACTTATCATGCCATGCTCAATTCTGTTTGCAGCTTGAAATTCATCTCAATCTCCTTCAAGTTCTCCCCTAGTGACATTTTGGAAGGGTTTAGCTTGCCAAGTTCCTTGCCCATGCCTCAATTTTAAGTTATGCACATGTTACTCTATATGCAAGCAAGTGTTTTTCAAAGCAAGTCCATGAATTGAATCTCAAATCAAAAATGTGGCTAAACCATTGTTTCTAAAATGTTTTCTAGAGTCAAATTGATATATTACATGCCATGGTTTGGATGTGTAGGTTGAAAATATCAATTTCCAACTTTGGTTTATTTAACTTATGCCCTTATTTTAGGTCATTTTTGCAAATTTGAGCTACAAGCCTTTTCAACATCTCATGACCTCCTTAATAGCCTTAAAACATCATTTTAAGCAATTTTTATGTTGAAGATTTTTCCATTTGAAGCTTGGAAATAGGAGTTATGGCCTTATGCTTGCAATGACATGTAATGTCCAAATGACCAAAATGCCCTTGACTTGTCAAAGCCATAACGTGAGTTCTACAAATCCTATCAAGGACTTCTACTACTCTCTAGAAAGCTAAGAAGATAAGGAACAACATTCATGTTTACCAAAAGTTCATAGGAATCATCCTTCTTGGGCAAAAGTTTGATGCAAGTTGGGTGACTTTCAAGACCCCAGATTCACATGCCTCAGATGACCTGTAACTTGTCAAAGTCATAACTTGAGCTCTACAAATCCTATCAAGGACTTCTAGTACTAAAATTAAATCTAAGACCAAGCTCTACAACATTCATGTTGGGGGCAAGATGAGATGAACATCACATCTTGAGATAAACTGCCTTGAAGATAGGGGTCAAGCTAGGGGATTTTACACTGTCAAGCCTTAGAAACCCTAGCTTGAAACTTCTCAAACTCTTCAATCATGATGAGTTGACCTTGGAATCATCCTTATAACATCTCAATGAATCAATCCATGATCACATGGCCCTTAGATTAGGTCTCAACCCTCTCCAAATCATCAGTTGACCTAGGGTTGACCCAGTCAAACCCTAATTATACCACTCATGGCTGAGTCTTCTTAATCTTGTACAATGACCTATCTAGGCTTCATGATGTCTTTCAAGATATCTCATAAGCTCTCTCAAGTATTTAAGTCTACATTCATGGCTTCAGAATCATCTGAGGAGCTCCCATAACTCTCAAGTTAGGAGACACCCTTTTAGTTTCAACCACTCTCTCTGAGGACCTTCTGACTCCTCTGACAAAGATATCAACCTTTGAACACTTGAATAACCTTCTTGGCTAGCTTCATACTCTTGTGTAGCTCTTGATTGGTAGTCATACCTGTTGATCTCCTGCATACATGTCAATGAAATGCAAATGATAATGCTAATGTGAATGAAATGAAACATAAGCTAGGTGAAGAGATGTTGGTCAAATTTTGGGGTGCAACACTATCGACCCTTGAAATCAAAGGTTGAACCAAGGTCCTGAGCTGATCCTGGCCATTGGAGACCGCTTGCATGAGCTCCATGAAGCGGTCCATTCTTTCGCGGAGTTCTTGAACATCAGTTTGCACTTGCTCCATGATTCTGGTTTGATTAGCTCTGGTCGGATAGCGGTGGATAGGTCTCTGATCAATCCTGGAACAACTTGAAAGAACCTGTAAACACAAAAGGGTTATGCGAATGCTTCATGCAAATGCAAACATGTGTCTGTGCGTTAGGGAGATTTCCCCCGATCCTAGTGCCTGCGTGCCAGTGCTGATAATACGAAGTCCGAGTCCAGTCATGGAAATAAAATCTCATATATGAAGAAAGCCCATCAAGGCATTACACAACGTCGGTGAGTACAAGATGAATCAACAGCATGACCCCAGCCAACAAGCCTGGTGATGGTCAGCATACAACAATGATCAAACAAAAGGAATACAAATATTCAAGCACAGCCACGGGCGCGAAACTCTTCTAACAATCCCTTAGTTTCTGGATGATCAGGCCGAGTGAGTAACCCTTTAACGAGTAACTCCCTCTGCATAATGGTGTATTGAAGACCTTCGACCGAATCTTCCCATGCTCCTTCGCTGAAACAATCTTCTAGCTTCTGCTTCTTGGATTCAAACGTCAGTTTGCTCTCCTTCAGGTTAGTAAGAGCCCTGTTGAGCTGGCCTTTGGCGGCATATCTGCGAGCGGTTTCTTCATCAAACCTCTTCTCACTAGCCTTCACCTGGGCTTTCAGCTTGGAGATCTGTTGCATCAGCTTATCCTCCTGTTCCTTCCTGTTGGCTAGGGAGGCCTTCCAGTGCTGGTTAAACTTGGATATCCTCCGATACGCTTCGTCCAAGTGCTGCTTCTTAGTGGCCAGTACATCATTGACAGCTTTGAAGTCTCGACCCATGTGCTCGCGCTCAGCTATCTGCTTAGTCAAATTTGTCCCCAGCTGGTTCACCAGCTCTGTCTGCCTCTTGAAGGAATGAACGGCTTTGTTTCTCTCGCTCCTGAGTTGAAACAATTCTTTCTCCAATTCTTCATTTGCCTTCTTCAATTCATCTTGCTCAGCTAACACCCGATCATGCTGCTGAATAGGCACAGTGGTAGGCTCTCCAATCATTGGAGGGCTTTCTGGCTTGGCAGGACTAAACAGCATCCCTATAGCATCTGCTCTGGCTCTGATCCAAGTCACATATGGAGCGTAGGCTTGGCTATTACTTTTCCCCAATAATGGTTTCCCCCTCTTACTGATACCATTCCAAGCGCGCTGAAGCTTAGATAACATATCCCCCTCTAGAAGACCAGTGAGGTACAGAGATTCCTGCACCTCTTCATCCTTCGGAGGAGCTCTCAAAGCATACGCGAACTGTCGGACTAGCAAAGACGGATTATAGTTTATGCAGCCCTTCCTGCCTATCAGAGGCACGTTCGGAAACCCGCTGCAGCTAAAGATGATATCGGTACCCAACCTATCTCTGTCAAACCAGTCAATATCCTCCGTTGATAGACTCATCAAACGCTCGGACCACTCAGCTGTGTCTGCAGACAAAACAAAGGGACCCCTCTTGGGCAGATGACTATCAAGCCATTTATAAAGCAGGGGCACACAGCACGAGACATTCTTACCCCTCCTGTTCTCGTTTTTGTAGTGGATGGAATGGTAGACATCTCCTATCAAGGTAGGGACTGGATTCCCTGATGCAAAGATGCGGAAGGCATCGAAGTCCACAAAGTCGGGCATATTGGGGAACAGAATGATGCCATATATGCACAGAGCAAGAATGGCGTTGAACACGACACAACATCCGTCTTTGGCGCACTGCTGAGCCTTTCCCACTAAGAACTGCAAGGAGAAACCGGGAACCTTGTTCCAACTAGACAACACCAACTCGAACGCATCCAGATGAAGTGAAGGAGCTAGACTAGCTAGATCAGGCTCAGCATCCATATGAACAAAGGGCATCTGCCTCTTGATAGGCACACCTAACAAATCAGCATATTCCTCTAGCGTGGGTGCGAGAACAAAGTCCTGGAAAGTAAAGCATCCCAACGGAGGATCGTAGAGCTGCAGCAGAGCATGCAACCCATTCAACTCGAACGCAGAAGGTTTACGAACCAAACTGAGCAATTTGCCGTAAGTTTTTCTGAACTCATCTCTCACAGAATCATCTGCTAAAGCAATCAAACCAGTCAGCTGAACCACATCAGGGGCAGGGAGCTTGTAAGCCACGGTCTTCCTCAGAGAACCCATAACAATACAGTAGAAGGCCAGAAATCCTGAATCGGGGGAAACAGTACCTGCAACACAGACACACATTAATGAAATGCAAATGAGTATGCAAAGCAATGTAAAATGCAATCATGCAGCAGGAGATCAAGGCAACTGTGCTGTGGAGATTCTGTATCAACAAAACCATGATGCTGCTCTGTCAAGAACAACCACTATGTCTGATAATAAGAAAACCCTGGTACCAGACCACAAATCTGCTCTGTCAAGAACACACACACATAGGACCATAAATCTGCTCCGTCAAGAACAAACATCTGATACAGGACCTCTGATACAGGACCAAAATTCTGCTCTGTCAAGAACAAACATCTGATAATAAGGACCTCTGATACAGGACCAAAATTCTGCTATGTCAAGAACAACCATCTGATAATAAGGACCTCTGATGCAGGACCATAAATCTGCTCTGTCAAGAACACACATCTGATAATAAGGACCTCTGATACAGGACCATAAATCTGCTCTGTCAAGAACAACCATACATCTGCTGATGAGACCCTCTGATCCCAATCATAAACCTGCTCTATCAAGAACAAATACACATCTCTGAATATAAGGTCCTCCGATACAGGACCAAAAATTCTGCTCTGCTCTATCAAGAACAAATACACATCTCTGAATATAAGGTCCTCTGATACAGGACCAAAAACTCTGCTATGTCAAGAACAAACATACATCTGCTGGTGAGATCCTCTGATCCCATAAATCTGTTCTATCAAGAACAAACACATCTGATGATGAGAACCTCCGGTACCAACAAAACTGATTCACTATCAAGAAAACCCGGTAGTCTGAAGGTTAAAGTTTCCTGCAACAAACCCAACCCTGCTCACAGGTATGGACCTAAACTGACACAAGTTCGGCATCCTATGCGGTCATCAGCGTCACAGACATTCAAGAGGGGTGATACGATACCCAGAAGGTGTGGCATCACCAGCTCATGAAGCGGCCTCACTCGGATGAATCCCAAATGATCGGTCCCCAGAGTCGACAATCCTCCAAACCAACAACCCCCTCAACCCAAAGGGTTGAAAAAGAAGTCAACCGGGAGAACCTCGTCTGAGCGTGGATTTCATGAGACACTAGTGCCTGCCAAGCAAGCACGCGCCCACTAATTTCCACAACTAATGCTATGTTCACTCAAGCCTGGGTCTGGCTTCTCACTCATCAGAATGCCCCTCCCACAACAACACAGATAATCATATCATACTAAAAATAAAGTGCGGGAAATAAAATGCGATAAATAAATACAACCCAACGAGTAATCATACAAGCGCTAGGATTGACTCGCATAGGGAACCAGAGAACCAAAGATTCTGGGTTCGATCCCCAGCAGAGTCGCCAGCTGTCGCTTTCGCGAAAATAAGGTGCCAGCAGAACAGAAGAGTCGCCACCTTTCGTTATTTATCCCTCGGAGCGGGAAAGGAAACGATCGGAAAAACCTGACGAAAAGGGTATAAGACAAGGTCATCGCAACCGTTGTCTGGGTTCGGGAGTCAGTTACGCAAGGGGAAGGTATTAGCACCCCTCACGTCCATCGTACTCGATGAGATCCACGCTTGTTGTGTTTACTGGACGAGTTGGTTTATCTATCTACCTATCAAGGCTGGCTTAAATAGAAAAGAAAATGACTCGGCAAAGCGTCGCACTTTATGCCTACGTATTCTCATCAGAGAATGAGAAATCAAAGTCAACGTAGTTCGCCCTACTACGGGTTACGGGGAAGGTGGTTCGCCAATACATTAGTATTGTGCCTACGTACTATCAACAGGTATGAGAGATCAGAGCTTACGTAGTTCGGGATAATGCGGATTATGGGAATTCATATTCATCTATTTTATCGAGTAGGGATAAACAGCAGTTCCAGCAGTTAGGGACAAAGCCTGTTTGCGGCGGCGCTGATGTTTAACGACACTCTTTTCTTCAGAAAAGCTCCCTTTGAATTATGGGCCCACGGGGCAAAAAGGTTTGAAGTTTGTTTTCTGTCTTTTACGAAAGAACTGTTTTTTTACTGTGTTTGCAATTTCAATCGCACTAAAGACTATGACCTGAGAGTGAATGCGTCGCATGTCACCCAAAGGGTGCCATACTAAACATCCAAACTGTTGAAAAGAAGCTTTCCAACAATCCTTTCTCAGATAGCTTAAGGCTCGTAACGTACGAAAGAAATCATTCATGATTACTGTATCTTAAGCTGTTTTGAGATAAGAAGAGAACAGGCTCAACTAAAGGGAGACTATCAAGTCCTAATGTTGTCATGCCAAGGATTCATCCTATGGTTGAAGTTTGAAACAGGGAACTCCTAGAAGTTATCATGCATAGGTTTCAACCTAAAGTTCTATCATCACTTCTTTATCAAAGGAAATGAGAGTCCTAAGGGATCATGTCAATGATAAACAGAAATAGATAAAGCATCAGCTTAAACAGTAAACAATAAACGACTGAAAAATGCATGCAATGCAAGTGAGGGAGGAAATGTGTGTGGGGCAACAGCCTCCACAAGCTCATCTCCACCTCAAGCCAGATATTAATAACAGTAATCATACAGAAAAAACAACATGCCATCAAGCAACATAGACTGCAATCATACAGAAGAAATGAAATAAAAATGCTATCAAGCAAACACAAACCACATGGGCAAGGGAGCTGGGCTCTACCGAATACCCGCAAGTAAAGCCATACAGTAAAAATACAAACAGAGGGAGCAACTCAAACTCTAGTGCAATCATGCTCCTAGATCAAATCATTCTAGATATGAACTTATTCTAATGCATCAAGCAAGTCAAACAAGGCACATCATCACAGAAAAGAAAACAGACAAGAAAGAAAGCAGGTCAACCACTCCTACAACTTCAAGCTTCAGCTCTTCTAACAGCAACCCAGTCTTCAGACTTCAGTCACCCTTCAAGGCTACCATCTTCCATGACAAGTATCAACTTGATTCTCCAGGTTTCAACCCATCAATATAAGCTTCAACTTATCTTCCCTTCTCCAAGCTTCAGCTCTTCAGTCAATTCCACCTTCAGGCTTCACTCTTAACTACCAGTATCAACTTGATTCCTTCAGGCTCTCTAAGCATCAATGTAAGTGTCAACTTATCCTTTATTCCTCAAGCCTCAGCTCTACACTCAATCTCAATTGAATCCTCTTCATAAGTATCAACTTAGTCTTCAAGCTTCAGCTACAATGGCAATGCTCAAGGAATCATCCCCTTCCACACTCTTCAATGAAGTCCTCATCTTCAAACTCAAGTCCAACACCTCTCAAGATACTCAAACCAGAAGACAATTTATTTAACAGGATAAGGGGGAATGATAAACAGCTTATTGACAACCAAAGGAAGCCTGTAAGGGTTCATCATTATGAGAGACTGGTTCCCTCAAAGTTCTACTTCCCAGATAAAGCAACTCATCCCTCCAAAGGAGGGATGTGAATATCTTAGAAGGACTTTTAGTCATTGGGATGAATGGAAGCACAAGATGCTTTCCATATTTGTGAAAGGAATCATTCTAGTTCTAAGGCTCTCCCTAGGTCTCCTACCTCCTAAATCTTCATCAGACACCTTCAAGCACAAGCAAATCCAAGCTCCAAGCCACTTCAAGCAACTTCAAGCATCCTCACCTTGTCTTCAACTTGTATTCAATCTCAACCAAGGCAAACCAAGCAAAAACCCTAATCTAAGGGAACTAAGGATGTTAAACTAGTTGAATTAGTGCCTTAGAATCATCTAAAACTAGCACCTAAACTAAAATCAAACAAAAATAGGAAACTATCCTATAAATTTCTACAAAAATTCCTAAGGGATCCTAATTCAATTAAGAACACCTCATACAAAAACCAGGGACTAAATCATCTATTAAGTCCTAAAATTAAGTCCTAAATCCTAAGGTATCAACCTTAAACCCTAAAAAGGAAGCACCTAAATATCAATCTAGAAAGCACACCTATTTTCACCACAAAAATGTGAGAAAATGCTATGGGAGCATACGTTTCTAAACTAATCACACACAAAAAATTAGGATCAAAGTCATCACCACATGATCACACAAAATTCATCAAAATTAAGCATCAAACTTAACCATTTTAATATCAATTAAAATGTAAAATTCCCATAAAATCAGAAAATGCATGAAAAGAAAAAGAATGGGGTTAATTGGATTAATTTTCAATTTTATATGATTTTTTCAAGAATCATGTATAAAATAAAAAACAAAGAAAATCAATGGAAATTAGTAGGCGTGTGTGGCAAATAGCAAGAAAAATCAATTCAAATTCAGACTGGGCTGAAAAAGGGGGTGTCAGTATCAAATGCAATCCAAGCCCAACGCTTCAGTCTTCAATTCACAAAATCAAAAATGTCACACAACCAGGTTCGAACTCGCTCACCCATGGTCTATGCAGCGAAGCTTCTCAGGTCAATAATCAAAATGATGCGTTTAAGGCTAGGGACGCGTGGCTCAACGTGAGCCCTGGGATCCACAGACCAAGTCAAATTCTCCACGTGAACGAACGGTGAGGATTGTATCTTCCTCGTTTCAAACCTGCAACTCGCGCGCGCCAACCCAAATCGCCGGTGGCTTTTCCGGCCACCCCTGTGCAACCCTAGATCCTTCTATACTCAACCATTGGTCACGAGGTCTTAATGAAAATTGATCAGAATTTTCTCAGGAATCTAACCATGCCATTAGTTTACACTGAAAACGCGTGATTCGCCAAAACCATATCTCAACCGGAAATGGAAGGAACCCTAACTTGTCTCTATCCATGAAATTAACTAACCAAAATTCATCTACATGTTAAGGGGAACCTAACCACATGCTTCTAATGGATTAAAAGTGCATAATTAAAGAGATATCTCAAGAACTTAGAACCAACCTTGAAGCTCGGATTGTGGTGGTTATGTGCTTCAATTCTCCCTCAAACTGTGCAGAATCCTTCAAGGAGTAATGGTGAACAATTCTTGATGCTTAGTTCTTGCTGCAACCTCTTGATTCTCCAAAACGCATTTCCAATTTTTCAAGCTTTTCTTCACTTCACATCAATGGATTCTCAACAGAATTTTGCTCCAGAACCTTCCAAATTCGTTCTAATTCTTACTTATAGTGTGTTCAGATGGATATCAAGCCCAAACTAGGCCCAATCCTTGATTTTGGATGTTCACCTTTCCTTCCAAATTTCAACATGGAAATGTGCCTTCAAGCCTTACTCATGCCTTTAACTCACTCCAAGTCATTCACTTAATCATTAAGGAGTGTGATGCAATGGTTTTCTTCCTTTGGTTTTAACATAGGGAGTGTACATGATATGTTTCTTAAATGTGAAGTAACCATCCAAATGACCATGCTATCGACCTCAAATTCAAAATATGGCAATGCCAATCTTTCTAAAACATTAATTCCATTCAAATTGATCACAAATTTGACTTGGAAACATGTTGATCCCATTTCTTTTGAATTTTCTCATTTTAATTCATTAAAATGGCTTTCATGTGAAGTTTCTTCAACCAATGCTTGATATAATCCATATCAATGGACACTTGATGTTTAGACAAGCTAAAAACATCATTTTGAACAAC
Organism: Lathyrus sativus; assembly: GCA_963859935.3. NCBI lineage: Eukaryota > Viridiplantae > Streptophyta > Magnoliopsida > Fabales > Fabaceae > Lathyrus > Lathyrus sativus. The sequence goes on from OZ012737.1 coordinate 276,450,512, forward strand.
TTTGATGTTGAACATTTTTCCATTTGAAGCTTGGAAATATGAGTTATGGCCTTATGCTTGACATGACCTGTAATCTCTAAATGACCAAAATGCCCTTGACTTGTCAAAGCCATAAGTTGAGTTCTACACATCCAATCATGGACTTCTAGTACTCTCTAGAAAGCTAAGAGGATAAGAAACAACATTCATGTTGGCCAAAAGTTCATAGGAACCATCCTTCTTAGGCAAAAGTTTGATGCAAGTTGGGCAACTTTTAAGCTCCAAATTCACATACCTCAGATGACCTGTAACTTGTCAAAGTCATAACTTGAGTTCTACAAATCCTATCAAGGACTTATAGCACTCAAATTAAATATACGATCAAGCTCTACAACATTCATGTCGGGGGCAAGATGATATGACAATCACATCTTGAGCTAAACTTCCTTGAAGATAGGGGTCAAACTAGGGATTTTACACTTTCAAGCCATAGAAACCCTAGCCTGAAACTTCTCAAACTCTTTAGTCATGATGAGTTAACTTTGGAATCATCCTTATAGCATCTCAATGTCTCAATCCATGATCACATGGATCTTGGGTTAGGTCTCAACCTTGTTCAAATCATCAGTTGACCTAGGGTTGACCCAGTCAAACCCTAGCTGCACCACTCATGGCTGAGGCTTCTTATTCTTGCACAGTGACCTGTCTAGGCATCAAAGTGATCTTCAAAAATTCTCATGAGCTCTCTCAAGACCTCAAGTCCTTCTTCATGGCTTCAGAATCATCTGAGGTCTTCCCACAACTCTCTAGTTAGGAGGCACACAACCTTGGTTTCAACCACTCTCTCTAGGGATCTTTTAACTTCTCTGACAAGGATATCAACCCCTGAACACTTGAATAAGCCTCTTAGCTAGCTTCAAACTCTTGTGTAGCCCTTGATTGGTAATCATACCTCTTGATCTCCTGCACACATGTCAATGAAATGCAAATGATAATGCTAATGTGAATGAAATGAAACATAAGCTAGGTAAAGAAATGTTGGGCAAATTTTGGGGTGCAACATCAGCGTCACAGACATTCAAGAGGGGTGATACGATACCCAGAAGGTGTGGCATCACCATCTCCTGAAGCGGCCTCACTCAGCTGAATCCCAAATGATCGGTCCCCAGAGTCGACAATCCTCCAAACCAACAACCCCCTCAACCCAAAGGGTTGAAAAAGAAGTCAACCAGGAGAACCTCGTCTGAGCCTGGATTTCATGAGACACTAGTGCCTGCAAAGCAAGCACGCGCCTACTAATTTCCACAACTAATGCTAGGTACACTTAAGCCTGGGTCTGGCTTCTCACTCATCAGAATGCCCCTCCCACAACAACACAGATAATCATATCATACTGAAAATAAAGTGCGGGGAAATAAAATGCGATAAACAAACACAACCCAACAAGTAATCATACAAGCGCTTGGATTGACTCTCGCAGGGGACGTTGGATCCCCAAACTGACTCGCATAAGGGATGTTGGATCCCAGGAAACTATCAAGTCCTCAGCAGAGTCGCCAGCTGTCGCTACCGTGAAAATAAGGTGCAGGCAAAACAGAAGAGTCGCCACCTTTCGTTATTTATCCCTCAGAACGGGAAAGGAAACGATCGGAAAAACCTGACGAAAAGGTATAAGACAAGGTCATCGCAACCATTGTCTGGGTTCGGGAGTCGGTTACGCAAGGGGAAGGTATTAGCACCCCTCACGTCCATCGTACTCGATGGGATCCACGCTTGTTGTGTTTATCTGACGGGTTGGTTTTACTATCTACCTATCAAGGTTGGTCTGAAAAGAAAAGAAAATAACTCGGCAAAGCGTCGCACTTTATGCCTACGTATTCTCATCAGAGAATGAGAAATTAGAGTCAACGTAGTTCGGCTGACTACGGGGTACGGGGAAGGTGGCTCGCCAATATGTCAGTATTGTGCCTACGTACTCTCAACAGGTATGAGAGATCAGAGCTTATGTAGTTCGGGATAATACGGATTACGGGGGTTCAGATTCGCCTGTTTTATCGAGTAGGGTTAACAAACAGTTCTAGCAGTTTGGCGTATGCAGCTCGACCTTTGGAGACTCAGGCGTTACCGTTTGCGGTAGAACTGAGAGTTAACAACACTCTTTTCTTCAGAAAAGCTTCCTTTGAATTATGGGCCCATGGGGCAAAAAGGTTTGAACTTTGTTTTCTGTCTTTTACGGAAGAACTGTTTTTTATGGGTGTTCGCAACCAATATCGCACTAGAGACTATGACCTGAGAGTGAATGCGTCGCATGTCACCCAAAGGGTGCCATACTAAACATCCAAGCTGTCGAAAAGAAACTCTCCGACAACCCTTTCTCAAGTAGCTTAAGGCTCGTAACGTACGACATCAGTTAACCTTTATTACTGTATTTTAATTTGTTTTGAGATGAGAAGAGAGAACGGACAGGTTCAACTAAGGGGAGACTATCAAGTCCTAATGTTGTCATGCCAAGGATTCATCCTATGGTTGAGGTTTGAAACAGGGAACTCCTAGAAGTTGTCATGCATAGGTTTCAACCTAAAGTTCTATCATGACTTCCTTCTCAAAGGAAGTGAGATTCCTAGGGGATCATGTCAATGATAAACAGAAACAGATAAAGCGTCAGCTTAAACATTAAACAGTAAATGACTGTAAAATGCATGCAATGCAAGTGAGGGAGGAAATGTGTATGGGACATCAGCCTCCATAAGCTCATCTCAACCTCAAGCCAGATATGAATAACTGCATTCATACAGAAGAAAGGAAATAAAATGCCATCAAGCAAACACAATAACCACAATCATACAGGAGAAGTGAAATAAAATGCCATCAAGCAAACACACCAGACCACATAGGCAAGGGAGCTGGGCTCTACCGAATACCCGCAAGCAAAGCCATACAGTAAAAATACAAGCAGAGGGAGCAACTCAACCTCTAGTGCAATCATGCTCCTAGCTCAACTCAATCAAAATATGAACTTATTCTAATGCATCAAGTAAATCAAACAAGTCACATCAATACAGTTGTGTCGCTACTGCGAAAATCGGCGCCGGCTGAACAGAAGAGTCGCCACCGTGCGTTATTTATCCCAACAGAGGGAAAGGAAATGCTCGAAGTAAACCTACCGCAAAGACGGGAAAGGAATGGTCATCGCAACCAAATCCTGTATTTGGGAGTCGGTTACGCAAGGGGAAGGTATTAGCACCCCTCACGTCCGTCGTACTCGACGGGATCCACGCTTGTTTTCTAGTACAGATTGTTATTCTATCTATTCTACAGGGTCTGGGGTTAAAAGAAAACAAAATGACTCGGCAAAGTATCGCACTTTATACCTACGTATTCCCGTCTGGAACGAGAAATCAGAGTCAACGTAGTTCGCCTACCTACGGGAAAGGAGGGGAAGGTTGCTCGCCAGGATATCGCATCCTATGCCTACGTACTTTCATACAGCATGAAAGATCAGAGCAAACGTAGTTCGGGCCACGTACGCCACAAGTCTGTCTTGATTGTTTTTTATCTCCTTCTGAAAAGGGTTTTTCCTGATTATGGGTCCAAGCGGACAAAAGTGACGTTTTTTGATTGGTTTACAGTTTTTTTACGCAAGAACTGTTTTTTATTGATGTTTATCCTTTTATTGTATTTTTCTGATTGTTTTGAGAAAGAAGAGAGACAGCAACTCTAAAACCTATGGTTGAAAAGGGAATCAAAATCTATCCTAATGTTGGCATGTATGGATGAAAACCTAATGTCTATCATATTTCTCTCCTGCGCAGAGAGAAACAGAGATCCTAAGGGCATAAACGGAAAAGCAACAGCATATATACAGTAAAGTGGTAAAATGCATGAATGCAGCAGTACAAGCGAGGCAAGGGAGTCCCACTCAACCTCGAACCTAGAAAACAATGGGCAATGTGAAACAACTTCACTTCAACCCTATGGGGAAAATTAACAAACAATACAGTCAAGAAACTCAAACAATACATCACCAGCTCTAAATAGCACCACCAGCTCTAAACAGCAAAACCTGACAGCACAAGCTTCTGCTTCTATCAGTCTTCAAGGAAATGAACTTCATCCTCAATCTTCAAGGGCTTCTTCAAAGCAAGCTCTCCTGGATGATAAACAGTTCACAAGATGAGCTTGGATGTTAAACAATCTGCTGAGCACCAAAGGTGGCCTACAGAAAGTTAACATAATACAGACTGTTTCTCTCAAAGTTCTATCTCCCAGATACAGTCACTAATCCTTCCAAAGGAGGGAGGTGATTATCAAGGAGAGACTTTTAATCATTGAGAAGAATGGAGGCAAAAGAAGCCATCCATATTTGTGAAGAAATTTTCTATTCTAAGGCTCTATCTAGCTCCTATGTCCTTGGTCTTCAAACAGCTTCAAGCAAGCCAAGCATCTTCATCAAGCTTTGATCTTCAGCTTCAACTTTGTCTTCAACATGCTTCATCATCATGCTCCTCCAACCAAGCCCACACCCCAAGCAAATGCCCAAAAAGCCCATACAAACAATATAAACCCTAAGAAGGGCACACCATACAATCAAACAAATTACAAAATATACTAAAAATATTAAAATGATAGGGAAAATTCTAATATTATTTCTAGGGGATCTACTATACGTACCCTTAATACCCTATATCCCCCAAGTCCTAATTCAATCTAAAAAACCCAAAAGAAATTGTTTTAATGCACCTAAGTTGTGTATAACCCTAATCTAACCATCCTAATATCATCTAATCAAAATTACCTAAAAATAATCCTAAAAATTAAGGAATAAAATTCGGGGGTACCTAATATGTATATCTAATTGTCCTAAAAATATTGGCCTAAAAAAGCAATGGGATCTACCTAAACAAAAATATACAAAATCATAGATCAACCTAAAAGAAATAAAATGCACTAAAAGTAAAAAATACACAAAAAATACTAAAATGCATGAAATGAAAAATGTTTTTAGTTTATATTTTTCTTAACAAAAATATGAAATGGGAGCAAAAATTCCCATTAAAAAATCATTAATTTTCAAATTGTTATGATTTTTCTAATATTAATGAAAAATGGAAGAAAAATAAAATGAGAATATGAAAATGGGGTGCAATCAGTAACAAAACATAGGACAATACGCGCTTGGGCCCAAATAGGGGGGTTCAGATAGCATGCGCGCCAGGCCCATCATTCAATCAGAAAAACAATCAAAAATAACAAAGAAAAAGAAAAGGATTAGGTGCGAAAAGCAATGGTTTTAAGTTCAATTCACAATGGGCCTCATGAAGGGGGTGTGCATAGTCATCCAGCCCAAAATTCCCTTTAATGAAACGCATCGTTTCATTGTGGTCTCAGATTCTCTTCACACGCGAAATTAAACCTTGGCCTTTGGATCCTCAATCAGTCAACTAGTCCACTCATGATCCAACGGCTTGGTGGTTGTCTTCTTCATTTGAAATATTTTGGAGCCAAACTCCATTGTTGAACCTTCAAGAAAGCTCCAAACTCAGCAACATCGAACCTCATCAAATCTTGATCAAAAATCATGAAACAAAACCCTAACCTGCTCCATTTTCTTCCCTGAGTTCATCTATGGTCTTGGAATCCATTGATATCATCTCTAACATCAGACCCGATCCCATCCCCAAAATTGATCAGAAATTCAAACATCACCAATCATCAAATTAAGTGTCTCAATGTCTTCCTTGCTCATCACTAATCAATTCTGACTAAAAAACTAAGTCTATAACTCCATATTCACTGAGTTCTTGATCTCAACAGAATTTGTATCCACATATGAATCATCATCAATCCTTCTCAAACTCTCCAGAAAGTTTCATCTAACCACCTACATTGTTTCTATCCTAACAATTCTTGATGATTCTATCTAATTCAAACCATGGTGAGAAAGTTACTAACCTGTGAAAATGGAGAAAACAGATGGTGAAATCCTCCAAATCAATGCTTGCAAAGCTCCAGAATCGATCAGTGTGATGATTGCTTGCTTCTGTATGCAATAGATCTTCCTCAAATGGCCTGAATCAGTGTAACAGAATTTCAGTTGCAAGTGAAGAAGTGAAACTTCAAGAACTCGATTCAGGCTTGGATTCTCTCAGATTTTGATTGGAACACTCTCAGTGATGATTATTGAATTGATTTGGATCAAAAAATTGAAGAAATGATGAAGAATTGTGTGAATTCGATATTGAATTGCAAATGAGCAAGATGAATCTCTATCTCTCTTTTCTGAACCAAAATGAAGTTCAACCTTGGCTTAGATCAACTCAAATTCATATATAGGTGATGTTAGAACCCTCTAGAAAGATCTGGAATGATCCTATGAGATTTTGGATATCTCATGTCATGAATTTCTCATTTGATGATATCACCATATCAGTTCTGGTTTTAGCTCTCAATGCAACTTGTCTTGTGTTCAATTTACCTTCTAAGGAGATATTGGATGTGTGTGGATAGTTAGCTTGGCTTAAATCAGCTTGTGTTGGATTTTGGTTGTGTAACTTGGATTTCAAGTAAGAGGTTTACAAAGCAAGTCCATGATTCTGACCTCTAATAAAAAAAGTGTTAATGTCATTGTCTTTAAAAGATATTTTCCAATTGAAATGAGTATTTGGATGATGCATTTTGGACTCATAACTTGAAAATTACATTTTCCCTCCATGAATCCATTTGAAATTCTTCCATATTCAAGCCATTTTGGGAATTTTGTGATGCAAGCCATTCTAGCTCACCATGACTTCTTGTCTAGCCTAAAAATTCCATTTGGAACACATCTCATGTTGGACATTTTTCCATTTGAAGCTTGCAAGTATGAGTTTTAGGCATATGCTTGAAATGACCTATAATCTTACTTTCCCAAAATACCCCTGGCTTGCCAAGATTATAAGTAGAGCTCCACAAATCAGATTGAGGCATACCATACCTTTCTAGAAATCTAAGATCATGAGGAACAACTTTCATGTTGGCCAAAAATCCATTTGAAAATTCCTTATGGGGTAAAAGTTGCTTGGAAGACAAGTAACTTTCACAGATAAATTTCAGATGCCTCTGAGGACTCCTAACTTGCAAGAACCATAATTTGAGTTCTATAAACCTCCTTGATTCCTTCCACCACTCAAATTAAATGTCTTGAGAGGTTCTAAAAGTTTCATGTTTGCCAAGGATCTATTTGAGACTTTCATTTTGAATTACTTTGCTTGGAAGTTTGACCTAAACCAGGGGATTTTACTCAGAAACCCTAATTTAGAAACTTCTCTTCTTCTTGATTTCTTTTGATGTCTCCTTGGCACAACACCACATCCATATCCACATATCAAATGATGAACCCCACATCCTTCAAATAGGCCTTGATGCCTTTCAACCAAGCATTTGACTTAGGGTTGACCTAGGGTTGACCCAGATGAAACCCTGTCTTCAACTGTAGTTCTTGTAACCACACCAATGACTTGCCTTACTTTCAAAATGACCCTCTAGGTCTTCCATGATGTCTACACACATTCCATGCCTCAGTTCCACAACTCACAACCTCTGTGATAATCTTCAAATACTCCCCAGACAGGCTCTAAATCCACTGCTTGATCTATTAGCTTCTCAAAGCTTTACCTTCTTTCTTGGTGACTTGAATAGGCTTGAATCTTGATAAGAACCTCTTGAATACATTCTTTGAGATGAAAAATAGCACTTGATCCCTTGTTGGATGGCTTGCCCATGCTATGCTATGCAAATGAATGAACTATGTATATGATCTACTATGCAAATGATAAAGCTATGAAACACAAATCAGGTAAAACCAGTTGGTAAAATTTTAGGGTGCAACAAGTTGCACAACAAGAAAACAGACAGAAAAGAAAGCAGAGAGACAGGAAAGAAAGCAGATCAACAGCTTCCACAACTTCACAGCAAAGCAATCCTCTGACAGCAGTTCAGTCTTCAGACTTCAACCACCCTTCAAGGCTATCATCTTCAATAGAAAGTGTCAGCTTGCTTCTCTGAGCTTTTAATACATCCAACATAGGTATCAACTTATTCTCTCTTCCTCAAGCCTCAGCTCTTCAGTAAATTCCACCTTCAGGCTTCACTCTAAAATCAAGTACCAACTTGGCTTTCAGGCTCTCAATGCATCAAACACAAGTATCAACTTGTCCTTCAAGCTTCAGCTCTTTCTTCAATCTCAATTTGGTCCCCTTTACAAATGTCAACTTGGTCTTCAGGCTTCAGCTCTCTCCTATTTACCAGTATCAACTTGTTCTTCTTCATCTACAAGCTTCAGCTTCTAAGGGTAATCTTCAAACACAAAGAAGCATCAACTCCTAGCATCTCCAATCTTCTAACAAGGAACTCCATCCTCTAGCAAGGGAGAAAGATTCATCTATCAAGAGCATAGTCTAGAGGATTGGTAGCAGAGTGAAGACTAAGGGTCACCACTAAGCATCCTATCATCAGAGAAAGGGACCCTCAAAGGTTCTACCAACTTGTGAAGAGCCACACATCCTACCAAAGGAGGGATGAGGCTTTTACAAGGGGACATTACATCATGGGGAGGAATGGAAGTGATCAACATCTTCCATGTTTATGAAGGAAGAGAATCTATCTAGAAGCTCTGCCTACAAACCCTAATCTTAACACCTAATCAATACTACACCAAAAGAAGGGAAGATCTTCACATTCAAGCTTCTTCAAGCACTCCATTGCATCTTCAAGTTGCCTTCAACATCATCCAAGCGCAAACAAAGCAAAACCCTAATCTAAAGGAAATAAAGAAGTCATTCTAGTGGAATTAGTGCCTTAGAATCATCTAAAGTTAGCATCTAAACTAAAATCAAACAAAAATAGTAAATGTCGCTTCCGCGAAAATAAGGTGCCGGAAAAACAGAAGAGTCGCCACCTTTCGTTATTTATCCCTCAGAACAGGAAAGGAAACGATCGGAAAAACCTGACGAAAAGGTATAAGACAAGGTCATCGCAACCATTGTCTGGGTTCGGGAGTCGGTTACACAAGGGGAAGGTATTAGCACCCCTCACGTCCATCATACTCGATGGGATCCCCGCTTGTTGTGTTTATCTGATGGGTTTATTTAACTATCTACCTATCAAGGCCGGTCTGAAAAGAAAAGAAAATGACTCGGCAAAGCGTCGCACTTTATGCCTACGTATTCGCATCAGAGAATGAGAAATCAGAGTCAACGTAGTTCGGCTGACTACGGGGTACGGGGAAGGTGGCTCGCCAATATGTCAGTATTGTGCCTACGTACTCTCAACAGGTATGAGAGATCAGAGCTTACGTAGTTCGGGATAATACGGATTACAGGGGTTCAGATTCACCTGTTTTATCGAGTAGGGTTAACAAACAGTTCCAGCAGTTTGGTGTACGCAACTCGACCTTTGGAGACTTAGGCCTTACCGTTTGCGGTAGAACTGAGAGTTAACGACACTCTTTTCTTCCGAAAAGCTTCCTTTGAATTATGGGCCCACGGGGCAAAAAGGTTGAACTTTGATTTCTGTCTTTTACGGAAGAACTGTTTTTTATGGATGTTTGCAACCAATATCGCACTAGAGACTATGACCTGAGAGTGAATGCATCGCATGTCACCCAAAGGGTGCCATACTAAACATCCAAGCTGTCGAAAAGAAACTCTCCGACAACTCTTTCTCAAGTAGCTTAAGGCTCGTAACGTACGACGTCAGTTAACCTTTATTACTGTATTTTAATTTGTTTTGAGATGAAAAGAGAGAGGGACAACTACGGGGAGACTATCAAGTCCTAATGTTGTCATGCCAAGGATTCATCCTATGGTTGAAGTTTGAAACAGGGAACTCCTAGAAGTTATCATGCAGAGGTTTCAACCTAAAGTTCTATCATCACTTCCTTATCAAAGGATGTGAGATTCCTAAGGGATCATGTCAATGATATACAGAAACAGGTAAAGCATCATCTTAAACAGTAAACAGATACACAGTAAAATGCATGCAATGCAAGTGAGGGAGGAAATGTGTGCGGGGCATCAGCCTCCACAAGCTCATCTCAACCTCAAGCCAGATATGAATAACTGCAATCATACAGGAAGAATAAAATGCTATCAAGAAAACAGAATAATAAGCAACTGCAATCATACAGAAGAAGAACATGCTATCAAGAAAAATATGAGCAACTGTAATCATACAGAGGGAATGAAATAAAATGCCATCAAGCAAATAACAAACCACATAGGCAAGGGAGCTGGACTCTACCGAATACCCGCAAGCAAAGCCATACAGTAAAAATACAAGCAGAGGGAGAAACTCAGCCTCTAGTGCAATCATGCTCCTAGCTTAAAAGAATCTAAACATGAACTTATTCTAATGCATCAAGCAAATCAAACAAGTCACACCAATACAGTTGCACAACAAGCAAATAAACAGGAAAGGAAACAGATCAACAACTCCCACAGCTTCACAGCAAAGCAATCCTCTGACAGCAGTTCAGTCCTCAGTCTTCAACAGCTTTTTAGGGCTATCATCCTCAATAGCAAGTGTCAACTTGCTTCCTCAAGCTTCCAATACATCCAACATAAGTGTCAACCTATTTTTCATCCTCAAGCCTCAGCTCTTCAGTAAATTCCACCTTCAGGCTTCACTCCCCATATCAAGTATCAACTTGTTTCTTCAGGCTCTCAAAGTATCAACCACAAGTATCAACTTGTCCTTCAAGCTTCAGCTCTTTCTTCAATCTCAATTTGATCTTCTTCACAAGTGTCAGCTTGTTCTTCTGGACCTTCAAGCTTCAGCTCTCTCCTTCTTGCAAGTATTAACTTGCTCTTCCTGATCTACAAGCCTCAGCTCCTAAAGATACTCTTCAAACACAAAGAAGTATCAACTCCTCTAGCCTCTTCAATCTTCTAACAAGGAAGGTACTCCATCCTCTAGCAAGGGAGAAAGATTCATTTGACATGAGCAAAGTTTGGATCATTGACAGCAGAGTGAAGACAAAAGGTCACCACTAAGCATCCTATCATCAGAGAAAGGGACCCTCAAAGGTTATACCAATTTATAAAGAGCCACACATCCTACCAAAGGAAGGATGAGGCCTTTACAAGGGGACCTTACATCACAGGGAAGAATGGAAGTGAACAACATCTTCCATGTTTATGAAGGAAGAGAATCTATCTAGAAGCTCTGCCTACACCCTAATCTTAACACCTAATCAACACTACACCAAAAGAAGGGAAGATCTTCACATCCAAACTTCTTCATTCAATCCATGGTAGCCCCAAGCTTTTCTTCAATATCATCCAAGAACAAGCAAAGCAAAACCCTAATCTAAGGGAACTAAAGAAGTCATTCTAGTTGAATTAGTTCGTTAGAATCATCTAAAGTTAGCATCTAAACTAAAATCAAACAAAAATAGTAAACTACATTGAAAATTCCTACAAAAATTCCTAAGGGATCCTAATTCAATCATGAATCTACCATACAAAAATTAGAGGTAGAATCATCCACCAAGTTACAAAAATAAAACCTAAATCACAAGGTATCAACCATAAACCCTAAAAATGGAGCTTCTAAAGTTTCAACCTAGAACTACCACCTACATTCATCACAAAAATGTGAGAAAAATCTAGGGGGAACATGCATATCTATGCTAGCTACTCACAAAAAATCAAGGCCAAAATCATCAGCACATGATCAAACCAAATTCAACAAAATCAAGCATCAAACATGATTACTTTAATGTCAATTAAAATGTAAAAAAGCCCATAAAATCATAAAATGCATGGAATTATAATATTTTTTATCTAAAAAATACTAGATCCAATCATGAATCCATAGCAAAAAGAATGGGATTAATTGAGTTATTTTTCCATTTTTTATGAATTAATCAATAACCATGAATAAAATGAGAAATGAAATGAAAATCAAAAGAAAAATGATAAGCGCATGGTGTGAATAGCATAAGAAATCAGTTCATTTTAGTGATTGGGCCATAAGGGGGGTGTGGTTATCAACTACTGACTGAGCCCAAAACCAACACTTAAATGAAATGCTGCGTTTCACATTAGTTCAGAAATCCTTCACAAACTCAAATCAATACGTGGCCGTTGGATCCTCATCTGGTCAAAGGTCTCAGTCCCATCCAATGGCTCTAAGATTGTCTTCAACCTTTTGAATCTCTGAAACTCGCGCGCAGCCATGGCCACCGCCGGTGGTTCTCCGGTCATCACTCCCAACCCTAACTCTCTCCACAGGCCTCCATTCCAAGAGGTCTCTACATGAATCTTACCCCAATTTTCACAAGGAATCTTCCTATGCCATTTAATCATGCTAACAGCTCAAGAATCCAAGAATAACAATCTCAACCGAAAATTCCATGAACCCTAATTGGTCACTAATCTCTAAATTGATGATCCAGAAATCTTCCTACACCATTCTACAATGCATCTAGCTATTCAAAACCTCTGGATTCTACTTAAATCAAGCCATGGGATAAGAACTGCATACTTGGTAAACTCGAGCAAACAGAGTGGTTGAATCTTCAAATCAACCCTCAAGAACTTGCAGAATCCTTCACTAGCCACTAACCAACCTTCTGTATGCAATGAAAAGAGTTGAAATGCTCTGGATTCTTGAAACCAATTCTGAGTTGCAGATGAAAAATTTCAATGGCTATCACACGATTCTTCACCAATCTTGCTCAATTCTCCATCTGGAATCATCCACCAATGCTAGAGCAAGCTTTTGAGATCAAAATCTTGGATTGAAATGGCTTCAAACCTTGTAACCGATTTTGATTTGCAATGAGAAATTTCAAAGTGCAATCTCACTCTCCTCTCTCAATTCTCACCAACCTTCACTCTGAACCACTTCTAAATCATATATAGAACATGTATGGATGATCTAGAAAGTTCTAGATCACTCTAATGAGAAATTCAATATCTCATGTCATGGAAAGTTCAATCTCATGGTGTGTTCATAACAGCTCATGTTGGCAGCTTGTATTCACCCTCATTCTCTTCCAATTTCTCTCCTAATGGTATTTTGCATGTGTTTGGATTGAAAGGAACCTTGGTTATGCCTTGCATATTGGTTTGGCAATTGTTACTTAAGATGCAAGTAATCACTTTTCAAAGCAAGTCCTCAAATTGAACCTCAAGTCAAAGTTGTGGCAATGTCAATGTTCTTAAAATGTGTTTTACAATCAAAATGGTATGTCATATGGCTTGGTTTGGACATGTAAATCAAAAAATCCCAATTTCCATCTTTGGTTCATTTGAAATTCATCCTTATTTTAGGCCATTTTTGTGATTTTGTGAAGCAAGCTATTCCAAGCTCTCATGACCTCCTGGCTAGCCTTAAAACATCATTTTGAACAAGTTTTATGTTGAACATTTTCCCATTTGAAGCTTGCAAATGGGAGTTATGGCCTTATGATTGAAATGACCTATAATATCCAAATGACCAAAATACCCTTGACTTGTCAAAGCCATAACTTGAGTTCTACAAATCCTATCAAGGACTTCTAGTACTCTCTAGAAAGCTAAGAGGATAAGGAACAACATTCATGTTGACCAATAGTTCATAGGAATCATCCTTCTAGGGCAAACGTTTCATGCAAGTTGGACAACTTTCAAGCTCCAAATTCACATACCTCAGATGACCTGTAACTTGTCAAAGTCATAACTTGAGTTCTACAAATCCTATCAAGGACTTCTAGCACTCAAATTAAAGCTAAGATCATGCTCTACAACATTCATGTTGGGGGCAAGATGAGATGACAATCGCGTCTTGAGCTACATTGCCTTGAAGATAGGGGTCAAACTAGGGGATTTTACACTGTCAAGTCTTAGAAACCCTAGATTGAAACTTCTTAAACTCCTCAATCATGATGAGTTTGCCTTGGAATCATCCTTATAACATCTCAATGTATCAATCCATGATCACATGGCCTTTGAACTAGGTCTCAACCTTGTTCAAATCATCAGTTGACTTAAGGTTGACCCAGTCAAACCCTAATTGCACCACTCATGGCTGAGCCTTCTTAATCTTGCACAATGACTTGGCTAGGCCTCAAAGTGATTTTAAAATCTTCTCATGAGCTCTCTCAAGACCTCAATTCCAACTTCATGGCTTCAGAATCATCTGATGACTTCTCACAACTCTCAAGTTAGGAGACACACCCTCTTGGTTTCAACCACTATCTCTGAGGATCTTTTACTTTCCCTGACAAGGATATCAACCCTTGAGCACCTGACTAACCTTCTTAGATAGCTTCATGGTATTGTGTATCCCTTTATTGGTAATCATACCTCTTGATCTCTTGCATACATGTCAATGAGATGCAAATGATAATGCTAATGTGAATGAAATGAAACATAAGCTAGGTAAAGATATGTTGGGCAAATTTTGAGGTGCAACAGTAAACTACCTTGAAAATTCCTACAAAAATTCCTAAGGGATCCTAATTCAATCATGAATCTACCATACAAAAATCAGAGGTTGAATCATCCACCAAGTTCTAAAAATAAAATCTAAACCACAAGGTATCAACCATAAACCCTAAAAATGGAGCTCTTAAAGTTTCAACCTAAAACTACCACTTACCTTCATCAAACAAATGTGAGAAAAATCTAGGGGGAACATGAATATCTATTCTAGCTACACACAAAAAATCAGGGCACGAATCATCATCACATGATCAAACCAAATTCAACAAAATCAAGCATCAACCATGATTATTTTAATATCAATTAAAATGTAAAAATGGCCATAAAATCAGAAAATGCATGGAATATTAATATTTTTTATCTAAAAAATACTAAATTCAATCATGAATCCATGGCAAAAAGAATGGAATTAATTGAGCTATTTTTCAATTATTTATGAATTTTCTAATAACCATGAATAAAATGAAAAATAAAATGATAATCAAAATAAAATGATAGGCGCGTGGTGCAGGTAGCAACAAAATCCAGTTCATTTCAAGGTAGGGCCCAAAAAGGGGGTGTGAGTATCAACTATGGACTAAGCCCACCCAGATTACATTAATGAAACGCTGCGTTCCAAGCACTCAGAGATCCTTCACAAAATTTCCATCGCTCGTGGCCGTTAGACCCCACTTTGGTCAAAGGTCCTCCTCTAATCCAATGGCTATGGGATCATCTTCTTCCTTTTGAATTTCTGAACTCTCCTCATCTGCGCGCGCTAGAGTCACCGCGGGTGACTTCTCCGATCAACCACCCACAACCCTAACTCTCTATAGAATCCACCATTGGCCACGATTCCTTGATGAATCTTGTCCCAAATTTCCTCAGGAATCCATTCATGCCATTAATTCATTCTAAAAACTCAAGATTCGCAAGAACACAATCTCAACCGAAAATTGCATAAACCATAATTGGTCACTAACTTCCAAATTAATGATCCAGAAACCTTCCTACATCAACCTACAATGCATCTAACACAATAATTCCCATTGATTCTACCTAATTTAAGCCATGGAACAAGAACTGCATACCTGGTAAAATTGAGCAAACAGAGTGGTTGAATCTTCAAATCAACCCTCAAGAACTTGCAGAATCCTTCACTAGCCTCTAATCAACCTTCTGTATGCAAAGAAAAGAATTGAAATGCTCTGAATTCTTGAAATAGATTCTGAGTTGCAAGCTTCCAACTCCAATGGCTACTTCACGATTCCTCCACAACTTGGCCTTGAATTTGATCTGGGATCAATCACCAACCTCAGAGCAAGCCATTGAGATCAATTTCTTGGACTGAAATGGCCTCTAACCTTGTAACAGATTTTGATTTGCAAGGTGCAAACTCAAAATGCAATCTCACTCTCCTCTCTCAATCCTCACCAACCTTGGCCCTGAATCCCTTCATATGTTTATATAGAACATGAATGAATGATCTAGAAAGTTCTAGATCACTCTAATGAGAAATTCAATATCTCACTTCACTTGAAAATCCAATCTCATGGTATGTTCAAGACAATCCTTGCATCAGCTTGTATTCATTATGCTTTTCATCCAAATTCTCTCCAAATGAGATTATGAAAGTTTTTGGATTGAAAGGAGCCTTGGTTATGCCTTGCATATTGGTTTGGCAATTGTTACTTATGATGTAAGTAACCACTTTTCAAAGCAAGTCCTAAAATTAACCTTCAATCCAAAATTGTGGCAATTTCAATGTTCTTAAAATGTGTTTTACAATCAAATTGGTATGTCATATGGCTTGGCTTGGACATGTAGATCAAAAATGCCAATTTCCATCTTTGGTTCATTTGAAATTCACCCTTATTTTAGACCATTTTTGTGATTTTGTGAAGCAAGCTATTCCAAGCTCTCATGACCACTTGGATAGCCTTAAAACATCATTTTGAACAAGTTTGATGTTGAAAATTTTCCCATTTGAAGCATGCAAATAGGAGTTATGGCCTTATGAATGAAATGACCTGTAATCTCTAAATGACCAAAATACCCTTGACTTGTCAAAGCCATAACTTGAGTTCTACAAATCCTATCAAGGACTTCTAGTACTCTCTAGAAAGCTAAGAGGATAAGGAACAACATTCATGTTGACCAAAAGTTCATAGGAATCATCCTTCTAGGGCAAACGTTTCATGCAAGTTGGACAACTTTCAAGCTCCAAATTCACATACCTCAGATGACCTGTAACTTGTCAAAGTCATGACTTGAGTTCTACAAATCCTATCAAAGACTTATAGCACTCAAATTAAATCTAAGATCATGCTTTACAACATTCATGTTGGGGGAAAGATGAGATGACAATCACATCTTGAGTTAAATTGCCTTGAAGATAGGGGTCAATCTAGGGGATTTTACACTGTCAAGCCTCAGAAACCCTAGCTTGAAACTTCTCAAACTCTTCAATCATGATGAGTTAACCTTGGAATCATCCTTATAACATATCAATGTATCAATCCATGATCACATGGCTCTTGGATTAGGTCTCAACCTTCTTCAAATCATCAGTTGACTTAGGGTTGACCCAATCAAACCCTAGTTGCACCCATCATGGCTGAGGCTTCTTAGTCTTGCACAATGACCTGTCTAGGCCTCAAAGTGATCTTCAACACTTCTCATGAGCTCTCTAAAGACCTCAAGTCCATCCTCATGGCCTCAGAATCATCTGATGGCTTTCCACAACTTTCAAGTTAGGAGACACACACTCTTGGTTTCAACCACCCTCTCTGAGGATCTTTTAATTTCTCTGACAAGGATATCAACCCTTGAACACTTGAATAACCTTCTTAGCTAGCATTTTATAGCTCTTGATTGGTAATCATACCTCTTGATCTCCTGCATACATGTCAATGAAATGCAAATGATAATGCTAATGTGAATGAAATGAAACATAAGCTAGGTAAAGAAAAGTTGGGCAAATTTTGGGGTGCAACAATATGTTCTTCTCAACTTCGGGTTGAGCCGCCCTTTGGGTTCGATGCCTGTTTGTTTAACAGATGCTTGACGGTGAGGTTAGATGTTCTTCTAAACTGTGGGTTGAGCCGGCCTTCGGATTTGATGCCGGTTTGTTTAACATATGCTTGACAGTGAAGTCAAATGTTTCTCTCAACTTCATATTGAGCCTACCTTCGGGTTCGATGCCTGTTTGTTTAACAGATGCATGACAGTAAGGTCAGATGTTCCTCTCAACTTCGTGTTGAGGCGGCCTTCGGGTTCGATGCCTGTTTGTTTAACAGATGCCTGACGGTGCGGTCATATGTTCTTATCAACTTCGGGTTGAGCCGCCCTTCAGGTTTGATGCTTGTTTGTTTAACATATGCTTGACGGTGAGGTCAGATGTTCTTTTCAACTTCGGGTTGAGCCGGACTTCGAATTTGATGATTGTTTGTTTAACAGATGCTCGACAGTGAAGGTAAATGTTCCTCTCAACTTCATGTTGAGCCGACCTTCGAGTTCGATGCCTGTTTATTTAACAGATGCCTAAAACCAAGGTCAGATGTTCCTCTCAACTTCGTGCTGAGTCGGCCTTCGGGATCGATGCCTATTTATTTAACAGATGCCTGACGGCGAGGTCATATGTTCTTCTCAAGTTCGGGTTGAGCTGCACTTCGGGTTCGATGCCTGTTTGTTTAACAGATGCTTGACGGTGAGGTCCGATGTTCTTCTCAACTTCGGGTTGAGCCAGACTTCGGATTTGATGCCTGATTGTTTAACAGATGCTTGAGAGTGAAGTCAAATGATCCTCTAAACTTCATGTTGAGCCGACCTTCGGGTTATATGCCTGTTTGTTTAACAAATGCGTGACGGCGAGGTCAGATGTTCCTCTCAAATTCGTGTTGAGCCGGCCTTCGAGTTCGATGCCTGTTTGTTTAACAGATTCCTGACGGCGAGGCCAGATGTTCTTATAAACTTAGGGTTGAGCCGCCCTTCGGGTTCGATGCCTGTTTGTTTAACAGATGCCTGACAGTAAGGTCAGATGTTCTTCTCAACTTCGGGTTGAGTCGGCCTTCAAATTTTATGACTGTTTGTTTAACAGATGCTTGACAGTGAAGTCAAATGTTCCTCCCAACTTCATGTTGAGCCGTCCTTCGGGTTTGATGCTTGTTTGTTTAATAGATGCCTGACGGCGAGGTCAGATGTTCCACTCAACTTCGTGTTGATCCGTCCTTCGGGTTCGATGCCTGCTTGTTTAACAGATGCCTGACGGCGAGGTCATATGTTCTTCAAAACATCATGTTGTGCCGACCTTCGGGTTCGATGCCTGTTTGTTAAATAATGCCTGATGGGGAGATCAGATGTTCCTCTCAACTTCAAGGTGTGCCGGCCTTCGGGTTCAATACTTGTTTGTTTAACAGATGCCTGACGGCTAGGTCAGATGTTCTTCTCAACTTCGTGTTGTGCCGACCTTCGGGTTTGATGCCTGTTTGTTTAATAGATGCCTGACGGCGAGCTCAGATGTTCCTCTCAACTTCGTGTTGAGCTGGCCTTCGGGCTCGATGCCTGTTAGCTTAACAGGTGCCTGACGACGAGGTCATATGTTCTTCTCAACTTCGGGTTGAGCCGGCCTTTGGATTCGATGCCTGTTTGTTTAATAGATGCTTGGCAGTGAGGTCAGATGTTCTTCTCAACTTTGGGTTGAGCCGGCCTTCGGGTTCGATGCCTGTTTTTTTAACAGATGCCTGATGGCGAGGTCTAATTTTGTTATCAACTTCGGGTTGAGCTGCCCTTCAGGTTCGATGCCTGTTTGTTTAACAGATGCCTGACGGCGAGGTCTAATGTTCTTCTCAACTTCGGGTTGAGCCGGCCTTCGGATTTGATGCCTGTTTGTTTAACAGATGCTTGACAGTGAAGTCAAATGTTCCTCTCAACTTCATGTTGTGCCGACCTTCGGGTTTGATGCCTTTTATTTAACAGATTCCTAACGGCGAGGTTAGATGTTCCTCTCAACTTCGTGTTGAGCTGGCCTTCGGGATCAATGTCTGTTTGTTTAACAGATGGCTGATGGCGAGTTCAGATGTTCTTATCAACTTCGGGTTGAGCCGCCCTTCAGGTTCGATGCCTGTTTGTTTAGCAGATGTTTGACGGTGAGGTCATATGTTCTTCTCAACTTCGGGTTGAGCCGACCTTCGAATTTGATGACTGTTTATTTAACAGATGCATGACAGTGAAGTCAAGTGTTCCTCTCATTTTCATGTTTAGCCGACCTTCGGGTTCGATGCCTTTTATTTAACAGATGCCTGACGACAAGGTCAAATGTTCCTCTCAACTTCGTGTTGAGCTGGCTTTCGGAATCAATGCATGTTTGTTTAACAGATGCCTGATGGAGAGGTCAGATGTTCTTATCAACTTCGGTTTGAGCCGCCCTTCGGGTTCGATGCCTGTTTGTTTAGCAGATGTTTGACGGTGAGGTCATATGTTCTTCTCAACTTCGGGTTGAGCCGACCTTCGAATTTGATGACCGTTTATTTAATAGATGCATGACAGTGAAGTCAAATGTTCCTCTCAACTTCATGTTTAGCCGACCTTCGGGTTCGATGCCTGTTTGTTTACCAGATGCCTGGCGGCCAGGTTAGAGATTCCTCTCAAATTCGTGTTGAGCCGGCCTTCGGGTTCGATGCTTGTTAGTTTAACAGATGCCTGAAGGCGAGGTCATATGTTCTTCTCAAGTTCGGGTTGAGCCGCCCTTTGGGTTCGATGCCAGTTTATTTAACAGATGCCTGACAGTAAGGTCAGATGTTCTTCTCAACTTCGGGTTGAGTCGGCCTTCAAATTTGATGACTGTTTGTTTAACAGATGCTTGACAATGAAGTCAAATGTTCCTCCCAACTTCATGTTGAGCCGTCCTTCGGGTTTGATCTTGTTTGTTTAATAGATGCCTGACGGCGAGGTCAGATGTTCCACTAAACTTCGTGTTGAGCCGTCCTTCGGGTTCGATGCCTGTTTGTTTAATAGATGCCTGACGGCGAGGTCATATGTTCTTCAAAACTTCGTGTTGTGCCGGCCTTCGGGTTCGATGCCTGTTTGTTTGATAATGCCTGATGGGGAGATCAGATGTTCCTCTCAACTTCAAGGTGAGTCGGCCTTCGGGTTCGATACCTGTTTGTTTAACAGATGCCTGACGGTGAGGTCAGGTGTTCTTCTCAACTTCGTGTTGTGCCGACCTTCGGGTTCGATGCCTGTTTTTTTAACAGATGCTTGACGGTGAAGTCAGATGTTCTTCTCAACTTTGGGTTGAGCCGGCCTTCGGGTTCGACGCCTGTTTTTATAGCAGATGCCTGATGGCGAGGTCTAATGTTATTATCAACTTCAGGTTGAGCTGCCCTTCAGGTTCGATGCATGTTTGTTTAACAGATGCATGACGGAGAGGTCTAATGTTCTTCTCAACTTCGGGTTGAGCCGGCCTTTGGATTTGATGCCTGTTTGTTTAACAGATGCTTGACAGTGAAGTCAAATGTTCCTCTCAACTTCATGTTGAGCCGACCTTCGGGTTCGATGCATTTTATTTAACAGATGCCTGACGACGAGGTCAGATGTTCCTCTCAACTTTGTGTCGTGCTGGCCTTCGGGATCAATGGATGTTTGTTTAACAGATGCCTGATGGCGAGGTCAGATGTTCTTATCAACTTCGGGTTGAGCCGCCCTTCGGGTTCGATGCCTGTTTGTTTAGCAGATGTTTGACGGTGAGGTCATATGTTCTTCTCAACCTCGGGTTGAGTCGGCCTTCGAATTTGATGACTGTTTATTTAACAGATGCATGACAGTGAAGTCAAATGTTCCTTTCAACTTCATGTTTAGCCGACCTTCGGCTTCGATGCCTGTTTGTTTAACAAATGCCTGATGGCGAGGTCAGATGTTCCTCTCTACTTCGTGTTGAGCCGGCCTTCGGGTTCGATGCTTGTTAGTTTAACAGATTCCTGACCGCGAGGTCATATGTTCTTCTCAAGTTCGGGTTGAGCCGCCATTCGGGTTCGATGCCTGTTTGTTTAATAGATGCTTGACGGTGAGGTCAGATGTTCTTCTCAACATTGGGTTGAGCCGGCCTTCGGATTCGATGCCTGTTTGTTTAACAGATGCCTGACGGCAAAGTCAGATGTTCCTCTCAACTTCGTGTTGAGCCGACCTTCGGGTTCGATGCTTGTTTGTGTAAGAAATGCGTGACTGCGAGGTCAGATGTTCCTCTCCATTCGTGTTGAGCCGGCTTTCTGGTTTGATGCCTGTTTGTTTAACAGATGTCTGATGGCGCGGTCAGGTGTTCTTATCAACTTCGGGTTGAGCTGCCCTTCGGGTTTGATGCCTGTTTGTTTAATAGATGCTTGACGGTGAGGTCAGATGTTCTTCTCAACTTCGGGTTGAGTCGGCCTTCGGATTTTATGCCTGATTGTTTAACAGATGCTTGACAGTGAAGTCAAATGATCCTCCCAACTTCATGTTGAGCTGTGCTTCGGGTTTGATGCTTGTTTGTTTAACAAATCAGTGACGGCGAGGTCATATGTTCCTCTAAACTTCGTGTTGAGCCGGCCTTCGGGTACGATGCCTGTTTGTTTAACAGATGCCTGACGGCGAGGTCATATGTTCTTCAAAACTTCGTGTTGTGCTGGCCTTCGGGTTCGATGCCTGTTAGTTTAATAATGTCTGATGGGGAGATCAGATGTTCCTCTCAACTTCAAGGTATGCCGGCCTTCGGGTTAGATACTTGTATGTTTAACAGATGCCTGACGGCTAGGTCAGATGTTCTTCTCAACTTCGTGTTGTGCCGACCTTCGGGTTCGATGCCTGTTTGTTTAATAGATGCCTGACGGCGAGCTTAGATGTTCCTCTCAACTTCGTGTTGATCCGGCCTTCAGGTTCGATGCCTGTTAGCTTAACAGGTTCCGGACGATGAGGTCATATGTTCTTCTCAACTTCGGGTTGAGCCGGCCTTTGGGTTCGATGCCTGTTTGTTTAACAGATGCTTGGCAGTGAGGTCAGATGTTCTTCTGAACTTTGGGTTGAGCCGGCCTTTGGGTTCGATGCCTGTTTTTTTAACAGATACCTGATGGCGAGGTCTAATTTTGTTATCAACTTCGGGTTGAGTTGCCCTTCAGGTTCGATGCCTGTTTTTTTAACAAATGCCTGACGGTGAGGTCTAATGTTCTTCTCAACTTCGGGTTGAGCCGGCCTTCGGATTTGATGCCTGTTTGTTTAATAGATGCTTGACAGTGAAGTCAAATGTTCCTCTCAACTTCATGTTGAGTCGACCTTCGGGTTCGATGCCTTTTATTTAACAGATTTCTGACGGCGAGGTTAGATGTTCCTCTCAACTTCGTGTTGAGCTGGCCTTCGGGATCAATGTCTGTTTGTTTAACAGATGGCTGATGGCGAGTTCAGATGTTCTTATCAACTTCGGGTTGAGCCGCCCTTCAGGTTCGATGCCTGTTTGTTTAGCAGATGCCTGACGGTGAGGTCATATGTTCTTCTCAACTTCGGGTTGAGCCGGCCTTCGAATTTGATGACTGTTTATTTAACAGATGCATGACAGTGAAGTCAAGTGTTGCTCTCAACTTCATGTTTAGCCGACCTTCGGGTTCGATGCCTTTTATTTAACAGATGTCTGACGACAAGGTCAA
This sequence comes from Lathyrus sativus, assembly GCA_963859935.3. Classification (NCBI taxonomy): domain Eukaryota; kingdom Viridiplantae; phylum Streptophyta; class Magnoliopsida; order Fabales; family Fabaceae; genus Lathyrus; species Lathyrus sativus. The sequence continues at coordinate 276,473,607 of OZ012737.1, forward strand.
ATGTTCCTCTCAACTTCGTGTTGAGCTGGCTTTAGGAATCAATGCATGTTTGTTTAACAGATGCCTGATGGCGAGGTCAGATGTTCTTATCAACTTCGGGTTGAGCCGCCCTTCGGGTTCGATGCCTGTTTGTTTAGCAGATGTTTGACGGTGAGGTCATATGTTCTTCTCAACTTCGGGTTGAGCCGACCTTCGAATTTGATGACCATTTATTTAATAGATGCATGACAGTGAAGTCAAATGTTCCTCTCAACTTCATGTTTAGCCGACCTTCGGGTTCGATGCCTGTTTGTTTAACAGATGCCTGACGGCCAGGTTAGATGTTCCTCTCAAATTCGTGTTGAGCCGGCCTTCGGGTTCGATGCTTGTTAGTTTAACAGATGCCTGAAGGCGAGGTCATATGTTCTTCTCAAGTTCGGGTTGAGCCGCCCTTCGGGTTCGATGCCTCTTTATTTAACAGATGCCTGACAGTAAGGTCAGATGTTCTTCTCAACTTCGGGTTTAGTCGGCCTTCAAATTTGATGACTGTTTGTTTAACAGATGCTTGACAGTGAAGTCAAATGTTCCTCCCAACTTCATGTTGAGCCGTCCTTCGGGTTTGATCTTGTTTGCTTAATAGATACCTGACGGCGAGGTCAGATGTTCCACTCAACTTCGTGTTGAGCCGTCCTTCGGGTTCGATTCCTGTTTGTTTAACAGATGCCTGACGGCGAGGTCATATGTTCTTCAAAACTTCGTGTTGTGCCGGCCTTCGGGTTCGATGCCTGTTTGTTTGATAATGCCTGATGGGGAGATCAGATGTTCCTCTCAACTTCAAGGTGAGTCGGCCTTCGGGTTCGATACCTGTTTGTTTAACAGATGCCTGACGGCGAGGTCAGGTGTTCTTCTCAACTTCGTGTTGTACCGACCTTCGGGTTCGATGCCTGTTTTTTTTAACAAATGCTTGACGGTGAGGTCAGATGTTCTTCTCAACTTTGGGTTGAGCCGGCCTTCGGGTTCGACGCCTGTTTTTATAACAGATGCCTGATGGCAAGGTCTAATGCGGTTATCAACTTCGGGTTGAGCTGCCCTTCAGGTTCAATGCATGTTTGTTTAACAGATGCCTGACGGCGAGGTCTAATGTTCTTCTCAACTTCGGGTTGAGCCGACCTTTGGATTTGATGCCTCTTTGTTTAACAGATGCTTGACAGTGAAGTCAAATGTTCCTCTCAACTTCATGTTGAGCCGACCTTCGGGTTCGATGCATTTTATTTAACAGATGCCTGACGACGAGGTCAGATGTTCCTCTCAACTTCGTGTTGTGCTGGCCTTCGGGATCAATGCATGTTTGTTTAACAGATGCCTGATGGCGAGGTCAGATGTTCTTATCAACTTCGGGTTGAGCCGCCCTTCGGGTTCGATGCCTGTTTGTTTAGCAGATGTTTGACGGTGAGGTCATATGTTCTTCTCAACCTCGGGTTGAGTCGGCCTTCGAATTTGATGACTGTTTATTTAACAGATGCATGACAGTGAAGTCAAATGTTCCTTTCAACTTCATGTTTAGCCGACCTTCGGGTTCGATGCCTTTTTGTTTAACAGATGCCTGATGGCGAGGTCAGATGTTCCTCTCAACTTCGTGTTGAGCCGGCCTTCAGGTTCGATGCTTGTTAGTTTAACAGATTCCTGACCGCGAGGTCATATGTTCTTCTCAAGTTCGGGTTGAGCCGCCCTTCGGGTTCGATGCCTGTTTGTTTAATAGATGCTTGACAGTGAGGTCAGATGTTCTTCTCAACTTTGGGTTGAGCCGGCCTACGGATTCGATGCCTGTTTGTTTAACAGATGCCTGACGGCAAAGTCAGATGTTCCTCTCAACTTCGTGTTGAGCCGACCTTCGGGTTCGATGCCTGATTGTGTAACAAATGCGTGACGGCGAGGTCAGATGTTCCTCCCAACTTCATGTTGAGCTGTGCTTCGGGTTTGATGCTTGTTTGTTTAACAAATGCGTGACGGCGAGGTCAGATGTTCCTCTCAACTTCGTGTTGAGCCGGCCTTCGGGTTCGATGCCTGTTTGTTTAATAGATACCTGACGGCGAGGTCATATGTTCTTCAAAACTTCGTGTTGTGCTGGCCTTCAGGTTCGATGCCTGTTAGTTTAATAATGTCTGATGGGGAGATCAGATGTTCCTCTCAACTTCAAGGTATGCCGGCCTTCGGGTTAGATACTTGTATGTTTAACAGATGCCTGACGGCTAGGTCAGATGTTCTTCTCAACTTCGTGTTGTGCCGACCTTCGGGTTCGATGCCTGTTTGTTTAATAGATGCCTGACAACGAGCTCAGATGTTCCTCTCAACTTCGTGTTGAGCCGGCCTTCAGGTTCGATGCCTCTTAGCTTAACAGGTTCCTGACGATGAGGTCATATGTTCTTCTCAACTTCGGGTTGAGCCTTCCTTTGGGTTCGATGCCTGTTTGTTTAACAGATGCTTGGCAGTGAGGTCAGATGTTCTTCTGAACTTTGGGTTGAGCCGGCCTTTGGGTTCGATGCCTGTTTTTTTAACAGATACCTGATGGCGAGGTCTAATTTTGTTATCATCTTCGGGTTGAGCTGCCCTTCAGGTTCGATGCCTGTTTGTTTAACAGATGCCTGACGGCGAGGTCTAATGTTCTTCTCAACTTCGGGTTGAGCCGGCCTTCGGATTTGATGCCTGTTTGTTTAACAGATGCTTGACAGTGAAGTCAAATGTTCCTCTCAACTTCATGTTGAACCGACCTTCGGGTTCGATGCCTTTTATTTAACAGATTCCTGACGGCGAGGTCAGATGTTCCTCTCAACTTCGTGTTGAGCTGGCCTTCGGGATCAATGCTTGTTTGTTTAACAGATGGCTGATGGCGAGGTCAGATGTTCTTATCAACTTCGGGTTGAGCCGCCCTTCAGGTTCGATGCCTGTTTTTTTAGCAGATGTTTGACGGTGAGGTCATATGTTCTTCTCAACTTCGGGTTGAGCCGGCCTTCGAATTTGATGACTGTTTATTTAACAGATGCATGACAGTGAAGTCAAATGTTCCTCTCAAATTCATGTTTAGCCGACCTTCGGGTTCGATGCCTGTTTGTTTAACAGATGCCTGACGGCCAGGTCAGATGTTCCTCGCAAATTCGTGTTGAGCCGGCCTTTGGGTTCGATGCTTGTTAGTTAAACAGATGCTTGACGGCGAGGTCATATGTTCTTCTCAAGTTCGGGTTGAGCTGCCCTCCGGGTTCGATGCCTGTTTGTTTAACAGATGCTTGACGGTAAGGTCAGATGTTCTTCTCAACTTTGGGTTGAGCCGGCCTTCGGATTTGATGCCTGTTTGTTTAACAGATGCTTGACAGTGAAGTCAAATGTTCCTCTCAACTTCATGTTGAGCCGACCTTCGGGTTCGATGCCTGTTTGTTTAACAAATGCGTGACGGCGAGGTCAGATGTTCCTCTCAACTTTGTGTTGAGCCGGCTTTCGGGTTCGATGCCTGTTTGTTTAACAGATGCCTGATGGCGCGGTCAGATGTTCTAATCAACTTCGGGTTGAGCCGCCCTTCGGGTTTGATGCCTGTTTGTTTAACAGATGCTTGACGGCGAGGTCAGATGTTCTTCTCAACTTCGGGTTGAGCCGGCGTTCGGATTTGATGCCTGATTGTTTAACAGATGCTTGACAGTGAAGTAAAATTTTCCTCTCAACTTCATGTTGAGCCGACCTTCGGGTTATATGCCTGTTTGTTTAACAAATGCGTGAAAGCGAGGTCAGATGTTCCTCTTAACTTCGTGTTTAGTCGGCCCTCGGGTTCGATGCCTGTTTATTTAACAGATTCCTGACGGCGAGGTCAGATGTTCTTATAAACTTAAGGTTGAGCCGCCCTTCGGGTTCGATGCATGTTTGTTTAACAGATGCCTGACAGTAAGGTCATATGTTCTTCTCAACTTCGGGTTGAGTCGGCCTTCAAATTTGATGATTGTTTGTTTAACAGATACTTGACAGTGAAGTCAAATGTTCCTCCCAACTTCATATTGAGCCGTCCTTCGGGTTTGATGCTTGTTTGTTTAATAGATGTCTTACGGCGAGGTCAGATGTTCCACTCAACTTCGTGTTGAACCGTCATTCGGGTTCGATACCTGTTTGTTTAACAGATGCCTGACCGCGAGATCGGATGTTCTTCTCAACTTCGTGTTGTGCCGACCTTCGGGTTCGATGCCTGTTTGTTTAATAGATGCCTGACGGCGAGGTCAGATGTTCCTCTCAACTTCGTGTTGACCCGGCCTTCGGGTTCGATGCCTGTTAGCTTAACAGATGCCTGACGGGGAGGTCATATGCTCTTCTCAACTTCGGGTTGAGCCGGCATTCGGGTTCGATGTCTGCTTGTTTAACAGATGCTTGACGGTGAGGTCAGATGTTCTTCTCAACATTGGGTTGAGCCGGATTTCGGGTTCGATGCCTGTTTTTTTAACAGTTGCCTGATGGCGAGGTCTAATGTTGTTATCAACTTCGGGTTGAGCTGCCCTTCAGGTTCGATGCCTGTTTGTTTAACAGATGCCTGACGGCAAGGTCTAATGTTCTTCTCAACTTCGGGTTGAGTCGGCCTTCGGATTTGATGCCTGTTTGTTTAACAGATGCTTGACAGTGAAGTCAAATGTTCCTCTCAACTTCATGTTGAGCCGACCTTCGGGTTCGATGCCTTTTATTTAACAGATGCCTGACGGCGAGGTCAGATGTTCCTCTCAACTTCTTGTTGAGCTGGCCTTCGGGATCAATGCCTATTTGTTTAACAGATGGCTGATGGTGAGGTCAGATGTTCTTATCAACTTCGGGTTGAGCCGCCCTTCGGGTTCGATGCCTGTTTGTTTAGCAGATGTTTGATGGTGAAGTCTTATGTTCTTCTCAACTTCGGGTTGAGCTGGCCTCGAATTTGATGACTGTTTATTTAACAGATGCATGACAGTGAAGTCAAATGTTCCTCTCAACTTCATGTTTATCCGACCTTCGGGTTCTATGCCTGTTTGTTTAACAGATGTCTGACGGCCAAGTCAGATGTTCCTCTCAACTTCGTGTTGAGCCAGCCTTCGGGTTTGATGCTTGTTAGTTTAACAGATGCCTGACGGCGAGGTCATATGTTCTTCTCAATTTTGGGTTGAGCCGCCCTTCGGGTTTGATGCCTGTTTGTTTAACAGATGCTTGACGGCGAGGTCAGATGTTCTTCTCAACTTCGGGTTGAGCCGGCCTTCGGATTTGATGCCTGATTGTTTAACAGATGCTTGATAGTGAAGTAAAATTTTCCTCTCAACTTCATGTTGAGCCGACCTTCGGGTTATATGCCTGTTTGTTTAACAAATGCGTGAAAGCAAGGTCAGATGTTCCTCTTAACTTCGTGTTTAGTCGGCCCTCGGGTTCGATGCCTGTTTATTTAACAGATTCCTGACGGCGAGGTCAGATGTTCTTATAAACTTAAGGTTGAGCCGCCCTTCGGGTTCGATGCATGTTTGTTTAACAGATGCCTGACAGTAAGGTCATATGTTCTTCTCAACTTCGGGTTGAGTCGGCCTTCCAATTTGATGATTGTTTGTTTAACAGATACTTGACAGTGAAGTCAAATGTTCCTCCCAACTTCATATTGAGTCGTCCTTCGGGTTTGATGCTTGTTTGTTTAATAGATGTCTGACAGCGAGGTCAGATGTTCCACTCAACTTCGTGTTGAACCGTCATTCGGGTTCGATACCTGTTTGTTTAACAGATGCCTGACCGCGAGATCGGATGTTCTTCTCAACTTCGTGTTGTGCCGACCTTCGGGTTCGATGCCTGTTTGTTTAATAGATGCCTGACGGCGAGGTCAGATGTTCCTCTCAACTTCGTGTTGAGCCGGCCTTCGGGTTCGATGCCTGTTAGCTTAACAGATGCCTGACGGGGAGGTCATATGCTCTTCTCAACTTCGGGTTGAGCCGGCATTCGGGTTCGATGCCTGCTTGTTTAACAGATGCTTGACGGTGAGGTCAGATGTTCTTCTCAACTTTGGGTTGAGCCGACTTTCGGGTTCGATGCCTGTTTTTTTAACAGTTGCCTGATGGCGAGGTCTAATGTTGTTATCAACTTCGGGTTGAGATGCCCTTCAGGTTCGATGCCTGTTTGTTTAACAGATGCCTGACGGCAAGGTCTAATGTTCTTCTCAACTTCGGGTTGAGCCGACCTTCGGATTTGATGCCTGTTTGTTTAACAGATGCTTGACAGTGAAGTCAAATGTTCCTCTCAACTTCATGTTGAGCCGACCTTCGGGTTCGATGCCTTTTATTTAACAGATGCCTGACGGCGAGGTCAGATGTTCCTCTCAACTTCTTGTTGAGCTGGCCTTCGGGATCAATGCCTATTTGTTTAACAGATGGCTGATGGCGAGGTCAGATGTTCTTATCGACTTCGGGTTGAGCCGCCCTTCGGGTTCGAGGCCTGTTTGTTTAGCAGATGTTTGATGGTGAAGTCTTATGTTCTTCTCAACTTCGGGTTGAGCTGGCCTCGAATTTGATGACTGTTTATTTAACAGATGCATGACAGTGAAGTCAAATGTTCCTCTCAAGTTCATGTTTATCCGACCTTCGGGTTCTATGCCTGTTTGTTTAACAGATGTCTGACGACCAAGTCAGATGTTCCTCTCAACTTCGTGTTGAGCCGGCCTTCGAGTTTGATGCTTGTTAGTTTAACAGATGCCTGACGGCGAGGTCATATGTTCTTCTCAATTTCGGGTTGAGCCGCCCTTCGGGTTCGATGCCTGTTTATTTAACAGATGCTTGACGGTGAGGTCAGATGTTCTTCTCAACTTTGGGTTGAGCCATCCTTCGGATTTGATACCTGCTTGTTTAACAGATGTTTGACAGTGAAGTCAAATGTTCCTCTCAACTTCATGTTGAGCCGACCTTCGGGTTCGATGCCTGTTTGTTTAACAAATGCGTGACGGCGAGGTCAGATGTTCCTCTCAACTTAGTGTTGAGCCGGCTTTCGGGTTCGATGCCTGTTTGTTTAACAGATGCCTGATGGTGCGGTCAGATGTTCTTATCAACTTCGGGTTGAGCCGGCCTTCGGGTTCGATGCCTGTTTGTTTAACAGATGCTTGACGGTGTGGTCAGATGTTCTTCTCAACTTCGGGTTGAGTCGGACTTCGAATTTAAAGACTGTTTGTTTAACAGATGCTTGACAGTGAGGTCAAATGTTCCTCTCAACTTCATGTTGAGCCGACCTTCGGTTTCGATGCCTGTTTGTTTAACAGATGCCTGACGGCGAGGTCAGATGTTCCTCTCAACTTTGTGTTGAGATGACCTTAGGGTTCGGTGCCTGTTTGTTTAACGGATTCCTGACAGCGAGGTCATATGTTCTTCTATACTTCATGTTGTGTCGGCCTTCGGGTTCGATGCCTGTTTGTTTAATAATGCCTGATGGGGAGATCAGATGTTCCTCTCAACTTCAAGGTTAGCCGACCTTCGGGTTCGATACCTGTTTCTTTAACAGATGCCTGACGGCGAGGTCAGGTGTTCTTCTCAACTTCGTGTTATGCCGGCCTTCGGGTTCGATGCCAGTTTGTTTAACTAATGCCTGATGGGGAGGTCAGATGTTCCTCTCAACTTCAAGGTGAGCCGGCCTTCGGGTTCGATACCTGTTTGTTTAACAGATGCTTGACGGTGAGGTCAAATGTTCTTCTCAACTAAGGGTTGAGTCGGACTTTGGGTATGATGCCTGTTTGTTTAACAGATGCCTGACGGCGAGGTCAGATGTTCTTCTCAACTTCGGGTTGATCCGGCCTTCGTGTTCCACACCTTTTTGTTTAACAGATACCTGACGGCGAGGTCAGATGTTCTTTTCAACTTCGGGTTGAGCCGACCTTTGGGTTCGATGCCTGTTTGTTTAAAAGATGTCTGGCGGCTAGGTCACATGTTCCTCTCAACTTCGGGCTGAGCCGGCCTTCGGGTTCGATGCCTGTTTATTTAATAGATGCCTGATGGCAAGGTCTAATGTTCTTATCAACTTCGGGTTGAGCCGCCCTTCAGGTTTGATGCCTGTTTGTTTAACAGATGCCTGACGGCAAGGTCTAATGTTCTTCTCAACTTTGGGTTGAGCCGCCCTTCGAATTTGATGCCTGTTTGTTTAACAGATGCTTGCCAGTGAAGTCAAATGTTCCTCTCAACTTCATGTTGAGCCGACCTTTGGGTTCGATGCCTGTTTGTTTAACAGATGCCTAAACGGCGAGGTCAGATGTTCCTCTCAACTTCATGTTGAGCCAACCTTCGGGTTCGATGCCTGTTAGTTTAACAGATGCGTGACGGCGAGGTTATATTATCTTCTCAAGTTCGGGTTGAGCCGGCCTTCGGATTCGATGCCTATTTATTTTAAAGATGCCTGATGGCGAGGTCAGATGTTCTTATCAAGTTCGGGTTGAGCCGCTGTTCGGGTTCGATGCCTATTTGTTTAACAGATGCCTGATGGCGCGGTCAGATGTTCTACTCATCTTCAGGTTGAGCCGGCCTTCGAATTTGATGACTGTTTTTTTAACAGATGCTTGACAGTGTGGTCAGATGTTCTTCTCAACTTCGGGTTGAGCCGGACTTCGAATTTAAAGACTGTTTGTTTAACAGATGCTTGACAGTGAGGTCAAATGTTCCTCTCAACTTCATGTTGAGCCGACCTTCGGGTTCGATGCCTGTTTGTTTAACAGATGCCTGACGGCGAGGTCAGATGTTCCTCTCAACTTCGTGTTGATATGACCTTAGGGTTCGATGCCTGTTTATTTAACGGATGCCTGACAGCGAGGTCATATGTTCTTCTATACTTCATGTTGTGCCGGCCTTCGGGTTCGATGCCTGTTTGTTTAATAATGCCTGATGGGGAGATCAGATGTTCCTCTCAACTTCAAGGTTAGCCGACCTTCGGGTTCGATACCTGTTTCTTTAACAGATGCCTGACGGCGAGGTCAGGTGTTCTTCTCAACTTCGTGTTATGCCGGCCTTCGGGTTCGATGCCAGTTTGTTTAACTAATGCCTGATGGGGAGGTCAGATGTTCCTCTCAACTTCAAGGTGAGCCGGCCTTCGGGTTCGATACTTGTTTGTTTAACAGATGCTTGACGGTGAGGTCAAATGTTCTTCTCAACTAAGGGTTGAGTCGGACGTTGGGTATGATGCCTGTTTGTTTAACAGATGCCTGACGGCGAGGTCAGATGTTCTTCTCAACTTCGGGTTGATCCGGCCTTCGTGTTCCACACCTTTTTGTTTAACAGATACCTGACGGCGAGGTCAGATGTTCTTTTCAACTTCGGGTTGAGCCGACCTTTGGGTTCGATGCCTGTTTGTTTAAAAGATGTCTGGCGGCTAGGTCACATGTTCCTCTCAACTTCGGGCTGAGCCGGCCTTCGGGTTCGATGCCTGTTTATTTAATAGATGCCTGATGGCAAGGTCTAATGTTCTTATCAACTTCGGGTTGAGCCGCCCTTCAGGTTTGATGCCTGTTTGTTTAACAGATGCCTGACGGCGAGGTCTAATGTTCTTCTCAACTTTGGGTTGAGCCGCCCTTCGAATTTGATGCCTGTTTGTTTAACAGATGCTTGCCAGTGAAGTCAAATGTTCCTCTCAACTTCATGTTGAGCCGACCTTTGGGTTCGATGCCTGTTTGTTTAACAGATGCCTAAACGGCGAGGTCAGATGTTCCTCTCAACTTCATGTTGAGCCAACCTTCGGGTTCGATGCCTGTTAGTTTAACAGATGCGTGACGGCGAGGTTATATTATCTTCTCAAGTTCGGGTTGAGCCGGCCTTCGGATTCGATGCCTATTTATTTTAAAGATGCCTGATGGCGAGGTCAGATGTTCTTATCAAGTTCGGGTTGAGCCGCTGTTCGGGTTCGATGCCTATTTGTTTAACAGATGCCTGATGGCGCGGTCAGATGTTCTACTCATCTTCAGGTTGAGCCGGCCTTCGAATTTGATGACTGTTTTTTTAACAGATGCTTGACAGTGTGGTCAGATGTTCTTCTCAACTTCGGGTTGAGCCGGACTTCGAATTTAAAGACTGTTTGTTTAACAGATGCTTGACAGTGAGGTCAAATGTTCCTCTCAACTTCATGTTGAGCCGACCTTCGGGTTCGATGCCTGTTTGTTTAACAGATGCCTGACGGCGAGGTCAGATGTTCCTCTCAACTTCGTGTTGATATGACCTTAGGGTTCGATGCCTGTTTATTTAACGGATGCCTGACAGCGAGGTCATATGTTCTTCTATACTTCATGTTGTGCCGGCCTTCGGGTTCGATGCCTGTTTGTTTAATAATGCCTGATGGGGAGATCAGATGTTCCTCTCAACTTCAAGGTTAGCCGACCTTCGGGTTCGATACCTGTTTCTTTAACAGATGCCTGACGGCGAGGTCAGGTGTTCTTCTCAACTTCGTGTTATGCCGGCCTTCGGGTTCGATGCCAATTTGTTTAACTAATGCCTGATGGGGAGGTCAGATGTTCCTCTCAACTTCAAGGTGAGCCGGCCTTCGGGTTCGATACCTGTTTGTTTAACAGATGCTTGACGGTGAGGTCAAATGTTCTTCTCAACTAAGGGTTGAGTCGGACGTTGGGTATGATGCCTGTTTGTTTAACAGATGCCTGACGGCGAGGTCAGATGTTCTTCTCAACTTCGGGTTGATCCGGCCTTCGTGTTCCACACCTTTTTGTTTAACAGATACCTGACGGCGAGGTCAGATGTTCTTTTCAACTTCGGGTTGAGCCGACCTTTGGGTTCGATGCCTGTTTGTTTAAAAGATGTCTGGCGGCTAGGTCACATGTTCCTCTCAACTTCGGGCTGAGCCGGCCTTCGGGTTCGATGCCTGTTTATTTAATAGATGCCTGATGGCAAGGTCTAATGTTCTTATCAACTTCGGGTTGAGCCGCCCTTCAGGTTTGATGCCTGTTTGTTTAACAGATGCCTGACGGCGAGGTCTAATGTTCTTCTCAACTTTGGGTTGAGCCGCCCTTCGAATTTGATGCCTGTTTGTTTAACAGATGCTTGCCAGTGAAGTCAAATGTTCCTCTCAACTTCATGTTGAGCCGACCTTTGGGTTCGATGCCTGTTTGTTTAACAGATGCCTAAACGGCGAGGTCAGATGTTCCTCTCAACTTCATGTTGAGCCAACCTTCGGGTTCGATGCCTGTTAGTTTAACAGATGCGTGACGGCGAGGTTATATTATCTTCTCAAGTTCGGGTTGAGCCGGCCTTCGGATTCGATGCCTATTTATTTTAAAGATGCCTGATGGCGAGGTCAGATGTTCTTATCAAGTTCGGGTTTAGCCGTCGTTCGGGTTCGATGCCTATTTGTTTAACAGATGCTTGACGGCGAGGTCAGATGTTCTTCTCATCTTCGGGTTGAGCCGACCTTCGAATTTGATGACTGTTTGTTTAACAGATACTTGACAGTGAAGTCAGTGTTCCTCTCGACTGCATGTTGATCCGACCTTCGGGTTCGATGCTTGTTTTTTTAACAGATGCCTAACGGCGAGGTCAGATGTTCCTCTCAACTTCGTGTTGAGACGGCCTTCGGGTTCGATGCCTGTTTGTTTAAGAGATGCCTGACGGCGAGGTCATATGTTCTTTTATACTTCGTGTTGTGCCGGCCTTCGGGTTCGATGCCTGTTTGTTTAGCAATGCCTGATGGGGAGATCAGATGATCCTCTCAATTTCAAGGTGAGTCGGCCTTCGGGTTCGATAACTATTTGTTTAACAGATGTTTGATGGTAAGGTCAAATGTTCTTCTCAACTAAGGGTTGAGACGACCTTCGGGTTTGATGTCTGTTTGTTTAATAGATGCCTGACGGCGAGGTCAGATGTTCTTCTCAACTTCGGGATGAGCCGACCTTCAGGTTCCACACCTTTTTGTTTAACAGATGCCTGATGGCGAGGTCAGATGTTCCTCTCAACTTCGGGTTGAGCCTGCCTTCGGGTTCGATGCCTGTTTGTTTAATAGATGCCTGATGGCGAGGTATAATGTTCTTATCAACTTTGGGTTGAATCGCCCTTCTGGTTCGATGCCTGTTTGTCTAATGTTCTTCTCAACTTCGGGTTGATCCGGCCTTCAGATTTGATGCCTGTTTGTTTAACAGATGCTTGACAGTGAAGTCAAACGTTCCTCTCAACTTCATGTTGGGCCGACCTTCGGGTTCGATGCCTGTTTGTTTAACAGATGCCTGATGGCGAGGTCAGATGTTCTTATAAACTTTGGATTGAGCCGCCCTTTGGGTTCGATGCCTGTTTGTTTAACAAATGCTTGACGGTGAGGTCAGATGTTCTTCTCAACTTCGGGTTGAGCTGGCCTTCGAATTTGATGACTGTTTGTTTAACAGATGCTTGACAGTGAATTCAAATGTTCCTCTCAACTTCATGTTGAGCCGACCTTCGGGTTCGATGCTTGTTTGTTTCACAAATGCCTGACGGCGAGGTCAGATGTTCTTCTCAAATTCGGGTTGAGCAGCCCTTCAGGTTCGATGCCTGTTTGTTTAACAGATCCCTGATTGCGAGGTCTTATGTTCTTCTCAACTTCGGGTTGAGTCGGCCTTTGGATTTGATGCCTGTTTGTTTAACAGATGCTTGACAGTGAAGTCAAATGTTCCTCTCAATTTCATGTTGAGCCGACCATCGGGTTTAATGCCTGTTTGTTTAACAGATGCCTGATAGTGTGGTCAGATGTTCTTCTCAACTTCGGGTTGAGCCGGCCTTCGGATTTGATGCTTGTTTGTTTAACAGATGCTTGACAGTGAAGTCAAATGTTCCTCCCAATTTCATGTTGAGCCGACCTTCGGATTCGATGCCTGTTTGTTTAATAGATGCCGGACGGCGAGGTCAGATGTTCTTCTATACTTAGTGTTGTGCCGGTCTTCGGGTTCAATGCCTGTTTATTTAACTAATTCTTGATGGGGAGCCCAGATGTTCCTATCAACTTCAAGGTGAGCCGACCTTTTGGTTTGATGCATGTTTGTTTAACAGATGCCTGACAGCAAGGTCAGATGTACTTCTCAACTTCGGGTTGAGCCGGCCTTCAGGTTCCACACCTTTTTGTTTAACAGATGCCTGATGGCGAGGTCAGATGTTTTTCTCAACTTCGGGTTGAGCCGACCTTTGGGTTTGATGCCTTTTTGTTTAACAGATGCCTGACGGCTAGGTCAGATGTTCCTCTCCACTTCGGGTTGATCCGGCCTTCGGGTTCGATGCCAGTTTGTGTAACAGATGCCTGATGCCGAGGTCTAATGTTCTTATCAACCTCGGGTTGACCGCCCTTCAGGTTCGATGCCTGTTTGTTTAACAGATGCCTGACGATGAGGTCTAATGTTCTTCTCAACTTCGGGTTGAGCCGGCCTTCGGATTTGATGCCTGTTTGTTTAACAGATGCTAGACAGTGAAGTCAAATGTTCCTCTCAACTTCATGTTGAGCCAACCTTCGAGTTTGATGCATGTTTGTTTAACAGATGCCTGACAACGATGTCAGATGTTCCTCTCAACTTCGTGTTGAGCCGGCCTTCGGGTTCGATGCCTGCTTGTTTAACAGATGCCTGATGGCGAGGTCAGATGTTCTTATCAACTTCGGGTTCGATACCTATTTGTTTAACAAATGCCTGACGGCGCGGTCAGATGTTCCTCTCAACTTCGTGTTGAGCCGACCTTCGGATTCGATGCCTGTTTGTTTAACAGATGCCTGACGACGAGGTCAGATGTTCCTCTCAATTTTGTGTTGAGCCGGCCTTCGAATTCGATGCCTTTTTGTTTAATAGATGCCAGACGGCGAGGTCATATGTTCTTCTATACTTCTTGTTATTCCGGTCTTCGGGTTTGATGCCTGTTTGTTTAATAATGCCTGATGGGGAGATCAGTTGTTCCGCTCAACTTCAAGGTCAGCCGGCCTTCGGGTTCGATACTTGTTTGTTTAACAGATGCCTGACAGCGAGGTCAAATGTTCTTCTCAACTTCGTGTTGTGCCGACCTTCAGGTTGGATGCCTGTTTGTTCAACTAATGCCTGATTGGGAGGTCAGATGTTCCTCTCAACTTCAAGGTGAGCCGGACTTCGGGTTCGTTACCTGTTTGTTTACCAGATGCTTGACGGCGAGGTCAAATGTTCTTCTCAACTAAGGGTTGAGACGGCCTTTGGGTTTGATGCTTGTTCGTTTAACAGATGCTTGACGGCGAGGTCAGATATTCCTTTGAACTTCGTGTTGAGCCGGCCTTCGGGTTCGATGCCTGTTTGTTTAACAGATGCCTAATGGCAAAGTCAGATGTTCTTATCAACTTCGGGTTGAGCCGTCCTTTGGGTTCGATGCCTGTTTGTTTAACAGATGCCTGGCGGCTAGGTCAGATGTTCCTCTCAACTTCGGGTTGAGTCGGGCTTCGGATTTGATGCCTGTTTGTTTTACAGATGCTTGACAGTGAAGTCAAATGTTCCTCTCAACTTCATGTTGAGCCGACCTTCGAGTTCGATGCATGTTTGTTTGACAGATGCCTAACGGCGTAGTCAGATGTTCCTCTCAACTTCGTATTGAGCCGACCTTCAGGTTCGATGCCTGTTTGTTTCACAGATACCTGATGGCGAGGTTAGATGTTCTTATCAACTTTGGATTGAGCCGCCCTTCGGGTTCGATGCCTGTTTGCCTAACAGATGCTGGTCGGTGAGGTCAGATGTTCTTCTCAACTTCGAGTTGAGCCGGCCTTCGAATTTGATGACTGTTTGTTTAACAAATGCTTGACAGTGAAGTCAAATGTTCCTCTCAACTTCATGTTGAGCCGACCTTCAGGATCGATGTCTGTTTGTTTAACAGATGCCAGACGGCGAGGTCATATGTTCTTCTCAACTTCGTGTTGTGGCAGCCTTCGGGTTCGATGCCTGTTTGTTTAATAATGCTTGATGGGAAGATCAGATGTTCCTCTCAACTTCAAGGTGAGCTGGCCTTCGGGTTCGATACCTATTTTTTTAACAGATGCCTGGCGGTGAGGTCAAATGTTCTTCTCAACTTCGTGTTGTGTCGGCCTTCGGGTTCGATGCCTATTTGTTTAAATAATGCCTGATAGGGAGGTCAGATGTTCCTCTCAACTTCAAGGTGAACCGGCCTTCAGGTTAGATACCTGTTTGTTTAGTAGATGTTTAACAGCGAGGTCAAATGTTCTTCTCAACTAAGGGTTGAGACGGACTTCGGGTTTTATTCCTGTTTGTTTAACAGATGCCTGACGGGGAGGTCAAATGTTCTTCTGAACTTCGGGTTGAGCCGATCTTCGGATTTGATGCCTGTTTGTTTAACAGATGCTTGACAGTGAAGTCAAATGTTCCTCTCAATTTCATGTTGAGCCGACCTTCGGGTTCGATGCCTGTTTGTTTAACAAATACCTGACGGCGAGGTCAGATGTTCCTCTCAACTTCGTGTTGAGCCGACCTTCGGATTCGATGCCTGTTTGTTTAACAGATGCCTGACGGCGAGGTCAGATGTTCCTCTCAATTTCGTGTTGAGCCGGCCTTCGGATTCGATGCCTGTTTGTTTAACAGATGCCTGACGGCGAGGTCATATGTTCTTCTATACTTCGTGTTATTCCGGTCTTCGGGTTCGATGCCTGTTTGTTTAATAATGCCTAATGGGGAGATCAGTTGTTCCTCTCAACTTCAAGGTTAGCCGGCCTTCGGGTTCGATAGCTGTTTGTTTAACAGATGCCTGACGGCGAGGTCAAATGATCTTCTCAACTTCGTGTTGTGCCGACCTTCGGGTTCGATGCCTGTTTGTTCAACTAATGCCTGATTGGGAGGTCAGATGTTCCTCTCAACTTCAAGGTGAGCCGGACTTCGGGTTCGATACCTGTTTGTATACCAGATGTTTGACGGCGAGGTCAAATGTTCTTTTCAACTAAGGGTTGAGACGACCTTTGGGTTTGATGCCTGTTCGTTTAACAGATGCCTGACGGCGAGGTCAGATGTTCCGCTGAACTTCGTGTTGAGCCGGCCTTCGGGTTCGATGCCTGTTTGTTTAACAGATGCCTGATGGCGAGGTCAGATGTTGTTATCAACTTTGGGTTGAGTCGGCCTTTGGGTTCGATGCCTGTTTGTTTAACAGATGCCTGGCGGCTAGGTCAGATGTTCCTCTCAACTTCGGGTTGAGCCAGCCTTCGGATTTGATGCCTGTTTGTTTTACAGATGCTTGACAGTGAAGTCAAATGTTCCTCTCAACTTCATGTTGAGCCGACCTTCGAGTTTGATGCCTGTTTGTTTGACAGATGCCTGACGGCGAGGTCAGATGTTCCTCTCAACTTCCTATTGAGCCGGCCTTCGGGTTCGATGCCTGTTTGTTTCACAGATACCTGAAGGCGAGGTCAGATGTTCTTGTCAACTTCGGGTTGAGCCGCCCTTCGGGTTCGATGCCTGTTTGCCTAACAGATGCTGGTCGGTGAGGTCAGATGTTCTTCTCAACTTCGGGTTGAGCCGGCCTTCGAATTTGATGACTGTTTGTTTAACAAATGCTTGACAGTGAAGTCAAATGTTCCTCTCAACTTCATGTTGAGCTGACCTTCAGGTTCGATGCCTGTTTGTTTAACAGATGCCTGACGGTGAGGTCATATGTTCTTCTCAACTTCGTGTTGTGGAAGCCTTCGGGTTCGATGCCTGTTTATTTAATAATGCTTGATGGGGAGATCAGGAGTTCCTCTCAACTTCAAGGTGAGCTGGCCTTCGGGTTCGATACCTGTTTGTTTAACAGATGCCTGGCGGTGAGGTCAGATGTTCTTCTCAACTTCGTGTTGTGTCGGCCTTCGGGTTCGATGCTTGTTTGTTTAACTAATGCCTGATAGGGAGGTCAGATGTTCCTCTCAACTTCAAGGTGAACCGGCCTTCAGGTTCGATACCTGTTTGTTTAGTAGATGTTTAACGGCGAGGTCAAATGTTCTTCTCAACTAAGGGTTGAGACGGCCTTCGGGTTTTATGCCTGTTTGTTTAACAGATGCCTGACGGGGAGGTCAAATGTTCTTCTGAACTTCGGGTTGATCCGGCCTTCGGATTTGATGCCTGTTTGTTTAACAGAAGCTTGACAGTGAAGTCAAATGTTCCTCTCAATTTCATGTTGAGCCGACCTTCGGGTTCGATGCCTGTTTGTTTAACAAATGCCTGACGGCGAGGTCAGATGTTCCTCTCAACTTTGTGTTGAGCCGACCTTCGGATTCGATGCCTGTTTGTTTAACAGATGCCTGATAGCGAGGTCAGATGTTCTTCTCAATTTCGTGTTGAGCCGGCCTTCGGACTAGATGCCTGACGGCGAGGTCATATGTTCTTATATACTTCGTGTTATTCCGGTCTTCGGGTTCGATGCCTGTTTGTTTAATAATGCCTGATGGGGAGATCAGTTGTTCCTCTCATCTTCAAGGTCAGCCGGCCTTCGGGTTCGATACCTGTTTGTTTAACAGATGCCTGACGGCGAGGTCAAATGTTCTTCTCAACTTCGTGTTGTACCGACCTTCGGGTTCGATGCCTATTTGTTCAACTAATGCCTGATTGGGAGGTCAGATGTTCCTCTCAACTTCAAGGTGAGCCGGACTTCGGGTGCGATACCTATTTGTTTACCAGATGTTTGACGGCGAGGTCAAATGTTCTTCTCAACTAAGGGTTGAGACGGCCTTTGGGTTTGATGCTTGTTCGTTTAACAGATGCCTGACGGCGAGGTCAGATGTTCCGCTGAACTTCGTGTTGAGCCGGCCTTCGGGTTCGATGCCTGTTTGTTTAACAGATGCCTGATGGCGAGGTCAGATGTTCTTATAAACTTCGGGTTGAGCCGACCTTTGGGTTCGATACCTGTTTGTTTAACAGATGCCTGGCGGCTAGGTCAAATGTTCCTCTCAACTTCGGATTGAGCCGACCTTCAGATTTGATGCCTGTTTGTTTTACAGATGCTTGACAGTGAAGTCAGATGTTCCTCTCAACTTCATGTTGAGCCGACCTTCGAGTTTGATGCCTGTTTGTTTGACAGATGCCTGACGGCGAGGTCAGATGTTCCTCTCAACTTCGTATTGAGCCGGCCTTCGGGTTCGATGCCTGTTTGTGTCACAGATACCTGATGGCGAGGTCAGATGTTCTTGTCAGCTTCGGGTTGAACCGCCCTTCGGGTTCGATGCCTGTTTTCCTAACAGATGTTGGTCGGTGAGGTCAGATGTTCTTCTCAACTTCGGGTTGAGCCGGCCTTCGAATTTGATGACTGTTTGTTTAACAAATGCTTGACAGTGAAGTCAAATGTTCCTCTCAACTTCATGTTGAGCCGACCTTCAGGTTCGATGCCTGTTTGTTTAACAGATGCCTGACGGCGAGGTCATATGTTCTTCTCAACTTCGTGTTGTGGCAGCCTTCGGGTTTGATGCCTGTTTGTTTAATAATGCTTGATGGGGAGATCAGATGTTCCTCTCAACTTCAAGGTGAGCTGGCCTTCGGGTTCGATACCTGTTTGTTTAACAGATGCCTGGCGGTGAGGTCAGATGTTCTTCTCAACTTCGTGTTGTGTCGGCCTTCGGGTTCGATGCCTGTTTGTTTAACTAATGCCTGATAGGGAGGTCAGATGTTCCTCTCAACTTCAAGGTGAATCGGCCTTCAGGTTCGATACCTGTTTGTTTAGTAGATGTTAAACTGCGAGGTCAAATGTTCTTCTCAACTAAGGGTTGAGACGGCCTTTGGGTTTGATGCCTGTACGTTTAACAGATGCCTGACGGCGAGGTCAGATGTTCCGCTGAACTTCATGTTGAGCCGACCTTCGTGTTCGATGCCTGTTTGTGTAAGGGATGCCTGACGACAAGGTCTAATGTTCTTATCAACTTCGGGTTGAGCCGCCCTTCGGGTTCGATGCCTGTTTGTTTAATAGATGCCTAATGGTTAGGTCAGATGTTCTTC
Organism: Lathyrus sativus; assembly: GCA_963859935.3. Taxonomy (NCBI): domain Eukaryota; kingdom Viridiplantae; phylum Streptophyta; class Magnoliopsida; order Fabales; family Fabaceae; genus Lathyrus; species Lathyrus sativus. Next base: position 276,492,499 of record OZ012737.1, read on the forward strand.
TCATCTTCGGGTTGCGCCGGCCTTCGGATTTGATGCCTGTTTGTTTTACAGATGCTTGATAGTGAAGTCAAATGTTTCTCTCAACTTCATGTTGAGCCGACCTTCGAGTTCAATACCTGTTTGTTTGATAGATGCCTGACGGCGAGGTCAGATGTTCCTCTCAACTTCCTATTGAGCCGGCCTTCGGGTTCGATGCCTGTTTGTTTCACAGATACCTGATGGCGAGGTCAGATGTTCTTGTCAACTTCGGGTTGAGCCGCCCTTCGGGTTCGATGCCTATTTGCCTAACAGATGCTGGTCTGTGAGGTCAGATGTTCTTCTCAACTTCGGGTTGAGCCGGCCTTCGAATTTGATGACTGTTTGTTTAACAAATGCTTGACAGTGAAGTCAAATGTTCCTCTCAACTTCATGTTGAGCCGGCCTTCAGGTTCGATGACTGTTTGTTTAACAGATGCCTGACGGCGATGTCATATGTTCTTCTCAACTTCGTGTTGTGGCAGCCTTCGGGTTTGATGCATGTTTGTTTAATAATGCTTGATGGGGAGATCAGATGTTCCTCTCAACTTCAAGGTGAGCTGGCCTTCGGGTTCGATACCTGTTTGTTTAACAGATGCCTGGCGGTGAGGTCAGATGTTCTTCTCAACTTTGTGTTGTGTCGGCCTTCGGGTTCGATGCCTGTTTGTTTAACTAATGCCTGATAGGGAGGTCAGATGTTCCTCTCAACTTCAAGGTGAACTGGCCTTCAGGTTCGATACCTGTTTGTTTAGTAGATGTTTAACGGCGAGGTCAAATGTTCATCTCAACTTAGGGTTGAGACGACCTTCGGGTTTTATGCTTGTTTGTTTAACAGATGCCTGACGGCGAGGTCAAATGTTCTTCTCAACTTCGTGTTGTGCCGACCTTCGGGTTCGATGCCTGTTTGTTCAACTAATGTCTGATTGGGAGGTCAGATGTTCCTCTCAACTTCAAGGTGAGCCGGACTTCGGGTTCGATACCTGTTTGTTTACCAGATGTTTGACGGCGAGGTCAAATGTTCTTCTCAACTAAGGGTTGAGACGGCCTTTGGGTTTGATGCCTGTTCGTTTAACAGATGCCTGATGGTGAGGTCAGATGTTCCGCTGAACATCGTGTTGAGCCGGCCTTCGGGTTCGATGCCTGTTTGTTTAACAGATGCCTGATGGCAAGGTCAGATGTTCTTCTCATCTTCGGGTTTAGCCGGCCTTCGGATTTGATGCCTGTTTGTTTAACAGATGCTAGACAGTGAAGTCAAATGTTCCTCTCAACTTCATGTTGAGCCAACCTTCGAGTTCGATGCATGTTTGTTTAATAGATGCTTGACAACGAGGTCAGATGTTCCTCTCAACTTCGTGTTGAGTCGGCCTTCGGGTTCGATGCCTGTTTGTTTAACAGATGCCTGATGGCGAGGTCAGATGTTCTTATCAACTTCGGGTTGATGCGACCTTCAGGTTCGATGCCTGTTTGTTTAACAAATGCCTGACGGCGAGGTCAGATGTTCCTCTCAACTTCGTGTTGAGCCGACCTTCGGATTCGATGCTTGTTTGTTTAAAAGATGCCTGACAGCAAGGTCAGATGTTCCTCTCAATTTCGTGTTGAGCCGGCCTTCGGATTCGATGCCTGTTTGTTTAACAGATCCCTGACGGCGAGGTCATATGTTCTTCTATACTTCGTGTTATGCCGGTCTTCAAGTTCGATGCCTGTTTGTTTAATAATGCCTGATGGGGAGATCAGTTGTTCCGCTCAACTTCAAGGTCAGCCGACCTTCGAGTTCGATACTTGTTTGTTTAACAGATGCCTGACGGCGAGGTCAAATTTTCTTCTCAACTTCGTGTTGTGCCGACCTTCGGGTTCGATGCCTGTTTGTTCAACTAATGCCTGATTGGGAGGTCAGATCTTCCTCTCAACTTCAAGGTGAGCCGGACTTCGGGTTCGATACCTGTTTGTTTACCAGATGTTTGACGCCGAGGTCAAATGTTCTTCTCAACTAAGGGTTGAGACTGCCTTTGGGTTTGATGCCTATTCGTTTAACAGATGCCTGACGGTGATGTCAGATGTTCCTCTGAACTTCGTGTTGAGCCGGCCTTCGGGTTCGATGCCTGTTTGTTTAACAGATGCCTGATGGCGAGGTCAGATGTTCTTCTCATCTTCGGGTTGAGCCGGCCTTAGGATTTGATGCCTGTTTGTTTAACAGATGCTAGACAGTGAAGTCAAATGTTCCTCTCAACTTCATGTTGAGCCAACCTTCGAGTTCTATGCATGTTTGTTTAATAGATGCCTGACAACGAGGTCAGATGTTCCTCTCAACTTCGTGTTGAGCCGGCCTTCGGGTTCGATGCCTGTTTGTTTAACAGATGCCTGATGGCGAGGTCAGATGTTCTTATCAACTTCGGGTTGATGCGACCTTCAGGTTCGATGCCTGTTTGTTTAACAAATGCCTGACGGCGAGGTCAGATGTTCCTCTCAACTTCGTGTTGAGCTGACCTTCGGATTCGATGCCTGTTTGTTTAAAAGATGCCTAACGGCGAGAACAGATGTTCCTCTCAATTTCGTGTTGAGCCGGCCTTCGGATTCGATGCCTGTTTGTTTAACAGATGCCTGACAGCGAGGTCATATGTTCTTCTATACTTCGTGTTATTCCAGTCTTCAGGTTTGCTGCCTGTTAGTTTAATAATGTCTGATGGGGAGATCAGTTGTTCCGCTCAACTTCAAGGTCAGCCGACCTTTGGGTTCGATACCTGTTTGTTTAACAGATGCCTGACGGCCAGGTCAAATGTTCTTCTCAACTTCGTGTTGTGCCGACCTTCGGGTTCGATGCCTGTTTGTTCAACTAATGCCTGATTGGGAGGTCAGATGTTCCTCTCAACTTCAAGGTGAGCCGGACTTCGGGTTCGATACCTGTTTGTTTACCAGATGTTTGACGGCGAGGTCAAATGTTCTTCTCAACTAAGGGTTGAGACGACTTTTGGGTTTGATGCCTGTTCGTTTAACAGATGCCTGACGGCGAGGTGAGATGTTCCTCTGAACTTCGTGTTGAGCCGGCCTTCGGGTTCGATGCCTGTTTGTTTAACAGATGCCTGATGGCGAGGTCAGATGTTCTTATCAACTTCGGGTTGAGCCAGCCTTTGGGTTCGATGCCTGTTTGTTTAACAGATGCCTGGCGGCTAGGTCATATGTTCCTCTCAACTTTGGGTCGAGCCGGCCTTCGGATTTGATGCCTGTTTGTTTTACAGATGCTTTACAGTTGTCGCTTGCGCGAAAATAAGGTGCCGGCACAACAGAAGAGTCGCCACCTTTCGTTATTTATCCCTCAGAGCGGGAAAGGAAACGATCGGAAAAACCTAACGAAAAAGGGTAAGACAAGGTCATTGCAACCGTTGTCTGGATTCGGGAGTCGGTTACGCAAGGGGAAGGTATTAGCACCCCTCACGTCCTTCGTACTCGACGGAATCCTCGCTTGTTGTGTTTACTTGGACGGGTTGGTTTTATTCTATCTACCTATCAAGGCTGGTTTAAAAAGAAAAGAAAAATGACTCGGCAAAGCGTCGCACTTTATGCCTACGTATTCTCATCAGAAAACGAGAAATCAGAGTCAACGCAGTTCGGCCTATGACGGGGTTATGGGGGAAGGTAGCTCGCCAATACATCAGTATTGTGCCTACGTACTCTCAACAGGTATGAGAGATCAGAGCTTACGTAGTTCGGGAAACTACGGTTTATTTCCTGTCTTTTACAAAAGAAGTGTTTTTTATTGTGTTTGCGATTTCAATCGCACTAGAGACTATGACCTGAGAGTGAATGCGTCGCATGTCACCCAAAGGGTACCATACTAAACATCCAGACTGTGGAAAAGAAACTCTCCCACAATCCTTTCTCAGATAGCTTAAGGCTCGTAACGTACGAAAGAAATCATTCATGATTACTGTATCTTAAACTGTTTTGAGATGAGAAGAGAACAGGCCCAACTAGGAGGGAGACTATCAAGTCCTACTGTTGTCATGCCATGGATTCATCCTATGGTTGAGGTTTGAATAGGGAACTCCTAGAAGTTGTCCTGCATAGGTTTCAACCTAAAGTTCTATCATCAATTCCTTATCAAAGGAAATGAGAGTCCTAAGGGATCATATCAATGATACACCAAAACAGACAAAGCATCAACTTAACAGTAAAATGCATGCAATGCAATTGAGGGAGGAAATGTGTGTGGGGTTTCAGCCTCCACAAGCTCATCTCAACCTCAAGCCAGAATGGATAACAGTAATCATACTGAAATATAAAACATGCTATCAAGCAATATACAGTAAACTGCAATCATACAGAAGAAATGAAATAAAATAAAATGCCATCAGGCAAACAAAACACATGGGCAAGGGAGCTGGGCTCTATCGAATACCCGCAAGCAAAGCCACACAGTAACAATACAACAAGAGGGAGCAACTCAACCTCTAGTGCAATCATGCTCCTAGAGTCTACCTATTCTAGATATGGACTTATTCTAATGCATCAAGCAAGTCAAACAAAACACATCAATACATAAGAAAGAGAAAAGAAAGCAGATCAACTCCTCTCTCAACCCCAAGCTTCAGCTCTTCCAACAGCAACTCAGTCTTCAGACTTCAACCACTCTTGACAAATATCAATTTGCTTTTCCAAGTTTCAACCCTTCAACATAAGTTTCAACTTATCTTCTCCTTTAAGCTTCAGCTTCTTGATCAGCTCCACCTTCAGGCTTCACTATCAATCATAAGTATCAACTTGGCTCCTTCAGGATCCCCAGGTATCAAAGTAAGTATCAACTTGGCTCCTTCAGGATCCCCAGGTATCAAAGTAAGTATCAACTTGGCTTTGTTCTTCAAGCTTCAGCTCTTCATAATCAATCTCAATCACTCAGAAGTGTCAACTTCATCCTTCAGTCTTTACTTCATCTTTAGGGATCTTCAAGTATCAACTTGCTCTTGTTGCTCTTCAAGCTTCAGCTGGAATGGCAATGCTCAAGGATTCATCCTCTTCTACACCCTACAATGGAGTCTTCATCTTCAAACTCAAGCTCAACATCTCTCAAGATAATCAAACCAGAGGAAATCACTTACTGGATAAGCTGGGGATATTGAACTGCTTACTAACCACCAAAGGTGACCTATAAGGGCTCAACATCAAAGGAATGGTTCCCTCAAAAGTTCTACTTCCTAGGTACAATCACTTATCCCTCCAAAGGAGAGAGGTGTATACCATGGAAGGACTTTGAATCATAGGGAGGAATGGAGGTGAAAGATACCATCCATGTTTAAGAAAGAAGTTAACTAAGTCTAAACTCTTCCTAATCCCTAACCCTAAAACAATCTACAAAACAAACAAGATCAAGCTCTCAAGATCCTCATTGCATCTTCAAATCTTCTACTATGCTCTTCAATGCTCCTCAATGCTCCTCAGGACAAAACCAAGCTCTCCAAGCCCACAAAGCAAGGCAAACAAAAATACAAGCCCACAAGGGTAACACAAACAATCATCACCTATAAAAATCATCTAAAAATAGTATACTACTATATTAAATCCTAATATAATTTCTAAGGGATCCTACATACCTACCCTTAACACCCTTATATGTCCCATAGTCTAATTTGTCGTAAAAACCCAAAAATCTAAGGTTATTATGGACCTATGTTGAAGTTTAACCTAATTCTACACAACCTAATGTCATCTAATCAAAACTATCCTAAAATTCACCACAAAATTATGGTATAAATCCAGGGGGAAGCTAAAGCTTATATCTAACTATCCTAAAAAGAATGGTCTAAAAATGCTAAGGGAACTACCTAAACAAAATTCTACAAATTCATGTATCAACATAAAAGAAATAAAATGCAATAAAAGTAGAAAATGTACAAAAAATACTAAAATGCATGAAAGGAAAATATTTTTATTTTATAATTTTCTAGACAACAATATGAAATGGGAGCAAAAATTCCCATTAAAAAATCATTAAATTTCCATTTAATATGATTTTTCAAAGTTTGAAAGAAAATGGAGAAAATACAAATGAAACTATGGGACTGGGGTGCAGGAAGTAACCAAATATAGTTCATTACGCGCATGGGCCCGGAATGGGGGGTTCAGAAAGCAACTAGCGCTAAGCCCAATTCAGTCAGAAAATCAAATCAAAACATAAAGAAAAAGAAAAAACCACAGTGAGAATAGCAATGATTTTCAGTTTAAAATTGATTGGGCCTCGTGAAGGGGGTGTGGGAAGCAATCCAGCCCAAAGTTCCTTTTAATGAAACGCAACGTTTCATTGTGTTTCAGAATTCCCTCCCAAATGAAATTGAACACGGGCCGTTGGATCAAACGAGGGTCAAGGGGTCAAGCTGGATCTGATGGCTGAGAGGTTGTCTTCAACCTTCAGCTAGGGTTTGAAGCTACTCCACCATGGAAACAGAGTTTCACCTGCAAATTTCCCTCCATTCGTGCTCCCTTATTCCTTGCTCAAAATCAACAATAAAAAGCACTAACATACTCCATTTTTCATGCTGAACACAATCATACTCTTAAAATCAACTGAAACTTCCTCTAACATGAAACACGATCCAAGATCCAAAATGTACTCAGTCACCAATCTCAATAATTCTTGCAATTAACTATCTCAGATCACTCACCAACTCACACTGAATGATTCTTGATGTCTAGTTCATTCTATATCTCAATATAACACGAGTTCTTGGCCATCAAAGAAATGGGGTCCATAATTCAATCTTCACCAATTGATCCCTAACTCTCCAAAATCCATCTCTAATTGGTCTCTAACATTTCTACACTAACAAATTAACCTAATTATGCCTAAAACATGGTGTAGGGAAGAATTTGCAAACCTGGTTAATCTTGATGAACAGATGATGAAATCCACCAATTCAGACCTTGAAACTCTTCAGAAAGTTTCCCTAGATGCCAATCTTGCTACTGTTTGCAACAATTTTGATGGAGGAAGCCTCAATCTCAGAATTCGATTCTGACTTGCCACCTTGAAATTTCAATCACCAACTCTTCAATTCACCATGGATTTGATCTCAATTCAATCTACACAACTTCACTATGATGTATGGAATGTGTTTGAATGAAAAGAATGAATGGAAATGAAGAAGAATGAAGAAATGAAACTTGACTTGCAATGGAAGATTCTTGATCTCACTCTCTCTTCTCTGCACCAATTCTCACCAACCTTGCATCTGAGCAAGTTACATATGTTATATAGAGTGGTTTAGAATCATCTAGAACCCTCTAGGACAATCCAATGAGTATTTGGAAATCTCATGTCATGACATTTTGATTTCAATTCTCCTTATGTGCTATCTCATGCCATGGTCCTTGTAACCTTTGATTCTGAGTTGAAATTCTCTCCATATGAGATTTATGATGAGTTACAATGCATAACCAACTTGTTTATTGAGTTTTGTTGAGTTTTGCTTTGGTACCTTAATATGCTAGTAAGCCATTTCCAAAGCAGCCATATGACCTAAGCCCCAAATCAAAATTGTGGCTGAACCATTGTTCTTAGAATGTCATTTGGAGTCAAAATGACCTATTATATGACATGGTTTGGATGTATAACTTGTGATTTCCAATTTTCAATTTCACCTTAATTAACTTATGCCTCCATTCTAGGCCATTTTCATCACTTTTTGATACAAGCCTTTTCAACATCTCATGACCTCCCTACTAGCCTTAAAACATCATTCTAAGCAAGTTTTATGTTGAAGATTTTTCCATTTGAAGCTTGGAAATAGGAGATATGGCCTTATGCTTGAAATGACCTATAACCTCCAAATGACCAAAATGCCCTTGACTTGTCAAAGCCATAAGTTGAGTTCTACAAATCCTATCAAGGACTTCTAGTACTCTCTAGAAAGCTAAGAAGATGCTCTACAACATTCATGTTGAATAAGAGTTCATAGGACTCATCCTATTAGGGCAGAAGTTGGGTGCAAGTTGGGTGACTTTCAAGGACCCAGATTCACATGCCTCAGATGACCTGTAATTTGTCAAAGTCATAACTTGAGCTCTACAAATTCTATCAAGGACTTCTAGTACTAAAATTAAAGCTAAGAACAAGCTCTACAACATTCATGTTATGGGGAAGATGAGATGACAATCACATCTTCAGCTAAACTGCCTTGAAGATAGGGATCAAACTAGGGGATTTTACACTGTCAATCCTTAGAAACCCTAGCTTAAAACTTCTCAAACTCCTCAATCATGATGAGTTGGTCTAGGAATCATCCTTATAGCATCTCAATGCATCATTCCCTGATCACATGGCTCTTGGATTAGGTCTCAACCCTCTCCAAATCATCAGTTGACCTAGGGTTGACCCAGTCAAACCCTAATTCCACCACTCATGGCTGAATCTTCTGAATTCTTGTACAATGACCTCTCTAGGCTTCATGATGGCTTTCAAGACATCTCATAAGCTTTCTCAAAGCTTCAAGTACATTCTCATAGTCCCAGAATCATCTGAGGAGCTCTAACAACTCTCAAGTTATGAGACACACAACCTTGGTTTCAACCAATTCCTCTGAGGATCTCTTGAGTTCTCTGACAAGGATATCAATCTTTGAACCTTTGAATAACCTTCTTGGCTAGCTTCAAAGTCTCATACAACTCTTGATGGGTAAATAAATGTTGGTCAAATTTTGGGGTGCAACAGCTGCCCCTATTCAAACAGCTTGAACCTGACTGGGTGAGGAGCGAACGGCTCTCAGCCAATCGAGGTGCGAGACGGTTGAATACCGATAAACCCGGAAATTTGCCAACTGCATAAGCACTGGTACTCTGGTGGGAACAGATCTTCGAACACTTAAATAATAGCTGCACGGCAGCTAGCTGGAGACATACTGACCTGAACCTTGTCGTCAGTTATCCACATTAAATTCCTCTGACATTGTCATCAGACACTTGACCTCGCCGTCGGACAACCAAAACACCCAACATCGCCGCTGGAAAACTAAAGAATCTGACATCGCCGTCGGACACAGACATCCAACATCGCCGCTGGAGAACTAACTCACTTGACATCGCCGCCAGAAACAAACATCCAACATCGCCGCTGGAGCTACAAACTCACCTGACATCACCGCCAGAAACAAACATCCAACATCGCCGTTGGAGAATTAAATCACCTGACATCGCCGCCAGAAACAAACATCCAACATCGCCGCTGGAGCTGCAAAGGGTCTGACATCGCCGTCAACCACGCATAACTCTGAGAAACACCCGACATCGCCGTCAAGTACTCAACATAATCTGACTTCGCCGTCAAAAACAAACATCCAACATCGCCGCTGGAGAACTCAAAATAATCTGACCTCGCCGTCATGGTGAAGAAAATCCATTGGGGAATTGGTCATATGGTAACCGGTAATACATAGTCGATCATGCCATCAAGCATCCAAAGAAACTGTCGGGCATCAGCCGGACTTCAACCCTCGGGTTGATCATGCCATCAGGCATTCAAAGAAACTGTCGGGCATCAGCCGGACATCAACCATCAGGTTGATCCTGCCATCAGGCATTCCGCATTACTGTCGGGCATCAGCCGGACTTCATCAGCAAGTCGGGAATAGAATTCTTGGTCAATCATGAGCCAACTGGGAACATCTAAACCTATGCCATCAGGCACTCCGCATCAGCTGAGAGAACTGCTTAATTAACCCGGTTAGACTTCAATCATGGAGTCTTCAAGGGAGGTTTCAACTTCGCCGTTCAAAAGCCTGCTGGGGAGGACGCTTCGCCGCTGGGGATTCTAGAGAACTATCAAGTAACTCCGCTCCGGGGGTCCAGAAATCATTCTGGATGAATCAACTTTGCTGAGGACTTCAAGAATCATCTTGGACAAATAACCTCCGCCGGGGACTTTCAAGAATCATCTTGAACCGATAACCATGCTGGAGATTTCAGGAATCATCCTGAGCAAACACTCTGTTGTGGATTTCATGAATCATCTTGAACTGAAGACTGGGGACTCGAAGCATCAGCTTGAGCACCCGACTCTGGAGACTGCACTGGGTACTTAAGAATCATCTTAAGCAAACGACCCTGCTGGGGAATTCAAGAATCATCTTGAACCGAAGACTTCACTGGGGATCTCAAGAATCATCTTGAGCAAGAGACTTCGTTGGGGAGAATGTCAGGAATCATCCTGAGCAATCAATTCTGCGGCGGAACACCTGCAAAACAAGAACGGTAACAACCTAGATCATGCTTGTTATGCATATGCTTCAGCAATGGCGCAACGCTCCACACGGTGGAAATGTTATGCGTTTATGATAAATTCTATGCAATCATGCAGAATGATGCGATCCCATCAGCAAAATAAATGCCGAAGGGAGAATCCTCCTGTCAAGGGGGAAGAACTACTCAGATAGAGGAATCATCTTGCTGAGGAGAACAGAGTCACGCCAATCTCAATTGGACTCCGCAGGGGACACAACTTCAGTTGACTGCTGCGGGGGAAACAACTTCAGTTGATTGCTATAGGGGAACGAAGCTCTACGAGAACTAGGACCTGTTGAGGGAAAACAATGTCAATCGCGGGAATAAACTGCGTGGCCTTCATGGCTACTTCTCTGGAGATGACGACTATGTGGGGAAACAACTTCAGTTGATGAACACTCCACTGGGGAAAACCAATCATGGCTTGAGCAGCTTCCAAGGATTCGGCTCTCTTGGGGTATTTGCAAACTCGACTGAGGAAGGAGAAATCATTCTACTCCACTGGAAAGAGTACGACTCTGCGGGGGAATCTCAATTCCGCTGGGGAAGAAGGAATCATCCGACTTCGGGGGAGAGTACAACTCTGGTGGGAAATTTCAATTCCGCTGGAGACTTCAGTCTGGCACCATCAGTTGCTGCATACTTCGGCGTACGAATAGTTTCCTACGAAACCTGCACTTGTGACCCGGTGCTAGGGGAGAACACGCGCTTCAGCGCCTGACTCAACTGAGGAGGTGACGTTCCTTCAGGATACATCTGATTGGGGAGAGAATCATCTCTGTCTGGGGAGACATATCAGTGCTCACTATCTCGCGTTCAGACTCTGCGGGGAGAGGCTACTGAACTCTGCTGGAGAAAGGGGAATCATCCTGCTTCGGGATGCGCACAACGTACTATCTGGAATATGCTACACCTGTAACAACACAAATAAACAGACAAGATACCCTTCTCAAAGGGGCCTATCAAGGTTATTATCTCGTGACAATATTCAAGTAATTAATTGCTTCAACAATCAGTGGCCTAGGCCAGTAAGTTTATGTATGCGCATTTTATCAAAAACATCGACGTTCTTTTTCGCAAACAAAACAGATAAATGCTAAACAGGCAAACAGAATTGCTGAATAGTATGCTTTTTATTGATAACGAACCCCTGAATGGGTAAAAATGTTTTACAACAGATGCAAGCTCCTGGAATGAGGAAGCCGCGCCAAAATAAAATATAAATATACATCAGTATATACAAATGTCGGCAACGAGGCGTAGACGAACACCATGAGTTGATCCCTCTATGACCCACTTAACTTCGATACTTCTCCGACGCTTCAGCTTCGAAAGAGATTGATTCAGATAAACGGCCCTCAGGTCCTCCGAACAACTAAACAATGAAAGTCCATACGCGGAACGCAATCATTTGCTTTTTTAAATCCCTAACTTTTGCGTGAACCGCCCTTTGCGGGTTTTCAGTTCACCGGGATACCCTTTTTTGTCGAAGCCGCCCAGTGTAGGTTTTCGACTTCGCGGGTGTAAATTTTTTCAATTTATTTCCCTAATTTTTTCCCGAACCTTTTTATTCTGTTTTTGGTTCGCCGGGATGCCCCTTTTTGCCTGGACTCTCTTTTTATTTTTTGTCCAGCGGGTCGCTTTCAAGCAAAGTATTTTTTTAACTGCGTCCGCGTTCACCGGGGATGCAAAATCTTCACCATCCATCGTGGATAACAACAAAGCTCCTCCCGAGAAGACCTTGCTGACGACATACGGCCCTTCGTAATTCGGAGTCCACTTGCCCCGGTGATCGGAGTGTGGAGGAAGAATCTTCTTCAGGACGAGATCACCCGTCTGAAAACTTCTAGGACGCACCTTCTTATCATAAGCTTTCTTCATTCGGCTTTGGTACAGACGACCAAATGCAATCGATGCTAACCTCTTCTCGTCCATCAGGCTGAGTTGGTTCAGTCGATTCGCAATCCATTCTGCCTCGTCGAGTTTCACATCAACCAAAACTCGCAAAGAAGGGATCTCCACTTCTAACGGTAGGACAGCTTCCATACCGTACACCAAGGAGAAAGGAGTCGCCCCGGTTGAAGTACGTACCGTCGTACGATAACCGTGCAGTGCAAATGGCAGCATCTCGTGCCAATCTTTGTAGGTCACAACCATCTTCTGAACAATCTTCTTTATGTTCTTATTGGCTGCTTCAACGGTGCCATTCATCTTCGGCCGGTAAGGAGATGAGTTGTGGTGTTCAATCTTGAAACTCTGGCACAGCTCCTTCATCATCTTGTTATTCAGATTCGAACCATTGTCAGTAATGATCCGCTCGGGAATTCCGTAACGACAGATGATGTCCCTCTTTATGAATTTAGCCACCACCTGCTTGGTCACATTAGCATATGAGGCTGCCTCCACCCACTTGGTGAAGTAGTCGATAGCTACCAGAATGAAGCGATGACCGTTAGATGCAGTGGGCTCGATCTTGCCTATCATGTCGATGCCCCACATGGAGAACGGCCACGGGGAGGACATGACATTTAACGGGCACGGCGGCACATGAACTTTATCAGCATAAATCTGGCATTTATGACATCTCTTCACGAATCTGAAGCAATCCGACTCCATTGTCAGCCAATAGTATCCTGCTCTCAGGATCTTTCTAGTCATAGCATGCCCGCCGGTGTGCGTACCAAATGTGCCTTCATGGACTTCTTCCATGAGCATACCCGCCTTTTTCTCATCTACACATCTGAGTAGCACGAGATCGTGGTTTCTTTTATACAACACTCCATCAGGATTGAGATAAAAATTTCCAGACAGCCTCCTCAGAGTCTTCTTATCCTGGGTTGATGCACCCGCAGGATACTCCTTAGTCATAAGGAAAGTCTGGATGTCATGGAACCATGGCTTGCCGTCGGCGGCTTCCTCGATTGCAAAGACAAATGCCAACGTGGCTAAGGCATCAGCCATCTAATTTTCTGCTCTGGGCACATGATGGAGTTCCACTCGATCAAAGAACGGAAGTAGCCTTCTAGCATAATTCATGTACGACACCAAATTTGATTGACGAGTCTCCCACTCCCCTTTAATTTGGTTGATCACAAGCGCTGAGTCACCATATACGTCTAGATTCTTGAATCTCAAATCAATTTCCTCTTCTAGACCCATGATGCATGCTTCGTACTCCGCCTCATTATTGGTGACTGGAAACGTCAGTCTCGCAGTAAACGGGGTATGGGATCCGTGGGGAGTCATGATGATAGCCCCGATGCCACTTCCATAGGAATTAACTGCCCCGTCAAATATCAATTTCCACTGGGATTTCCTATCTGGCCCCTCGTCGGGCAACGACTCATCACAATCCTTCGCTTTGAGAAACATAATATCCTCATCAGGGAATTCAAATTTCATCGGCTGGTAATCCTCGATCGGCTGTTCGGCAAGGTAATCAGACAATACGCTCCCCTTGATGGCCTTCTGGGACACGTACTGAATATCATATTCCGTTAACACCATTTGCCATCTGGCAATCCTGCCCGAAAGAGCCTGCTTCTCGAAGACGTACTTGATCGGATCCATCTTCGAAATTATCATGGTGGTGTGATTGAGCATGTACTGTCGTAAACGTTTGGCAGCCCAAGCTAGTGCACAACACGTTTTCTCCAGCATCGAGTAGCGAGATTCACAGTCCGTGAACTTTTTACTCAAGTAGTAAATGGCATGCTCCTTTCTGCCCGTCTCGTCGTGCTGACCGAGAACACACCCCATACTATTCTCAAGAACTGTCAAGTACATGATTAAAGGCCGTCCAGCCACTGGGGGTATCAAGATTGGAGGTTCTTGAAGATACTGCTTTATCTTGTCGAATGCCTTCTGGAAATCCTCATTCCAGATAATTTCCTGATCTTTCTTTAAAAGCTTGAACATCGGTTCACAAGTGGCCGTGAGTTGAGAGATAAACCTTGCAATGTAGTTTATTCTGCCCAAGAAACCACGAACTTCTTTTTCTGTTTTCGGCGCTGGCATTTCTTGAATGGCTTTTATTTTCGCAGGATCAACCTCGATGCCTCGTTCGCTTACGATAAACCCCAGTAACTTTCCGGACCGTACTCCGAAAGTACATTTGTTAGGATTCAGCCTCAACCTGAATTTCCTAAGCCTCTCAAAAAGCTTCAATAAGTTGACCAGATGCTCTTCCTCCATTTGGGACTTCACAATCATGTCATCAACATAGACCTCGATCTCATGATGAATCATGTCATGAAACAAAGTTACCATTGCTCGTTAGTAAGTGGCCCCTGCGTTCTTCAGACCGAAGGACATTACCTTATAGCAAAATGTTCCCTAGGGGGTGATAAACGTCGTTTTCTCCATGTCCTCCGGCGCCATCTTAATCTGATTGTAACCGGAGAAGCCATCCATGAACGAAAACATGGAGAACTGGGTTGTGTTGTCGACCAACACATTGATATGAGGCAACGGGAAATCATCTTTAGGGCTCGCCCTATTCAAATCCCGATAATCGATGCACATGCGTACCTTACCGTCCTTCTTCGGTACAGGCACTATGTTGGCGACCCACGGAGGGTAAGTGGTGACCTCTAAGAAGCCAGCATCAAGCTGTTTCTGCACCTCTTCTTTGATCTTAACGGCCATATCTGATCTCATCCTCCTAAGCTTCTGCTTAACGGGAGGGCAATCTTCTCGCAGCGGCAAGTGGTGGACCACGATGTCCGTGTCAAGTCCGGGCATATCTTCGTATGACCAAGCAAAGACGTCACTATACTCTCTTAGCATCTCGACTAGTCTCTGCTTGACATCACTCTGCAGTGCAGCCCCTATCCTGACATTTCTGACGAGCTCTTCAGAACCCAGATTTACGATCTCAATCTCCTCCTCATGAGGCAGAATAACTTTTTCCTCTTGTTTCAACAAGCGGGCCAACTCTTCAGGAAGGTCTTCGTCTCCATCAATCTCTCCTTCGGCTTGATAGATCGGGCAATCGAAGTCGAAGTGGGCCGTAGAAGGTCCATAGTCGATGTCATCTGTTATGTGGATCCTGCAATAACAAGGGTTAAGTTTAAAACAAGAATATGCAGGTTAGCACAAACCCCATTGCCATTTTACTGTTTTTCAAAACAAATATAAAACAGGAGTAACAGAGATCACAATATTTTAATACGAAGAAAATGCCTTTGATTTATTAACAAAATACATGTACATAATCCAACAAGGCCCTGACAATAAAACCGCTATGCCCCGGGTAGGACATAGGTTTTTACAATGATTGGAAAAAGTAAATCATTACTCTTCACTTGTCAGCTGGATGATATCCTTGATGGTCCAATTGTTGAGGCCCTCGCCCGGCTTGCTTGACTGAATCCAAGAGTCGAGATCACAATCGCTATCCCCGCTGTCTTCAGACGCCGCGTTGATGCTTTCGAAGATCACTCCGCCAATGGTAAATAGGAACGGCCCCTTACCCCGTGACGCGCTGCTAGACGAAGAAGAAGAAGCTTCAACTCCGGGAGAATACCCCAATCCAAACTTATCCTGCTTGTTGGGTATCTCCAAAATACGCCCCCAGCCTGGGGTGGATCCAACTTCGACGACGGCCCGAGCTTCTTTGAATAAGGAGAGATTCATCTCTGGCTTTTCTGTGACCACAGAAGCTACGTCTTTCACCTTGACAGCTTCGAATGCCTGGAAGAGAGTTTCATGGATTTCGCCATCCATTTTAACATACTTAAAGGATGACAAATGGCTCACCATTATGTTCTCCTCGCCGCATACGGTTACTATGCTTCCCCCGACAGCATATTTGAGCTTTTGGTGCAACGTGGAGGTCACGGCACCAGCAGCATGGATCCATGGCCAGCCCAAGAGGCAACTGTAGGCAGGCGTGATGTCCATGATATAAAAGACCGCATCGAACATTTCCGGCCCGACTTGGATCGGCAGGGTCACCTCCCCGAAAACGTGGCGTTTAGTTCCGTCAAACGCCTTCACCACCAGATCACTGGGTGTGCAAAGCAATCCGCGAGTGTCCAACTTCATTAATGCCTTCTTCGGAAGAACATTAAGCGACGAATCCATGTCTACCAGCACGTGCGACATGATTGTGCCCCTACACTCTATCGAGATGTGTAGGGCGCTATTGTGATTCCTCCCTTTAGGCGTCAGCTCTAAGTCTGTGAAACCTAGCCCATTGCCAGCATTAACGTGGGCTACCACCTCTTCTAGCTGATTCACATATATTTCTTGCGGTACGTAGGCAGCGTTCAATACCTTCAGTAGCGTGTTGCGGTGTGCTTCAGAACACAGCAACAGGTTGAGAATAGAAATCTTCGAAGGCGTCTGATGGAGATGGTCTACAATCTTGTAGTCGCTCTTTTTGATCAACCGCATAAACTCCTCGGCATCTTTAACAAGAAAATCTTTCTCTACCCCACACGGGGCCTCTTCAACGACTTTGCTTTTACCATTATCGGCCGCATCAGCTCTGACCGCTTTATCCGCCACAACCTCTGGCGGTGCAAACACTCTTCCGCTGCGAGTAATCCCACTGATTCCTGCGAGATTCTCCACAGTCGACCCATAAGGCTCCAGCTTCAACCTTTGACCGTTGCAATAGACTTCTGCCCCATAATGCCACGGAACGACGTTAGTGCTCTCGAATGGTATCGGCCCAGCTTTGGTAATAGTGATTGTAGGCGGTCTGGGCGCAGAAATGGTTATAGGCTGGCGAGGGATGGTGATGGTGGCGACTTCATCGGCATGCTTTAGCACTACCTCTCCTGATACACCTTTAGCTCTCCGGCTGAATTGCAGAATCCCCTCAGTCATCAGACTTTGAATTCCTTCTACCAGCTGCTCACATCCATCAGAATGTGTGGCGCAGTCCATGCACAGTTCTCCGCATCCTGGAAAGAACCCTCTTTTCAGCAACTTAGCTTTGACGAAGCTAAGCGGTGTCTTTAGGTCTTTGACATCAGTCAACAGATCTGCACTCTCTTCTTTGATAATGGCGTTCACTCCGCCTCCCCTATGATTTGGCATAGGATTCTTCGTGACATTGGGCACATTATCGGAGAAGTTGATGATTTTGGCATCCACCAAGTCCTGCACCTTGTGCTTGAAGGCTTTGCAGTTCTCGATCGTGTGGCCTTGTGCCCCTGAGTGAAAATCGCAAGTGGCATTTGCGTCGTACCCTGGTGGGGGTGCCCCTGTCAAGGGAGCCATCGTCCTCTTCTGGACTAACTGAAGTTGAAGCAAAGTATGCAAGAGTTGCGCGTACGACATGGGCGGTTCCTCGAAGTGACGGTTTGCCAAGGGTGCCCGATTCTGGTACTTTCTATATCCCTGCTGATTCGGTTGCTGCTGCTGCTGCGGTTGCGGAGCCGCTGGGATATTTATACTGGCTACCTGCTACTGAGGGCCTTTGCCCTTCCTTCGAGCGTTGGTCACAACGCTCGCATCTCCTTCTCGCCTTTTACCAGCATAAGGTTTCTTTCCACCTCCTCCAGCTGAGGATGACTCACCTTGAATTTTCCCGATCTTGATACCATTCTCGACGTGCTCGCCCATGATAATGAGAGCTGAGAACATCCCAGACATACCGCTGACTAACTTTTCATAGTAAACCCCTGGGAGGGTAGCCACAAACATCTGCATGATTTCGCGTTCAACCATCGGCGGCTGAACCCGAGATGCCAACTCACGCCACCGCTAGGCGTACTCCTTAAATCCTTCATTATTCCTATGCGATAGGTTCTGCAACTGGACTCGGTTCGGGGCCAAGTCGCTATTGTACTGGTAATGGTGCACAAACGCTTCAGCGAGATCTTTCCATGTGCGCACGCTAGTGGGCTCTAGACCCATGTACCACTCGAGGGATGGCCCGGAAAGACTATCTTGGAAGAAGTGCATCAGCAACTTCTCGTCTTCGGAATAGGCAGACATCTTCCTGTAGTACGATCTCAGGTGGACACGAGGGCAAGTGGTGCCCTTATATTTCTCAAAGTCAGGCACCCTGAACTTAGGAGGTACCTTGAAATCAGCAATTAATCCCAGCTTGGACATATCAACGCCCAAAGTATTCTGATTCTCAATATCTCTCATTTTATCTTCAAGTGCTTTGAATCTGAGCCGTGCTTCAGCATTCAGCTCCCCTTCAGCACCTCTTTCAGAGAACACATCATGCTGATGATCCTCAAGCCATGGCTGAGGCACCAACAGATTCCCAACGCCTGCATTGCTGTTGCCCGGCCCGATATTGACATTAGCTCCCAGACTCCCATTACCGACGCCCGTCGTATTGAGTCCGATGTTGGCCATCACATTGCCATTAGCACTGCCGTTGCCCCCAGCCACTGGGACACCATTCTGTGGAGTATCAACTGGTGGAGGAGTAGGCACGACCCCACCGTGAAATATGCCGTTGCTATCAACCCTGGAGATCAAAGGCTGAACCAAAGTCCTGAGCTGGTCTTGGCCATTGGCGACCACTTGCATGAGTTCCATGAAGCGATCCATCCTCTCGCGGAGCTCCTGAACATCTATTTGCACTTGATCCATGATCCTGGTCTGATTAGCTCTAGTTGGGTAACGGTGAATTAGTCTCTGATCAATCCTGGAGTCACCGGGAACAGCCTGGGACACCTGTAAACCTGAAAAAACCTGTAAACACTAAAGGGTTAGGAAAAACAACAAAATGCTCGTCATGCAAATGCTTCATGCAAATGCATGCGCGTGTCTGTGTGTTTGGGAGATTTCCCCCGATCCTAGTGCCTGAGTGCCAGTGCTGATAATAATAAGAAGAAGAAGTCCGAGCCCAATCATGGAAACAACAATCTCATATATAAAGGAAGCCTATCAAGGCAGTACATAGCATCAGCGAGTACAAGACGAATCAACGGCGCGACCTCAGCCAACAAGCCTGGTGATGGTCAGCATACAACAATGATCAAAACAAAAGGAATACAAATAGTCAAGTACGGCCACGGGCGCGATACTCTTCTAACAAATCCTTCGTCTCTGGATGATCTAGCAGAGTGAGCAACCCCTCGACGAGTAATTCCCTCTGCACAATGGTATACTGAAGCCCCCTCAACCGAACTATCCCATGCTCCTTCGTCGAAGCAATCTTCTAACTTCCGCTTCTTGGACTCAAACGTCAGCTTGCGCTCCTTCAGGTTAGCAAGAGCTTTGTTGAGCTGGCCTTCGGCGGCGTACCTGCGGGCGGTTTCTTCATCAAACCTCTTTTCACTGTCCTTCATCTGGGCTTCCATCTTGGAGATCTGCAGCATCAGCTTATCTTCCCGCTCTTTCCTGGTGGTCAGGGAAGCCTTCCAGTGCTTGTTGAACTTGGATATCCTCCGATATGCCTCGTCCAAGTGCTGCTTCTTCGTAGCCAGTACGTCGTTGACAGCTTTGAAGTCTCGACCCATGCGTTCACGCTCGGCTATCTGCTTAGTCAGGTCTGTACCTAGCTGGTTCACCAACTCTGTTTGCCTTTTGAAAGAATGAACGGCTTCGTTCCTCTCACTTCGGAGCTGAGCTAATTCCTTCTCCAGTTCTTCGTTCGCCCGCTTCAATTTATCCCGCTCAGCTAACACCTGATTATGCTGCTGGATGGGCACAGTAGTAGGCTCTTCGATCGTTGGAAGGCTTTCTGGCTTGGCACGAGGAAACGACATCCCTATGGCATTTACTCGGGCTCTGATCCAAGTCAAATACGAAGGGTAGGCTTGACTGTTGCTTTTTCCTAGTAATGGCTTTCCTTGCTTACTGATACCATTCCACGCGCGCTGAAGCTTGGACAGCAGATCCCCCTCTAGAAGACCAGTGAGACATAGAGATTCTTGCACCTCTTCATCCTTCGACGGAGCTCTCAAAGCATACGCGAACTGTCGGACCAACAATGACGGATTGTAGTTTATATAGCCCTTCCTGCCTATCAAAGGCACGTTTGGAAACCCGCTGCAGCGGAAGATCACCTCAGTACCCAACCTGTCCCTGTCGAACCAATCAATATCCTCTGCAGATAAACTCATCAGGCGCTCAGACCACTCAGCTGTGGCTGCAGACGAAACAAAAGGACCCCTCTTGGGCAGATGACTCTCAAGCCATTTGTAAAGCAAGGGTACACAGCATGAGACATTCTTGCCCCTCCTGTTCTCGTTTTTGTAGTGGACTGAGTGATAGACATCTCCTATCAAGGTAGGGACTGGATTCCCTGAAGAAAAGATGTGAAACGCATCAAAGTCTACAAAATCGGGCATATTGGGGAACAGGATGATGCCATATATGCATAGAGCGAGGATGGCATTGAACGTGTCCCAACATCCGTCCTTGGCACACTGCTGAGCCTTACCCACCAGAAACTGCAAGGAGAACCCAGGAACCTTGTTCCAACTAGTCAATACTAACTCGGAGGCGTCCAAATGAAGTGAAGGAGCTAAACCAGCCAGATCAGGCTCAACATCCATGTGAACAAAAGGCATCTGCCTCTTGATAGGCACACCTAGCAAATCAGCATATTCTTCCAGCGTAGGTGCGAGAACAAAATCCTGAAAAGTGAAACATCTCAGCGGAGGGTCATAGAACTGCAGCAGCGCATGCAACCCATTCACCTCGAATACAGAAGGCTTATGAACCAAATTGAGCAACCTGCCGTAAGATTTCCTGAACTCCTCCCTCACAGAATCATCTGCTAGAGCTATCAAACCAGTCAGCTTAACCACATCGGGGACAGGGAACTTGTAAGCCACGGTCTTCCTCAGAGAGCCCATAACAATACAATAGGAGGCAAGAAATCCTGGATCGGGGAAAACGGTACCTGCAACACAGACACATGTTAATGAAATGCAAATGAACATGCAAACTAATGCAAAATGCAGTCATGCAATAATATATTCGGGCAACTGGTGTTGAGATTCTGTGTCAACAAAACCATGATCTTGCTCTATCAAGAACAACCATTGTATCTGATGAGAAGAAGACCCTGGTATCGGACCACAAATCTAATCTGCCAAGAACAACCATCTGATAGGGCCATATACATAGGATCATAATTCTTCTCTGTCAAGAACAAATGTCTGATAATAAGGACCTCTGATGTAGGACTGCTGATGAGGTCTTCAGACCCCAATTAGAAATCTGCTCTATCAAGAACAAACATACAGCTGCTGATGAGATCTTCAGACCCCACTCAAAAATCTGCTCTATCAAGAACAAACAACATCTGCTGATGAGATCTTCAGACCCCACTCAAAAATCTGCTCTATCAAGAACAAACAACATCTGTTGATGAGATCTTCAGACCCCACTCAAAAATATGCTCTATCAAGAACAAACAACTGATGACAAAACCTCTGCTCTATCAAGAACAGACATACACCTGATGATAAGATCCTCTGATCAAAACCTGCTCTATCAAGAACAAATATACATCTGATAATAAGATCCTCTGATCAAAACCTGCTCTATCAAGAACGGACAAATCTGCAACTGAGAACCCTGGTACCAACAAAACTGATCCACTGTCAAGAAAACCATGTAGTCTGAAGGTCAAGGTTTCCTGCAGTGAACCCAACCCTGCTCACAGGTATGGACCTAAACTGACTCAAGTTCGGCATCCTATGCGTTCATCAGCATCACAGACATTCAAGAGGGGTGATACGATACCCAGAAGGTGTGGCATCACCAGCTCATGAAGCGGTCTCACTCGGCTGAATCACAAATGATCGGTCCCCAGAGTCGACAATCCACCAAACCAGCAACCGTCTCAACCCAAAGGGTTGAAAGAGAATCCAACCGGATGAACCTCGTCTGAGCGTGGATTTCATGAGAAACTAGTGCCTGCAAAGCAAGCACGCGCCCACTAATTTCCACTCTAAATCTATGGTACACTCAAGCCTGGGTCTGGCTTCTCACTCATCAGAACTCCCATCCCACAACAGCACAGATAATCATATTATACTGAATATAAAATACGGGAAATAAAGTGCGAGAAGTAAAATGCGATAAATAAACGCAACCCGACAAGTAGGATTGACTCTCGCAGGGAACCGTTGGAGTCCCCAGCAGAGTCGCCAGCTGTCGCTTGCGCGAAAATAAGGTGCCGGCACAATAGAAGAGTCGCCACCTTTCGTTATTTATCCCTCAGAGCGGGAAAGGAAACGATCGGAAAAACCTAACGAAAAAGGGTAAGACAAGGTCATCGCAACCATTCTCTGGATTCGGGAGTCGGTTACGCAAGGGGAAGGTATTAGCACCCCTCACGTCCGTCGTACTCGACGGGATCCTCGCTTGTTGTGTTTACTTGGACGGGTTGGTTTTATTCTATCTACCTATCAAGGCTGGTTTAAAAAGAAAAGAAAAATGACTCGGCAAAGCGTCGCACTTTATGCCTACGTATTCTCATCAGAGAACGAGAAATCAGAGTCAACGTAGTTCGGCCTACGACGGGGTTATGGGGGAAGGTAGCTCGCCAATACATCAGTATTGTGCCTACGTACTCTCAACAGGTATGAGAGATCAGAGCTTACGTAGTTCGGGAAACTACGGTTTATTTCCTGTCTTTTACGAAAGAAGTGTTTTTTTATTGTGTTTGCGATTTCAATCGCACTAGAGACTATGACCTGAGAGTGAATGCGTTGCATGTCACCCAAAGGGTACCATACTAAACATCCAGACTGTGGAAAAGAAACTCTTCCACAATCCTTTCTCAGATAGCTTAAGGCTCCTAACGTACGAAAGAAATCATTCATGATTACTGTATCTTAAACTGTTTTGAGATGAGAAGAGAATAGGCCCAACTAGGAGGGAGACTATCAAGTCCTACTGTTGTCATGCAATGGATTCATCCTATGGTTGAGGTTTGAACAGGGAACTCCTAGAAGTTGTCATGCATAGGTTTCAACCTAAAGTTCTATCATCAATTCCTTATCAAAGGAAATGAGAGTCCTAAGGGATCATGTCAATGATACACCAAAACAGACAAAGCATCAGCTTAACAGTAAAATGCATGCAATGCAAGTGAGGGAGGAAATGTGTGTGGGGCTTCAGCCTCCACAAGCTCATCTCAATCTCAAGCCAGAATGGATAACAGTAATCATACTGAAATATAAAACATGCTATCAAGAAATATACAGTAAACTGCAATCGTACAGAAGAAATGAAATAAAATAAAATGCCATCAGGCAAACAAAACACATGGGCAAGGGAGCTGGGCTCTACTCAATACCCGCAAGCAAAGCCACACAGTAACAATACAAGCAGAGGGAGCAACTCAACCTCTAGTGCAATCATGCTCCTAGAGTCTACCTATTCTAGATATGGACTTATTCTAATGCATCAAGCAAGTCAAACAAAACACATCAATACAGAAGAAAAAGAAAAGAAAGCAGATCAACTCCTCTCTCAACCCCAAGCTTCAGCTCTTCCAACAGCAACTCAGTCTTCAGACTTCAACCACTCTTGACAAATATCAATTTGCTTTTCCAGGTATCAACCCTTCAACATAAGTTTCAACTTATCTTCTCCTTTAAGCTTCAACTTCTTGATCAACTCCACCTTCAGGCTTCACTATCAATCATAAGTATCAACTTGGCTCCTTCAGGATCCCCAGGTATCAAAGTAAGTATCAACTTGGCTCCTTCAGGATCCCCAGGTATCAAAGTAAGTATCAACTTGGCTTTGTTCTTCAAGCTTTAGCTCTTCAGAATCAATCTCAATCACTCAAAAGTGTCAACTTCATCCTTCAGTCTTTACTTCATCTTTAGGGATCTTCAAGTATCAACTTGCTCTTGTTGCTCTTCAAGCTTCAGCTGGAATGGCAATGCTCAAGGATTCATCCTCTTCTACACCCTACAATGGAGTCTTTATCTCAAACTCAAGCTCAACATCTCTCAAGATAATCAAACCAGAGGAAATCACTTACTGGATAAGCTGGGGATATTGAACTGCTTACTGACCACCAAAGGTGACCTATAAGGGCTCAACATCAAAGGAATGGTTCCCTCAAAAGTTCTACTTCCTAGGTACAATCACTTATCCCTCCAAAGGAGAAAGGTGTATACCATGGAAGGACTTTGAATCATAGGGAGGAATGGAGGTGAAAGATACCATCCATGTTTAAGAAAGAAGTTAACTAAGTCTAAACTCTTCCTAATCCCTAACCCTAAAACAATTTAAAAAACAAACAAGATCAAGCTCTCAAGCTCCTCATTGCATCTTCAAATCTTATACTATGCTCCTCAATTCTCCTCAATGCTCCTCAGGACAAAACCAAGCTCTCCAACCCCACAAAGCAAGGCAAACAAAAATACAAGCCCACAAGGGCAACACAAACAATCATCAGCTACAAAAATCATCTAAAAATAGTATACTACTATATTAAATCCTAATATAATTTCTAAGGGATCCTACATACCTACCCTTAACACCCTTATATGTCCCATAGTCTAATTTGTCCTAAAAACCCAAAAATCTAAGGTTATTATGGACCTATGTTGAAGTTTAACCTAATTCTACACAACCTAATGTCATCTAATCAAAACTATCCTAAAATTGACCACAAAATTATGGGATAAATCCAGGGGGAAGCTAAAGCTTATATCTAACTATCCTAAAAAGAATGGTCTAAAGATGCTAAGGGAACTACCTAAACAAAATTCTACAAATTCATGTATCAACATAAAGGAAATAAAATGCAATAAAAGTAGAAAATGTACAAAAAATACTAAAATGTATGAAAGGAAAATATTTTTATTTTATAATTTTCTAGACAACAATATGAAATGGGAGCAAAAATTCCTATTAAAAAATCATTAACTTTCCATTTAATATGATTTTTCAAAGTTTGAAAGAAAATGGAGAAAATACAAATGAAACTATGGGACTGGGGTGCAGGAAGTAACCAAATATAGTTCATTACGCGCATGGGCCCAGAATGGGGGGTTCAGAAAGCAACTAGCACTAAGCCCAATTCAGTCAGAAAATCAAATCAAAACATAAAGAAAAAGAAAAAACCACGGTGAGAATAGCAATGATTTTCAGTTTAAAATTGATTGGGCATCGTGAAGGGGGTGTGGGAAGCAATCCAGCCCAAAGTTCCTTTTAATGAAACGCAACGTTCCATTGTGTTTCAGAATTCCCTCCCAAATGAAATTGAACACGGGCCGTTGGATCAAACGAGGGTCAAGGGGTCAAGCTGGATCTGATGGCTGAGAGGTTGTCTTCAACCTTCAGCTAGGGTTTGAAGCTACTCCACCATGGAAACAGAGCTTCACCTGCAAATTTCCCTCCATTCGTGCTCCCTTATTCCTTGCTCAAAATCAACAATACAAAGCACTAACATACTCCATTTTTCATGCTGAACACAATCATACTCTTAAAATCAACTGAAACTTCCTCTAACATGAAACACGATCCAAGATCCAAAATGTACTCAGTCACCAATCTCAACAATTCTTGCAATTAACTATCTCAGATCACTCACCAACTCACACTGAATGATTCTTGATGTCTAGTTCATTCTATATCTCAATATAACACGAGTTCTTGGCCATCAAAGAAATGGGGTCCATAATTCAATCTTCACCAATTGATCCCTAACTCTCCAAAATCCATCTCTTATTGGTCTCTAACATTTCTACACTAACAAATTAACCTAATTATGCCTAAAACATGGTGTAGGGAAGAATTTGCAAACCTGGTTAATCTTGATGAACAGATGATGAAATCCACCAATTCAGACCTTGAAACTCTTCAGAAAGTTTCCCTAAATGCCAATCTTGCTACTGTTTGCAACAATTTTGATGGAGGAAGCCTCAATCTCAGAATTCGATTCTGACTTGCCACCTTGAAATTTCAATCACCAACTCTTCAATTCACCATGGATTTGATCTCAATTCAATCTGCACAGCTTCACTATGATGTATGGAATGTGTTTGAATGGAAAGAATGAATGGAAATGAAGAAGAATGAAGAAATGAAACTTGACTTGCAATGGAAGATTCTTGATCTCACTCTCTCTTCTCTGCACCAATTCTCACCAACCTTGCATCTGAGCAAGTTACGTATGTTATATAGAGTGGTTTAGAATCATCTAGAACCCTCTAGGACAATCCAATGAGTATTTGGAAATCTCATGTCATGACATTTTGATTTCAATTCTCATTATGTGTTATCTCATGCCATGGTCCTTGTAACCTTTGATTCTGACTTGAAATTCTCCCCATATGAGATTTATGATGAGTTACAATGCATAACCAACTTATTTATTGAGTTTTGTTGAGTTTTGCTTTGGTACCTTAATATGCAAGTAAGCCATTTCCAAAGCATCCCTATGACCTAAGCCCCAAATCAAAATTGTGGCTGAACCATTGTTCTTAGAATGTCATTTGGAGTCAAAATGACCTATTATATGACATGGTTTGGATGTATAACTTGTGATTTCCAATTTTCAATTTCACCTTAATTAATTGATGCCTCCATTCTAGGCCATTTTCATCACTTTTTGATACAAGCCTTTTAAACATCTCATGAACTCCCTACTAGGCTTAAAACATCATTCTAAGCAAGTTTGATGTTGAATATTTTTCCATTTGAAGCTTGGAAATAGGAGATATGGCCTTATGCTTGAAATGACCTATAACCTCCAAATGACCAAAATGCCCTTGACTTGTCAAAGCCATAAGTTGAGTTCTAAAAATCCTATCAAGGACTTCTAGTACTCTCTAGAAATCTAAGAAGATGCTCTAAAACATTCATGTTGACCAAGAGTTCATAGGACTCATCCTATTAGGGCAGAAGTTGGGTGCAAGTTGGGTGACTTTCAAGGACCCAGATTCACATGCCTCAGATGACTTGTAATTTGTCAAAGTCATAACTTGAGCTCTACAAATACTATCAAGGACTTCTAGTACTCAAATTAAAGCTAAGAACAATCTCTACAACATTCATGTTATGGGGAAGATGAGATGACAATCACATCTTGAGCTAAACTGCCTTGAAGATAGGGATCAAACTAGGGGATTTTACACTGTCAATCCTTAGAAACCCTAGCTTAAAACTTCTCAAAATCCTCAATCATGATGAGTTGGTCTAGTAATCATCCTTATAGCATCTCAATGCATCATTCCCTAATAACATGGCTCTTGGATTAGGTCTCAACCCCCTCCAAATCATCAGTTGACCTAGGGTTGACCCAGTCAAACCCTAATTCCACCACTCATGACTGAATCTTCTGAATTCTTGTACAATGACCTCTATAGGCTTCATGATGGATTTCAAGACATCTAATAAGCTTTCCCAAAGCTTCAAGTCCATTCTCATAGTCCCAAAATCATCTGAGGAGCTCCCACAACTCTCAAGTTATGAGACACACAACCTTGGTTTCAACCAATTCCTCTGAGGATCTCTTGAGTTCTTTGACAAGGATATCAATCTTTGAACCTTTGAA
Organism: Lathyrus sativus; assembly: GCA_963859935.3. Taxonomy (NCBI): domain Eukaryota; kingdom Viridiplantae; phylum Streptophyta; class Magnoliopsida; order Fabales; family Fabaceae; genus Lathyrus; species Lathyrus sativus. Next base: position 276,520,235 of record OZ012737.1, read on the forward strand.
TAACCTTCTTGGCTAGCTTCAAAGTCTCATACAACTCTTGATGGGTAAATAAATGTTGGTAAAATTTTGGGGTGCAACAACAGTGAAGTCAAATGTTCCCCTAAACTTCATGTTGAGCCGACCTTCGAGTTCGATGCCTGTTTGTTTGACAGATGCCTGACGGCGAGGTCAGATGTTCCTCTCAACTTCGTATTGAGCCGGCCTTCGAATTCGATGCATGTTTGTTTCACAGATACCTGATGGCAAGGTCAGATGTTCTTGTCAACTTCGGGTTGAGCCGCCCTTCGGGTTCGATGCCTGTTTGCCTAACAGATGCTGGTCGGTGAGGTCAGATGTTCTTCTCAACTTCGGGTTGAGCCGGCCTTCGAATTTGATGACTATTTGTTTAACAAATGCTTGATAGTGAAGTCAAATGTTTCTCTCAACTTCATGTTGAGCCAATTTTCAGGTTCGATGCCTGTTTGTTTAACAGATGCCTGACGGCGAGGTCATATGTTCTTCTCAACTTTGTGTTGTGGCAACCTTCGGGTTCGATGCCTGTTTGTTTAATAATGCTTGATGGGGAGATCAGATGTTCCTCTCAACTTCAAGGTGAGCTGGCCTTCGGGTTCGATACCTGTTTGTTTAACAGATGCCTGGCGGTGAGGTCAGATGTTCTTCTCAACTTCATGTTGAGCTAACCTTCGGGTTTGATACCTGTTTGTTTAACAAATGCGTGACAGCGAGGTCAGATGTTCCTCTCAACTTCGTGTTGAGCCGGCCTTCGGGTTCGGTGCCTGTTTGTTTAACAGATGCCTGATGACGAGGTCATATAATCTTCTATACTTCGTGTTGTGCCGGCCTTCGGGTTCGATGCCTGTTTGTTTAACAGTTGCCTGACGGCGAGGTCAGATGTTCCTCTCAACTTCAAGGTGAGCCGGCCTTCGGGTTCGATACCTGTTTCTTTAACAGATGTTTGACGGCGAGGTCATATGTTCTTCTATACTTTGTGTTGTGCCGGCCTTCGGGTTCGATGCCTGTTTGTTTAATAATGCCTGATGGGGAGATCAGATGTTCCTCTCAACTTCAAGGTCAACCGGCCTTCGGGTTCGATACCTGTTTGTTTAACAGATGCCTGACGGCGAGGTCAGATGTTCTTATCAACATCGTGTTGTGCCGGCCTTCGGGTTCGATGCCAGTTTGTTTAACAGATCTTTGACGGCGAGGTCAAATGTTCTTCTCAACTAAGGGTTGAGACGGCCTTCGGGTTTGATGCTTGTTTGTTTAACAGATGCCTAACAGCGAGATCAGATGTTCTTCTCAACTTCGGGTTGAGCCGGCCTTTGGGTTCCAGACCTTTTTGTTTAGCAGATGCCTGACGGCGAGGTCAGATGTTCTTCTCAACTTCGGTTTGAGCCGACCTTTGGGTTCGATGCCTGTTTGTTTAACAGATGCTTGGAGGCTACGTCAGATGTTCCTCTCAACTTCGGGTTAGGCCGGCCTTTGGAATCGATGCCTGTTTGTTTAACAGATGCCTGATGGCACGGTCTAATGTTCTTATCAACTTTGGGTTAGGCCGCCCTTCAGGTTCGATGCCTGTTTGTTTAACAGATGCCTGACGGCGAGGTCTAATATTCTTCTCAACTTCGGTTTGAGCCGACCTTCGGATTTGATGCCTGTTTGTTTAACAGATGCTTGACAGTGAAGTCAAATGTTCCTCTCAACTTCATGTTGAGCCGACCTTCAGGTCCGATGCCTGTTTGTTTAACAGATGCGTGACGGCGAGGTCAGATGTTCCTCTCAACTTCGTGTTGAGTCGACATTCGGGTTCGATGCCTGTTTGTTTAACAGATGCCTGATGGCGAGGTCAAATGTTCTTATTAACTTCGGGTTGAGCCGCCCTTCGGGTTCGATGCCTGTTTGTTTAGCAGATGCTTGACGGTGAGGTAAGTTTTTCTTCTCAACTTCGGGTTGAGCCGGCAGTTAAGTGACATAAGTCAATTAAGTGACAATGGTTATGATATCATCTTTAATCAAAAATGTTGCAAAGCTGTATGTCAAAAGAATGGTTCAATCCTATTCAGTGGAAAGAGGAAAAACAACATTTACAAAATTAACCTTTCAGAACTTAAAGTTCAAAATGTAAAATGCCTTTTATCTGTGAATGATGAGCAATGGGTCTGGCATAGAAGATTGGGACATATTAATATGAGACGTATATCTCAGATTAATAAACTCAATCTGGTCAGAGGACTCCCTAATCTGAAGTTCAATTCAGATGCTCTGTGTGGCGCATGTCAAAAGGGTAAATTTTCAAAATCTCATTTTAAACCAAAAAATGTTGTTTCCACTTCTAGACCATTGGAATTACTTCATATTGATCTGTTTGGACCAGTGAAAACTGCATCCATCAGAGGCAAGAAGTATGGGTTAGTCATTGTAGATGACTACAGCAGATGGACATGGGTAAAGTTTCTAAAACACAAGGATGAGTCTCATTTTGTGTTCATTGACTTCTGCAATCAAGTCCAGACTGAAAAAGAATGCAAAATTATTAAAGTCAGAAGTGATCATGGTGGTGAATTTGAAAACAAATATTTTGAAAAATATTTTTCTGAAAAAGGAATTGCACATGATTTCTCCTGTCCTAGAACTCCACAACAAAATGGAGTTGTAGAGAGGAAAAATAGAACATTGCAAGAAATGGCCAGAACCATGATCAACGAGACAAATCTGGCAAAATACTTTTGGGCAGAAGCAATAAATACAGCATGTTATATTCAGAACAGAGTGTCTGTAAGACCTCTTCTGGAAAAGACTCCCTATGAATTGTGGAGAAACAGAAAGCCCAACATTGCTTATTTTCATCCATTTGGATGTATTTGTTATATGCTTAACACTAAAGATCATCTGAACAAGTTTGATTCCAAAGCACAGAAGTGTTTCATGCTTGGTTATTCTGAACGCTCTAAAGGCTACAGAGTATTCAATACTAAAACACAGATTGTGGAAGAATCTATTCATGTTAGATTTGATGATAAGCTTGGCTCTAGAAAGCCAAAGCAAGTTGAAAGTTCTGCAGATAGAGAAGTTATTCTCACAGACTCTGAAGGCTCAGAGGCAGACAAGACTGAAGACAAAGACTCTGAAGCAAACCCAGATGCTACGCCTCTAACTTCCCAACTTGACAATCTGCATATTTCTGAAAGACCAACAGTCAGAGGATCTTCTTCCAGAATGAAAGCTTCTCATCCAGAGGATGTGATAATTGGAAAGAAAGATGATCCAATAAGGACAAGAGCATTTCTCAGAACTTCTGAATCTTCCTTCTGTGGCTTAGTGTCAATTATAGAACCAACATCTGTTGATGAGGCTCTGGAAGATAATGAATGGATTTTAGCTATGCAAGAGGAGCTGAATCAATTCACAAGGAATGAAGTCTGGGATCTGGTTCCAAGACCTAAAGGTTTCAATGTCATTGGAACAAAATGGGTTTTCAGAAATAAACTTAATGAGAAAGGAGAAGTTGAAAGGAACAAAGCAAGACTGGTTGCTCAAGGCTACAGTCAACAAGAAGGCATAGACTACACAGAAACATATGCTCCTGTTGCAAGGTTAGAGTCTATACGCTTGCTTATTTCATTTGCTGCACAACATAACATCACTCTTTATCAGATGGATGTTAAAAGTGCTTTTCTTAATGGAATTATAGAAGAGGAAGTGTATGTCCACCAACCTCCTGGTTTTGAAAATGAAAATTTTCCAGATCATGTTTACAAACTGAAAAAATCTCTTTATGGACTAAAACAAGCTCCCAGAGCTTGGTATGAGAGGTTGAGTAATTTTCTTCTGAAGAAAAATTTCATCAGAGGAAAAGTGGATACCACACTATTTTGTAAAACCATTAAGAAAGATTTGTTGATTTGTCAAATTTATGTAGATGATATTATTTTTGGATCAACAAATATTATGCTTGGAAAGGAGTTTGCTAAATGTATGCAGGCAGAATTTGAGATGAGCATGATGGGAGAATTGAGATTCTTTCTGGGAATCCAAGTAAATCAGACTCCAGAGTGCACCTACATACATCAGACCAAGTATGTTAAAGAGCTTCTGAAGAAGTTTAACATGCTGGATAGCAAAATGGCAAAGACTCCAATGCATCCTACAAGCACTCTAGGTAAGGAAGAGGTAAGTAAGAAGGTATATCAGAAACTCTACAGAGGTATGATAGGATCTCTTCTTTATTTGACTGCTTCTAGACCAGACATTCTGTTTAGTGTTTGTTTATGTGCTAGATTCCAATCAGATCCTAGAGAATCACACTTAACTGCTGTTAAGAGGATTCTAAGGTATCTGAAAGGTACTGCTAATGTTGGTTTGTGTTACAGAAGATCTGACGAATATTCACTAGTTGGATTCTGTGATGCTGACTATGCTGGAGATAGAGTTGAGCGCAAAAGTACTTCTGGAAGCTGTCAGTTTCTTGGAAGTCATCTGATCTCGTGGTACAGCAAGAAGCAACCAACAATTGCACTATCAACCACAGAGGCAGAATACATTGCTGCTGCTGGATGTTCCACTCAGATGCTCTGGATGAAGAGTCAACTAGAAGATTATCAAATCTATGAGAGTAATCTTTCTATCTTCTGTGATAATACTTCTGCTATATGTTTATCCAAAAATCCAATTTTACACTCTAAGGCCAAACATATAGAGATTAAACATCATTTCATCAGAGACTATGTTCAGAAGGGTGTAATAAATTTAGCCTTTGTTGATACAGATCATCAATGGGCAGATATTTTCACAAAACCCCTTGCTGAAGATAGGTTTAAGTTTATTCTGAAAAATATTTGTATGGATTTTTGTCCAGAGTAATATTTCTCAGAGTCAACTTCTCAGATGCTAAGTGTTTAACACTCTGAAGTATTTCATCTGTCTTGCTTGTTTAATTTATCTGTGAATTTTTTTTGTGTGAAACTCTGAACTGACCATCTCAGAGGATCTGAAAGTTGAAAACGTTTCATTTCTTAAGAGTTATAGAATCACATGCAAGCAAACACGTGTCACTCAGAATCTGAAAAGATGGAGTACACCTACTGATTATGACGTTTAAGGTATTGCTTTGAAAATCTCAATCTGTCTTGATTTTCCCCCAAATGTCATATCATAATTAAAAATGATTACTTTTCATTTAATGCAAACGTGCGTATGTGTCCTATGTGTGTCTGTTGTGTTTCCCATGCTTGCTTTATTTGTCTATATAAACCATTCTCATAACACATTCACACTTTTCACATTCTCAAACACATATGCGCTTTTGTTTGTTGTTCTCTCTCTTTGCAAACCCTAAAAGAACTCTGAAACCTTCATCTTCTTCATCATCGTCAACAATGGCATCTACTTCAAACGCTGTTACTACCAAAAATGCTACCACGGTCAAAGAACCAGTACGCACTCTCCTAACTGCTGTTGATTCACTAGAAGTACTGTGTGAAAGTTTCGTGGACTTAGAAGATCTTGCTGAAAATGGGTTTGATCTGATTTCTTCAATCAAAGCACAAGGCTGGGACGGTTACTTTGACAGGCTTATGGGTCCTGTGTATCCAACGTTAGTGAAGGAGTTCTGGATCCATGCATATGCTACTCCAAAGTTCATTCACTCCTCTGTGCTGGGAAAAAAGATAGTTATCACTGAAAACCTGATAAGGAAACTCATAGGTTTTAAGGCAACTGATGGAGTAACCTCTCTGTCTTCTGCGCGTGAAGACCTGAAAGATGTATGTCAAGAAATCTGTACTACTGGTGAACCTTGTAAGAAGGTTAAGTTCTTGAAACCCACTTACAAGATATGGGCTAAGATTTTCATGAGCACCATCTTTCACAGACCCTCTTCAAACTCTTCTGATTATGTTAATGCTGAACAACTTTACTTCATGTATTGTTTACACCAAAACATTCAGATTGATCTTCCATATTTGTTGTTTAATCATCTGGTGTCTCACGTCAAGGAAACAAGGGAAACAGCCAGAGATAAATCTGGAAAAGTCAGAACATGGATCCCTATGGGAAGGCTGATTTCAGATATTCTGATAGAAAACCAACTTGTGGCGCATCTGCAAGAGGCTGGGTTGACAGAAGATCTGACTTATATCATTGGCTCTGAAATAAACGGTTTAACTTTGAGAAGGATGAAACTGGTTGATGATTTATCTGAGAAACCAAGGAAAACTAACTCTGAAGAAGTTAGGGGAAGATGGATTCCTGTTAAGGATTTTCCTTTATTCACCTCAGATGAACCTAGAGAAATTATTGCTGAGTATGTTGCTCGCTGCCTAAGAGATGGTGATGAGATTCCTGCCAATCGTTTGCAGAAGGAAGGCCAAGTTCTTCCTGATTTGACAAGGGAAAGAAGACGTAAGAGAAAAATTGATAGTGAAGGTCATCAGAAGAAAAGGAAGCATTCAGATGCTGAAAAGAAGAAGAAAAGGAAGAAGCTGAAGAAGGTTCAACCAAATCCTCCTGCAGAAACTTTTGAAGAAATTAGAGATACTCTGAAACAGGTATTTAACACTGATTCTAATCCTGTTCATCATTCTGATACCCCCACACCCTCTGACTCCCCACTTAGATTTAGAAGATCGAGACCTTCTAAAACTATTATCTCTAAACCATCTTCTGTCCCCTCTCATACACCACAATCCAAGCAACCAACAAACATACAAACAGAAATTCCACAACAAACTCAACAAACAACACCACAACCACAAAACACTATCCCAGAATATACCATTCCAGAGGATGTTCACCCTGAACACTCTGACCAACCTGAATATCTCATTGATCCTGATGAGATATTAGATGTCACACCTTTAAACCAGTCTGTCAATTTATCTTCAACTTCTGAAAAATCTAACCACTCTGATGCATCATCTGATGATGAATCATCTGGTTACATTAATGAATGCTTGAATGATCTCAAACAACCTCGTTCTGAGAGTGTTTGGAAACAGCTGTTTAAATCTCCAACTTCTGAACATCCACCTTCTCCACAAAATTCCCCAACTCAAACTCTCACTCCACAACCAACAGAAACCCAACCAATTCCCTCAATACCTCAACCACAACATTCTGACCAACAAACATCTGAACCACAAACCAACCAACCAACATCTGAACCACAAATCAATCCTCAACCTTCTGAACCACAAACATCTGAACATCCATCTTCACAACCTCAACCTTCTGAACAAACACCACAAACACATCTAACCCAACCAAGAAAACCCAGAATCCCTGATGAAGCAGAATTGGGATCACGTGTTTATACTCTGTTAAGAGATTTTGATAAGGATAATGTCTCAGACTTTGCTGACATTATGGATGTTTGCATGACTACTATGGACAAAGAGGCTGCTGACGCTGTTTGGAAGAAATATCTTTACAGACTGAATAGGGAGGCTTTGAAAATCAGGACTCAATGTCTTAGATTGTCAAAAGTAAGGTTTGCTGCTTATCAAAAACGGATTAAGAGAAACACTCCTCCTATTCTTCTTCTAGAAGCTCCTCCACCTCCAGAAATTCCTGCACCTGATGTTACTCAGCCTGTTTCAGAATCTACTGTTTCAGAATCTACAGATCTTCAGAAGGATGTCAAAGAACTTAAGGATTTTATGGTTGATCAAAAGAAAACAAATGAAGAAATGAAAACTTGGATGGCTAAGCAAGATGAAAATTCAGAAAGGATTACAGCACTGCTGCAACTCATTGCTTCTCAACAAGCCTCATCTGCTAAACCTACTTGATGTTTTGCACAAGTTTTTCATGTTTTGCTTTGTTTTGATTTTCTTCTGATATGTTTTGTATGCTTTTATCTGAATCTGGATGTTCTCTTGACTTAATGACAATGATCTTTTTGCTTATCTGGATATGTGTTTCTTCTGCATCTTTACTGTCTTTTAAAATTCTTTTTGATTATGACAAAAAGGGGGAGAAACAAAATAGAATCTGATTGTTCAAATCTATAAGCAATTATCTGAACTAAGTCAGACATGTTACTAACATTCTTTGAATTTAAGTGTCCCAGATATTATTAAAAAATCTGACAAATTTCATTGAAGTTTTTCCTGAGATCTATCTTTTCAGAACCTGATCAAAAATAGCTAAATCTGAGTAGACCAGACTCTGATATCTAACCTTGAGTACTATGATCTAAAAGATAACTCAAGACAGGAAATGGCAAGATAAACAACCAGGTGTTCTGAAGTTGTTCATCTGGCATCAAGCTTTAATATGGCATCAAGCTTTGACTCTAGAAGTCAAACATATGTCAACCAGGCTTCAATCAGGCTCTGAATCTGAAATGTACTCAACCAGAAAGGGAAGTATCTAATTCCATTAGAGTATTCATTTCAGGGGGAGATTGTAAATCTCAGGGGGAGTAATTTTAATTCATATTTTTATTGAACAAATTTCTCATGTTTTGTCATCATCAAAAAGGGGGAGATTGTAAGAGCACAGATTGTGTCTTAGTAATATCTCTATGTTTTGATGATAACATTAATGATAATTTGTATACAAGAATTATACTCTCTAAATTTGTTCTAAACTGTTTTCTACAGGCACAAAAGATTTTAATCTTAAAGAGCAAATTTGATGTGAACAATAAATTCTGAATGGCTCAAGAGCATCTGAAGTTTAGAAGAATCTGAAGTATAAGAGCTTAGTCATCAAGATTCTGAAGATACAACACGCTGCATATATTATCAAGAATCTGAATGAAAAAAGACTCTGAGTGAAGAGACTCTGAATGAGAGAAGACTCTGATCTGAGTGAAGACTCTGATCTAAGAGCATGTTACGCTTCAAGCACTCAGCTGCACCAGACTCTGATTCAGCAACATCTGAAGAACATCTTAGGCTCTGAAGTTTCCAGAAGATTCTGAAGACTGAAGACTCTGATATTGATTGTTGATCTGAACTATCTGAAGAATTATTTGAAGAAGATTATTTTAATATATCCGTTGGAATATGCCAGCAAATCTTTCCTTAATTGGGATAGACATAAATCTCTGCAAGAATATTATTCCTCTGATACATTCCATATATGGTAAATTCACAGCTCAGCAGACAATTGCTACACCCACATTTTGTGCGCCGTCTCTCTGCTGCAATAGTACAAAGGACAGTACTATTTGATATTGGAAATATCTTCTCCAACGGTATTATATTCTCTCCAATATTCAAGTGGCTATATAAAGGATATCATAGCACTTTCTTCAGCAAGAAAAGAAAAAAAAAAAAGAAGAAAAAATTTGAAAAACTTATACTCAAGCGAAGAAACTCTCAAGCTCTCATATTCTTTATAGTTCATACTTTGTTCTAAACTTAGAGAAATAACACAGTTGTGTTTATAGCTTTCATAGAAGCAATTTATTACTCTTACATTGTATTACATTAATTTGTAAAGGAAGTTTTCCTTAAGAGGATCTAGGTTAGATCAGTAGCTCTTGAGAAGACTAAGAACAGTTGTTCTTAGGTGTTGCTATTTGTAATCAGTTGATTTGAATAGTGGATTAAGTCCTTGTTGAGAAAGGCAAATCACTCTTGAAAAGGGTGGACTGGAGTAGTTGAGTTCAACGAACCAGGATAAAAATACTTGAGTTTTTATCTTTGATTATTTTTTGTCATACTTATTCAACCCCCCTTCTAAGTATTTTCTCACCTTCAACAATGTCCAAGTAATTCATTGTTTCAACAATCAATGGCCTAGGCCAGTAAGTTTATGTATGCGCATTTTATCAAAAACATCGGCGTTCTTTTCCACAAACAAAACAGATAAATGCTAAACAGGCAAACAGAATTGCTGAATAGTATACATTTTATTGATAACGAACCCCTGAATGGGTAAAAGTGTTTTACAACAGATGCAAGCTCCTAGAATGAGGAAGTCGCGCAAAAAATAAAACATAAATATACATCAGTATATACAAATGTCGGCAACGAGGCGTAGACGAACACCATGAGTTGATCCCTCTATGACCCACTCGACTTCGATACTTCTCCGACGCTTCAGCTTCAGAAGAGATTGATTCAGATAAATTGCCCTCAGGTCTTCCAAACCACAAAGAAATTCCACACGCGGAACGCAGTCATTTGCTTTTTCAAATCCCTAACTTTTGCGTGAACCGCCCTTTGCGGGTTTTCATTTCACCGGGATACCCTTTTTTGCCAAAGTCTCCCATCCGGGTTTTCAACTTTGCGGGTGTACATTTTTTCAATTTATATCCCTAATTTTTGCCCGAACCTTTTTCCTTTTTTGTGGTTCGCCGGGATGCCCCATTTTTGCCTGGACTCTCTTTTTTGTGTCCAGCGGGTCGCCTTCAAGCAAAGTATTTTTTAACTGCGTCCGCGTTCATCAGGGATGCAAAATCTTCACCATCCATCGTGGATAACAACAAAGCTCCTCCCGAGAAGACCTTGCTGACGATGTACGGACCTTCGTAATTGGGAGTCCACTTGCCCCGGTGATCGGAGTGTGGAGGAAGAATCTTCTTCAGGACGAGATCACCCGTCTGAAAGCTTCTAGGACGCACCTTCTTATCATAAGCTTTCTTCATTCGGCTCTGGTACAGACGACCATGCGCAATCGGTGCTAACCTCTTCTCGTCCATCAGGCTGAGTTGGTTCAGTCGGTTCGTAATCCATTCTGCCTCGTCGAGTTTTACATCAACCAAAACTCGCAAAGAAGGGATCTCCACTTCTAACGGTAGGACAACCTCCATACCGTACACCAAGGAGAAAGGAGTTTCCCCGATCGACGAACGTACCGTCGTACGATAACTGTGCAATGCAAATGGCAACATCTCGTGCCAATCTTTGTAGGTCACAACCATCTTCTGAACAATCTTCTTTATGTTCTTATTGGCTGCTTCAACGGCGCCATTCATCTTCGGCCGGTAAGGAGATGAGTTGTGGTGTTCAATCTTGAAACTCTGGCACAACTCCTTCATCATCTTGTTATTAAGATTTGAACCATTATCAGTAATGATCCGCTCGGGAATTCCGTAATGACAGATGATGTCCCTCTTTTTGAATTTAGCCACCACCTGCTTGGTCACATTAGCATATGAGGCTGCCTCCACCCACTTGGTGAAGTAGTCGATAGCTACTAGAACGAAGCGATGACCATTAGATGCAGTGGGCTCGATCTTGCCTATCATGTCGATGCCCCACATGGAGAACGGCCACGGGGAGGACATGACATTCAACGGGCACGGCGGCACATGAACTATATCAGCATAAATCTGGCATTTATGACATCTCTTCGCGAATTTAAAGCAATTCGATTCCATCGTCAGCCAGTAGTATCCTGCTCTCAGGATCTTTCTTGTCATAACATGCCCGCCGACGTGCATACCAAATGTGACTTCATGGACTTCTTCCATGAGCATACTCGCCTCTTTCTCATCTACACATCTGAGTAGCACGAGATCATGGTTTCTTTTATACAACACTCCATCAGGATTGAGATAAAAATTTACAGATAGCCTCCTCAGAGTCTTCTTATCCTGGGTTGACGCACCTGCAGGATACTCCTTAGTCATAAGGAAAGTCTGGATGTCATGGAACCATGGCTTGCCGTCGGCGGCTTCCTTGATTGCAAAGACAAATGCAGGTCTATCAAGACGAGAAAGGACAATTCTTGGAGCTTCATTCCAAAAATTGACTTTATACATCAAAGCCAACGTGGCTAAGGCATCAGCCATCTGTTTTTCTGCTCTGGGCACATGATGGAGTTCCACTCGATCAAAGAACGGAAGTAGCCTTCTGGCATAGTTCATGTACGACATCAAATTCGATTGACGAGTCTCCCACTCCCCTTTAATCTGGTTGATCACAAGCGCCGAATCACCATATACGTCTAGATTCTTGATTCTCAAATCAATTGCCTCTTTTAGACCCATGATGCATGCTTCGTACTCCGCTTCATTATTGGTGACTGGAAACGTCAGTCTCGCAGTGAACGAGATATGGGACCCATGGGGAGTCGTGATGACCGCCCCTATGCCACTTCCGTAGGAATTAACCGCCCCGTCAAATATCAATTTCCACTGGGACTTCCTATCTGGCCCCTCGTCGGGCAACGGCTCATCGCAATCCTTCGCTTTGAGAAACATGATATCCTCATCAGGGAATTCAAATTTCATCGGCTGGTAATCCTTGATCGGCTGCTCGGCAAGGTAATCAGACAATACGCTTCCCTTAATGGCCTTCTGGGAAACGTACTGAATATCATATTCCGTCAAGACCATTTGCCATCTGGCAATCCTACCTGAAAGAGCCTGTTTCTCGAAGACGTAATTGATCGGATCCATCTTCGAAATTAGCATAGTGGTGTGATTGAGCATGTACTGTCGTAAACGTTTGGCAGCCCAGGCTAGTGCACAACACGTCTTCTCCAGCATCGAGTAACGAGATTCACTGTCAGTGAAATTTTTACTCAAGTAGTAAATTGCATGCTCCTTTCTGCCCGTCTCGTCGTGCTGACCGAGAACACACCCCATACTATTCTCAAGAACTATCAAGTACATGATTAATGGCCGTCCAGCCACTAGGGGTATCAAGATTGGAGGTTCTTGAAGATACTGCTTTATCTTATCAAATGCCTTCTGGCAATCCTCATGCCAGGTAATCGCCTGATCTTTCTTTAAAAGCTTGAACATCGGTTCACACGTGGCCGTGAGATGAGAGATAAACCTTGCAATGTAGTTTATTCTGCCCAAGAAACGACGAACTTCTTTTTCAGTTTTTGGCACTGGCATTTCTTGTATGGCTTTTATCTTCGCAGGATCAACCTCGATGCCTCTTTCGCTCACGATAAACCCCAGTAACTTTCCGGATCATACTCCGAAAGTACATTTGTTAGGATTCAGCCTTAACCTGAACTTCCTAAGCCTCTCAAAAGGCTTCAGCAAATTGACCAGATACCCCTCCTCCGTTTGGGACTTCGCAATCATGTCATCAACATAGACTTCAATCTCGTGATGAATCATGTCATGAAACAAAGTTACCATTGCTCGTTTGTAAGTGGCCCCTGCATTCTTCTGACCGAAAGGCATTACCTTATAGCAAAATGTTCCCCAGGGAGTGATAAACGTCGTTTTCTCCATGTCCTTCGGCGCCATCTTGATCTGGTTGTAACCGGAGAAGCCATCCATGAATGAAAACACGGAGAACTGGGCTGTGTTGTCGACCAACACATCGATATGAGGCAACGGTAAATCATCTTTAGGGCTCGCCCTATTCAAATCCCGATAATCAACGCACATTCGTACCTTACCGTCCTTCTTCGGTACAAGCACTATGTTGGCGACCCACGGAGGGTAAGTGATGACCGCTAAGAAGCCAGCATCAAGCTGCTTCTGCACTTCTTCCTTGATCTTAACGGCTATATCTGGTCTCGTCCTCCTAAGCTTCTGCTTGACGGGAGGACAATCTTCTCACAGCGGCAAGTGGTGGACCACAATGTCAGTGTCAAGTCCGGGCATATCTTCGTATGACCAAGCAAAGACGTCACTATACTCTCTCAGCATCTCGACCAATCTCTGCTTGACATCATTCTGCAATGCAGCCCCTATCCTGACATTTCTGACGAGTTCTTCAGAACCCAAATTCACGATCTCGATCTCCTCTTCATGAGGCAGAATAACTTTCTCCTCTTGTTTCAACAAGCGGGACAACTCTTCAGGAAGGTCTTCGTCTTCACCAATCTCTTCTTCGGCTTGATAGATCGGGCAATCGAAGTCGAAGTGAGCCGTAGAGGGTCAAGAGTCGATGTCATCTGTTATGTGGATCCTGCAATAACAAGGGTTAAGTTTAAAACAAGGATGTGCAGGTTAGCACAAACCCCATTGCCATTTTATTGTTTTTCAAAACAAATATAAAACAGGAATAACAGAGATCACAATATTTGAATATGAAGAAAACGCCTTTGATTTATTAACAAAATGCATGTACATAATCCAACAAGGCCCTGACAATAAAACCACTATGCCCCAGGTAGGACATAGGGTTGTACAATGATTGGAAAAAGTAAATCATTACTCTTCGCTTGTCATCTGGATGATATCCTTGATGGACCAATTGTTGAGGCCCTCGCCTGGCTTGCTTGGCTGGATCCAAGAGTCGAGGTCTAAGTCGCTATCTCCGCTGTCTTCAGACGCCGCGTTGATGCTTACGAAAATTACTCCGCCGCTGGTAAACTGGATCGGCCCTTTACCTCGAGACGCACTGCTAGACGAAGAGGAAGCTTCAGCTCCAGGAGAATATCCCAACCCAAACTTATCCTGCTTGTTGGGTATCTCCAAAATTCGCCTCTAACCTGGGGTAGATCCGGCTTGGACAACGACTCGAGCTTCCTTGAACGAGGAGAGAGTCATCTCTGGCTTTTCTGTGACTACAGGAGCTACTTCCTTCACTTTGACGGCTTCGAACGCTTGGCATAGAGTCTCATGGATTTCGCCATCCATCTCCACATACTTGAAGGACGACAAATGGCTCACCATTATGTCTTCCTCGCCACACACGGTTACGATGCTTCCCCCGACAGCATATTTGTGTTTCTGGTGCAACGTGGAGGTCACGGCACCAGCAGCGTGGATCCACGGCCGGCCCAAGAGACAACTGTAGGCAGGAATGATGTCCATAATATAGAAGACCGCGTCGAACGTTTCCGGCCCGACTTGGATCGGCAGGGTCAGCTCCCCGAAAACGTGTCGTTTAGTTCCGTCGAATGCCTTCACAACCAGATCACTGGGTGTGCAGATCACTCCACGAGTATCCAACTTCATTAATTCCTGTTTGTTTAACAAATGCCTGGCGTCTAAGTCAGATGTTCCTCTCAACTTCAGGTTGAGCCGGCCTTCGAGTTCGATACCTGTTTATTTAACAGATGCCTGATGGCAAGGTCTAATGTTCTTATCAACTTCGGATTGAGCCGCCCTTCAGGTTCGATGCCTGTTTGTTTAACAGATGCCTGACGACGAGGTCTAATGTTCTTCTCAACTTCCGGTTGAGCCGGCCTTCAGATTTGATGCCTGTTTGTTTAACAGATGCTTGACAATGAAGTTAAATGTTCCTCTAAACTTCATGTTGAGCCGACCTTCGGGTTCGATGCCTGTTTGTTTAACAGATGCCTGACGGCGAGGTCAGATGTTCCTCTCAACTTCGTGTTGAGCTGACCTTCGGGTTCGATGCCTGTTAGTTTAACAGATGCCTGACGGCGAGGTCATATGTTCTGCTAAAGTTCGGGTTGAGCCGCCCTTCGGGTTCGATGCCTGTTTGTTTAGCAGATGTTTGACGGTGAGGTCAGGTGTTCTTCTCAACTTCGGGTTGAGCCAGCCTTTGGATTTGATGCCTGTTTGTTTATCAGATGCCTGACAGTGAAGTCAAATGTTCCTCTCAACTTCATGTTGAGCCGACCTTCGGGTTCGATGCCTGTTTGTTTAACAAATGCGTGACGGCGAGGTCAGATGTTCCTCTCAACTTCGTGTTGAGCCGACCTTCGGGTTCGGTCCCTGTTTGTTTAACAGATAGCTGACAGAGAGGTCAGATGTTCCTCTCAACTTCAAGGAGAGCCGGCCTTCGGGTTTGATACCTGTTTCTGTAACAGATTTTTAACGGCGAGGTCATATGTTCTTCTATACTTCGTGTTGTGCCGGCCTTCGGGTTTGATGGCTGTTTGTTTAACAGATGCCTGACAGCGAGGTCAGATGTTCCTCTCAACTTCAAGGTGAGCCGGCCTTCGGGTTCGATACCTGTTTGTTTAACAGATGCCTGACGGCCAGGTTAGATGTTCTTCTCAACTTCGGGTTGAGCCGGCCTTTGGGTTCGATGCCTGTTTGTTTAACAGATGCCTGGAGGCAAGGTCAGATGTTCCTCTCAACTTCGGGTTAGGTCGGCCTTTGGGTTCGATGCCTGTTTGTTTAACAGATGCCTGATGGCACGGTCTAATGTTCTTATCAACTTTGGGTTAGGCCGCCCTTCAAGTTCGATGCCTGTTTGTTTAACAGATGCCTGACGGCGACGTCTAATATTCTTCTCAACTTTGGGTTGAGTCGACCTTCGGGTTTGATGCCTGTTTGTTTAACAGATGCTTGACAGTGAAGTCAAATGTTCCTCTCAACTTCATGTTGAGCCGACCATCGGGTTCGATGCCTGTTTGTTTAACAGATGCGTGACGGCGAGGTCAGATGTTCCGCTCAACTTCGTGTTGAGCCGGCATTCGGGTTCGATGCCTGTTTGTTTAACAGATGCCTGATGGCGAGATCAGATGTTCTTATCAACTTCGGGTTGAGCCGCCCTTCGGGTTCGATGCCTGTTTGTTTAACAGATGCTTGACGGTGAGGTCAGATTTTCTTCTCAACTTCGGCTTGAGCCGGCCTTCGGATTTGATGTCTGTTGGTTTAACAGATGCTTGACAGTGAAGTCGAATGTTCCTCTTAATTTCATGTTGATCCGACCTTGGGGTTCGATGCCTGTTTGTTTAACAAATGCCTGACGGCGAGGTCATATGTTCCTTTCAACTTCGTGTTGAGTCGACCTTCGGATTCGATGCCTGTTTTTTTAACAGATGTCTGACGGCGAGGTCAGATAGTTCCTCTCAACTTCGTGTTGAGCCGGCCTTCGGGTTCGATGCCTGTTTGTTTAACAAATGCCTGACAGCGAGGTCAGATGTTCCTCTGAACTTTGTGTTGAGCTGGCCTTCGGGTTCGATGCCTGTTAGTTTAACAGATGCCTGACGGCGAGGTCATATGTTCTGCTCAAGTTCGGGTTGAGCCGCCCTTCAGGTTCGATGCCTGTTTGTTTAACAGATGCCTGACGGCGACGTCTAATATTCTTCTCAACTTTGGGTTGAGTCGACCTTCGGATTTGATGCCTGTTTGTTTAACAGATGCTTGATAGTGAAGTCAAATGTTCCTCTCAACTTCATGTTGAGCCGACCTTCGGGTTCGATGCCTGTTTGTTTAACAGATGCGTGACGGCGAGGTCAGATGTTCCGCTCAACTTCGTGTTGAGCCGGCATTCGGGTTCGATGCCTGTTTGTTTAACAGATGCCTGATGGCGAGATCAGATGTTCTTATCAACTTTGGGTTGAGCCGCCCTTCGGGTTCGATGCCTGTTTGTTTAACAGATGCTTGACGGTGAGGTCAGATTTTCTTCTCAACTTCGGCTTGAGTCGGCCTTCGGATTTGATGTCTGTTAGTTTAACAGATGCTTGACAGTGAAGTCGAATGTTCCTCTTAATTTCATGTTGAGCCGACCTTGGGGTTCGATGCCTGTTTGTTTAACAAATGCCTGACGGCGAGGTAATATGTTCCTTTCAACTTCGTGTTGAGCCGACCTTCGGATTCGATGCCTGTTTTTTTAACAGATGTCTGACGGCGAGGTCAGATAGTTCCTCTCAACTTCGTGTTGAGCCGGCCTTCGGGTTCGATGCCTGTTTGTTTAACAAATGCCTGACGGCGAGGTCAGATGTTCCTCTGAACTTCGTGTTGAGCTGACCTTCGGGTTCGATGCCTGTTAGTTTAACAGATGCCTGACGGCGAGGTCATATGTTCTCCTCAAGTTCGGGTTGAGCCGCCCTTCAGGTTCGATGCCTGTTTGTTTAGCAGATGTTTGACGGTGAGGTCAGGTGTTCTTCTCAACTTCGGGTTGAGCCGGCCTTCGGATTTGATGCCTGTTTGTTTATCAGATGCCTGACAGTGAAGTCAAATGTGCCTCTCAACCTTATGTTGAGCCGACCTTCGGGTTCGATGCCTGTTTGTTTAACAAATGCGTGACGGCGAGGTCAGATGTTCCTCTCAACTTCGTGTTGAGCCAACCTTCGGGTTTAGTGCCTGTTTGTTTAACAGATGGCTGACGGCGAGGTCATATGTTCTTCTATACTTCGTGTTGTGCTGGCCTTCGGGTTCGATGCCTGTTTGTTTAATAATGCCTGATGGGGAGATCAGATGTTCCTCTCAACTTCAAGGTCAGCCAGCCTTCGGGTTCGATACCTGTTTGTTTAACAGATGCCTGACGGCGAGGTCAGATGTTCTTCTCAACATCGTGTTGTACCGACCTTCGGGTTCGATGCCAGTTTGTTTAACAGATCTTTGACGGTGAGGTCAAATGTTCTTCTCAACTAAGGGTTGAGACGTCCTTCGGGTTTGATGCATGTTTGTTTAACAGATGCCTGAAGGCAAGGTCAGATGTTCTTCTCAACTTCGGGTTGAGCCGGCCTTTGGGTTCCAGACCTTTTTGTTTAGCAGATGCCTGGCAGCCAGGTCAGATGTTCTTCTCAACTTCGGGTTGAGCCGGCCTTTGGGTTTGATGCCTGTTTGTTTAACATATGCCTGGAGGCTAGGTCAGATGTTCCTCTCAACTTCGGGTTAGACCGGCCTTTGGGTTTGATGCCTGTTTGTTTAACAGATGCCTGATGGCAAGGTCTAATGTTCTTATCAACTTTGGGTTAGGCCGCCCTTCAAGTTCGATGCGTGTTTGTTTAACAGATGCCTGACGGCGAGGTCTAATATTCTTCTCAACTTCGGGTTGAGCCGACCTTCGGATTTGATGCCTGTTTGTTTAACAGATGCTTGACAGTGAAGTCAAATGTTCCTCTCAACTTCATGTTGAGCCGACCTTCGGGTTCGATGCCTGTTTGTATAACAGATGCGTGACGACGAGGTCAGATGTTCCTCTCAACTTCGTGTTGAGCCGGCATTCGGGTTCGATGCCTGCTTGTTTAACAGATGCCTGATGGCGAGGTCAAATGTTCTTATCAACTTCGGGTTGAGCCGCCCTTCGGGTTCGATGCCTGTTTGTTTAACAGATGCTTGACGGTGAGGTCAGATTTTCTTCTCAACTTCGGGTTGAGCCGGCCTTCGTATTTGATGCCTGTTTGTTTAACAGATGCTTGACTGTGAAGTCGAATGTTCCTCTTAATTTCATGTTGAGCCGACCTTGGGGTTCGATGCCTGTTTGTTTAACAAATGCCTGACGGCGAGGTCAGATGTTCCTTTCAACTTCGTGTTGAGCCGACCTTTGGATCCGATGCCTGTTTTTTTAAGAGATGCCTGACAGTGAGGTCAGATAGTTCCTCTCGACTTCGTGTTGAGCCGGCCTTCGGGTTCGATGCCTGTTTGTTTAACAGATGCCTGACGGCGAGGTCGTATGTTCTTCTATACTTCGTGTTATTCTGGTCGTCGGGTTCGATGCCTGTTTGTTTAATAATGCCTGATGGGGAGATCAGTTGTTCCTCTCAACTTCAAGGTTAGCCGGCCTTCGGGTTCGATACCTGTTTTTTTAACAGATGCCTGACGGCGAGGTTAAATGTTTTTCTCAACTTCGTGTTGTACCGACCTTCGGGTTTGATGCCTGTTTGTTTAACTAATGCCTGATTGGGAGGTCAGATGTTCCTCACAACTTCAAGGTGAGCTGGACTTCGGGTTCGATACCTGTTTGTTTACCAGATGTTTGACGGCGAGGTCAAATGTTCTTCTCAACTAAGGGTTAAGACGGCCTTTGGGTTTGATGCCTGTTCGTTTAACAGATGCCTGACGGCGAGGTCAGATGTTCCTCTGAACTTCGTGTTGAGCCGGCCTTCGGGTTCGATGCCTGTTTGTTTCACAGATGCCTGATGGCGAGGTCAGATGTTCTTATCAACTTCGGGTTGAGCCGGCCTTTGGGTTCGATGCCTGTTTGTTTAACAGATGTCAGACGGCGAGGTCATATGTTCTTCTCAACTTCGTGTTGTGGCAGCCTTCGGGTTCGGTGCCTGTTTGTTTAATAATGCTTGATGGGGAGATCAGATGTTCCTCTCAAATTCAAGGTGAGCTGCCCTTCGTGTTCGATACCTGTTAGTTTAACAGATACCTGGAGGTGAGGTCAGATGTTCTTCTCAACTTCGTGTTGTGTCGGCCTTCGGGTTCGATGCCTGTTTGTTTAACTATTGCCTGATAGGGAGGTCAGATGTTCCTCTCAACTTCAAGGTGAACCGACCTTCAGGTTCAATACCTATTTGTTTAGTAGATGTTTAACGGCGAGGTCAAATGTTCTTCTTAACTAAGGGTTGAGACGGCCTTCGAGTTTTATGCCTGTTTGTTTAACAGATGCCTGGCGGCTAGGTCAGATGTTCCTCTCAACTTCGGGTTGAGCCGGCCTTCGGATTTGATGCCTGTTTGTTTAACAGATGCTTGACAGTGAAGTCAAATGTTCCTCTCAATTTCATGTTGAGCCCACCTTCGGGTTCGATGCCTGTTTGTTTAACAAATGCCTGACGGCGAGGTCAGATGTTCCTCTCAACTTCGTGTTGATCCGACCTTCGGATTCAATGCCTGTTTGTTTAACAGATTCTTGACGGCGAGGTCAGATGTTCCTCTCAACTTCGTGTTGAGCCGGCCTTCGGGTTCGATGCCTGTTTGTTTAACAGATGCCTGACGGCGAGATCATATGTTCTTCTATACTTCATGTTGTGCCGGCCTTCGGGTCGATGCCTGTTTGTTAAATAATGCCTGATGGGGAGATCAGATTTTCCTCTCAACTTCAAGGTCAGCCGGCCTTCGGGTTCGATACCTGTTTGTTTAACAGATGCCTGACAGCGAGGTCAGATGTTCTTCTAAACTTCGTGTTGTGCCGGCCTTCGGGTTCAATGCCTGTTTGTTCAACTAATGCCTGATTGAGAGGTCAGATGTTCCTCACAACTTCAAGGTGAGCTGGACTTCGGGTTCGATACCTGTTTGTTTACCCGATGTTTGACGGCGAGTCAAATGTTCTTCTCAACTAAGGGTTGAGACGACCTTTGGGTGTGATGCCTGTTCGTTTAACAGATGCCTGACGGCGAGGTCAGATGTTCCTCTGAACTTCGTGTTGAGCCGGCCTTCGGGTTCGATGCCTGTTTGTTTAACAGATGCCTGATGGTGAGGTCAGATGTTCTTATCAACTTCGGGTTGAGCCGGCCTTTGGGTTCGATGCCTGTTTGTTTAACAGATGCCTGGCGGCTAGGTCAGATGTTCCTCTCAACTTCGGGTTGAGCCGGCCTTCGGATTTGATGCCTGTTTGTTTAACAGATGCTTGACAGTGAAGTCAAATGTTCCTCTCAACTTCATGTTGAGCCAACCTTCGAGTTCGATGCCTGTTTGTTTCACAGATACCTGATGGCGAGGTCAGATGTTCTTATCAACTTCGGGTTGAGCCGCCCTTCGGGTTTGACGCCTGTTTGCTTAACAGATGCTGGTCGGTGTGGTCAGATGTTCTTCTCAACTTCGGGTTGAGCCGGCCTTCGAATTTGATGATTGTTTGTTTAACAAATGCTTGACAGTGAAGTCAAATGTTCCTCTCAACTTCATGTTGAGCCTACCTTCAGGTTCGATGCCTGTTTGTTTAACAGATGCTTGACGGCGAGGTCATATGTTCTTCTCAACTTCGTGTTGTGGCAGCCTTCGGGTTCGATGCCTGTTTGTTTAATAATGCTTGATGGGGAGATCAGATGTTCCTCTCAAACTCAAGGTGAGCTGGCCTTCGGGTTCGATACCTGTTTGTTTAACAAATGCCTGGAGGTGAGGTCAGATGTTCTTCTCAACTTCGTGTTGTGTCGGCCTTCGGGTTCGATGCCTGTTTGTTTAACTAATGCCTGATAGGGAGGTCAGATGTTCCTCTCAACTTCAAGGTGAACCGGCCTTCAGGTTCGATACCTGTTTGTTTAGTAGTTGTTTAACGGCGAGGTCAAATGTTCTTCTTAACTAAGGGTTGAGAATGCCTTCGAGTTTTATGCCTGTTTGTTTAACAGATGCCTGACGGCTAGGTCAGATGTTCCTCTCAACTTCGGGTTGAGCCGGCCTTCAGATTTGATGCCTGTTTGTTTAACAGATGCTTGACAATGAAGTCAAATGTTCCTCTCAATTTGATGTTGAGCCGACCTTCGGGTTCGATGCCTGTTTGTTTAACAAATGCCTGACGGCGAGGTCAGATGTTCCTCTCAACTTCGTGTTGATCCGACCATCGGATTCAATGCATGTTTATTTAACAGATTCCTGACGGCGAGGTCAGATGTTCCTCTCAACTTCGTGTTGAGCCGGCCTTCGGGTTCGATGCCTGTTTGTTTAACAGATGCCTGACGGCGAGATCATATGTTCTTCTATACTTCGTGTTGTGTCGGCCTTCGGGTCGATGCCTGTTTGTTTAACAGATGCCAGACGGCTAGGTCATATGTTCTTCTTAACTCTGTGTTGTGCCGGCCTTCGGGTTCGATGCCTGTTTGTTTAATAATGCCTGATGGGGAGGTCAGATGTTCCTCTCAACTTCAAGGTGAGCCGACCTTCGGGTTCGATACCTATTTGTTTAACAGATGTTTGACGGTGATGTCAAATGTTCTTCTCAACTATGGGTTGAGAAGGCCTTCGGGTTTGATGCCTGTTTGTTTAACAGATGCCTGACGGCGAGGTCAGATGTTCTTCTCAACTTCGGGTTGAGTCGTCCTTTGGGTCCGATGCCTATTTGTTTAACAGATGTCTGTCAGCTAGGTCAGATGTTTTTCTCAACTTCAGGTTGAGCCGGCCTTCGGGTTCGATGCCTGTTTGTTTAACAGATGCCTGATGGAGAGGTCTAATGTTCTTATCAACTTTGGGTTGAGCCGCCCTTCAGGTTCGATGCCTGTTTGTTTAACAAATGCCTGACGGCGAGGTCTTATGTTCTTCTCAACTTCGGGTTGAGCCGGCATTCGGGTTGAGCCGCCCTTTAGGTTCGATGCCGTATTGTTTAACAAATGCTTGACAGTGAAGTCAAATGTTCCTCTCAACTTCATGTTAAGCCGAACTTCAGGTTCGATGCCTATTTGTTTAACAGATGCCTGATGGCGAGGTCAGATGTTCCTCTGAACTTCGTGTTGAGCCGACCTTCGGGTTCGATGCCTGTTTGTTTAACAGATGCCTGATGGCGAGGTCAGATGTTCTTATCAACTTCGGGTTGAGCCGCCCTTCGGGTTCGATGCCTGTTTGTTTAACAGATGCTTGACGGTGAGGTCAGATGTTCTTCTCAACTTCGGGTTGAACCGGCCTTTGGATTTGATGCCTGTTTGTTTAACAGATGCTTGACAGTGAAGTCAAATGTTCCTCTCAATTTCATGTAGAGCCGACCTCCGGGCTCGATGCCTGTTTGTTTAACAAATGCCTTACGGAGAAGTCAGATGTTCCTCTCAACTTTGTGTTGAGCCGGCCTTCGGGTTCGATGCCTGTTTGTTTAACAGATGCCTCACGGCGAAGTCAGATGTTCTTATCAACTTTGGGTTGAGTCGCCCTTCGAGTTCGAAGCCTGTTTGTTTAACAGATGCCTGACAGTGAGGTCAGATGTTCTTCTCAACTTCGGGTTGAGCCGGCCTTCGAATTTGATGACTGTTTGTTTAATAGATGCTTGACAGTGAAGTCAAATGTTCCTCAAAACTTCATGTTAAGCCGACCTTCAAGTTCGATGCCTGTTTGTTTAACAAATGCCTGACGGGGAGGTCATATGTTCCTCTCAACTTCGTGTTGAGCCGACCTTCGGGTTCGATGCCTGTTTGTTGAACAGATGCCTGACGGCGAGGTCATATGTTCTTCTCAACTTCGTGTTGCACTGGCCTTCGGGTTTGATACTTGTTTGTTTAATAATGCCTGATGGGGAGATCATATGTTCCTCTCAACTTCAAGGTTAACCGGCCTTCGGGTTCGATACCTGTTTGTTTAACAGATGTTTGACGGCGAGGTCAGATGTTCTTCTCAACTTCAGGTTGAGCCGACCTTCAGGTTCCACACCTGTTTGTTTAATAGATGCCTGACACCGAGGTCAGATGTTCCTCTCAACTTCGTGTTGAGCCGGCCTTCGGGTTCGATTCCTGTTTGTTTAACAGATGCCTGACAGCGAGGTCAGATATTCTTATCAACTTCGGGTTGAGGCGCCCTTTGGGTTCGATGCCTGTTTGTTTAACAGATGCCTGACGGTGAGGTCAGATGTTCTTCTCAACTTCGGGTTGAGCCAGCTTTCAAATTTGATGACTGTTTGTTTAACAGATGCTTGAAAGTGAAGTCAAATGTTCCTCTCAACTTCATGTTAAGCCGACCTTCAGGTTCGATGCCTGTTAGTTTAACAGATGCCTGGAGGGAAGGTCAGATGTTCCTCTCAACTTCGTGTTGAGCCGGCCTTTGGGCTCGATGCCTGTTTGTTTAACAAATGCCTGACGGCGAGGTCATATGTTCTTCTCAACTTTGTGTTGCACCGGCCTTCGGGTTTGATACCGGTTTGTATTATAATGCCTGATGGGGAGATCAGATGATCCTCTCAATTTCAAGGTTAACCGGCCTTTGGGTTCGATACCTGTTTGATTAACAGATATTTGATGGCGAGGTCAGATGTTCATCTCAACTTCAGGTTGAGCCGGCCTTCAGATTCCACACCTTTTTGTTTATAAGATGCCTGACGACGAGGTTAGATGTTCTTCTCAACTTCGGGTTGAGCCGACCTTCGGGTTCGATACCTATTTGTTTAACAGATGTTTGACGATGATGTCAAATGTTCTTCTCAACTAAGGTTTGAGAAGGCCTTTGGGTTTGATGCCTGTTTGTTTAACAGATGCCTGACGGCGAGGTCAGATGTTCTTCTAACCTTTGGGTTGAGCCTACCTTTGGGTTCCACACCTTTTTGTTTAACAGATTCCTGGCGGCGAGGTCAGATGTTCTTCTCAACTTCGGGTTGAGCCGATCTTCAGGTTCGATGCCGTATTGTTTAACAGATGCTTGACAGTGAAGTCAAATGTTCCTCTCAACTTCATGTTGAGCCAAACTTCGGGTTCGATGCCTGTTTGTTTAACAGATCCCTGATGGCGAGGTCAGATGTTCCTCTGAACTTCGTGTTGAGCCGACCTTCGGGTTCGATGCCTGTTTGTTTAACAGATGCCTGGCAAGGTCAGATGTTCTTATCAACTTTGGGTTGAGCCGCCCTTCGGGTTCGATGCCTGTTTGTTTAACAGATGCTTGACGGTGAGGTCAGATGTTCTTCTCAACTTCGGGTTGAGCCGACCTTTGGATTTGATGCCCGTTTGTTTAACAGATGCTTAACAGTGAAGTCAAATGTTCATCTCAATTTCATGTTGAGCCGACCTTCGGGTTTGATGCCTGTTTGTTTAACAAATGCCTTACGGGGAGGACAGATGTTCCAATCAACTTCTTGTTGAGCCGGCCTTCGGGTTCGATGCCTGTTTGTTTAACAGTTGCCTGACGGTGAAGTCAGATGTTCTTATCAACTTCAGGTTGAGGCGCCCTTCGGGTTCGAAGCCTATTTGTTTAACAGATGCCTGACGGTGAGGTCAGATGTTCTTCTCAACTTCGGGTTGAGCCGACCTTCGAATTTGATGACTGTTTGTTTAACAGATGCCTGACAGTGAAGTCAAATGTTTCTCAAAACTTCATATTAAGCCGACCTTCAGGTTCGATGCTTGTTTGTTTAACAAATGCCTGACAGGGAGGTCAGATGTTCCTCTCAACTTCGTGTTGAGCCGACCTTCGGGTTTGATACCTGTTTCTTTAATAATGCCTGATGGGGAGATCAGATGTTCCTCTCAACTTCAAGGTTAACCGGCCTTCGGGTTCGATACCTGTTTGTTTAACAGATGTTTGACGGCGAGGTCAGATGTTCTTCTCAACTTCAGGTTGAGCCGAACTTCAGGTTCCACACCTTTTTGTTTAACAGATGCTTGACGACGAGGTCATATGTTCTTCTCAACTTCGGGTTGAGCCTGCCTTTGGGTTTAATGCCTGTTTGTTTAACAGCGGCCTGGCGGCTAGGTCAGATGTTCTTCTCAACTTCAGGTTGAGCCGGCCTTCAGGTTCCACACCTTTTTGTTTAACAGATGCCTGACGACGAGGTCAGATGTTCTTCTCAACTTCGGGTTGAGCCGGCCTTTGGGTTCGATGCCTGTTTGTTTAACAGCGGCCTGGCGGCTAGGTCAGATGTTCTTCTCAACTTCGGGTTGAGCCGGCCTTCGGGTTCGATGCCTGTTTGTTTAACAGATGCCTGACGGCAAGGTCTAATGTTCTTATCAACTTCGGGTTGAGCCTCCCTTCGGGTTCGATGCCTGTTTGTTTAAAACATGCCTAACGGTGAGTTCAGATGTTCTTTTCATCTTCGGAATGAGCTGGCCTTCGGATTTAATGCCTGTTTTTTTAACATATGCTTGACAGTGAAGTCAAATGTTCCTCTCAATTTCATGTTGAGCCGACCTTCGGGATCAATGCCTGTTTGTTTAACAAATGCCTGACTCCGAGGTCAGATGTTCCTCTCAACTTCGTGTTGAGCCGGCCTTCGGGTTCGATGCCTGTTTGTTTAACAGATGCCTGACAGTGACGTCAGATGTTCTTCTCAACTTCGGGTTGAGCCGGCCTTCGAATTTGATGACTGTTTGTTTAACAGATTCTTGACAGTGAAGTCAAATGTTCCTCAAAACTTCATGTTAAGCCGACCTTCAGGTTCGATGCTTGTTTGTTTAACAAATGCCTGACGGGGAGGTCAGATGTTCGTCTCAACTTCGTGTTGAGCCGGCATTCGGGTTCGATGCCTGTTTGTTGAGCAGATGACTGACGGCGAGGTCATATGTTCTTCTCAACTTCGTGTTGCACTGGCCTTCGGGTTTGATACCTGTTTGTTTAATAATGCCTGATGGGGAGATCAGATGTTCCTCTCAACTTCAAGGTTAACCGGCCTTCGGGTTCGATACCTGTTTGTTTAACAGATTTTTGACAGCGAGGTCAGATGTTCTTCTCAACTTCAGGTTGAGCCGACCTTCAGGTTCTACACCTTTTTGTTTAACAGATGCCTGACGACGAGGTCATATGTTCTTTTCAACTTCGGGTTGAGCCTGCCTTTGGGTTTGATGCCTGTTTGTTTAACAGCGGCCTGACGGCTAGGTCAGATGTTCTTCTCAACTTCAGGTTGATCTGGCCTTCAGGTTCCACACCTTTTTGTTTAACAGATGCCTAACGACAAGGTCAGATGTTCTTCTCAACTTCGGGTTGAGCCGGCCTTTGGGTTCGATACCTGTTTGTTTAACAGCGGCCTGGCGGCTAGGTCAGATGTTCTTCTCAACTTCGGGATGAGCCGGCCTTCAGGTTCGATGCCTGACGGCAAGGTCTAATGTTCTTATCAACTTCGGGTTGAGCCTCCCTTCGGGTTCGATGCCTGTTTGTTTAAAAGATGCCTGTCGGTGAGGTTAGATGTTCTTCTCAACTTCGGAATGAGTCGGCCTTCGTATTTAATGCATGTTTTTTTAAGAGATGCTTGACAATGAATTAAAATGTTCCTCTCAATTTCATGTTGAGCCGACCTTCGGGTTCAATGCCTGTTTGTTTAACAAATGCCTGACTGCGAGGTCAGATGT
This sequence comes from Lathyrus sativus, assembly GCA_963859935.3. Classification (NCBI taxonomy): domain Eukaryota; kingdom Viridiplantae; phylum Streptophyta; class Magnoliopsida; order Fabales; family Fabaceae; genus Lathyrus; species Lathyrus sativus. The sequence goes on from OZ012737.1 coordinate 276,547,658, forward strand.
TCCTCTCAACTTCGTGTTGAGCCGGCCTTCGAGTTCGATGCCTTTTTGTTTAACAGATGCCTGACGGCGAGGTCAGATGTTCTTCTCACCTTTGTGTTGTGCCGGCCTTCGGGTTCGATGCCTGTTTGTTTAACAGATGCCTGACGACGAGGTCTTATGTTCTTCTCAACTTCGGGTTGAGCCGGCCTTCAGATTTGATGCATGTTTGTTTAATAGATGCTTGACAGTGAAGTCAAATGTTCCTCTCAACTTCATGTTAAGCCGACCTTCAGGTTCGATGCCTGTTTGTTTAACAGATGCCTGACGGGGAGGTCAGATGTTCCTCTCAACTTCGTGTTGAGCCGGCCTTCGAGTTCGATGCCTGTTTGTTGAACAGATGCCTGATGGCGAGGTCATATGTTCTTCTCAACTTCGTGTTGCACTGGCCTTCGGGTTTGATATCTGTTTGTTTAATAATGCCTGATGGGGAGATCAGATGTTCCTCTCAATTTCAAGGTTAACCGGCCTTCGGGTTCGATACCTGTTTGTTTAACAGATGTTTGACGGCGAGGTCAGATGTTCTTCATAACTTCAGGTTGAGCCGGCCTTCAGGTTCTACACCTTTTTGTTTAACAGATGCCTGACGACGAGGTCATATGTTCTTCTCAACTTCGGGTTAAGCCGGACTTTGGGTTTGATGCCTGTTTTTTTAACAGCGGCCTGACGGCTAGGTCAGATGTTCTTCTCAACTTCGGGTTGAGCCGGCCTTCGGGGTTGATGCCTGTTTGTTTAATAGATGCCTGACGGCAAGGTCTAATGTTCTTATCAACTTCGGGTTGAGCCTCCCTTCGGGTTCGATGCTTGTTTGTTTAAACGATGCCTGACGGTGAGGTTAGATGTTCTTTTCAACTTCGGAATGAGCCGGCCTTCGGATTTAATGCCTGTTTTTTTAAGAGATGCTTGACAGTGAAGTCAAATTTTCCTCTCAATTTCATGTTGAGCCGACCTTCGGGTTCAATGCCTGTTTGTTTAACAAATGCCTGACTGCGAGGTCAGATGTTCCTCTCAACTTCGTGTTGAGCCGGGCTTCGAGTTTGATGCCTTTTTGTTTAACAGATGCCTGACGGCGTGGTCAGATGTTCTTCTCACCTTTGTGTTGTGCCGGCCTTCGGGTTCGATGCCTGTTTGTTTAACAGATGCCTGACGGAGAGGTCATATGTTCTTCTCAACTTCGTGTTGCACTGGCCTTCGGGTTTGATACCTGTTTGTTTAATAATGCCTAATGGCGAGATCAGATGTTCCTCTCAACTTAAAGGTTAACCGGCCTTCGGGTTCGATACCTGTTTGTTTAACAGATGTTTGACGGCGAGGTCAGATGTTCTTCTCAACTTCAGGTTGAGCCGACCTTCAGGTTCTACACCTTTTTGTTTAACAGATGCCTGACGACGAGGTCATATGTTCTTTTCAACTTCGGGTTGAGCCTGCCTTTGGGTTTCATGCCTGTTTGTTTAACAGCGGCGTGGCGGCTAGGTCAGATGTTCTTCTCAACTTCAGGTTGAGTCGGCTTTCAGGTTCCACACCTTTTTGTTTCACAGATGCCTGACGACAAGGTCAGATGTTCTTCTCAACTTCGGGTTGAGCCGGCCTTTGGGTTCGATGCCTGTTTGTTTAACAGCGGCCTGGCGGCTAGGTCAGATGTTCTTCTCAACTTCGGGATGAGCCGGCCTTCGGGTTCGATGCCTGACGGCAAGGTCTAATGTTCTTATCAACTTCGGGTTGAGCCTCCCTTCGGGTTCGATCCCTGTTTGTTTAAAAGATGTCTGACGGTGAGGTTAGATGTTCTTCTCAACTTCGCAATGAGTCGGCCTTCGTATTTAATGCCTGTTTTTTTAAGAGATGCTTGACAGCGAATTAAAATGTTCCTCTCAATTTCATGTTGAGCCGACCTTCGGGTTCAATGCCTGTTTGTTTAACAAATGCCTGACTGCCAGGTCAGATGTTCCTCTCAACTTCGTGTTGAGCCGGCCTTCGAGTTCGATGCCTTTTTGTTTAACAGATGCCTGACGGCAAGGTCATATGTTCTTCTCACCTTTGTGTTGTGCCGGCCTTCGGGTTCGATGCCTGTTTGTTTAACAGATGCCTAATGGAGAGGTCTAATGTTCTTATCAACTTCGGGTTGAGCCGCCCTTCTGGTTTGATGCCTCTTTGTTTAACAGATGCCTGACGGCGAGGTCTTATGTTCTTCTCAACTTCGGGTTGAGCCGGCCTTTAGATTTGATGCATGTTTGTTTAATAGATGCTTGACAGTGAAGTCAAATGTTCCTCTCAACTTCATGTTAAGCTGACCTTCAGGTTCGATGCCTGTTTGTTTAAAAGATGCCTGACGGGGAGGTCAGATGTTCCTCTCAACTTCGTGTTGAGCCGGCCTTCGGGTTCGATGCCTGTTTGTTGAACAGATGCCTGATGGCGAGGTCATATGTTCTTCTCAACTTCGTGTTGCATTGGCCTTCGGGTTTTATACCTGTTTGTTTAATAATGCCTGATGGGGAGATCAGATGTTCCTCTCAACTTCAAGGTTAACCGGCCTTCGGGTTCGATACCTGTTTGTTTAACAGATGTTTGACGGCGAGGTCAGATGTTCTTCTTAACTTCAGGTTGAGCCGGCCTTCAGGTTCTACACCTTTATGTTTAACAGATGCCTCACGACGAGGTCATATGTTCTTCTCAACTTCAGGTTAAGCCGACCTTTGGGATTGATGCCTGTTTTTTTAACAGCGGCCTGGCGGCTAGGTCAGATGTTCTTCTCAACTTCAGGTTGAGCCGGCCTTCAGGTTACACACCTTTTTGTTTAACAGATGCCTGACGATGAGGTCAGATGTTCTTCTCAACTTCGGGTTGAGCCGGCCTTTGGGTTCGATGCCTATTTGTTTAACAACGGCCTGACGGCTAGGTCAGATGTTCTTCTCAACTTCGGGTTGAGCCGGCCTTCGGGTTTGATGCCTGTTTGTTTAATAGATGCCTGACGGCAAGGTCTAATGTTCTTATCAACTTCGGGTTGAGCCTCCCTTCGGGTTCGATGCTTGTTTGTTTAAACGATGCCTGACGGTGAGGTCAGATGTTCTTTTCAACTTCGGAATGAGCCGGCCTTCGGATTTAATGCCTGTTTTTTTAAGAGATGCTTGACAATGAAGTCAAATGTTCCTCTCAATTTCATGTTGAGCCGACCTTCGGGTTCAATGCCTGTTTGTTTAACAAATGCCTGACTGCGAGGTCAGATGTTCCTCTCAACTTCGTGTTGAGCCGGCCTTCAAGTTCGATGCCTTTTTGTTTAACAGATGCTTGACGGCGAGGTCAGATGTTCTTCTCACCTTTGTGTTGTGCCGGCCTTCGGGTTCGATGCCTGTTTGTTTAACAGATGCCTGATGGAGAGGTCTAATGTTCTTATCAACTTCGGGTTGAGCCGCCATTCTGGTTTGATGCCTCTTTGTTTAACAGATGCCTTACGGCGAGGTCTTATGTTCTTCTCAACTTCGGGTTAAGCCGGCCTTCAGAGTTGATGCATGTTTGTTTAATAGATGCTTGACAGTGAAGTCAAATGTTCCTCTCAACTTCATGTTAAGCCGACCTTCAGGTTCGATGCCTGTTTGTTTAACAGATGCCTGACGGGGAGGTCAGTTGTTCCTCTCAACTTCGTGTTGAGCCGGCCTTCGGGTTCGATGCCTGTTTGTTGAACAGATGCCTGACGGCGAGGTCATATGTTCTTCTCAACTTCGTGTTGCACTGGCCTTCAGGTATGATACCTATTTGTTTAATAATGCCTGATGGGGAGATCAGATGTTCCTCTCAACTTTCAAGGTTAACCGGCCTTCGGGTTCGATACCTGTTTGTTTAACAGATGATTGACGGCGAGGTCAGATGTTCTTCTTAACTTCAGGTTGAGCCGACCTTCAGGTTCTACACCTTTTTGTTTAACAGATGCCTGATGACGAGGTCATATGTTCTTCTCAACTTCGGGTTAAACCGGCCTTTGGGTTTGATGCCTATTCTTTTAACAGCGGCCTGGCGGCTAGGTCAGATGTTCTTCTCAACTTCAGGTTTAGCCGGCCTTCAGGTTCCACACCTTTTTGTTTAATAGATGCCTGACGACGAGGTCAGATGTTCTTCTCAACTTCGGGTTGAGCCAGCCTTTTGGTTCGATGCCTGTTTGTTTAACAACGGCCTGGCGGCTAGGTCAGATGTTCTTCTCAACTTCGGGTTGAGCCGGCCTTCGGGTTTGATGCCTGTTTGTTTAACAGATGCCTGACGGCAAGGTTTAATGTTCTTATCAACTTCGGGTTGAGCCTCCCTTCGGGTTCGATGTCTGTTTGTTTAAACGATGCCTGACGGTGAGGTCAGATGTTCTTTTCAACTTCGGAATGAGCCGGCCTTCGGATTTAATGCCGGTTTTTTTAACAGATGCTTGACAGTGAAGTCAAATGTTCCTCTCCATTTCATGTTGAGCTGACCTTCGGGTTCAATGCCTGTTTGTTTAACAAATGCCTGATTCTGAGGTCAGATGTTCCTCTAAACTTCATGTTGAACCGGCCTTCCGGTTCGATGCCTGTTTGTTTAAGAGATGCCTGACAGCGAGGTCAGATGTTCTTCTCACCTTTGTGTTGTGTCGGCCTTCGGGTTCGATGCCTGTTCGTTTAACAGATGCCTGATGGAGAGGTCTAATGTTCTTATCAACTTCGGGTTGAGCCGCCCTTCGGGTTCGATGCCTGTTTGTTTAACAGATGCTTGACGGTGAGGTCAGATGTTCTTCTCAACTTCGGGTTTTGCCGGCCATCAGATTTGATGCCTGTTTGTTTAACAGATGCTTGACAGTGAAGTCAAATGTTCCTCTCAATTTCATGTTGAGCCGACCTTCGGGTTCGATGCCTGTTTGTTTAACAAATGCCTGACGGCGAGGTCAGATGTTCCTACAACTTCATGTTGAGCCGGCCTTCGGGTTCGATGCCTCTTTGTTTAACAGATGCCTGACAGCGAGGTCAGATGTTCTTATCAACTTCGGGTTGGGGCGCCCTTTGGGTTCGAATCCTGTTTGTTTAACATGTGCCTGACGGCGAGGTCAGATGTTCTTCTCAACTTCGGGTTGAGCCGGCCTACGAATTTGATGACTGTTTGTTTAACAGATGCTTGACAGTGAAGTCAAATGTTCCTCTCAACTTCATGTTAAGCCGACCTTCATGTTTGATGCCTGTTTGTTTAACAGATGCCTGACGGGGAAGTCAGATGTTCCTCTCAACTTCGTGTTGAGCCGGCCTTCGGGTTCGATGCCTGTTTGTTGAATAGATGCCTGATGGCGAGGTCATATGTTCTTCTCAACATCGTGTTGCACTGGCCTTCGGGTTTGATACCTGTTTGTTTAATAATGCATGATGGGGAGATCAGATGTTCCTCTCAACTTCAAGGTTAACCGGCCTTCGGGTTCGATACCTGTTTGTTTAACAGATGTTTGACGGCGAGGTCAGATGTTCTTCTCAACTTCAGGTTGAGCCGACCTTCAGGTTCCTCACCTTTTTGTTTAACAGATGCTTGACGACGAGGTCATATATTCTTCTCAACTTCGGGTTGAGCCGACCTTTGGATTTGATGCCTGTTTGTTTAACAGCGGCCTGGCGGCTAGTGTTGCACCCCAAAATTTGACCAACAATTATTCACCCATGAAGTGTTTGAAAGTTGATACCTTCATCAGGAAGTTCAAGAGATCCTCAGAGAAATTAGTTGAAACCAGAGTTGTGTGCTTCATAGCTTGAGAGTTGTGGGAGCTCCTCAGGTGATTCTGAGACTATGAGAGTGAACTTGATGCTTTGAGAAAGCCTATGAGATGCCTTGAAAGCCATCATGAAGTCCAGAGAAGGTCATTGTGCAAGAATTCAGAAGATTCAACCATGAATGGTAGAATTAGGGTTTTGACTGGGTCAATCCTAGATCAGCTGAAGATTTGGAGAAGGTTGAGACCTAATCCAAGGGCCATGAGATCATGGAGTGTCGTATTAAGATGTTATAAAGATGATTCCTAGACCAACTCATCATGATTGAGGAGTTTGAGAAGTTTTGAGTTAGGGTTTCTAAGGATGGACAATGAAAAAACCCTAATTTGATCCCTATCGTCCAGGTAGTTTTATCTCAAGATGTGATTGATATCTCATCTTCCCCACATAATGAAGGTTGTAGAGCTTGTTCTTAGCTTTAATTTGAGTGGTAGAAGTCCTTGATAGGAGTTACAGAGCTCAAGTTATGGTTTTGACAAATTACAGGTCAGCTGAGGTATGTGAATCTGGATCCTTGAAAGTCACCCAACTTGCAGACAACTTTTGCCCTAGTAGGATGATTCCTATGATTTCTTGGTAAACATGAATGTTGAATAGCATCTTCTTAGCTTTCTAGAGAGTACTAGAAGTCCTTGATAGGATTTGTATAACTCAACTTATGGTTTGAACAAGACAGGGGTATTTTGGTCATTTGGAAGTTATAGGTCATTTTAAGCAAAAGCCATATCTCCTATTTCCAAGCCTCAAATGAAAAAACTCAAAACATCAAAGTTGTTCAAAATGGGATTTTAAGGCTAGAAAAGAGGGTGTGAAAGTTTGGAAAAGCTTATAGCATGGATTTTTAAAAGTGGTGCAAATGGCTTGTAAATGGCTTATAAGTTAAAAAAGTTGAAATGGAATTTTGGTTTGAGAGATCTACAAATCCAAAATGGGTCATCCAATATGTCATTTGACTCCAAACATCATGTTAAAAACAATGGTTCAATTATAATTTTGATTTGAGGTCTTAAAATAGGGGATACTTTGTAAAGTTCATGCTTGCATATTAAGGAACCTTTGAGAAACTTGGCATAAGGCAAGGTTTAGCTTGTTTTTTTTCACTCATTCAATACCAATTACTCATTTAAGGAGATATTAAGTGGAAATGCATGGCTTATCATGAGTTTGCATGAGAATTACTAAATATGGAAAAATCAAAATTTCATTGCATGATACATTCTAGAAACTTCTTGGAATCTTCTACAAGCTTCTACACACTTCCATCCTTCTCTATAAATGCCCTAGAGTTGATCCATGGCAGGGTTGGTGATTGAGAGTGCTTGCACTACATAGTTTGATTCCATCACTCCAAATTGCATTTTGCTTTCAAACTCCATTGAAACTTCATCAATCATCACAATTCTTGTTATCATCATCATCTACCATCATCATAGAGCAATTGGCAAGCAAGAGTGATTGAAATCAGTGGCTGGTTCATGAGATCCAAAGCTTCACTCCAAGTTGCATGAAGAGGTGGATAAGGTGATTCAAGAAGTTTTAGCAAGAACTAGTGCAAACAGAAGAAGTAGCATCCATTGAAGAGCATCTGAAGCAAGCATCAAGGCTTGGATTGAAGAGAAACCACCATTGCCATCATCAAGTGATAGGTATGCAATTTCAATCGAATCTCCCTATTTATGCACTTTTAGGTCATGTGGTTAGGATATATATGTTAGTGACCATGTAAGGATCATTGCTGGAAGTTTAGAGCACATCCCATGAAGTTTGAGAATTTGACATAATGACTTTGTTAATCAAGAACTCGAGTTGTAGGGGGAAAGAATGAGTGTGTGATAGTTAGTTTTCATCAGTGAGGTGAGGTGAACATGTTAGTATAAAGAAATCCAAGATTTAGCACAGTTGAAGTTTGAGTATAATGGAGGATGTACTATCGGGTTTTATGATGGAGGACCTTTCAGTGGAAACTGAGGTTATGGTTGTGATCAGCTTGAGAAAACAAGTGGTTTAGTGTTTTGAAAATTGATTTTTGGTGATGATATGAAGGTGCACGAAGTGATGGAAGTTGGCATGTAAGACTCTGTCTCCATGACGGCTGCGTTTTAAACTTCGTTTGAGGAGGGAATTCTGTGATTAAGCCTAAACGCAGTCGTTCCATTTAATTGGATGTTTGGGCTTAAGTGAAAATTTCCTAATCACACCACCGTTTCCAAGCCCAATGACTTTTACACTGCATATTATTTCTATTCGCACCGCAGGTTTTTCTTTTTCTTTTGGATTTTTTTTCATTTAATTTCTGCTGACCCTGGGCCTAGCATGTTCACTAAACACACCCCCAGAGTTTGGCCCATAAGCGCATATGAACTAGATATCATTTCTTTTCTCACCCCCCATCCCATTTATTTTAATTCCTTGATTTTTAATTTCTTTCATATTTTCTTGCTTGTAAATAAATCATATAAAATCCAAAAATTAATATTTTTCAATTCTTGTTTTTTCTACATGCTCATAATTCTGTCTAGAAAATTATAAATAAATAAAATTGGCATTTTATTTTATTTTAATATTTTTAGAGTATTTTCATTTAAATAGCTTTTTTGTAATGTTTAGTTTGATACCCAATTTTGTAGAATTTCTTTTAGGACCTTCCCTTAGTCTTTTTAATTAATTATTTTTGGTGTGATTAGATATTGAATCATAGCTTCCCATAGGATTTGATTCTTGATTTTTAGATTAAAATTTGATTAGTCTAATTAGGTTAGCATTAGGGTATCAAAATTAGGGTTTAAGAATGCATAAGTGAAGTAACTCATTTTCTTTTGAGAGTTTTGTTTTGATTTTTGGGTAGGGGTATATAGGGATGGTATGGGTAGATGTTATAGACCCTTGTGAATCATTGTTAGGTTTTTCCCTCTTGCTTTAGTATTTTTAGGTATTTTCTGAAGTTGACTGATGGTTTTGACTGTTCTGTGGTTATTTGTCTGTCCCTGGGGTTTATTTTGGGGAATTTGTTGTAGGGCTTAGTTTGTTTTGAAGATCTTGTTGAAGAGCATGATGGAAGAGAAGATTGTAGATCAAGACCCAGAGACCCAGAGCTTGTAGATTATTCCCTGTCTGTGAGGTTTGAGATCCTGAAGTTTGAGGGGAATTCATGGTACTTTCCTGAGGAAGGCACTATGAATGACTTTCATTCTTTCTTCTCACCTCTTTCTTAAGTATCCAATGATGTTGGAGCCAACATGTGAGTTTAATTTCTCCTGAGGAGGAATGTAAACTGATCACAGTTGTTGAGCCACATGGGATACAATTCCTAAGTGGAAGCCTCCTAGTACTTTCCTGAGGAAGGTCCTATGGGTCTATTCACTTAGTTCCACTAGTTCATCTAGGACTTCTCAAGTATCCAATGATGTTGGAGCCAACATGTGAGTTTAATTTCTCCTAAGGAGGAATGTAAACTGATCACAGTTGTTGAGCCACATGGGATACAATTCCTAAGCGGAAGCCTCCTAGTACTTTCCTGAGGAAGGTCCTATGAGTCTATTCACTTAGTTCCACTAGTTCAGGTAGGATTTCTTAAATATCCAGTGATGTTGGAGCCTTCATGTGAGTTTAATTTCTCCTGAGGAGGAATGTAAACTGATCACAGTGGTTGAGCCACATAGGATATGATTCCTGAGTATAAGCCTCCTAGTGCTTTCCTGAGGAAGACACTATGAGTCTGCTTACTTAGCTCCCTTTCTTTGGTAAGCTTGTTTGAAGCTTGAAGACTGGGATTGTTTTCTTTTGGTTAGGGTGTTGCTTTAGGGCATTGCTTAGATTTGATCAGGATTCTGTTTTGGGTTAGGAGTAGAGATTAGATTAGATGATTTCTTTCTCAAGCATGTGGTTTGTTTGCCTGATTGCACTTCATCTCTTTTTTCTGTTTATTGCTTAATAGCATGTTGTTTATTTTCAGTATGATTACTGTTATTTCATGACTGGCTTGAGGTCGAGACGAGCCTGTGGAGGATGAAGCCCCACACACATTTCCTCCCTCACTTGCATCGCATGCATTTTACTGTTAAGCTGATGCTTTGTCTGTTTTGGTGTATCATTGACATGATCCCTTAGGACTCTCATTTCCTTTGATAAGGATTTGATGATAGACTTTTAGGTTGAAACCTATGCATGACAACTTCTAGGAGTTCCCTGTTCAAAACTCAACCATAGGATGAATCCATGGCATGATAACAGTAGGACTTGATAGTCTCCCTCCTAGTTGGGCCTGTTCTCTTCTCATCTCAAAACAGTTTAAGATACATTAATCATGAATGATTTCTTTCGTACGTTACGAGCCTTAAGCTATCTGAGAAAGGGTTGTGGGAGAGTTTCTTTTCCACAGTCTGGATGTTTAGTATGGTACCCTTTGGGTGACATGCGACGCATTCACTCTCAGGTCATAGTCTCTAGAGCGGTTGAAATTGCAAACACAATAAAAAACACTTCTTTCAGGAGATAACCCGTAGTTTCCCGAACTACGTTTGCTCTGATCTTCCATACTGTGTAGATGTACGTAGGCATAGGATGCGATATCCTAGCGAGCAACCTTTCCCCCATAACCCTTCGTAGACCGAACTACGTTGACTCTGATTTCTCATTCTCTGATGAGAATACGTAGGCATAAAGTGCGACGCTTTGCCGAGTCATTTTTCTTTTTCAGCCAGCCTTGATAGGTAGATAGATTATAACCAACCCGTCCAAGTAAACAAACAAGCGTGGATCCCGTCGAGTACGACGGACGTGAGGGGTGCTAATACCTTCCCCTTGCGTAACCGACTCCCGAACCCAGACAATGGTTGCGATGACCTTGTCTTACCCTTTTTCGTCAGGTTTTTCCGATCGTTTCCTTTCCCGCTCTGAGGGATAAATAACGAAAGGTGGCGACTCTTCTGTCATGCCGGCACCTTATTTTCGCGCAAGCGACAGCTGGAGACTCTGTTGGGGATCGAACCCATAATCTCTGGTTTTCTGGTTCCCTATGAGAGTCAATCCTAGCGCTTGTATGTTTGCTTGTTGGGTTGCTTTTATTTACCGCATTTTTACTTCTCGCACTTTATTTCCTGCATTTTATTTCCAGTTTGATATGATTACCTGTGCTGCTGTGGGAGAGGGAGGTTACTATGAGTGAGAAGCCGGACCTGGGCTTGAGTATACACCTAGACATAGTTATGGAGAAGTAGTAGACGAACCTGTCTGCTGAGCAGGCACAGTTCCCTACGAAAATCTGCGCTCAGACGAGATTCTTGCAGAGGTGCTCCTTTCTGGTCCTGAGGATCTGAGGGGAGTCCAGACGTGAGGGTTGTCGACTCTGGGGACCGATCATTTGGAAGTCAGCTAAGAGAGGCCTCTTCATGACTTGATGATGCCACTCCTTCTGGGAATCGTATCATTACTCATGAAAGTCTGTGACGCTGATGACCGCATAGGATGCTGTACCTTTGTCCGTGGATTAGGTCCATACCTGTGAGAGGGATTGGGTTTATTGCAGGAAGCTTTGACCTTCAGACTACCTGGTTTTCTTGACAGTGAATCAGTTATGTTGGTACCAGGGTTCTCAGTTGCGGATATGTCTGTTCTTGATAGAGCAGGTTTTGATCAGAGTATTGACATCAGTGGTTTGTTCTTGATAGAGCAGATTTTGAGTGGGGTCTGAAGATCTCATCAGCAGATGTTGTTTGTTCTTGATAGAGCAGATTTTGAGTGGGATTTGAAGATCTCATCAGCAGATGTTGTTTGTTCTTGATAGAGCAGATTTTGAGTGGGGTCTGAAGATCTCATCAGCAGATGTTGTTTGTTCTTGATAGAGCAGATTTTGAGTGGGGTCTGAAGATCTCATCAGCAGATGTTGTTTGTTCTTGATAGAGCAGATTTTGAGTGGGGTCTGAAGATCTCATCAGCAGATGTTGTTTGTTCTTGATAGAGCAGATTTTGAGTGGGGTCTAAAGATCTCATCAGCAAATGTTGTTTGTTCTTGATAGAGCAGATTTTGAGTGGGGTCTGAAGATCTCATCAGCAGATGTTGTTTGTTCTTGATAGAGCAGATTTTGAGTGGGGTCTGAAGATCTCATCAGCAGATGTTGTTTGTTCTTGATAGAGCAGATTTTGAGTGGGGTCTGAAGATCTCATCAGCAGATGTTGTTTGTTCTTGATAGAGCAGATTTTGAGTGGGGTTTGAAGATCTCATCAGCAGCTGTGTGTTTGTTCTTGATAGGGCAGATTTTTGATTTGGGGTCTGAAGAATTCATCAACAGATATTTCTTGATCATACATCCGGGGTCCTTATTATCAGACAGTTGTTCTCGACAGAGCAGAACTTTGATCTTACATATATGGTCCTGTCAGAAGGTCGTTCTTAGCAGATCAGATCAGTGGTCTTATACCGGGGTTTTCTTCTCATCAGTGATTATTGACCCAGAATCTCCACAGCAGTTACCTGGATATATTATTGCATGCCTGCATTTTGCATTAGTTTGCATGTCCATTTGCATTCCATTAACGTGTGTCTGTGACGGGTACCGTTTCCCCGATCCAGGATCTCTCGCCTCCTATTGTATTTTTACAGCCTCTCTCGAGAAGACTGTTGCGTACGAGTTCTCGATCCCTGATGTGTCGAAGCTGACTGTCGTTGATGCTATAGGCTTTCCATAGGCATATGAGATTGATGTCTCCACGATTGGGCTCGGATTTCTTCTTCTTATTATTGTCAGCACTGGTACCAAGGCGCTAGGATCGGGGGAAATCTCTCAAGAACACAGACACGCGCATACATCTGCATGAAGCATTTTGCATGACATACATTTTGTTGCTTGTCCTAACCTTTAATGTTGATAGGTTTTTCAGGTTCACAGGTTCCGAGCTGCTTCCGGCCTCCAGGATTGATCAAAGACTCATTCACCGTTACCCAACTCGCGCTAATCAGACTAGGATCATGGATCAGGTGCAGTCAGATGTTCAAGAGCTCCGTGAACGGATGGATCGTTTTATGGAGCTGATGCAAGTGGTCGCTAATGGTCAGGACCAGCTTCGTACTTTGGTTCAACCTCTGATCTCCAGGGTTGATAGTAATGGCATACTTCACGGCGGGGCCGTGCCTACTCCTCCTCCAGTGGATGCTCCACAGAATGTTGTTCCTGTTGCCGGGGGCAATGGCAGTGCTAACGGCAATCTGATGACTAATCTCGGGCTCAACGCGGCAGGCGTCGGCAATGGTAGTCTGGGAGCCAATGTTAACATAGGGCCGGTCAACGGCAATGCTGGTGTCGGAAATCTGTTGGTGCCTCAACCGTGGCTGGAGGACCATCAGAACGACGTATTCTCTCAAAGAGGTGTAGAAGCAGAGTTGAATGCTGAAGCTCGACTCAGGTTCAAAGCGTTGGAAGACAAGATGAGAGACATTGAAAATCAGAATACATTGGGCGTTGATATGTCCAAGCTCGGGTTGATTGCTGATTTCAAGGTACCTCATAAGTTCAAGGTGCCTGTCTTTGAGAAGTATAAGGGTACTACTTGCCCTCGGGTCCATCTTCGATCTTATTATAGAAAGATGTCTGCTTATTCTGACGATGAGAAGCTGCTGATGCACTTCTTCCAAGATAGTCTTTCTGGTCCATCTCTCGAATGGTATATGGGTTTGGAACCCGCTACTGTGCGCACGTGGAAAGATCTTGCTGAAGCGTTCGTCCTCCACTATCAGTACAATAGCGACTTGGCCCCCAACCGAGTTCAGCTCCAGAATCTCTCGCAGCGGAATAACGAAATCTTTAAAGAGTACGCCCAACGGTGGCGTGAATTGGCTGCTCGGGTTCAACCGCCGATGGTTGAGCGCGAGCTAGTGCAAATGTTCGTGGCTACCCTTCCTGGAATCTACTATGAAAAGCTGGTCAGTGGCATGTCTGGGACGTTCTCGGCTCTCATCACTATGGGCGAGCATGTTGAGAACGAAATAAAGATTGGAAAAATTCAGGGCGAATCATCCTCAGCTGGAGGAGGTAGTAAGAAACCCTACGCTGGCAAGCGTCGAGAAGGCGATGCGAGTGCTGTCACTAATGCTCGGAGAAAGGGCAAGGGCCCTCAGCAGCAGATAGCTAGCATAAATATCCCAGCGGCTCCGCCGCAGCAGCAGCAGCAACCGCAGCAACAGAGTCAACAGGGATATAGAAAATATCAGAATCGGGCTCCTTTGGCAAATCGTCACTTCGAAGCACCACCTATGTCGTATGCGCAGCTCTTGCAAACTTTGCTTCAGCTTCAGCTAGTTCAAAAGAGGACGTTGGCTCCCTTAACAGGGGCACCACCACCAGGGTATGACGCAAATGCCACTTGCGATTTCCATACTGGGGCACCAGGCCATATGATTGAGAACTGCAAAGCCTTTAAGCACAAGGTGCAGGACCTGGTAGACGCCAAGGTTATTAACTTTTCTGATAATGTGCCCAATGTCACCAAAAACCCTATGCCTCATCATAGGGGAGGCGGAGTGAACGCCATTATCAAGGAGGAGAGTGCAGACCTGCTGACTGATGTCAAAGACTTGAAGACGCCGCTTAGTTTTGTCAAAGCTAAGTTGTTGAAGAAGGGGTTCTTTCCAGGATGCGGAGAGTTATGTATGGCTTGTGCTACACTCCCTGATGGGTGTGAGCAGCTGGTAGAAGGTATCCAAAGTCTAATGTCTGAGGGTATTTTGCAGTTCATCCGGAGAGTCGAAGGTGTATCAGGGGAGGTCGTGTTGAAGCAGGCAGATGAAGTCGCTACCATCACCATTCCTCGTCAACCTATTACTATTTCGGCGCCCCGACCACCTACCATCACTATCACCAGGGCCGGGCCGATCCCATTCGAGAGCACTAACGCCGTTCCATGGCATTACGGCGCTGAAGTTTATTGCAATGGTCAGAAGATAGAGCTTGAGCCGTACGGATCGACTGTGCAGAATCTTGCCGGAGTCAGTGGCATTACTCGAAGCGGTAGAGTGTTTGCACCGACAGAGGTTGCAGCGGAGAAAGTAGTCAGAGCCGAGGCTGCGGATAAGGGTAAGGGCAAATCCGTCGAAGAGGTCCCTTCTGGGGCAGAAAAGGATTTGCTAGTTAAAGATGCTGAGGAGTTCATGCGTTTAATCAAGAAGAGCGACTACAAGATTGTAGATCATCTTCACCAGACTCCGTCAAAGATCTCTATTCTCAACTTGTTGTTGTGTTCTGAAGCGCACCGCAACGCGTTGCTGAAGGTATTGAACGCTGCCTACGTGCCGCAGGAGATATCAGTAAATCAGCTAGAGGAGGTGGTAGCCCATGTTAATGCTGGTAATGGGCTGAGATTTACCGATTTAGAGCTGACTCCTAAAGGAAGAGATCACAACAGCGCCCTGCACGTCTCAATAGAGTGCAGAGGCACAATCATGTCGCATGTCCTGGTGGATACGGGTTCGTCGCTTAATGTGCTTCCAAAGAAGGCTCTAATGAAGTTGGACACCCGTGGATTGCTTTGCACGCCCAGTGATCTGGTGGTGAAAGCCTTCGATGGAACTAAGCGCCACGTTTTCGGAGAGTTGACCCTGCCGATTCAAGTTGGTCCGGAGACGTTCGATGCGGTTTTCTATATCATGGATATCATGCCTGCCTACAGTTGCCTCTTAGGTCGGCCATGGATCCATGCTGCTGGTGCTGTGACGTCTACGCTGCATCAGAAGCTCAAATATGCTGTCGGGGGCAGCATAGTAACCGTCTGTGGTGAGGAGGACATTATGGTGAGCCACTTGTCATCCTTTAAATATGTTGAAATGGACGGCGAAATCCATGAAACTCTCTGCCAAGCATTTGAAACCGTCAAGGTAAAAGAGGTAGCTCCTGTCGTCGTAGAGAAGCAAGAGATGAATCTCTCCTCGTTTAAAGAAGCTCGGGCCGTTGTCGAAGCCGGTTCCACCCCAGGCTGGGGGCATGTGTTGGAGGTACCGATCAAGCAGGATAAGTTTGGATTGGGGTATTCTCCTGAAGCTGAAGCTTCATCTTCTTCGTCTTCGTCTCGTGGGAAGGGGCCGATCCTATTCACCAAGGGCGGAGTGATTTTTGAAAGCATCAACGCAGCGTCTGAGGACAGCGGGGATATCGATTGTGATCTTGACGCCTGGATTCAGCCAAGCAAGCCGGGCGAGCGCCTCAACAATTGGACCATCAAGGAGATTATCCAGCTGACAAGTGAAGAGTAATGATTTGCTTTTTACAATCTTTGTACAACCCTATGTCCTGCCCGGGGCATAGTGGTTTTACTGTCAGGGCCTTGTTGGATTATGTACATGCATTTTGTTAATAAATAAAAGGCGTTTTCTTCGTACTCAAATATTGTGTTCTCTGTTATTCCTGTTTTATGTTTATTTCGAAAAACAATAAAATGGCAGCGAGGTTTGTGCTAACCTGCATATTCTTGCTTTAAACTTAACCCTTGTTATTGCAGGATCCACGTAACAGACGACATCGACTCTGGACCCTCTATGGCTCACTACGACTTCGATTGCCCGATATATCAAGCCGAGGATGAGATTGATGAAGACGAAGACCTTCCGGAAGAGTTGGCCCGCTTGTTGAGACAAGAGGAAAAGGTTATTCTGCCTCACGAGGAGGACATTGAGATAGTAAATCTGGGTTCTGAGGAGCTCGTCAGAAATGTCAGAGTAGGGGCTGCGTTGCAGAATGATGTCAAGCATAGACTGGTCGAGATGCTTCGAGAGTATAGTGATGTCTTTGCTTGGTCATATGAGGATATGCCCGGACTTGACACGGACATCGTGGTTCATCGTTTGCCTTTGCGAGAAGATTGCCCTCCAGTCAAGCAGAAGCTTAGGAGGACGAGACCAGATATGGCTGTAAAAATCAAAGAAGTCCAGAAGCAGTTGGACGCAGGATTTCTAGCTGTTACCACTTACCCTCCGTGGGTCGCCAACATAGTGCCTGTACCGAAGAAGGACGGTAAGGTACGCATGTGCGTCGATTATCGGGATTTGAATAGGGCGAGCCCTAAGGATGATTTCCCGTTGCCTCATATCGATGTGTTGGTCGACAACACAGCCCAATTTTCCGTGTTTTCGTTCATGGATGGCTTCTCCGGGTACAATCAGATTAAGATGGCACCGGAGGACATGGAGAAAACGACGTTTATCACCCCCTGGGGAACATTTTGCTATAAGGTAATGCCCTTCGGTCTGAAGAACGCAGGGGCCACTTACCAGCGAGCAATGATAACTTTTTTCCATGATATGATTCATCATGAGATCGAGATCTATGTTGATGACATGATTGCAAAGTCCCAAACGGAGGAAGAGCATCTGGTCAACTTATTGAAGCTTTTTGAGAGGCTTAGGAAGTTCAGGCTGAGGCTGAATCCTAACAAGTGCACTTTCGGAGTGCGGTCCGGAAAGTTATTGGGGTTTATCGTTAGTGAACGAGGTATCGAAGTTGATCCTGCAAAGATAAAAGCTATTCAAGAAATGCCAGCGCCGAAAACAGAAAAAGAAGTTCGTGGTTTCTTGGGCCGAATAAACTACATTGCAAGGTTTATATCTCAGCTCACGGCCACTTGTGAACCGATGTTCAAACTTTTAAAGAAAGATCAGGCGATTACTTGGAATGAGGATTGCCAGAAGGCATTCGATAAAATAAAGCAGTATCTTCAAGAACCTCCAATCTTGATACCCCCAGTGGCTGGACGGCCATTAATCATGTACCTAACGGTTCTGGAGAATAGTATGGGGTGTGTCCTCGGTCAGCACGACGAGACGGGCAGAAAGGAGCATGCCATTTATTATTTGAGTAAAAAGTTCACTGAGTGTGAGTCTCGATACTCGATGCTGGAGAAGACGTGTTGTGCACTAGCGTGGGCTGCCAAACGTCTACGACAGTACATGCTCAATCACACCACTATGCTAATTTCGAAGATGGATCCGATCAAGTACGTCTTCGAGAAGCAGGCTCTTTCGGGCAGGATTGCCAGATGGCAAATGGTGTTAACAGAATATGATATTCAGTATGTCTCCCAGAAAGCCATTAAGGGAAGCGTATTGTCTGATTACCTTACCGAACTGCCAATCGAAGACTACCAGCCGATGAAATTTGAATTCCCTGACGAGGATATTATGTTTCTCAAAGCGAAGGATTGCGATGAGCCATTGCCCGATGAGGGGCCAAATAGGAAGTCTCAGTGGAAGTTGATATTCGACGGAGCGGTTAATTCCTATGGAAGTGGTATCGGGGCTATCATCACGACTCCTCACGGATCCCACATCCCGTTTACTGCGAGACTGACGTTTCCGGTTACCAACAATGAAGCAGAGTATGAAGCATGTATTATGGGTCTAGAAGAGGCAATTGATTTGAGAATCAAGAATCTAGACGTATATGGTGACTCAGCGCTTGTAATCAATCAGATTAAAGGGGAGTGGGAAACTCGTCAAGCAAACTTGGTGCCGTACATGAATTATGCCAGGAGGCTGCTTCCGTTCTTCGATCGAGTGGAACTCCATCATGTACCCAGGGCTGAAAATCAGATGGCTGATGCCTTAGCCACATTGGCTTCAATGTACAAAGTCAATTTTTGGAATGAGGCTCCAAGAATTGTGCTTTCGCGTCTTGACAGACCGACATTTGTCTTTGCAATCGAGGATGCCGCCGACGGCAAGCCGTGGTTCCATGACATTCTGACTTTCCTTATGACTAAGGAGTATCCTACGGGAGCGTCAACCCAGGATAAGAAGACTCTGAGGAGGCTGTCTGGAAACTTTTATCTCAATCCTGATGGAGTGCTGTATAAAAGAAACCATGATCTCGTGCTACTCAGATGTGTAGATGAGAAAGAGGCGAGTATGCTCATGGAGGAAGTCCATGAGGGCACATTTGGTACGCACGCCGGCGGGCATGCCATGACGAGAAAGATCCTAAGAGCAGGGTATTACTGGCTGATTATGGAGGCGGATTGCTTCAGATTTGCGAAGAAATGTCATAAATGCCAGATTTATGCTGATAAAGTTCATGTGCTGCCGTGCCCATTGAATGTCATGTCCTCCCCTTGGCCGTTCTCCATGTGGGGCATCGACATGATAGGCAAGATCGAGCCCACTGCGTCCAATGGTCATCGTTTCATTCTTGTAGCTATCGACTACTTCACCAAATGGGTGGAGGCAGCCTCGTACGCTAATGTGACCAAGCAGGTGGTAGCTAAATTCATAAAGAAGGACATCATCTGTTGCTATGGAATTCCCGAGCGGATCATCACTGATAATGGTTCGAATTTGAATAACAAGATGATGAAGGAGCTGTGCCAGAGCTTCAAGATTGAACACCACAACTCATCTCCTTACCGGCCGAAGATGAATGGCGCCGTTGAAGCCGCCAACAAGAATATAAAGAAGATTGTTCAGAAGATGGTTGTGACATACAAAGATTGGCACGAGATGCTGCCGTTTGCCTTGCACGGTTATCGTACGACGGTGCGTACGTCGACCGGGGTAACTCCTTTCTCCTTGGTGTACGGTATGGAAGTTGTCCTACCGTTAGAAGTGGAGATTCCTTCTTTGCGAGTTTTGGTTGATGTGAAACTCGACGAGGCAGAATGGATTGCGAATCGTTTGAACCAACTCAGCCTGATGGACGAGAAGAGGTTAGCATCGATTGCATTTGGTCGCCTGTACCAAAGCCGAATGAAGAAAGCTTATGATAAGAAGGTGCGTCCTAGAAGCTTTCAGACGGGTGATCTCGTCCTGAAGAAGATTCTTCCGCCACACTCCGATCACCGGGGCAAGTGGACTCCGAATTACGAAGGGCCGTATGTCGTCAGCAAGGTCTTCTCGGGAGGAGCTTTGTTGTTATCCACAATGGATGGTGAGGATTTTGCATCCCCGGTGAACGCGGACGCAGTTAAAAAATACTTTGCTTGAAAGAGACCCGCTGGACAAAAAAGAAAGAGTCCAGGCAAAAAAGGGGCATCCCGGTGAACCAAAAACAGAATAAAAGGTTCGGGCAAAAATTAGGGATATATTGAAAAAATGTACACCCGCGAAGTCGAAAACCTACACTGGGCGGCTTCGGCAAAAAAGGGTATCCCGGTGAACTGAAAACCCGTAAAGGGCGATTCACGCAAAAGTTAGGGATTTGAATAGGCAAATGACTGTGTTCCACGTGTGGACTTTCATTGTTTAGTGGTTTGGAAGACCTGAGGGCCGTTTATCTGAATCAATCTCTTCCGAAGCTGAAGCGTCGGAGAAGTATCAAAGTCGAGTGGGTCTTAGAGGGATCAACTCATGGTGTTCGTCTACGCCTCGTTGCCTACATTTGTATATACTGATGTATATTTATGTTTTATTTTTGCGCGGCTTCCTCATTCCAGGAGCTTGCCTCTGTTGTAAAACATTTTTGCCCATTCAGGGGTTCATCATCAATAAAATGCATGTTATTCAGCAATTCTGTTTGCCTATTTTAGCATTTATCTGTTTTGTTTGCGAATGAAAACGCCGATGTTTTTGATAAAATGCGCATACACAAACTTACGGGCCTAGTCCCATTGATTGTTGAAACAATGAATTACCTGAATATTGTTACGAGATAATAACCTTGATAGGCCCTTTGAGGAGGGTATCTTGTCTGTTTGTTTGTGTTGTTGCAGGTGTAGCGCCTTCCAGAAGATGCGCCATGCGCATCCCCGAAGCTGGGCGAGTCCTCCTCCAGCAGAGTTCAGTAGTCTCTCCTCCGCAACATCTGAACGCAGGATAGTGAGCATTGATATGTCTCCCCAGGCAGAGATGATTCTCTTCCCCAAGCAGACACATCCTGAAGGAACGTTGTAATACCCCAAATTTTACCCTTATATTTAGTCAGTCATTTCACATAACATCTCATATGTATATTCGCTAACCACTAACAAGTTATGGAGGTGTTTGTTTTGCAGATGTGGTTCCAGGGGTATTTTGGTCATTTTACGCAAATTCTGCTAATTCCTTGAAAAACGGGCTGTTATTACGTTCTAAGGCATTTATTTGCCACTTGGGTCAAGGTGCCGGTATGTTTTGTCAGAAATATGATTGGACTCGGGGCCGTGCTTTGTTTGATGTTGAAACATTTCTAAAACAGTTTTGTTTCCTCTTAATAAGATGAAGTTGGGTTGAAAAAGAAGTGGGCACTGTTATGGTTATTTTGAGAAGTGATGTGATCAACGAGATTTTAATTCGAATTTGTTTGGATATAATCATATGGCGGGATATCATTTATAAAAGGCAAAAGAGAAGTAAGTTTGAACTTTGTGTTCATAAGTACTTATAAGCTACAACTCAAGAAGGAATTTATTATTCATGGATACTTTGAATTTACAAGTGAGAAAGTAAATATGAATATTTTTTGAATTTAATTTCATAAATATTTATAATTTACAAATTGATAAGTGAATTTGAATTTACAAGAAGTTTCATTTACAATGAGTATCTATCCTAAATCCTAAAAGTTCCTAAGTGTCTTCATGCTGTCTTTAAGCTTCTCCGCAGAATCTCCGACTAACCTGCACGTCAAAACAAAACAAACAGTGTAGGTTAGGAGTTGTTTTTTACACTCTCAGAACAATGTCATCATCGAGTGTCGGGAGTGGCACAACCGAAGCTGCGTCCTACCCCCCGTTACCGATCCGCGCCGTGGGCGTCAGATCAGGTAACACCTGTTCTTATCGGTACGGGACATCCGAGAGATAGAAGTAATAAAAGAAGCGGGACTGATTCGTTTTGCCGCGGTTGGATTTCCGAACTGATACGAGAATAAGGCAACATAGGCGAATTTGGACCCAGACCCGGATGCCGGCAGGTCTGAGTCATTCTTTTTCACACCTGAAAAGCCACGAGCATCATCAGTACAACAGAACTCAAAAGCATAAACAAGCTGCATAAACAAAACTAGGAAGGGGCTCGCGCCAATACAAGTATGAAAAGCAACCAAAGAAACAAATCTGTTACCAAACAGAATGAAGGCCAATGTTCAAGACAGAATGAAGGCCAATGGTCCAAACAGAATGAAAATCAAGTTCAAAACAGAACAAGAGAAACCAAACTATGGCATCAAGCTGCACAGGACAGAAAATACAAACCATCAAATAATGCAAGTTCATGCGCAAAGGGCCATAAGAAAACGTCCTACAAATCTGTCGTGACAGAAAAGTACTCAGCAGGATCCAAAGAAGCACAACAGCATCAAACTTGGTTTAGCAGCGAGGCTATCACGAAGATCAGAATGCAAACAGCACAAAACCATGACAGAAAGCAAGATAGACCGAATGTGCAAGAACATTACAAACACATGGCTCGGTTAATCAACATCATAGCTCAAATCATCATCGCCCAAACTCACTATCGCGTAAGTGTATCGAGGCAACATTAAGCAACATTTGAGTCCATAGTTGGACACAATTGCCCAGAGTATCAGCTCTGAAACACAAGAATCAAATATCATCAGCATTTAAAACAACTCAAATAGAATAAGTGATAAACCACCAGCGAAGATCATCAGAAGCAACCGCGACATCGTCGAAGAAACATCCCTCGAAGGCTCAGAACGGTGTCATCATTGCCGTATACCTTTCCCGGCAATTTTGATTCGACCGAAGTCGTAGCATCAACCCTCTCTGAAAGAAGAAGAGGAAAAGCTAACTACACCAGAAAATCAAAAACAAATCGAAAAACGCATCAGTATAGTCCAGATTGAAATCAAACAAAACAAACGAGTTAATTCAGATATCAAACAGATCAAGTGAATTCAAAGGCAACCCAATCTACATCAGAAAATGATCAAATCAAATCGAATCTGGAAATGGAAAGTTTCGAGTCAGGACCAAATCCTATCCCCATTTGAACTCAATCTGAATCAATCAAACAAATCAGTTCTGAAGATAGAAAGCTCCGAATCAAATCAGAAGAATCGTATCAGCTGGAGATCAGAAAAGACCAATCAAACCCTAAAAAGGGAAACAGAGTTCAATCAGTGTCAAATAGCATCTAATCGTAATCGAATCAAATCAAGATCAAACAAAATCAAATCCCGGTAAAATCAAATCGCATGAAAGTGAAAAAATAGCACAAATCCACACGGATTAAAGGCCCAGAAGTTAGTTATAAAAAGGAAGGTACAACCTGATGAAAGGGGGAAGGTAGCCGTGAGAGAGAGAGGATCGCAGAAACCCTAGCGAGATCGCGAAAGCCCTAACAAACGAAACCCCAACGGTCGAGACTCAGAGGGACCGGTACCCTCATCATCGTCGCCGTTCATCGCCGTACGAACATCACAAAACCACGAGCGAAGCATCGACGGGGAGATCGCCTTCGCCGTTCACTACAAACGGCGGGCAATCAACCTTTGGGCCTCAGTTCTGCACATCACCGGCCGTTTCACTCTA
This sequence comes from Lathyrus sativus, assembly GCA_963859935.3. Lineage (NCBI taxonomy): Eukaryota > Viridiplantae > Streptophyta > Magnoliopsida > Fabales > Fabaceae > Lathyrus > Lathyrus sativus. The sequence continues at coordinate 276,570,895 of OZ012737.1, forward strand.
AGAGTAAGCTATGAGATCTTTGCCTCACTCTATTTCTGTTTGATTTCAGGATATGGAGGAGAAGGAAGAAGAAAGACGGGAGAGAGATGATGAAGGAAAAGTGAAACGGCGCCGCGACTGCTCTTTGGGGGAAACCCTAAAATTTTGTTTCGTATGACTAACATTTGGGTTGGGTCCGGATGTGGTGACCGGCCCAACCCCCTCCCCCTTTTTTTATTTTTTCTTTGTTTTTTTTTTTAAATTTAATTTGTTTTATGTTTTTTTAAAAACCATTTTTTAACATTTTAATTTTATAATTTAAAAAAATCTTTATAAAAAAATATAACATTTAATTTTGTAATTATAAGAAATCTTTTTTAAAATATAATTATTAAGAATAAGTAAAAACTTTTTTTAAATAAAATAAGAAAACCCTTTTTTTTAAAAATATAAATAATAAAACCTTTTTAAAGAGTAAATTATTTTTCAATTGAATTTCTTTTGTAAGCTAACATTAAATCATTAAATTCTTTAAATAAAACAATAGTAAAATCTCAATTTACATCTTTCTCGTAACTCATTGCTGCCTAACTCTGCCTACTAACGGGTGTTCATTTTTTTGCAGTTCATACTTATTACTATTGTGTTGAGTTTTCATTTAAGTTTCCTTTATATTTGTATCTGTTTCTCAATTGTAACCTCGCGAACCTAATAATCGCGTTAACTTTTCACATTTAAATTTCTGCTGATGTATGATTTAAATTTCTGCTGATGTATTGCAATATTTCTGTCACACTACGCACTGCCGAAGGAATTAGGTCTAGCCGTTTGACCGCCGTGTCAATAGTCCTCAACTTCAAACCCTTATAACCTTACAAACCCTAACTTTTACAAATGCCTCGCCGCAGGCTAAATTACCATTTTACCCCTAGCATTAGGTCAAAGAGTCGCCGCGCTCATTTTAGGGTTTCCCGCAGCGAAATCCCTAACCTAATTTAACCCTAATTGCAACTTAACATTTCAACGTAGAGATTTGGAGTTTCTACACTCCACGTAAGCGTGTCCTTAAGATGCGTTTATTCCCCTTGAGACCTTGACCACAGTCAAGAAGTCTTTAACCTCCCTTTTGAGGGGAACTACGATTACTCTGATTCCATTCCCGTAAGGATACGTAGGCACAAGATGCGATGTCTTGCCGAGTAAACTTAGAATTAACCCCTTAGGTCTCTTTTCTCACTTTTAATCCTTTGTACATATACCTTAAGCAAATGAATAAAGCAAAATAGTAAACATCTGAACTAAAGGTTCCTGTAGAGTACTACAGAAGTTTAGGGTGCTAATACCTTCCCTAAATTTAACCAACCCCCGAACCCTAGATCTTTCCCCGCATTGTGTTTACGATGCAAAAATAGGTTTTCCCTCTTTTGACCTTTTCCTTCGGATAAATCAAAGAGCGGTTGTGAATTGAATTGCGATTCAAACTAATTAATAGTTTGTGATCCTATTTCTACCGCAACATAAAATGGCGACTTCACTGGGGACACTTCTAAACTTTTGAGGGTTATCCCTAACTTGTTCATATTTATTACTATCTGTGTTATTATTCATTTACATGTATATATTTGTGCTTTGATTTTGGGACGGTACCTTGTGCTGTGAGATAAGTCCTACGCCCGGACTAGTGACATTATTATAGGATGGGGATATATTCGATGAGGCTTATAGGGAGTGAATCCCGACCAAGCTGATTCGAGAATCTCCGCTCAGTTGAGACCTTTTCGAAAATGGTTCGTTTGAACGAGTAATCGCGAAAACTTTTTCCATGGTCGATTGGAGTCTGTGATATTGAGGACCGTAGTACCTTAACACCACCTCGGCCTTATTTAGGACGTAGTGCGGGAGCTATGTGGGAGTAATCTTACAACGGCTGCTACGCGATACTACACTCAGAAGAGGTTCTCTTGAGAATATTATTAACCCCTGAGTCAGTCGGAAGGTTGATAATATCCGAAAGATGGGCTGATGACTTTGGGCACTTTATAGAACCTTGTTCGGCAGGTACAACTAACCTATAGTACACTCCTTCTGGGATGGGTAGACCTTGACTCCGCTCACGTTCCTTTAACCTAGGACTTTGTGTGTTTTCATGCATTGCATCCATAAAGCATCTCATTGCATTGTATTTCATGGAGTTCAAATATCATTTATGGATACCGCGGGATACCATAAATAAATAAAAAAATAAAATGAAAAAACAAGAAAAAGATTTCCTTGGTACCCCACGACATTCGTAAAGGTTTGAATTCCATGAAATCTTCATTTGCATTCACATTTTAGCATCATACTTTTGCATTGCATGTGTCTCCCAGTTTCTCATACGCGGTTTTCTCACCCTCCAGTTTTGTCACCCTGAGTTCTCTGCATCAATACGACCCTTCATAAGGATGGAAGATCAAAACCAAGAGATCAACCGTGTCAGCCATGAACTCAAAGATCTTCGAGGAAGTGTAGGGCAGATTTTGGAGATGTTACGAGCTCTTAGTGTGAAGGTGGATGCTCAGTCTACTGCTGTTCCTGAGACCACTAATACCGTTATGGAACCTCAACCAGCTGTTACTGTCGAGAATGTACCTCCTCACGGTCTTCAATCCGGTGCGGTGCCTCCTAGTGCTCAGCCAGTTCAACGAGCTACCCCTTCAAAGTGCAAAACTCCTAACTCCGACCACGGTAAAGGACCTGTACGTTCGAGGAACCGCAAAAAGGCTACTCCTCAACCTTTACAACATCAGCAGAGTTATGTTCAAGGTTATCTGTTTCCATATGTCCAACAACCCTATGTAGCTACTGTTGCACCTCCTTTCGATCAGCAGTTTCCTACATACCAGCCTGTGCAGTCAGCTCCGGTATATCAAGCACCGATCCGTCAACAACCTTTCGGTTATCCGCCTATGGAAGTTCCTATCAACAGTCAACGAGTGCCCAACGCTCCTGTTCACCAACCGTCACAGAATCAGGTTCCTTATCTCCGTAAGAGTCAGTATAAGCCTTGTCCTCCGATTCCGATGGCTTTCACTGAGTTATACCACCATTTGGTACAACAGAGTCTGATTACCACCCGTGCTTTGGGTCCTCCGCCTAATCCGTTACCTACAGGTTACAACACTTTACAACACTTTACATCTTACAACATCGGTACACAACATTTCTCACCTAAGAAGCCGATCCTGTCTTCGTTATGACTCGCAGCAAATGGCCATCTCCATGGAGCAGTTGGGCTTCCATTTACCTGTCGTCTGGAAGTATGGGGGGTTTTGAACCAAATCGTATTCAGGAGAGCACGATCCTGAAGTACGGGGAGGTTTGAGCGGAATCATATTCAGGAGAGCACGATTCTGAATCATGAAGAAGTTCATTTATCCTTTAGTAAAAGAAGAAACCAAATTGTATTCAAGAGCGCACGATCTTGAAATACAGGGAGGTTTGAGCGGAATCATATTCAGGAGAGCACGATTCTGAAGTATGAAGAATTTCATTTACAACCGAATCATATTCAGGAGAGCACGATTCTGAGTTATGAGGAAGCTCAATTATCCATTTTCATATTCAGGAGAGCACGATTCTGAAGTATGAAGAATGTCATTTATCCGAAAAAGCCAAATCATATTCAGGAGAGCACGATTCTGAAGTATGAGGAAGTTCATTTTACCCTTTTCATGTTCAGGAGAGCACGATCTTGAAGCATGAAGACGTTTATTTATCCTTCAGTAAGAGAAGAATCAAAATCGTATTCCAGGCGCCGACCTTAAATGCGAGAAGATTTATTTATCAGATAAGCAGCAGCCTCTTTATTTGAGTGCTTATCCATTTTGGCACATAAGTCCCTTCCAACGATAAGTGACAATTCTCCCGCGAGAAGCTTATCAGGGCATTTCCCATCAAAGTCCATTTATTTTGGCATACAGCCGGTCTTTACCCTGTAAATTTGCTACGGATTCCCGAAAAGTCCGTTTGATCCTGTCGCGAGGGATAGTTTACAGAAGCTTGGATGTTATTCTTTGCTCAATGCTCCAGCATTCTGTAATCGATCTTGCAGTCGTACATGATCCAGTTTTACTTTTAGATTCCCCAGTGGAGGCCGTCTCATAGGTGCCATCTCCATTTGAGAATCTCGTTCCCGGTCTAAAAATGATAATTGGTCGTGTTCGCACCAGTTGACCATCATTTTAGAATTCCCCAGTGTTGTACTGTGTCCCAGCGCGTCGTCTTCCCTAGTGTGGTCTTCTCGTAGCGTCTGTGTCGTCGTTTTCGCATTCATCATGCCAGCATACGCGTCATATCATATTCATGGCATCATCTGCATTAAGCTGTCCTCGCTTTGTCCATAGCATTGCATATCGTCGCATATAAGGGCAAAATTTTCGGTTATTTATATTTAAATCTCTCCACCATGATTCCTCGAGTCTCTGTCACTCAAATCGTCCGGTGTAGCTATTTAAATAGGGGCAACTGTAATACCCCAAATTTTACCCTTATATTTAGTCAGTCATTTCACATAACATCTCATATGTATATTCGCTAACCACTAACAAGTTATGGAGGTGTTTGTTTTGCAGATGTGGTTCCAGGGGTATTTTGGTCATTTTATGCAAATTCTGCTAATTCCTTGAAAAACGGGCTGTTATTACGTTCTAAGGCATTTATTTGCCACTTGGGTCAAGGTGCCGGTATGTTTTGTCAGAAATATGATTGGACTCGGGGCCGTGCTTTGTTTGATGTTGAAACATTTCTAAAACAGTTTTGTTTCCTCTTAATAAGACGAAGTTGGGTTGAAAAAGAAGTGGGCACTGTTATGGTTATTTTGAGAAGTGATGTGATCAACGAGATTTTAATTCGAATTTGTTTGGATATAATCATATGGCGGGATATCATTTATAAAAGGCAAAAGAGAAGTAAGTTTGAACTTTGTGTTCATAAGTACTTATAAGCTACAACTCAAGAAGGAATTTATTATTCATGGATACTTTGAATTTACAAGTGAGAAAGTAAATATGAATATTTGTTGAATTTCATTTCATAAATATTTATAATTTACAAATTGATAAGTGAATTTGAATTTACAAGAAGTTTCATTTACAATGAGTATCTATCCTAAATCCTAAAAGTTCCTAAGTGTCTTCATGCTGTCTTTAAGCTTCTCCGCAGAATCTCCGACTAACCTGCACGTCAAAACAAAACAAACAGTGTAGGTTAGGAGTTGTTTTTGACACTCTCAGAACAATGTCATCATCGAGTGCCGGGAGTGGCACAACCGAAGCTGCGTCCTACCCCCCGTTACCGATCCGCGCCGTGGGCGTCAGATCAGGTAACACCTGTTCTTATCGGTACGGGACATCCGAGAGATAGAAGTAATAAAAGAAGCGGGACTGATTCGTTTTGCCGCGATTGGATTTCCGAACTGATACGAGAATAAGGCAACATAGGCGAATTTGGACCCAGACCCGAATGCCGGCAGGTCTGAGTCATTCTTTTTCACACCTGAAAAGCCACGAGCATCATCAGTACAACAGAACTCAAAAGCATAAACAAGCTGCATAAACAAAACTAGGAAGGGGCTCGCGCCAATACAAGTATGAAAAGCAACCAAAGAAACAAATCTGTTACCAAACAGAATGAAGGCCAATGTTCAAGACAGAATGAAGGCCAATGGTCCAAACAGAATGAAAATCAAGTTCAAAACAGAACAAGAGAAACCAAACTATGGCATCAAGCTGCACAGGACAGAAAACACAAACCATCAAATAATGCAAGTTCATGCGCAAAGGGCCATAAGAAAACGTCCTACAAATCTTTCGTGACAGAAAAGTACTCAGCAGGATCCAAAGAAGCACAACAACATCAAACTTGGTTTAGCAGCGAGGCTATCACGAAGATCAGAATGCAAACAGCACAAAACCATGACAGAAAGCAAGATAGACCGAATGTGCAAGCACATTACAAACACATGGCTCGGTTAATCAACATCATAGCTCAAATCATCATCGCCCAAACTCACTATCGCGTAAGTGTATCGAGGCAACATTAAGCAACATTTGAGTCCATAGTTGGACACAATTGCCCAGAGTATCAGCTCTGAAACACAAGAATCAAATATCATCAGCATTTAAAACAACTCAAATAGAATAAGTGATAAACCACCAGCGAAGATCATCAGAAGCAACCGCGACATCGTCGAAGAAACATCCCTCGAAGGCTCAGAACGGTGTCATCATTGCCGTATACCTTTCCCGGCAATTTTGATTCGACCGAAGTTGTAGCATCAACCCTCTCTGAAAGAAGAAGAGGAAAAGCTAACTGCACCAGAAAATCAAAAACAAATCGAAAAACGCATCAGTATAGTCCAGATTGAAATCAAACAAAACAAACGAGTTAATTCAGATATCAAACAGATCAAGTGAATTCAAAGGCAACCCAATCTACATCAGAAAATGATCAAATCAAATCGAATCTGGAAATGGAAAGTTTCGAGTCAGGACCAAATCCTATCCCCATTTGAACTCAATCTGAATCAATCAAACAAATCAGTTCTGAAGATAGAAAGCTCCGAATCAAATCAGAAGAATCGTATCAGCTGGAGATCAGAAAAGACCAATCAAACCCTAAAAAGGGAAACAGAGTTCAATCAGTGTCAAATAGCATCTAATCGTAATCGAATCAAATCAAGATCAAACAAAATCAAATCCCGGTAAAATCAAATCGCATGAAAGTGAAAAAATAGCACAAATCCACACGGATTAAAGGCCCAGAAGTTAGTTATAAAAAGGAAGGTACAACCTGATGAAAGGGGGAAGGTAGCCGTGAGAGAGAGAGGATCGCAGAAACCCTAGCGAGATCGCGAAAGCCCTAACAAACGAAACCCCAACGGTCGAGACTCAGAGGGACCGGTACCCTCATCATCGTCGCCGTTCATCGCCGTACGAACATCACAAAACCACGAGCGAAGCATCGACGGGGAGATCGCCTTCGCCGTTCACTACAAACGGCGGGCAATCAACCTTTGGGCCTCAGTTCTGCACATCACCGGCCGTTTCACTCTAAGAGTAAGCTATGAGATCTTTGCCTCACTCTATTTCTGTTTGATTTCAGGATATGGAGGAGAAGGAAGAAGAAAGACGGGAGAGAGATGATGAAGGAAAAGTGAAACGGCGCCGCGACTGCTCTTTGGGGGAAACCCTAAAATTTTGTTTCGTATGACTAACATTTGGGTTGGGTCCGGATGTGGTGACCGGCCCAACCCCCTCCCCCTTTTTTTATTTTTTCTTTGTTTTTTTTTTTAAATTTAATTTGTTTTATGTTTTTTTAAAAACCATTTTTTAACATTTTAATTTTATAATTTAAAAAAATCTTTATAAAAAAATATAACATTTAATTTTGTAATTATAAGAAATCTTTTTTAAAATATAATTATTAAGAATAAGTAAAAACTTTTTTTAAATAAAATAAGAAAACCCTTTTTTTTAAAAATATAAATAATAAAACCTTTTTAAAGAGTAAATTATTTTTCAATTGAATTTCTTTTGTAAGCTAACATTAAATCATTAAATTCTTTAAATAAAACAATAGTAAAATCTCAATTTACATCTTTCTCGTAACTCATTGCTGCCTAACTCTGCCTACTAACGGGTGTTCATTTTTTTGCAGTTCATACTTATTACTATTGTGTTGAGTTTTCATTTAAGTTTCCTTTATATTTGTATCTGTTTCTCAATTGTAACCTCGCGAACCTAATAATCGCGTTAACTTTTCACATTTAAATTTCTGCTGATGTATGATTTAAATTTCTGCTGATGTATTGCAATATTTCTGTCACACTACGCACTGCCGAAGGAATTAGGTCTAGCCGTTTGACCGCCGTGTCAATAGTCCTCAACTTCAAACCCTTATAACCTTACAAACCCTAACTTTTACAAATGCCTCGCCGCAGGCTAAATTACCATTTTACCCCTAGCATTAGGTCAAAGAGTCGCCGCGCTCATTTTAGGGTTTCCCGCAGCGAAATCCCTAACCTAATTTAACCCTAATTGCAACTTAACATTTCAACGTAGAGATTTGGAGTTTCTACACTCCACGTAAGCGTGTCCTTAAGATGCGTTTATTCCCCTTGAGACCTTGACCACAGTCAAGAAGTCTTTAACCTCCCTTTTGAGGGGAACTACGATTACTCTGATTCCATTCCCGTAAGGATACGTAGGCACAAGATGCGATGTCTTGCCGAGTAAACTTAGAATTAACCCCTTAGGTCTCTTTTCTCACTTTTAATCCTTTGTACATATACCTTAAGCAAATGAATAAAGCAAAATAGTAAACATCTGAACAAAATGTTCCTGTAGAGTACTACAGAAGTTTAGGGTGCTAATACCTTCCTTAAATTTAACCAACCCCCGAACCCTAGATCTTTCCCCGCATTGTGTTTACGATGCAAAAATAGGTTTTCCCTCTTTTGACCTTTTCCTTCGGATAAATCAAAGAGCGGTTGTGAATTGAATTGCGATTCAAACTAATTAATAGTTTGTGATCCTATTTCCACCGCAACAAACGTCGCTTCATCAGCTGAGTCGCCGAAGCAGGATTCTCCCCCCAGCACCGGGTCACAAGTGCAGATTTCATAGGAGTGTTCGGGTGCCGAAGCTCGTGTTTCCCCAGTAAAGTCGCCGGAGCAGGTGTCTCTCCCCAGCACCGGGTCACAAGTGCAGGTCTCGCAGGAAGCTGTTCGTATGCCGAAATATGCAGTAACTGATGGTGCCAGACCGAAGTCTCCAGCAGAATTGAGATTCCCCATCAGAGCCGTATTCTCTCCTGAAGTTGGATGATTCCCTCTTCCCCAGTAGAGTGTTGGAACAGCTGATGTTGTCTTCCCCTGCAGAGTTATACTCTCCCCTGAAGTCGGATAACTCCTTCTTCCCCAGCGGAATTAGAATTCCTCATCAGAGTTGTACTCTCCAGTGAAGTAGAATGATTTCTCCCTCCCCGGCTGAGTCCGCAAAACCCCCAGGAGAGCCGAATCCTAGAAAGCAGTTGGGACCATGAGTGGATTTTCCCTAGCAAAGCATTGAACAGCTGATGCTGTATTTCCCCAGAGTCGCACTCTCTCCAGCGAAGCAGAATGACTTCTCCTTCCTCAGCCGAGTATGCAGATGTCCAAGAGAGCCGAATCCTTGGAGGTTGATCAGATCATGATTGGTTTCTCCCCAGTGGAGTGCTGATCAACTGAAGTTGTTTCTCCTGCAGCAGTCAACCGAAGATCATTTCCCCAGACAGAGTCTGATTGATATTGGCGTGTCCACGTTCTCCTCAGCAGGATGATTCCTCTATCTGAGTGGTTCTTTCTCCTTGACAGAAGAATTTCCCCTTCGGCATTCATTTTGCTGACGGGACCGCATCATGGTGCATGACTGCATAGCATTTAGCATAAACGCATAGCATTTCCACCGTGTGGGGCATGGCGCCGAAGCATATGCATCATAAGCATGATCTAGGTTATTATCATTCTTGTTTTACAGGTGTTCGGCCGAAGGATCAGTTGCTCAGGATGATTCCTGACATTCTCCCCAACAAGGTTGCTTTCTTAAGATGATTCTTAAGACCCCGGTGTAATCCCCACAGTCGCTCGCTCAAGATGATTTTTGAGATCCCCAGCGAAGTCTTCAGTTCAAGACGATTCTTGAATTCCTCAGCAGGGCCGTTTGCTTAGGATGATTCTTAAGATCTCGGCGCAGTTTCCCGAGTGGGTCGCTTAGGATGGTTCTTGAGCTCACCAGTAGCGTCCCCAGCGAGAGTTGCCCAGGAAGATTCCTGGAATCCCTAGCAGAATAAAGCCTCCAGAATGGTTATCGGTTCAGGATGATTCTTGAAGGTGCCCGACGGAGTTGTTTGTTCAAGATGATTCTTGAAGTCCTTAGCAGCGTGATATGTTTGCTCCAACAGTGATGTCTAATCTGAAGATTGACTTCGTAAACGCCTGAAGGCGATATCAGAAGCTTCCTGTGGATTCAAATTTCCTGGTTGATGAATCAACATTTGTCTGAAGACAGAGTTCAAAAGTTTGTAGATGCAGCTTTTATGTGCAAGGTGATCCGTGTTGGCCTGAAGACCACGTCAGTTGTCCTGAGGTGACGATTGATTGCGATCAAGTGAATAGTGTTTCTTCTGACTGAAGTCGAAGATGTTACTCCAGCTGAAGCGGAGTTTTGCCTGAAGGCAAAGTGTTTGAATCCCCGTAGAGTCATGAATGGCTCAGGATACCATTTCTCTGACTGAAGTCACCGATTCCCCAAGCTGAAGCGAAGGTGCCTAAGGGCAAGGTTATCCCCCAAGGTCATGAATGACCTAGGATTCATTTTTTTGGACTGAAGGCCGAAGTATATCCCTGACTGAAGTCACTGATACTCTATAGCAGAGGCGGAGTTGCCTGAAGGCAGATCCATGTATCCTTGAAAGCCAAGGATCATTTTCTTTAGACTGAAGTCGAAGATACCTCCTGCAGAGTTGCCGACAGGCAAAAGTTTACATCCTTGAAGGCCAAGGATGCTTATCTTCAGAAATACTTGAAGATCTTTTCTAGCTGAAGCTGGAAGTGGCCAGGGGCCAGAGTTCCATATAGCTTTGATGTTGAAGTTCTACGGTGGGCAGTGTGCAGTAGTATTCGAATGTTCGTTATGGTTCTGAGGGTGAACCCCAGATCAGAGCGTGCTTGGTTGAGTCTCTCATTCCCAGCGGAGTAGTTTCAAATACGCAAGTGTACCTTTTGTTCCATTTACCAGGGGTGAACCCCAGGTCAGAGTTGTTCAGTGTTGTATTTTCTCCAGCGGCGAGGCGGGGTATTTTGTTTCCGACGGCGATGTCAGATTTAGTTCTCCAGTGCGATGTTGGGTATTTTGATTGTTCGACGGCGATGTCAGATTTAGTTCTCCAGCGGCAATGCGGGGTATTTTGTTTTCGACGGCGATGTCAGATTTAGTTCTCCAGCGGCGATGTTGGGTATTTTGATTGTTCGACAGCGATGTCAGATGGTTTAGTCTTCCAGCGGCGATGTTTGGTGTTGTGGTTGTCTGAAGGCAATATCAGAAGAAGTTAACATGGATAACTGACAGCGATGTCAGATCATTATGTCTCCAGCTAGTTGTTGGGCAGCTAGTATTGCAGTATTCGAAGATTTGTTCCCCGCAGAGTATCGTGTGCTCGTGCAGTTGGCAAATTTTCGGGTTTACCGGTATTCAACCGTCTCGCACCTTGATTGGCTGAGAGCCGTTCGCTTCTCACCCAGTCAGGTTCAAGCCGTTTGAATAGGGGCAGCTGTTGCACCCCAAAATTTGACCAACAATTATTCACCCATGAAGTGTTTGAAAGTTGATACCTTCATCAGGAAGTTCAAGAGATCCTCAGAGAAATTAGTTGAAACCAGAGTTGTGTTCTTCATAGCTTGAGAGTTGTGGGAGCTCCTCAGGTGATTCTGAGACTATGAGAGTGAACTTGATGCTTTGAGAAAGCCTATGAGATGCCTTGAAAGCCATCATGAAGTCCATAGAAGGTTATTGTGCAAGAATTCAGAAGATTCAACCATGAATGGTAGAATTAGGGTTTTGACTGGGTCAATCCTAGATCAGCTGAAGATTTGGAGAAGGTTGAGACCTAATCCAAGGGCCATGAGATCATGGAGTGACGTATTAAGATGTTATAAAGATGATTCCTAGACCAACTCATCATGATTGAGGAGTTTGAGAAGTTTTGAGTTAGGGTTTCTAAGGATGGACAGTGAAAAAACCCTAATTTGATCCCTATCGTCCAGGTAGTTTTAGCTCAAGATGTGATTGATATCTCATCTTCCCCAAAACATGAAGGTTGTAGAGCTTGTTCTTAGATTTAATTTGAGTGGTAGAAGTCCTTGATAGGAGTTGCAGAGCTCATGTTATGGTTTTGACAAATTACAGGTCAGCTGAGGTATGTGAATCTGGATCCTTGAAAGTCACCCAACTTGCAGACAACTTTTGCCTTAGTAGGATGATTCCTATGATTTCTTGGTCAACATGAATGTTGAAGAGAATCTTCTTAGCTTTCTAGAGAGTACTAGAAGTACTTGATAGGATTTGTAGAACTCAACTTATGGTTTGAACAAGACAGGGGTATTTTGGTCATTTAGAAGTTATAGGTCATTTTAAGCAAAAGCCATATCTCCTATTTCCAAGCCTCAAATGAAAAAACTCAAAACATAAAAGTTGTTCAAAATGGGATTTTAAGGCTAGAAAAGAGGGTGTGAAAGTTTGGAAATGCTTAGAGCATGGATTTTTAAAAGTGGTGCAAATGGCTTGTAAATGGCTTATAAGTTAAAAAAGTTGAAATGGAATTTTGGTTTGAGAGATCTACAAATCCAAAATGGGTCATCCAATATGTCATTTTGACTCCAAACGTCATGTTAAAAACAATGGTTCAAGTAGAATTTTGATTTGAGGTTTTAAATAGGGGCTACTTTGTAAAGTTCATGCTTGCATATTAAGGAACCTTTGAGAAACTTGGCATAAGGCAAGGTTTAGCTTGTTTTTTTTCACTCATTCAATACCAATTACTCATTTAAGGAGATATTAAGTGGAAATGCATGGCTTATCATGAGTTTGCATGAGAATTACTAAATATGGAAAAATCAAAATCTCATTCCATGATACATTCTAGAAACTTCTTGGAATCTTCTACAAGCTTCTACACACTTCCATCCTTCTCTATAAATGCCCTAGAGTTGATCCATGGCAGGGTTGGTGATTGAGAGTGCTTGCACTACATAGTTTGATTCCATCACTCCAAATTGCATTTTGCTTTCAAACTCCATTGAAACTTCATCAATCATCACAATTCTTGTTATCATCATCATCTACCATCATCATAGAGCAATTGGCAAGCAAGAGTGATTGAAATCAGTGGCTGGTTCATGAGATCCAAAGCTTCACTCCAAGTTGAATGAAGAGGTGGATAAGGTGATTCAAGAAGTTTTAGCAAGAACTAGTGCAAACAGAAGAAGTAGCATCCATTGAAGAGCATCTGAAGCAAGCATCAAGGCTTGGATTGAAGAGAAACCACCATTGCCATCATCAAGTGATAGGTATGCAATTTCAATCGAATCTCCCTATTTATGCACTTTTAGGTCATGTGGTTAGGATATATATGTTAGTGACCATGTAAGGATCATTGCTGGAAGTTTAGAGCACATCCCATGAAGTTTGAGAATTTGACATAATGACTTTGTTAATCAAGAACTCGAGTTGTAGGGGGAAAGAATGAGTGTGTGATAGTTAGTTTTCATCAGTGAGGTGAGGTGAACATGTTAGTATAAAGAAATCCAAGATTTAGCACAGTTGAAGTTTGAGTATAATGGAGGATGTAATATCGGGTTTTATGATGGAGGACCTTTCAGTGGAAACTGAGGCTATGGTTGTGATCAGCTTGAGAAAACAAGTGGTTTAGTGTTTTGAAAATTGATTTTTGGTGATGATATGAAGGTGCATGAAGTGATGGAAGTTGGCATGTAAGACTCTGTCTCCATGGGAGGGTTGCGTTCAAACCCTAGCCAAAGGTAGGAGATGATCCCCACACCATTGGATTGGACCAAGACCCGTTGACTGGAAATGGATCTGACGGTTGCGTTTTAAACTTCGTTTGAGGAGGGAATTCTGTGATTAAGCCTAAACGCAGTCGTTCCATTTAATTGGATGTTTGGGCTTAAGTGAAGATTTCCTAATCACACCGCCGTTTCCAAGCCCAATGACTTTTACACTGCATATTGTTTCTATTTGCACCGCAGGTTTTTCTTTTTCTTTTGGATTTTTTTTCATTTAATTTCTGCTGACCCTGGGCCTAGCACGTTCACTAAACACACCCCCAGAGTTTGGCCCATAAGCGCATATGAACTAGATATCATTTCTTTTCCCCATACCATTTATTTTAATTCCTTGATTTTTAATTTCATTCATATTTTCTTGCTTGTAAATAAATCATATAAAATCCAAAAATTAATATTTTTCAATTCTTGTTTTTTCTACATGCTCATAATTCTGTCTAGAAAATTATAAATAAATAAAATTGGCATTTTATTTTCTTTTAATATTTTTAGAGTATTTTTCATTTAAATAGCTTTTTTATAATGTTTAGTTTGATACCCAATTTTGTAGAATTTCTTTTAGGACCTTCCCTTAGTCTTTTTAATTCATTCTTTTTGGTGTGATTAGATATTGAATCATAGCTTCCCATAGGATTTAATTCTTGATTTTTAGATTAAAATTTGATTAGTCTAATTAGGTTAGCATTAGGGTATCAAAATTAGGGTTTAAGAATGCATAAGTGAAGTAACTCATTTTCTTTTGAGAGTTTTGTTTTGATTTTTGGGTAGGGGTATATAGGGATGGTATGGGTAGATGTTATAGACCCTTGTGAATGATTGTTAGGTTTTTCCCTCTTGCTTTAGTATTTTTAGGTATTTTCTGAAGTTGACTGATGGTTTTGACTGTTCTGTGGTTATTTGTCTGTCCCTGGGGTTTATTTTGGGGAATTTGTTGTGGGGCTTAGTTTGTTTTGAAGATCTTGTTGAAGAGCATGATGGAAGAGAAGATTGTAGATCAAGACCCAGAGACCCAGAGCTTGGAGATTATTCCCTGTCTGTGAGGTTTGAGATCCTGAAGTTTGAGGGGAATTCATGGTACTTTCCTGAGGAAGGCACTATGAATGACTTTCATTCTTTCTTCTCACCTCTTTCTTAAGTATCCAATGATGTTGGAGCCAACATGTGAGTTTAATTTCTCCTGAGGAGGAATGTAAACTGATCACAGTTGTTGAGCCACATGGGATACAATTCCTAAGTGGAAGCCTCCTAGTACTTTCCTGAGGAAGGTCCTATGGATCTATTCACTTAGTTCCACTAGTTCATCTAGGACTTCTCAAGTATCCAATGATGTTGGAGCCAACATGTGAGTTTAATTTCTCCTGAGGAGGAATGTAAACTGATCACAGTTGTTGAGCCACATGGGATACAATTCCTAAGCGGAAGCCTCCTAGTACTTTCTTGAGGAAGGTCCTATGAGTCTATTCACTTAGTTCCACTAGTTCAGGTAGGATTTCTTAAGTATCCAGTGATGTTGGAGCCTTCATGTGAGTTTAATTTCTCCCGAGGAGGAATGTAAACTGATCACAGTGGTTGAGCCACATAGGATATGATTCCTGAGTATAAGCCTCCTAGTGCTTTCCTGAGGAAGACACTATGAGTCTGCTTACTTAGCTCCCTTTCTTTGGTAAGCTTGTTTGAAGCTTGAAGACTGGGATTTTTTTCTTTTGGTTAGGGTGTTGCTTTAGGGCATTGCTTAGATTTGATCAGGATTCTGTTTTGGGTTAGGAGTAGAGATTAGATTAGATGATTTCTTTCTCAAGCATGTGGTTTGTTTGCCTGATGGCACTTCATCTCTTTTTTCTGTTTATTGCTTGATAGCATGTTGTTTATTTTCAGTATGATTACTGTTATTTCATGACTGGCTTGAGGTCGAGACGAGCCTGTGGAGGCTGAAGCCCCACACACATTTCCTCCCTCACTTGCATCGCATGCATTTTACTGTTAAGCTGATGCTTTGTCTGTTTTGGTGTATCATTGACATGATCCCTTAGGACTCTCATTTCCTTTGATAAGGATTTGATGATAGACTTTTAGGTTGAAACCTATGCATGACAACTTCTAGGAGTTCCCTGTTCAAAACTCAACCATAGGATGAATCCATGGCATGATAACAGTAGGACTTGATAGTCTCCCTCCTAGTTGGGCCTGTTCTCTTCTCATCTCAAAACAGTTTAAGATACAGTAATCATGAATGATTTCTTTCGTGCGTTACGAGCCTTAAGCTATCTGAGAAAGGGTTGTGGGAGAGTTTCTTTTCCATAGTCTGGATGTTTAGTATGGTACCCTTTGGGTGACATGCGACGCATTCACTCTCAGGTCCTAGTCTCTAGAGCGGTTGAAATTGCAAACACAATAAAAAACACTTCTTTCAGGAGATAACCCGTAGTTTCCCGAACTACGTTTGCTCTGATCTTCCATACTGTGTGGAAGTACGTAGGCATAGGATGCGATATCCTAGCGAGCAACCTTTCCCCCATAACCCTTCGTAGGCCGAACTACGTTGACTCTGATTTCTCATTCTCTGATGAGAATACGTAGGCATAAAGTGCGACGCTTTGCCGAGTCATTTTTCTTTTTCAGCCAGCCTTGATAGGTAGATAGATTATAACCAACCCGTCCAAGTAAACAAACAAGCGTGGATCCCGTCGAGTACGACGGACGTGAGGGGTGCTAATACCTTCCCCTTGCGTAACCGACTCCCGAACCCAGACAATGGTTGCGATGACCTTGTCTTACCCTTTTTCGTCAGGTTTTTCCGATCGTTTCCTTTCCCGCTCTGAGGGATAAATAACGAAAGGTGGCGACTCTTCTGTCATGCCGACACCTTATTTTCGCGCAAGCGACAGCTAGGTCAGATGTTCTTCTCAACTTCAGGTTGAGTCGGCCATCGGGTTCCACACCTTTTTGTTTAGCAGATGCCTGACGACGAGGTAAGATGTTCTTCTCAACTTCGGGTTGAGCCGGCCTTTGGGTTCGATGCCTGTTTGTTTAACAGCGGCCTGGCGGCTAGGTCAGATGTTCTTCTCAACTTCGGGTTGAGTCGGCCTTCGGGTTCGATGCCTGTTTGTTTAACAGCGGCCTGGCGGCTAGGTTAGATGTTCTTCTCAACTTCGGGTTGAGCCTCCCTTCGGGTTCGATGCCTGTTTGTTTAACAGATGTCTGACGGCGAGGTCTAATGTTCTTATCAACTTCGGGTTGAGCCTCCCTTCGGATTTAATGCCTGTTTTTTTAACAGATGCTTGACAGTGAAGTTAAATGTTCCTCTCAATTTCATGTTGAGCCGACCTTCGGGTTCAATGCCTGTTTGTTTAACAAATGCCTGACTGCGAGGTCAGATGTTCCTCTCAACTTCGTGTTGAGCCGGCCTTCGGGTTCGATGCCTTTTTGTTTAACAGATGCCTGACGGCGAGGTCAGATGTTCTTATCAACTTCGGGTTGGGGCGCCCTTTGGGTTCGAAGCCTGTTTGTTTTACAGATGCCTGACGGTAAGGTCAGATGTTTTTCTCAACTTCGGGTTGAGCCGGCCTTCGAATTTGAGGACTGTTTGTTTAACAGATGCTTGACAGTGAAGTCAAATGTTCCTCTCAACTTCATGTTAAGCCGACCTTCAGGTTTGATGCCTGTTTGTTTAACAGATGCCTGACGGGGAGGTCAGATGTTCCTCTCAACTTCGTGTTGAGCCGGCCTTCGGGTTCGATGCCTGTTTGTTGAATAGATGCCTGACGGTGGGGTCATATGTTCTTATCCACATCGTGTTGCACTGGCCTTCGGGTTTGATACCTGTTTGTTTAATAATGCCAGATGGGGAGATCAGAAGTTCCTTGCAACTTCATGTTGAGCCGCCCTTCGGGTTCGATGCCTGTTTATTTAACAGATGCCTTACAGCGAGGTCAGATGTTCCTCTCAACTTCGTGTTGAGCCGGCCTTCGGGTTCGATGCCTGTTTGTTTAACAGATGCCTGACAGCGAGGTCAGATGTTCTTATCAACTTCGGGTTGGGGCGCCCTTTGGGTTCGAAGCCTGTTTGTTTAACAGATGCCTGACGGTGAGTTCAGATGTTCTTCTCAACTTCGGGTTGAGCCGGCCTTCGAATTTGATGACTGTTTATTTAACAGATGCTTGACAGTGAAGTCAAATGTTCCTCTCAACTTCATGTTAAGCCGACCTTCAGGTTTGATGCCTGTTTGTTTAACAGATGCCTGACGGGGAGGTCAGATGTTCCTCTCAACTTCGTGTTGAGCCGGCCTTCGGGTTCGATGCCTGTTTGTTGAATAGATGCCTGAAGGTGAGGTCATATGTTCTTGTCAACATCGCGTTGCACTGGCCTTCGGGTTTGATACCTGTTTGTTTAATAATACCTGATGGGGAGATCAGATGTTCCTCTCAATTTCAAGGTTAACCGACCTTCGGGTTCGATACCTGTTTGTTTAACAGATGTTTGACAGCGAGGTCAGATGTTCTTCTCAACTTCAGGTTGAGCCGGCCTTCAGGTTCCACACCTTTTTGTTTAACAGATGCCTGATGACGAGGTCATATGTTCTTCTCAACTTCGTGTTGAGCCGGCCTTTGGATTTGATGCCTGTTTGTTTAACAGCTGCCTGACGGCTAGGTCAGATGTTCTTCTCAACTTCTGGTTGAGCTGGCCTTCAGGTTCCACACCTTTTTGTTTAGAAGATGCCTGACGACGTGGTCAGATGTTCTTCTCAACTTCGGGTTGAGCCGGCCTTTGGGTTCGATGCCTGTTTGTTTAACAGCGGCCTGGCGGCTAGGTCAGATGTTCTTCTCAACTTCGGGTTGAGCCGGCCTTCGGGTTCGATGCCTGTTTGTTTAACAGTGGCCTGGCGGCTAGGTTAGATGTTCTTCTCAACTTCGGGTTGAGTCTCCCTTCGGGTTCGATGCCTGTTTGTTTAACAGATGCCTGACGGCGAGGTCTAATGTTCTTATCAACTTTAGGTTGAGCCTCCCTTCGGATTTAATTCCTTTTTTTTAACATATGCTTGACAGTGAAGTCAAATGTTCCTTTCAATTTCATGTTGAGCCGACCTTCGGGTTCAATGCCTGTTTGTTTAACAAATGCCTGACTGCGAGGTCAGATGTTCCTCTCAACTTCGTGTTGAGCTGGCCTTCGGGTTCGATGCCTTTTTGTTTAACAGATGCCTGACGGCGAGGTCAGATGTTCTTCTCACCTTTGTGTTGTGCCGACGTTTGCGTTCTATGCTTGTTTGTTTAAGAGATGCTTGACAGTGAGGTGAGATGTTCTTCTCAACTTCGGGTTGAGCCGCCCTTTGGGTTCGATGCCTGTTTGTTGAACAGATGCCTGATGGCGAGGTCACATATTCTTATCAACTTCGGGTTGAGCCGCCCTTCGGGTTCGATGCCTGTTTGTTTAACAGATGCTTTACGGTGAGGTCAGATGTTCTTCTCAACTTCGGGTTTTGTCGGCCATCAGATTTGATGCCTGTTTGTTTAACAAATGCTTGACAGTGAAGTCAAATGTTCCTCTCAATTTCATGTTGAGCCGACCTTCGGGTTCAATGCCTGTTTGTTTAACAAATGCCTGACGGCGAGGTCAGATGTTCCTCTCAACTTCATGTTGAGTCGGCCTTCGGGTTCGATGCCTCTTTGTTTAACAGATGCCTGACAGCGAGGTCTGATGTTCTTATCAACTTCGGATTTGGGCGCCCTTTGGGTTCGAATCCTGTTTGTTTAACATGTGCCTGACGGTGAGGTCAGATGTTCTTCTCAACTTCGGGTTGAGCCGGCCTACGAATTTGATGACTGTTTGTTTAACAGATGCTTGACAGTAAAGTCAAATGTTCCTCTCAACTTCATGTTAAGCCGACCTTCATGTTTGATGCCTGCTTGTTTAACAGATGCCTGACGGGGAGGTCAGATGTTCCTCTCAACTTCGTGTTGAGCCGGCCTTCGGGTTCGATGCCTGTTTGTTGAATAGATGCCTGACGGTGGGGTCATATGTTCTTATCCACATCGTGTTGCACTGGCCTTCGGGTTTGATACCTGTTTGTTTAATAATGCCAGATGGGGAGATCAGAAGTTCCTTGCAACTTCATGTTGAGCCGCCCTTCGGGTTCGATGCCTGTTTATTTAACAGATGCCTTACAGCGAGGTCAGATGTTCCTCTCAACTTCGTGTTGAGCCGGCCTTCGGGTTCGATGCCTGTTTGTTTAACAGATGCCTGACAGCGAGGTCAGATGTTCTTATCAACTTCGGGTTGGGGCGCCCTTTGGGTTCGAAGCCTGTTTGTTTAACAGATGCCTGACGGTGAGTTCAGATGTTCTTCTCAACTTCGGGTTGAGCCGGCCTTCGAATTTGATGACTGTTTATTTAACAGATGCTTGACAGTGAAGTCAAATGTTCCTCTCAACTTCATGTTAAGCCGACCTTCAGGTTTGATGCCTGTTTGTTTAACAGATGCCTGACGGGGAGGTCAGATGTTCCTCTCAACTTCGTGTTGAGCCGGCCTTCGGGTTCGATGCCTGTTTGTTGAATAGATGCCTGAAGGTGAGGTCATATGTTCTTGTCAACATCGCGTTGCACTGGCCTTCGGGTTTGATACCTGTTTGTTTAATAATACCTGATGGGGAGATCAGATGTTCCTCTCAATTTCAAGGTTAACCGACCTTCGGGTTCGATACCTGTTTGTTTAACAGATGTTTGACAGCGAGGTCAGATGTTCTTCTCAACTTCAGGTTGAGCCGGCCTTCAGGTTCCACACCTTTTTGTTTAACAGATGCCTGATGACGAGGTCATATGTTCTTCTCAACTTCGTGTTGAGCCGGCCTTTGGATTTGATGCCTGTTTGTTTAACAGCTGCCTGACGGCTAGGTCAGATGTTCTTCTCAACTTCTGGTTGAGCTGGCCTTCAGGTTCCACACCTTTTTGTTTAGAAGATGCCTGACGACGTGGTCAGATGTTCTTCTCAACTTCGGGTTGAGCCGGCCTTTGGGTTCGATGCCTGTTTGTTTAACAGCGGCCTGGCGGCTAGGTCAGATGTTCTTCTCAACTTCGGGTTGAGCCGGCCTTCGGGTTCGATGCCTGTTTGTTTAACAGTGGCCTGGCGGCTAGGTTAGATGTTCTTCTCAACTTCGGGTTGAGTCTCCCTTCGGGTTCGATGCCTGTTTGTTTAACAGATGCCTGACGGCGAGGTCTAATGTTCTTATCAACTTTAGGTTGAGCCTCCCTTCGGATTTAATTCCTTTTTTTTAACATATGCTTGACAGTGAAGTCAAATGTTCCTTTCAATTTCATGTTGAGCCGACCTTCGGGTTCAATGCCTGTTTGTTTAACAAATGCCTGATTGCGAGGTCAGATTTTCCTCTCAACTTCGTGTTGAGCTGGCCTTCGGGTTCGATGCCTTTTTGTTTAACAGATGCCTGACGGCGAGGTCAGATGTTCTTCTCACCTTTGTGTTGTGCCGACGTTTGCGTTCTATGCTTGTTTGTTTAAGAGATGCTTGACAGTGAGGTGAGATGTTCTTCTCAACTTCGGGTTGAGCCGCCCTTTGGGTTCGATGCCTGTTTGTTGAACAGATGCCTGATGGCGAGGTCACATATTCTTATCAACTTCGGGTTGAGCCGCCCTTCGGGTTCGATGCCTGTTTGTTTAACAGATGCTTTACGGTGAGGTCAGATGTTCTTCTCAACTTCGGGTTTTGTCGGCCATCAGATTTGATGCCTGTTTGTTTAACAAATGCTTGACAGTGAAGTCAAATGTTCCTCTCAATTTCATGTTGAGCCGACCTTCGGGTTCAATGCCTGTTTGTTTAACAAATGCCTGACGGCGAGGTCAGATGTTCCTCTCAACTTCATGTTGAGTCGGCCTTCGGGTTCGATGCCTCTTTGTTTAACAGATGCCTGACAGCGAGGTCTGATGTTCTTATCAACTTCGGATTTGGGCGCCCTTTGGGTTCGAATCCTGTTTGTTTAACATGTGCCTGACGGTGAGGTCAGATGTTCTTCTCAACTTCGGGTTGAGCCGGCCTACGAATTTGATGACTGTTTGTTTAACAGATGCTTGACAGTAAAGTCAAATGTTCCTCTCAACTTCATGTTAAGCCGACCTTCATGTTTGATGCCTGCTTGTTTAACAGATGCCTGACGGGGAAGTCAGATGTTCCTCTCAACTTTGTGTTGAGCCGACCCTCGGGTTCGATGCCTGTTTGTTGAATAGATGCCTGATGGCGAGGTCATATGTTCTTCTCAACATCGTGTTGCACTAGCCTTCAGGTTTGATACCTGTTTGTTTAATAATGCATGATGGGGAGATCAGATGTTCCTCTCAACTTCAAGGTTAACCGGCCTTCGGGTTCGATACCTGTTTGTTTAACAGATGTTTGACGGCGAGGTCAGATGTTCTTCTCAACTTCGGGTTGAGCCGGCCTTCAGGTTCCTCACCTTTTTGTTTAACAGATGCTTGACGACAAGGTCATATATTCTTCTCAACTTTGGGTTGAGCCGACCTTTGGATTTGATGCCTGTTTGTTTAATAGCGGCCTGGCGGCTAGGTCAGATGTTCTTCTCAACTTCAGGTTGAGTCGGCCTTCGGGTTCCAAACCTTTTTGTTTAGCAGATGCCTGACGACGAGGTCAGATGTTCTTCTCAACTTCGGGTTGAGCCGACCTTTGGGTTCGATGCCTGTTTGTTTAACAGCGGCCTGACGGCTAGGTCAAATGTTCTTCTCAACTTCGGGTTGAGTCGGCCTTCGGGTTCGATGCCTGTTTGTTTAACAGCGGCCTGGCGGCTAGGTCAGATGTTCTTCTCAACTTCGGGTTGAGCCTCCCTTCGGGTTCGATGCCTGTTTGTTTAACAGATGTCTGACGGCGAGGTCTAATGTTCTTATCAACTTCGGGTTGAGCCTCCCTTCGGATTTAATGCCTGTTTTTTTAACAGATGCTTGACAGTGACGTCAAATGTTCCTCTCAATTTCATGTTGAGCCGACCTTCGGGTTCAATGCCTGTTTGTTTAACAAATGCCTGACTGCGAGGTCAGATGTTCCTCTCAACTTCGTGTTGAGCCGGCCTTCGGGTTCGATGCCTTTTTCTTTAACAGATGCCTGACGGCGAGGTCAGATGTTCTTATCAACTTCGGGTTGGGGCGCCCTTTGGGTTCGAAGCCTGTTTGTTTTACAGATGCCTGACGGTAAGGTCAGATGTTTTTCTCAACTTCGGATTGAGCCGGCCTTTGAATTTGAGGACTGTTTGTTTAACAGATGCTTGACAGTGAAGTCAAATGTTCCTCTCAACTTCATGTTAAGCCGACCTTCAGGTTTGATGCCTGTTTGTTTAACAGATGCCTGACGGGGAGGTCAGATGTTCCTCTCAACTTCGTGTTGAGCCGGCCTTCGGGTTCGATGCCTGTTTGTTGAATAGATGCCTGACGGCGGGGTCATATGTTCTTATCAACATCGTGTTGCACTGGCCTTCGGGTTTGATACCTGTTTGTTTAATAATGCCAGATGGGGAGATCAGAAGTTCCTTGCAACTTCATGTTGAGCCGCCCTTCGGGTTCGATGCCTGTTTATTTAACAGATGCCTTACGGCGAGGTCAGATGTTCCTCTCAACTTCGTGTTGAGCCGGCCTTCGGGTTCGATGCCTGTTTGTTTAACAGATGCCTGACAGCGAGGTCAGATGTTCTTATCAACTTCGGGTTGGGGCGCCCTTTGGGTTCGAAGCCTGTTTGTTTAACAGATGCCTGACGGTGAGGTCAGATGTTCTTCTCAACTTCGGTTTGAGCCGGCCTTCGAATTTGATGACTGTTTGTTTAACAGATGCTTGACAGTGAAGTCAAATGTTCCTCTCAACTTCATGTTAAGCCGACCTTCAGGTTTGATGCCTGTTTGTTTAACAGATGCCTGACGGGGAAGTCAGATGTTCCTCTCAAGTTCGTGTTGAGCCGGCCTTCGGGTTCGATGCCTGTTTGTTGAATAGATGCCTGAAGGTGAGGTCATATGTTCTTGTCAACATCGCGTTGCACTGGCCTTCGGGTTTGATACCTGTTTGTTTAATAATACCTGATGGGGAGATCAGATGTTCCTCTCAATTTCAAGGTTAACCGACCTTCGGGTTCGATACCTGTTTGTTTAACAGATGTTTGACAGCGAGGTCAGATGTTCTTCTCAACTTCAGGTTGAGCCGGCCTTCAGGTTCCACACCTTTTTGTTTAACAGATGCCTGATGACGAGGTCATATGTTCTTCTCAACTTCGTGTTGAGCCGGCCTTTGGATTTGATGCCTGTTTGTTTAACAGCTGCCTGACGGCTAGGTCAGATGTTCTTCTCAACTTCTGGTTGAGCTGGCCTTCAGGTTCCACACCTTTTTGTTTAGAAGATGCCTGACGACGTGGTCAGATGTTCTTCTCAACTTCGGGTTGAGCCGGCCTTTGGGTTCGATGCCTGTTTGTTTAACAGCGGCCTGGCGGCTAGGTTAGATGTTCTTCTCAACTTCGGGTTGAGTCGGCCTTCGGGTTCGATGCCTGTTTGTTTAACAGCGGCCTGGCGGCTAGGTCAGATGTTCTTCTCAACTTCGGGTTGAGCGTCCCTTCGGGTTCGATGCCTGTTTGTTTAACAGATGTCTGACGGCGAGGTCTAATGTTCTTATCAACTTCGGGTTGAGCCTCCCTTCGGATTTAATGCCTGTTTTTTTAACAGATGCTTGACAGTGAAGTCAAATGTTCCTCTCAATTTCATGTTGAGCCGACCTTCGGGTTCAATGCCTGTTTGTTTAACAAATGCCTGACTGCGAGGTCAGATGTTCCTCTCAACTTCATGTTGAGCTGGCCTTCGGGTTCGATGCCTTTTTGTTTAACAGATGCCTGACGGCGAGGTCAGATGTTCTTCTCACCTTTGTGTTGTGCCGACGTTTGCGTTCTATGCTTGTTTGTTTAACAGATGCTTGACAGTGAGGTGAGATGTTCTTCTCAACTTCGGGTTGAGCCGCCCTTTGGGTTCGATGCCTGTTTGTTGAACAGATGCCTGATGGCGAGGTCACATATTCTTATCAACTTCGGGTTGAGCCGCCCTTCGGGTTCGATGCCTGTTTGTTTAACAGATGCTTTACGGTGAGGTCAGATGTTCTTCTCAACTTCGGGTTTTGTCGGCCATCAGATTTGATGCCTGTTTGTTTAACAAATGCTTGACAGTGAAGTCAAATGTTCCTCTCAATTTCATGTTGAGCCGACCTTCGGGTTCAATGCCTGTTTGTTTAACAAATGCCTGACGGCGAGGTCAGATGTTCCTCTCAACTTCATGTTGAGTCGGCCTTCGGGTTCGATGCCTCTTTGTTTAACAGATGCCTGACAGCGAGGTCTGATGTTCTTATCAACTTCGGATTTGGGCGCCCTTTGGGTTCGAATCCTGTTTGTTTAACATGTGCCTGACGGTGAGGTCAGATGTTCTTCTCAACTTCGGGTTGAGCCGGCCTACGAATTTGATGACTGTTTGTTTAACAGATGCTTGACAGTAAAGTCAAATGTTCCTCTCAACTTCATGTTAAGCCGACCTTCATGTTTGATGCCTGCTTGTTTAACAGATGCCTGACGGGGAAGTCAGATGTTCCTCTCAACTTTGTGTTGAGCCGACCCTCGGGTTCGATGCCTGTTTGTTGAATAGATGCCTGATGGCGAGGTCATATGTTCTTCTCAACATCGTGTTGCACTAGCCTTCAGGTTTGATACCTGTTTGTTTAATAATGCATGATGGGGAGATCAGATGTTCCTCTCAACTTCAAGGTTAACCGGCCTTCGGGTTCGATACCTGTTTGTTTAACAGATGTTTGACGGCGAGGTCAGATGTTCTTCTCAACTTCGGGTTGAGCCGGCCTTCAGGTTCCTCACCTTTTTGTTTAACAGATGCTTGACGACAAGGTCATATATTCTTCTCAACTTTGGGTTGAGCCGACCTTTGGATTTGATGCCTGTTTGTTTAATAGCGGCCTGGCGGCTAGGTCAGATGTTCTTCTCAACTTCAGGTTGAGTCGGCCTTCGGGTTCCAAACCTTTTTGTTTAGCAGATGCCTGACGACGAGGTCAGATGTTCTTCTCAACTTCGGGTTGAGCCGACCTTTGGGTTCGATGCCTGTTTGTTTAACAGCGGCTTGACGGCTAGGTCAAATGTTCTTCTCAACTTCGGGTTGAGTCGGCCTTCGGGTTCGATGCCTGTTTGTTTAACAGCGGCCTGGCGGCTAGGTCAGATGTTCTTCTCAACTTCGGGTTGAGCCTCCCTTCGGGTTCGATGCCTGTTTGTTTAACAGATGTCTGACGGCGAGGTCTAATGTTCTTATCAACTTCGGGTTGGGCCTCCCTTCGGATTTAATGCCTGTTTTTTTAACAGATGCTTGACAGTGACGTCAAATGTTCCTCTCAATTTCATGTTGAGCCGACCTTCGGGTTCAATGCCTGTTTGTTTAACAAATGCCTGACTGCGAGGTCAGATGTTCCTCTCAACTTCGTGTTGAGCCGGCCTTCGGGTTCGATGCCTTTTTCTTTAACAGATGCCTGACGGCGAGGTCAGATGTTCTTATCAACTTCGGGTTGGGGAGCCCTTTGGGTTCGAAGCCTGTTTGTTTTACAGATGCCTGACGGTAAGGTCAGATGTTTTTCTCAACTTCGGATTGAGCCGGCCTTTGAATTTGAGGACTGTTTGTTTAACAGATGCTTGACAGTGAAGTCAAATGTTCCTCTCAACTTCATGTTAAGCCGACCTTCAGGTTTGATGCCTGTTTGTTTAACAGATGCCTGACGGGGAGGTCAGATGTTCCTCTCAACTTCGTGTTGAGCCGGCCTTCGGGTTCGATGCCTGTTTGTTGAATAGATGCCTGACGGCGGGGTCATATGTTCTTATCAACATCGTGTTGCACTGGCCTTCGGGTTTGATACCTGTTTGTTTAATAATGCCAGATGGGGAGATCCGAAGTTCCTTGCAACTTCATGTTGAGCCGCCCTTCGGGTTCGATGCCTGTTTATTTAACAGATGCCTTACGGCGAGGTCAGATGTTCCTCTCAACTTCGTGTTGAGCCGGCCTTCGGGTTCGATGCCTGTTTGTTTAACAGATGCCTGACAGCGAGGTCAGATGTTCTTATCAACTTCGGGTTGGGGCGCCCTTTGGGTTCGAAGCCTGTTTGTTTAACAGATGCCTGACGGTGAGGTCAGATGTTCTTCTCAACTTCGGTTTGAGCCGGCCTTCGAATTTGATGACTGTTTGTTTAACAGATGCTTGACAGTGAAGTCAAATGTTCCTCTCAACTTCATGTTAAGCTGACCTTCATGTTTGATGCCTGTTTGTTTAACAGATGCCTGACGGGGAAGTCAGATGTTCCTCTCAAGTTCGTGTTGAGCCGGCCTTCGGGTTCGATGCCTGTTTGTTGAATAGATGCCTGATGGCAAGGTCATATGTTCTTCTCAACATCGTGTTGCACTAGCCTTCAGGTTTGATACCTGTTTGTTTAATAATGCATGATGGGGAGATCAGATGTTCCTCTCAACTTCAAGGTTAACCGGCCTTCGGGTTCGATACCTGTTTGTTTAACAGATGTTTGACGGCGAGGTCAGATGTTCTTCTCAACTTCAGGATGAGCCGGCCTTCAGGTTCCTCACCTTTTTGTTTAACAGATGCTTGACGACAAGGTCATATATTCTTCTCAACTTCGGGTTGAGCCGACCTTTGGATTTGATGCCTGTTTGTTTAACAGCGGCCTGACGGCTAGGCCAGATGTTCTTCTCAACTTCAGGTTGAGTCGGCCTTCGGGTTCCACACCTTTTTGTTTAGCAGATGCCTGACGACGAGGTCAGATGTTCTTCTCAACTTCGGGTTGAGCCGGCCTTTGGGTTCGATCCCTGTTTGTTTAACAGCGGCCTGGCGGCTAGGTTAGATGTTCTTCTCAACTTCGGGTTGAGTCGGCCTTCGGGTTCGATGCCTGTTTGTTTAACAGCGGCCTGGCGGCTAGGTCAGATGTTCTTCTCAACTTCGGGTTGAGCGTCCCTTCGGGTTCGATGCCTGTTTGTTTAACAGATGTCTGACGGCGAGGTCTAATGTTCTTATCAACTTCGGGTTGAGCCTCCCTTCGGATTTAATGCCTGTTTTTTTAACAGATGCTTGACAGTGACGTCAAATGTTCCTCTCAATTTCATGTTGAGCCGACCTTCGGGTTCAATGCCTGTTTGTTTAACAAATGCCTGACTGCGAGGTCAGATGTTCCTCTCAACTTCGTGTTGAGCCGGCCTTCGGGTTCGATGCCTTTTTGTTTAACAGATGCCTGACGGCGAGGTCAGATGTTCTTATCAACTTCGGGTTGGGGCGCCCTTTGGGTTCGAAGCTTGTTTGTTTTACAGATGCCTGACGGTAAGGTCAGATGTTTTTCTCAACTTCGGGTTGAGCCGGCCTTTGAATTTGAGGACTGTTTGTTTAACAGATGCTTGACAGTGAAGTCAAATGTTCCTCTCAACTTCATGTTAAGCCGACCTTCAGGTTTGATGCCTGTTTGTTTAACAGATGCCTGACGGGGAGGTCAGATGTTCCTCTCAACTTCGTGTTGAGCCGGCCTTCGGGTTCGATGCCTGTTTGTTGAATAGATGCCTGACGGCGGGGTCATATGTTCTTATCAACATCGTGTTGCACTGGCCTTCGGGTTTGATACCTGTTTGTTTAATAATGCCAGATGGGGAGATCAGAAGTTCCTTGCAACTTCATGTTGAGCCGCCCTTCGGGTTCGATGCCTGTTTATTTAACAGATGCCTTACGGCGAGGTCAGATGTTCCTCTCAACTTCGTGTTGAGCCGGCCTTCGGGTTCGATGCCTGTTTGTTTAACAGATGCCTGACAGCGAGGTCAGATGTTCTTATCAACTTCGGGTTGGGGCGCCCTTTGGGTTCGAAGCCTGTTTGTTTAACAGATGCCTGACGGTGAGGTCAGATGTTCTTCTCAACTTCGGTTTGAGCCGGCCTTCGAATTTGATGACTGTTTGTTTAACAGATGCTTGACAGTGAAGTCAAATGTTCCTCTCAACTTCATGTTAAGCCGACCTTCATGTTTGATGCCTGTTTGTTTAACAGATGCCTGACGGGGAAGTCAGATGTTCCTCTCAAGTTCGTGTTGAGCCGGCCTTCGGGTTCGATGCCTGTTTGTTGAATAGATGCCTGATGGCGAGGTCATATGTTCTTCTCAACATCGTGTTGCACTAGCCTTCGGGTTTGATACCTGTTTGTTTAATAATGCATGATGGGGAGATCAGATGTTCCTCTCAACTTCAAGGTTAACCGGCCTTCGGGTTCGATACCTGTTTGTTTAACAGATGTTTGACGGCGAGGTCAGATGTTCTTCTCAACTTCAGGATGAGCCGGCCTTCAGGTTCCTCACCTTTTTGTTTAACAGATGCTTGACGACAAGGTCATATATTCTTCTCAACTTCGGGTTGAGCCGACCTTTGGATTTGATGCCTGTTTGTTTAACAGCGGCCTGGCGGCTAGGTCAGATGTTCTTCTCAACTTCAGGTTGAGTCGGCCTTTGGGTTCCACACCTTTTTGTTTAGCAGATGCCTGACGACGAGGTCAGATGTTCTTCTCAACTTCGGGTTGAGCCGGCCTTTGGGTTCGATCCCTGTTTGTTTAACAGCGGCCTGGCGGCTAGGTTAGATGTTCTTCTCAACTTCGGGTTGAGTCGGCCTTCGGGTTCGATGCCTGTTTGTTTAACAGCGGCCTGGCGGCTAGGTCAGATGTTCTTCTCAACTTCGGGTTGAGCGTCCCTTCGGGTTCGATGCCTGTTTGTTTAACAGATGTCTGACGGCGAGGTCTAATGTTCTTATCAACTTCGGGTTGAGCCTCCCTTCGGATTTAATGCCTGTTTTTTTAACAGATGCTTGACAGTGACGTCAAATGTTCCTCTCAATTTCATGTTGAGCCGACCTTCGGGTTCAATGCCTGTTTGTTTAACAAATGCCTGACTGCGAGGTCAGATGTTCCTCTCAACTTCGTGTAGAGCCGGCCTTCGGGTTCGATGCCTTTTTGTTTAACAGATGCCTGACGGCGAGGTCAGATGTTCTTATCAACTTCGGGTTGGGGCGCCCTTTGGGTTCGAAGCCTGTTTGTTTTACAGATGCCTGACGGTAAGGTTAGATGTTTTTCTCAACTTCGGGTTGAGCCGGCCTTCGAATTTGAGGACTGTTTGTTTAACTGATGCTTGACAGTGAAGTCAAATGTTCCTCTCAACTTCATGTTAAGCCGACCTTCAGGTTTGATGCCTGTTTGTTTAACAGATGCCTGACGGGGAGGTCAGATGTTCCTCTCAACTTCGTGTTGAGCCGGCCTTCGGGTTCGATGCCTGTTTGTTGAATAGATGCCTGACGGTGGGGTCATATGTTCTTATCAACATCGTGTTGCACTGGCCTTCGGGTTTGATACCTGTTTGTTTAATAATGCCAGATGGGGAGATCAGAAGTTCCTTGCAACTTCATGTTGAGCCACCCTTCGGGTTCGATGCCTGTTTATTTAACAGATGCCTTACGGCGAGGTCAGATGTTCCTCTCAACTTCGTGTTGAGCCGGACTTCGGGTTCGTTGCCTGTTTGTTTAACAGATGCCTGACAGCGAGGTCAGATGTTCTTATCAACTTCGGGTTGGGGCGCCCTTTGGGTTCAAAGCCTGTTTGTTTAACAGATGCCTGACGGTGAGGTCAGATGTTCTTCTCAACTTCGGTTTGAGTCGGCCTTCGAATTTGATGACTGTTTGTTTAACAGATGCTTGACAGTGAAGTCAAATGTTCCTCTCAACCTCATGTTAAGCCTACCTTCATGTTTGATGCCTGTTTGTTTAACAGATGCCTGACGGGGAAGTCAGATGTTCCTCTCAACTTCGTGTTGAGCCGGCCTTCGGGTTCGATGCCTGTTTGTTGAATAGATGCCTGATGGTGAGGTCATATGTTCTTCTCAACATCGTGTTGCACTAGCCTTCGGGTTTGATACCTGTTTGTTTAATAATGCATGATGGGGAGATCAGATGTTCCTCTCAACTTCAAGGTTAACCGACCTTCGGGTTCGATGCCTGTTTGTTTAACAGATGCTTGACAGTGAGGTGAGATGTTCTTCTCAACTTCGGGTTGAGCCGCCCTTCGGGTTCGATGCCTGTTTGTTGAACAGATGCCTGATGGCGAGGTCACATATTCTTATCAACTTCGGGTTGAGCCGCCCTTCGGGTTCGATGCCTGTTTGTTTAACAGATGCTTGACGGTGAGGTCAGATGTTCTTCTCAACTTCGGGTTTTGTCGGCCATCAGATTTGATGCCTGTTTGTTTAACAGATGCTTGACAGTGAAGTCAAATGTTCCTCTCAATTTCATGTTGAGCCGACCTTCGGGTTCGATGCCTGTTTGTTTAACAAATTCCTGACGGCGAGGTCAGATGTTCCTCTCAACTTCATGTTGAGTCGGCCTTCGGGTTCGATGCCTCTTTGTTTAACAGATGCCTGACAGCGAGGTCTGATGTTCTTATCAACTTCGGATTTGGGAGCCCTTTGGGTTCGAATCCTGTTTGTTTAACATGTGCCTGACGGTGAGGTCAGATGTTCTTCTCAACTTCGGGTTGAGCCGGCCTACGAATTTGATGACTGTTTGTTTAACAGATGCTTGACAGTAAAGTCAAATGTTCCTGTCAACTTCATGTTAAGCCGACCTTCATGTTTGATGCCTGTTTGTTTAACAGATGCCTGACGGGGAAGTCAGATGTTCCTCTCAACTTCGTGTTGAGCCGGCCCTCGGGTTCGATGCCTGTTTGTTGAATAGATGCCTGATGGCGAGGTCATATGTTCTTCTCAACATCGTGTTGCACTAGCCTTCAGGTTTGATACCTGTTTGTTTAATAATGCATGATGGGGAGATCAGACGTTCCTCTCAACTTCAAGGTTAACCGGCCTTCGGGTTCGATACCTGTTTGTTTAACAGATGTTTGACGGCGAGGTCAGATGTTCTTCTCAACTTCGGGTTGAGCCGGCCTTCAGGTTCCTCACCTTTTTGTTTAACAGATGCTTGACGACAAGGTCATATATTCTTCTCAACTTCGGGTTGAGCCGACCTTTGGATTTGATGCCTGTTTGTTTAATAGCGGCCTGGCGGCTAGGTCAGATGTTCTTCTCAACTTCAGGTTGAGTCGGCCTTCGGGTTCCAAACCTTTTTGTTTAGCAGATGCCTGACGACGAGGTCAGATGTTCTTCTCAACTTCAAGTTGAGCCTACCTTTGGGTTCGATGCCTGTTTGTTTAACAGCGGCCTGGCGGCTAGGGCAGATGTTCTTCTCAACTTCGGGTTGAGTCGGCCTTCGGGTTCGATGCCTGTTTGTTTAACAGCGGCCTGGCGGCTAGGTCAGATGTTCTTCTCAACTTCGGGTTGAGCCTCCCTTCGGGTTCGATGCCTGTTTGTTTAACAGATGTCTGACGGCGAGGTCTAATGTTCTTATCATCTTCGGGTTGAGCCTCCCTTCGGATTTAATGCCTGTTTTTTTAACAGATGCTTGACAGTGACGTCAAATGTTCCTCTCAATTTCATGTTGAGCCGACCTTCGGGTTCAATGCCTGTTTGTTTAACAAATGCCTGACTGCGAGGTCAGATGTTCCTCTCAACTTCGTGTTGAGCCGGCCTTCGGGTTCGATGCCTTTTTGTTTAACAGATGCCTGACGGCGAGGTCAGATGTTCTTATCAACTTCGGGTTGGGGCGCCCTTTGGGTTCGAAGCCTGTTTGTTTTACAGATGCCTGACGGTAAGGTCAGATGTTTTTCTCAACTTCGGGTTGAGCCGGCCTTTGAATTTGAGGACTGTTTGTTTAACAGATGCTTGACAGTGAAGTCAAATGTTCCTCTCAACTTCATGTTAAGCCGACCTTCAGGTTTGATGCCTGTTTGTTTAACAGATGCCTGACGGGGAGGTCAGATGTTCCTCTCAACTTCGTGTTGAGCCGGCCTTCGGGTTCGATGCCTGTTTGTTGAATAGATGCCTGACGGCGGGGTCATATGTTCTTATCAACATCGTGTTGCACTGGCCTTCGGGTTTGATACCTGTTTGTTTAATAATGCCAGATGGGGAGATCAGAAGTTCCTTGCAACTTCATGTTGAGCCGCCCTTCGGGTTCGATGCCTGTTTATTTAACAGA
This sequence comes from Lathyrus sativus, assembly GCA_963859935.3. Classification (NCBI taxonomy): domain Eukaryota; kingdom Viridiplantae; phylum Streptophyta; class Magnoliopsida; order Fabales; family Fabaceae; genus Lathyrus; species Lathyrus sativus. The sequence goes on from OZ012737.1 coordinate 276,603,711, forward strand.
TGCCTTACGGCGAGGTCAGATGTTCCTCTCAACTTCGTGTTGAGCCGGCCTTCGGGTTCGATGCCTGTTTGTTTAACAGATGCCTGACAGCGAGGTCAGATGTTCTTATCAACTTCGGGTTGGGGCTCCCTTTGGGTTCGAAGCCTGTTTGTTTAACAGATGCCTGACGGTGAGGTCAGATGTTCTTCTCAACTTCGGTTTGAGCCGGCCTTCGAATTTGATGACTGTTTGTTTAACAGATGCTTGACAGTGAAGTCAAATGTTCCTCTCAACTTCATGTTAAGCCGACCTTCATGTTTGATGCCTGTTTGTTTAACAGATGCCTGACGGGGAAGTCAGATGTTCCTCTCAAGTTCGTGTTGAGCCGGCCTTCGGGTTCGATGCCTGTTTGTTGAATAGATGCCTGATGGCGAGGTCATATGTTCTTCTCAACATCGTGTTGCACTAGCCTTCGGGTTTAATACCTGTTTGTTTAATAATGCATGATGGGGAGATCAGATGTTCCTCTCAACTTCAAGGTTAACCGGCCTTCGGGTTCGATACCTGTTTGTTTAACAGATGTTTGACGGCGAGGTCAGATGTTCTTCTCAACTTCAGGATGAGCCGGCCTTCAGGTTCCTCACCTTTTTGTTTAACAGATGCTTGACGACAAGGTCATATATTCTTCTCAACTTCGGGTTGAGCCGACCTTTGGATTTGATGCCTGTTTGTTTAACAGCGGCCTGGCGGCTAGGTCAGATGTTCTTCTCAACTTCAGGTTGAGTCGGCCTTCGGGTTCCACACCTTTTTGTTTAGCAGATGCCTGACGACGAGGTCAGATGTTCTTCTCAACTTCGGGTTGAGCCGGCCTTTGGGTTCGATCCCTGTTTGTTTAACAGCGGCCTGGCGGCTAGGTTAGATGTTCTTCTCAACTTCGGGTTGAGTCGGCCTTCGGGTTCGATGCCTGTTTGTTTAACAGCGGCCTGACGGCTAGGTCAGATGTTCTTCTCAACTTCGGGTTGAGCGTCCCTTCGGGTTCGATGCCTGTTTGTTTTACAGATGTCTGACGGCGAGGTCTAATGTTCTTATCAACTTCGGGTTGAGCCTCCCTTCGGATTTAATGCCTGTTTTTTTAACAGATGCTTGACAGTGACGTCAAATGTTCCTCTCAATTTCATGTTGAGCCGACCTTCGGGTTCAATGCCTGTTTGTTTAACAACTGCCTGACTGCGAGGTCAGATGTTCCTCTCAACTTCGTGTAGAGCCGGCCTTCGGGTTCGATGCCTTTTTGTTTAACAGATGCCTGACGGCGAGGTCAGATGTTCTTATCAACTTCGGGTTGGGGCGCCCTTTGGGTTCGAAGCCTGTTTGTTTTACAGATGCCTGACGGTAAGGTTAGATGTTTTTCTCAACTTCGGGTTGAGCCGGCCTTCGAATTTGAGGACTGTTTGTTTAACTGATGCTTGACAGTGAAGTCAAATGTTCCTCTCAACTTCATGTTAAGCCGACCTTTAGGTTTGATGCCTGTTTGTTTAACAGATGCCTGACGGGGAGGTCAGATGTTCCTCTCAACTTCGTGTTGAGCCGGCCTTCGGGTTCGATGCCTGTTTGTTGAATAGATGCCTGACGGCGGGGTCATATGTTCTTATCAACATCGTGTTGCACTGGCCTTCGGGTTTGATACCTGTTTGTTTAATAATGCCAGATGGGGAGATCAGAAGTTCCTTGCAACTTCATGTTGAGCCGCCCTTCGGGTTCGATGCCTGTTTATTTAACAGATGCCTTACGGCGAGGTCAGATGTTCCTCTCAACTTCGTGTTGAGCCGGACTTCGGGTTTGTTGCCTATTTGTTTAACAGATGCCTGACAGCGAGGTCAGATGTTCTTATCAACTTCGGGTTGGGGCGCCCTTTGGGTTCAAAGCCTGTTTGTTTAACAGATGCCTGACGGTGAGGTCAGATGTTCTTCTCAACTTCGGTTTGAGCCGGCCTTCGAATTTGATGACTGTTTGTTTAACAGATGCTTGACAGTGAAGTCAAATGTTCCTCTCAACTTCATGTTAAGTCGACCTTCATGTTTGATGCCTGTTTGTTTAACAGATGCCTGACGGGGAAGTCAGATGTTCCTCTCAACTTCGTGTTGAGCCGGCCTTCGGGTTCGATGCTTGTTTGTTGAATAGATGCCTGATGGCGAGGTCATATGTTCTTCTCAACATCGTGTTGCACTAGCCTTCGGGTTTGATACCTGTTTGTTTAATAATGCATGATGGGGAGATCAGATGTTCCTCTCAACTTCAAGGTTAACCGACCTTCGGGTTCGATACCTGTTTGTTTAACAGATGTTTGACAGCAAGGTCAAATGTTCTTCTCAACTTCAGGTTGAGCCGGCCTTCATGTTCCAAACCTTTTTGTTTAACAGATGCCTGACGACGAGGTCATATGTTCTTCTCAAATTCGTGTTGAGCCGACCTTTGGATTTGATGCCTGTTTGTTTAACAGCGGCCTGGCGGCTAGGTCAGATGTTCTTCTCAACTTCAGGTTGAGTCGGCCTTCGGGTTCCACACCTTTTTGTTTAGCAGATGCCTGACGACGAGGTCAGATGTTCTTCTCAACTTCGGGTTGAGCCGGCCTTTGGGTTCGATGCCTGTTTGTTTAACAGCGGCCTGGCGGCTAGGTCAGATGTTCTTCTCAACTTCGGGTTGAGCTGGCCTTCGGGTTCGATGCCTGTTTGTTTAACAGTGGCCTGGCGGCTAGGTTAGATGTTCTTCTCAACTTCGGGTTGAGCCTCCCTTCGGGTTCGATGGTTGTTTGTTTAACAGATGCCTGACGGCGAGGTCTAATGTTCTTATCAACTTTAGGTTGAGCCTCCCTTCGGATTTAATGCCTTTTTTTTAACATATGCTTGACAGTGAAGTCAAATGTTCCTTTCAATTTCATGTTGAGCCGACCTTCGGGTTCAATGCCTGTTTATTTAACAAATGCCTGACTGCGAGGTCAGATGTTCCTCTCAACTTCGTGTTGAGCCGGCCTTCGGGTTCGATGCCTTTTTGTTTAACAGATGCCTGACGGCGAGGTCAGATGTTCTTCTCACCTTTGTGTTGTGCCGACGTTTGCGTTCGATGCCTGTTTGTTTAACAGATGCTTGACAGCGAGGTCAGATGTTCTTCTCAACTTCGGGTTGAGCCGCCCTTCGGGTTTGATGCCTGTTTGTTGAACAGATGCCTGATGGTTAGGTCAGATGTTCTTCTCAACTTCGGGTTGAGCTGGCATTTGGATTTAATGCCTGTTTGTTTAACAGATGCTTGACATTGAAGTCAAATGTTCCTCTAAACTTCATGTTAAGCCGACCTTCGGGTTCGATGCCTGTTTGTTTAACAGATGCCTGACGGCGAGGTCAGAAGTTCCTTGCAACTTCATGTTGAGCCGACCTTCGGGTTCGATGCCTGGCAGCGAGGTCAGATGTTCTTATCAACTTCAGGTTGAGTCGCCCTTCGGGTTCGATGCCTGTTTGTTTAACAGATGTTTGACGGTGAGGTCAGATGTTCTTCTCAACTAAGGGTGGAGACAACCTTCGGTTTTGATGCATGTTTCTTTAACAGATGCTTGATGGTGAGGTCAGATGTTCTTCTCAACTTCGGTTTGAATCGGCCTTCGGGTTCCACACCATTTTGTTTACCAGATTCCTGATGGCGAGGTCAGATGTTCTTCTCAACTTCGGGTTGAGCCGGCCTTTGAGTTCGATGCCTGTTTGTTTAACAGATGCCTGGCGGCTAGGTCAGATGTTCTTCTCAACTTCGGGTTGAGCCGACCTTCAGATTTAATGCCTTTTTTTTAACAAATGCTTGACAGTGAAGTCAAATGTTCTTCTCAATTTAATGTTGAGCCGACCTTCGGGTTCAATTCCTATTTTTTTAACAAATGCCTGACTGCGAGGTCAGATGTTCCTCTCAACTTCGTGTTGAGCCGACCTTCGTGTTCGATGCCTGTTTGTGTAAGGGATGCCTGACGACAAGTTCTAATGTTCTTATCAACTTCGGGTTGAGCCGCCCTTCGGGTTCGATGCCTGTTTGTTTAACAGATGCTTGACAGTGAAGTCAAATTTTCCTCTCAACTTCATGTTAAGCCGACCTTCGGGTTCGATGCGTGTTTGTTTAACAAATGCGTGACAGCGAGGTGAGATGTTCCTTGCAACTTCGTGTTGAGCCGACCTTCAGGTTTGATGCCTGTTTATTTTACAGATGCCTGACGGCAAGGTCAGATGTTCTTATCAACATCAGGTTGAGCCGCCCTTCGGGTTCGATGCCTGTTTTATTTAATAGATGTTTGACGGTGAGGTCAGATGTTCTTCTCAACTAAGGGTGGAGACGACCTTCGGTTTTGATGCCTGTTTGTTTAACAGATGCTTGATGGCGAGGTCAGATGTTCTTCTCAACTTCGGTTTGAACCGGCCTTCGGGTTCCAAACCTTTTTGTTTACCAGATTCATGATGGCGAGGTCAGATGTTCTTCTCAACTTCGGGTTGAGCTGACCTTTGGGTTCGATACCTGTTTGTTTAACAGATGTTTGACAGCGAGGTCAAATGTTCTTCTCAACTTCAGGTTGAGCCGACCTTCGGATTTAATGCCTTTTTTTTAACAGATGCTTGACAGTGAAGTCAAATGTTCCTCTCAATTTAATGTTGAGCCGACCTTCGGGTTCAATGCCTGTTTTTTGAACAAATGCCTGACGGCGAGGTCAGATGTTCCTCTTAACTTAGTGTTGAGCCGACCTTCGTGTTCGATGCCTGTTTGTGTAAGGGATGCCTGACGGCGAGGTCTAATGTTCTTATCAACTTCGGGTTGAGCTGCCCCTCGGGTTTGATGCCTGTTTGTTTAACAGATGCCTGATGGTTAGGTCAGATGTTCTTCTCAACTTCGGGTTGAGCCGGCCTTCGGATTTATGCCTGCTTGTTTAACAGATGCTTGACAGTGAAGTCAAATGTTCCTCTCAACTTCATGTTAAGGCAACCTTCAGGTTCAATGCCTGTTTGTTTAATAGATGCCTGACGGCGAGGTCAGATGTTCCTTGCAACTTCGTGTTGAGCCGGCCTTCGGGTTCGATGCCTGTTTATTTAACAGATGCCTGACGACGAGGTCAGATGTTCTTATCAACTTCAGGTTGAGCCACCCTTCGGGTTCGATGCCTGTTTGTTTAATAGTTGTTTGACGGTGAGGTCAGATATTCTTCTCAACTAAGGGTGGAGACGGCCTTCGGTTTTGATTCCTGTTTGTTTAACAGATGCTTGATGGCGAGGTCAGATGTTCTTTTCAACTTCTGTTTGAACCGGCCTTCGGGTTCCACACCTTTTTGTTTACCAGATTCCTGATGGCGAGGTCAGATGTTCTTCTCAATTTCGGGTTGAGCCGGCCTTTGGGTTCGATGCCTGTTTGTTTAACAGATCCCTGGCGGCTAGGTCAGATGTTCTTCTCAACTTCGGGTTGAGCCGGCCTTCGAATTTAATGCCTGTTTTTTTAACAGATGCTTGAGAGTGAAGTCAAATGTTCCTCTCAATTTAATGTTGAGCCGACCTTCGGGTTCAATGCCTATTTTTTTAACAAATGCCTGACCACGAGGTCAGATGTTCCTCTCAACTTCGTGTTGAGCCGACCTTCGTGTTCGATGCCTGTTTGTGTAAGGGATGCCTGACGGCGAGGTCTAATGTTCTTATCAACTTCGGGTTGAGCCGCCCTTCGGGTTCGATGCCTGTTTGTTTAACAGATGCCTGATGGTTAGGTCAGATGTTCTTCTCAACTTCGGGTTGAGCCGACCTTCGGATTTAATGCCTGTTTGCTTAACAGATGCTTGACAATGAAGTCAAATGTTCCTCTCAACTTCATGTTAAGCCGACCTTCGGGTTCGATGCCTGTTTGTTTAACAGATGCCTTACGATGAGGTCAGATGTTCCTTGCAACATCGTGTTGAGCCGGCCTTTGGGTTCGATGCCTGTTTATTTAACAAATGCCTGACGTCGAGGTCAGATGTTCTTATCAACTTCAGGTTGAGCCGCCCTTCGGGTTCGATGCCTGTTTGTTTAACAGATGTTTGACGGTGAGGTCAGATGTTCTTCTCAACTAAGGGTGGAGACGGCCTTCGGTTTTGATGCCTGTTTGTTTAACAGATGCTTGATGGCGAGGTCAGATGTTCTTCTCAACTTCGATTTGAACCGGCCTTCGGGTTCCACACCTTTTTGTTTACCAGAGTCCTGAAGGAGAGGTCAGATGTTCTTCTCAATTTCGGGTTGAGTCGGCCTTTGGGTTCGATGCCTGTTTGTTTAACAGATGCCTGACGGCTAGGTCAGATGTCCTTCTCAACTTCGGGTTGAGCCGGCCTTCGGATTTAATGCCTGTTTTTTTAAGAGATGCTTGACAGTGAAGTCAAATATTCCTCTCAATTTAATGTTGAGCCGACCTTCGGGTTCAATGCCTGTTTTTTTAACAAATGCCTGACTGCGAGGTCAGATATTCCTCTCAACTTCGTGTTGAACCGGCCTTTGAGTTCGACGCTTGTTTGTTGAACAGATGCCTGACGGCGAGGTCATATGTTCTTCTCAAGTTCGTGTAGCACTGGCCTTCGGGTTTGATACCTGTTTGTTTAATAATGCCTGATGGGGAGATCAGATGTTCCTCTCAACTTCAAGGTTAACCGGCCTTCGGGTTCGATACCTGTTTGTTTAACAAATGTTTGATGGCAAGGTCAGATGTTCTTCTCAACTTCAGGTGGAGCTGGCCTTCAGGTTCCACACCTTTCTGTTTAACAGATGCCTGACGTCGAAGTCATATGTTCTTCTCAACTTCGGGTTGAGCCGACTTTTGGGTTTGATGCCTGTTTGTTTAACAGCGGCCTGACGGCTAGGTCAGATGTTCTTCTCAACTTCAGGTTGAGCCGACCTTCAGGTTCCACACCTTTTTGTTTAACAGATGCCTGACGACGAGGTCAGATGTTCTTCTCAACTTCGGGTTGAGTCGGCCTTTGGGTTTGATGCCTGTTTGTTTAACAGCAGCCAGGCGGCTAGGTCAGATGTTCTTCTCAACTTTGGGTTGAGCCGACCTTCGGGTTCGATGCCTGTTTGTTTAACAGATGCCTGACGGCGAGGTCTAATGTTCTTATCAACTCCGGGTTCGATGCCTGTTTGTTTAAAAGATGCCTGACGGTGAGGTCAGATGTTCTTCTGAACTTCGGGTTGAGCCGGCCTTCGAATTTAGTGCCTGTTTTTTTGACAGATGCTTGACAGTGAAGTCAAATGTTCCTCTCAATTTCATGTTGAGCCGACCTTCGGGTTCAATGCTTGTTTGTTTAACAAATGCCTGACTGCGAGGTCAGATGATCCTCTCAACTTCCTGTTGAGCCGGCCTTCGGGTTCGATGTCTGTTTGTTTAACAAATGCCTGACAGCGTGGTCAGATGTTCTTCTCACCTTTGTGTTGTGTCGGCCTTTGGGTTCGATGCCTGTTTGTTTAACAGATGCCTGGCGGTGAGGTCAGATGTTCTTCTCAACTTCAAGGTGAGCCGGCCTTCGGGTTCGATACCTGTTTGTTTAACAGATGTTTGATAGCGAGGTCAGATGTTCTTCTCAACTAAGGGTTGAGACAGCGTTCGGGTTTGATGCCTGTTTGTTTAAAAGATGCCTGACGGCGAGATCAGATGTTCTTCTCAACTTCGGGTTGATCCGGCCTTCGGGTTCCACACCTTTTTGTTTAACAGATGCCTGACGGCGAGGTCAGATGTTCTTCTCAACTTCGGGTTGAGCCGGCCTTTGGGTTCGATGGCTGTTTGTTTAACAGATGCCTGACGGTTAGGTCAGATATTCTTCTCAACTTCGGGTTGAGCCGGCCTTCGGTTTCGATTCCTGCTTGTTTAACTAATGCCTGGCAGCGAGGTCGGATGTTCTTCTCAACTTAGGGTTGAGTCGGCCATCAAATTCGATGTCTGTTTGTTTAACATATTCCTGACAGCGAGGTCAGATGTTCTTCTCAACTTCGTGTTGTGCCGGCCTTCGGGTTCGATGCCTGTTTGTTTAACTAATTCCTGATTGGGAGGTAAGATGTTCCTCTCAACTTCAAGTTGAGCCGACCTTCGGGTTCGTTGCCTGTTTGTTTAACAGATGCCTGACAGCGAGGTCAAATGTTCTTCTCAACTTCAGGTTGATCCGGCCTTCGGGTTCCACACCTTTTTGTTTAACAGATGTTTGACAGCGAGGTCAGATGTTCTTCTCATTTAAGGATTGAGACGGCCTTCGACTTCGATACCTATTTGTTTAACAGATGCCTGGCAGCGAGGTCAAATGTTCTTCTCAACTCCGGGTTGACCCGACCTTCGGGTTTGATGCCTGTTTGTTTAACAAATACCTGGCAGAGAGGTGTAATGTTCTTATCAACTTCGGGTTGAGCCGCCCTTCGGGTTCGATACCTGTTTGTTTAACAGATGCCTGAGAGTGAGGTCAGATGTTCTTCTCAACTTCGGGTTGAGCCGACCTTCGGATTTGATGCCTGTTTGTTTAACAGATGCTTGACAGTGATGTCAAATGTTCCTCTCAACTTCATGTTGAGCCAACCTTCAGGTTCGATGCCTGTTTGTTTACCAGATGCCTGACTGCGGGGTCAGATGTTCCTCTTAACTTCGTGTTGAGCCTGCCTTCGTATTCGATGCCTGTTTGTGTAAGGGATGCCTGACGGTGAGGTCTAATGTTCTTATCAACTTCGGGTTGAGCCGCCCTTCGGATTTAATGCTTGTTTGTTTAACAGATGCCTGACGGTGAGGTCAGATGTTCCTTGCAACTTCGTGTTGAGTCGGCCTTCGGGTTCGATGCCTGTTTATTTAATAGATGCCTGACGGCGAGGTCAGATGTTCTTATCAACTTCAGGTTGATCCGCCCTTCGGGTTCGATGCCTGTTTGTTTAACAGATGTTTGACGGTGAGGTCTAATGTTCTTATAAACTTCGGGTTGAGCCGCCCTTCGGGTTCGATGCCTATTTTTTAACAGATGTCTGACGGTGAGGTCAGATATTCTTCTCAACTTCGGGTTGAGCCGACCTTTGGATTTGATGCCTGTTTGTTTAACAGATGCTTGATTGTGAAGTCAAATGTTCGTCTCAACTTCATGTTGAGCCGACCTTCAGGTTTGATACCTGTTTGTTTAACAGATGCCTGACGGCAAGGTCAGATGTTCCTCTCAACTTCGTGTTGAGCCGGCCTTCGGGTTTTATGCTTGTTTGTTTAACAGATGCCTGACGGCGAGTTCAGATGTTCTTATCAACTTCAGGTTAAGCCGCCCTTCGGGTTCGATGATTGTTTTTTTAACAGATGTTTGACAGCGAGGTCAGATGTTCTTCTCAACTAAGGGTTGAGACGACCTTCAGTTTTTATGCCTGTTTGTTTAACAGATTCCTGACGGCGAGGTCAGATGTTCTTCTCAACTTCGGGTTGAGCCGGCCTTCAGGTTGCACACCTTTTTGTTTAATAGATGCTTGACAGCGAAGTCAGATGTTCTTCTCAATATCAGGTTGAGCCGCCCTTTGGGTTGGATGCCTGTTTATTTAACAGATGTCTGGCGGCTAGGTCAGATGTTCTTCTCAACTTCGGGTTGAGACGGCCTTCAGGTTCCACACCTTTTTGTTTAACAGATGCCTGACAGTGAAGTCAAATGTTCTTCTCAACTTCGGGTTGAGTCGGCCTTTGGGTTCGATGCCTGTTTGTTTAACAGATTTCTGGCGGCTAGGTTAGATGTTCTTCTCAACTTCGGGTTGAGCCGGCCTTCGGGTATGATTCCTGTTTGTTAAACTAAGGCCTGGCAGCGAGGTCGGATGTTCTTCTCAACATCGGGTTGATTCGGCTATCAAATTCGATGCCTGTTTGTTTAACATATGCCTGGCAGCAAGGTCAATTGTTCTTCTCAACTTCGTGTTGTGCCGGCCTTCGGGTTCGATGCCTTTTGTTTAACTAATGCCTGATAGGGAGGCCAGATGTTCCTCTCAACTTCAAGTTGAGCCATCCTTCGGGTACGATGCCTAATAGTTTAACAGATGTTTGACGTTGAGGTAAGATGTTCTTCTCAATTAAGTATTGAGACGGCCTTCGGGTTCGATACCTGTTTGTTTAATAGATCCCTGACGGCAAGGTCAAATGTTCTTCTCAACTTCGGGTTGAGCCGGCCTTCGGGTTCGATGCCTGTTTGTTTAACAGATGTCTGGCGGAGAGGTCAAATGTTCTTATCAACTTCGGGTTGATCCGCCCTTCGGGTTCGATGCCTGTTTATTTAACAGATGCCTGACGGTGAGGTCAGATGTTCTTCTCAACTTCGGGTTGATCCGGCCTTCGGATTTGATGCCTGTTTGTTTAACAGATGCTTGACAATGAAGTCAAATGTTCCTCTCAACTTCATGTCGAGCCGACCTTCATGTTCAATGCCTGTTTGTTTAACAGATGCCTGACGGCGAGGTCAGATGTTCCTCTCAACTTCGTGTTGAGCCAGCCTTCTGGTTCGATGCGTGTTTGTTTAAGAGATGCCTGACAACGAGGTCTAATGTTCTTATAAGCTTCGGGTTGAACCTCCCTTCGGGTTCGATGCCTGTTTAATTAATAGATGCCTGACGGTGAGGTCAGATGTTCTTCTCAACTTCGGGTTGAGTCGGCTTTCGGATTTGATGCCTGTTTGTTTAACAGATGCTTGATTGTGAAGTCAAATGTTCCTCTCAACTACATGTTGAGCCGACCTTCAGGTTCGATGCCTGTTTGTTTAACAGATGCCTGACGGCGAGGTCAGATGTTCTTCTCAACATCGTGTTGAGCCGGCCTTCAGGTTCTACACCTTTTTGTTTAACAGATGCCTGATGGCGAAGTAAGATGTTCTTCTCAACTTCGGGTTTAGCCGCCCTTTGGGTTGGACGCCTGTTTATTTAATAGATGTCTGGCGGCTAGGTCAGATGTTCTTCTCAACTTCGGGTTGAGATGACCTTCAGGTTCCACACCTTTTTGTTTAACAGATGCCTGACACCGAAGTCAAATGTTCTTCTCAACTTCGGGTTGAGTCGGCCTTTGGGTTCGATGCCTGTTTGTTTAACAGATTTCTGGCTGCTAGGTTAGATGTTCTTCTCAACTTCGGGTTGAGCCGGCCTTCGGGTATGATTCCTGTTTGTTAAACTAAGGCCTGGCAGTGAGGTCGGATGTTCTTCTCAACATCGGGTTGATTCGGCTATCAAATTTGATGCCTGTTTGTTTAACATATGCCTGGCAGCGAGGTCAATTGTTCTTCTCAACTTCGTGTTATGCCGACCTTCGGGTTCGATGCCTTTTTGTTTAACTAATGCCTGATGGGGAGGTCAGATGTTCCTCTCAACTTCAAGTTGAGCCATCCTTCGGGTACGATGCCTAATAGTTTAACAGATGTTTGACGTCGAGGTAAGATGTTCTTCTCAATTAAGTATTGAGACGGCCTTCGGGTTCGATACCTGTTTGTTTAATAGATCCCTGACGGCAAGGTCAAATGTTCTTCTCAACTTCGGGTTGAGCCGGCCTTCGGGTTCGATGCCTGTTTGTTTAACAGATGTCTGGCGGAGAGGTCAAATGTTCTTATCAACTTCGGGTTGAGCCGCCCTTCGGGTTCGATGCCTGTTTGTTTAACAGATGCCTGACGGTGAGGTCAGATGTTCTTCTCAACTTCGGGTTGATCCGGCCTTTGGATTTGATGCCTGTTTGTTTAACAGATGCTTGACAATGAAGTCAAATGTTCCTCTCAACTTCATGTCGAGCCGACCTTCAGGTTCAATGCCTGTTTGTTTAACAGATGCCTGACGGCGAGGTCAGATGTTCCTCTCAACTTCATGTTGAGCCAGCCTTCTGGTTCGATGCGTGTTTGTTTAAGAGATGCCTGACAACGAGGTCTAATGTTCTTATAAGCTTCGGGTTGAACCGCCCTTCAGGTTCGATACCTGTTTAATTAACAAATGCCTGACGGTGAGGTCAGCTGTTCTTCTCAACTTCGGGTTGAGTCGGCTTTCGGATTTGATGCCTGTTTGTTTAACAGATGCTTGATTGTGAAGTCAAATGTTCCTCTCAACTTCATGTTGAGCCGACCTTCAGGTTCGATGCCTGTTTGTTTAACAGATGCCTGACGGCGAGGTCAGATGTTCTTCTCAACTTCGTGTTGAGCCGGCCTTCAGGTTCTACACCTTTTTGTTTAACAGATGCCTGATGGGGAAGTCAGATGTTCTTCTCAACTTCGGGTTGAGCCGCCCTTTGGGTTGGACGCCTGTTTGTTTAACAGATGTCTGGCGGCTAGGTCAGATGTTCTTCTCAACTTCGGGTTGAGTCGACCTTCAGGTTCCACACCTTTTTGTTTAACAGATGCCTGACAGCGAGGTCAGATGTTCTTATCAACTTTGGGTTGAGTCGGCCTTTGGGTTCGATGCCTGTTTGTTTAACAGATGTCTGGCGGCTAGGTCAGATGTTCTTATCAACTTCGTGTTGAGCCAGCCTTCTGGTTCGATTCCTGTTTGTTAAACTAAGGCCTGGCAACAAGGTCGGATGTTCTTCTCAACTTCGGGTTGATTCGGCCATCAAATTTGTTGCCTGTTTGTTTAACATATGCCTGGCAGCAAGGTCAGATGTTCTTCTCAACTTCGTGTTGTGCCAGCCTTCGGGTTCGATGCCTTTTTGTTTAACTAATTCCTGATGGGGAGGTCAGATGTTTCTCTCAACTTCAAGTTGAGCCAGCCTTCGGGTACGATGCCTAATTGTTTAACAGATGTTTGACGTCGAGGTAAGATGTTCTTCTCAATTAAGTATTGAGACGGCCTTTGGGTTCGATACCTGTTTGTTTAACAGATGCCTGACGACAAGGTCAAATGTTCTTCTCAACTTCGGGTTGAGTCGGCCTTCAGGTTCGATGCCTATTTGTTTTAACAGATGTCTGGTGGAGAGTGTTGCTTCCGTGAAAATAAGGTGCCGGCAAAACAGAAGAGTCTCCACCTTTTGTTATTTATCCCTCAGAACGGGAAAGGAAACGATCGGAAAAACCTGACGGAAAGGGTAAGTCAAGGTCGTCGCAACCGTTGTCTGGGTTCGGGAGTCGGTTACGCAAGGGGAAGGTATTAGCACCCCTCACGTCCGTCGTACTCGACGGGATCCACGCTTGTTGTGCTTACTGGACGAGTTGGTTTATCTATCTACCTATCAAGGATGGCTTAAAATGAAAATAAAAATGACTCGGCAAAGCGTCGCGCTTTATGCCTACGTATTCTCATCAAAGAATGAGAAATCAGAGTCAACGTAGTTCGACCAACTACGGGGTACGGGGAAGGTGGCTCGCCAATACGTCAGTATTGTGCCTACGTACTCTCAACAGGTATGAGAGATCAGAGCTTACGTAGTTTGGGATATTACGGATTACGGGGGTTCAGATTCATCTGTTTTATCGAGTAGGGTTAAACAGCAGTTCCAGCAGTTAGGGCAAAGCCTGTTTGCGGTGGCGCTGAAGTTTAACGACACTCTTTTCTTCAGAAAAGCTTCCTTTGAATTATGGGCCCACGGGGCAAAAAGGTTTGAAGTTTGTTGTCTGTCTTTTACGAAAGAAGTGTTTTTTATAGTGTTTGCAATTTCAATCGCACTAAAGACTATAATCTGAGAGTGAATGCGTCGTATGTCACCCAAAGGGTGCCATACTAAACATCCAGACTGTTGGAAAGAAGCTCTCCAACAATCCTTTCTCAAATAGCTTAAGGCTCGTAACGTACGAAAGAAATCATTCATGATTACTGTATTTTAAGCTGTTTTGAGATGAGAAGAGAACAGGCTCAACTAAAGGGAGACTATCAAGTCCTACTGTTGTCATGCCATAGATTCATCCTATGGTTGAAGTTTGAAACAGGGAACTCCTAGAAGTTATCATGCATAGGTTTCAACCTAAAGTTCTATCATCACTTCCTTATCAAAGGAACTGAGAGTCCTAAGGGATCATATCAATGATACACAGAAACAGATAAAGCATCAGCGTAACCAGTAAACAGTAAACGACTGTAAAATGCATGCAATGCAAGTGAGGGAGGAAATGTGTGTGGGGCAGCAGCCTCCACAAGCTCATCTCAACCTCAAGCCAGATATGAATAACTGCAATCATACAGAAGAATAACAACATGCTATCAAGAAAAATGAGAGACTGCAATCATACAGAAGAAAAAACATGCTATCAAGCAAAATAAACCACATGGGCAAGGGAGCAGGGCTCTACCGAATACCCGCAAGCAAAGCCATACAGTAACAATACAAGCAGAGGGAGCAACTCAACCTCTAGTGCAATCATGCTCCTAGATTAAAGTCAGTCTAGATATGAACTTATTCTAATGCATCAAGCATGTCAAACAAGGCACATCAGCAATACAGAAAACACAACAGACAAGAAAGCAGATCAACAACTCTCTCTCAATTCCAAGCTTCAGCTTTTCTGACAGCAATCCAATCTTCAGACTTCCATCACCCTTCAAGGCTATCATCTTTCATGACAAGTATCAACTTGTTTCTCCAAGGTTTCAATCCATCAACATAAGTTTCAACTTAATCTTTTTCTTCAAGCTTCAGCTCTCCAGTCAATTCCACCCTCAGGCTTCACTCTTAACCACAAGTATCAACTTGCTTCCTTCAGGCTCTCCAAGCTTCAATGTAAGCATCAACTCATCCTTTATTCCTCAGCTTCAGCTTTACACTCAATCTCAATTGAATCCTCAAGTATTAACTCAGTCTTCAAGCTTCAGCTGCAATGGCAATGCTCAAGGAATAATCTTCTTCCACACTCTTCAATGAAGTCCTCATCTTCAAACTCAAGTCTGACATCTCCCAAGATACTCCAATCAGAAGGCAATTGATTTAACAGGATGAGGGGAAATGATGAACAGCTTATTGACAACCAAAGGAAGCTTGTAAGGGTTCATCATCATGAGAGACTGGTTCCCTCAAAGTTCTATTTCTCAGATAAAGCCACTCATCCCTCCAAAGGAGAGATGTGATTATCTGAGAAGGAATTTTAGTCACAGGGAGGAATGGAAGCACAAGATGCTTTCCATGTTTGTGAAAGAAATCATTCTAACTATAAGGCTCTCCCTATGTCCTATCTCCTAATCTTCATCAGACACCTTCAGGCTCAAACAAATCTAAAGCTCCAAGCACCTTCAAGCAACTTCAAGCATCCTCACCTTTTCTTCAACTTGTCTTCAATCTCAACCAAAGGCAAATCAAGCATAAACCCTAATCTAAGGGACTAAGGAAGTTAAACTAATTGAATTAGTAAATTAGGATCACCTAAGACCTAGTACTAAAGTTAGTCCTAACTAAAATACTAAAATCAATTGTAAAATCCTACAAAAATTACTATGGGAACCTATGTCAATCATGACTCTACCATATTAATTTCAAAGATCAAACCATCAAATTGGATCTAGAACTAAATCCTACATTCTAAGGTATCAACCTAAAACCCTAAAAAGGAAGCATCTAAACATCAATCTAGAAAGCACACCTATTTTCATCACAAAAATGTGAGAAACATTCTATGGGATCATACATGTCTAACCTAATCACACACAAAAAATTAGGCCAAGAATCATCACCATGAGATCACACAAAATTCCACAAAAATACGCATCAAACATAATCATTTTAATATCAATTAAAATGCAATTCCAATTAAATCAGAAATTATATAAAATGAAAATATTTTTTCTCTAAAACATAATAGACTCAATCATGAGTATTATGCAAAAAGAATGGGTTGAATTGGATTAATTTTCAATTAATTATGATTTTTGCAAGAACCATAAACAAAATGAAGAAAATGAAGAAAATCCAATTAAAATGAATAAGCGCGCGGTGCAATTAGCAATCAGATTCAGTTAAAAGTTTGGGTTGGCCCATCAGGGGGTGCGAATAACACTCAGATCACTAAGCCCAAAACACCAAATAAATGAAACGCAGTGTTTCCTTCATCAGAATCCTTCACAAACCAACTTTAAAATGTGGCCCTTGGATCAGCTCCCAGTTAAAGGTCAAACCCTCATCCAATGGTACAAACTTCATCTTCAACCTTTCAAACCTCTGAGCTTCGCGCCCAGCTCCGGCCACCACCGGTGGAGCTCCGGTCATCCCCTTCAACCCTAGTTCTGCCTAGAGGCCTCCAATCCAAGAGGTCAAAACATGAATCTTATTCCAAATCTTGCCACGAGTTCAATCATACCATTAACTTCCTCTGAAACCTCAAGATTCATTATCTCCCAATCTTAACCGAAAATGGCAATTCTCTTAATTTGTCTCTAATTCATCAATTAATTATCTGGAATCCATCCTACACCATTCTACAATCAATCTAACACCTTAATTCAACCTAATTCTACCTAAATCATGCTATAGGAAGAAAGGTACCAACCTGAAAACCTTGGTTGAACAGATGCACGAAACCACCACTTCAAGCTCTACAATCTTGCAGACACGTTCAATGAACCTCCTCCTTGCTTCTGTATGCAAAAGAACCAATGGAAAGTGCTTCAATCTTGAAACCCGATGGTGAGTTGCAGGTGCTGAAAATCACTTGCTTATACACGATCTAGCCACCAATTCTTCTTGGAAATGATTTGGAATCACTCCTTGATATTCATGGAAGAAGTATCAATCAAGAAAATGGAAGGAAATTGAGGAATTTGGTGAAACAGATTGCACTTGCAAGCTATGAAAATTCAATCTCAAACTAAGCTCAATCCTTCAATGATCACCAACCCCTTCAATGGATCCACTCTACTCTTTATATAGATGAAGTTTGGATGATATAGAATCCTCTAGACCCTTCCAATGAGATTTTCCATTTCTCATGTCATGAGATTTCCAATCATGTATCATGCCATGCTCAATTCTGTTTCCCTTGGTACAGCCACTTGTTCACATCTCAAAATCTCCCCAAGTGAGATATTAGAGGTGTTTAGCTTGCAAAAAGCCTTGCTCATGCCTTGATTTTGAGTTTTGCAAGTGTTGCTTAATATGCAAGTAAGTGCTTTTCAAAGCAAGTCCATGAATTGAATCTCAACTCAAAAATGTGGCTAAAACATTGTTTTTAAAATGTTTTCTAGAGTCAAAATGATATATTACATGCCATGTTTTGGATGTGTAGGTTGAAAATATCAATTTCCAACTTTGGTTTATTTAACTTATGCCTTTATTTTAGGTCATTTTTGCAACTTTGAGCTACAAGCCTTTCCATCATCTCATGACCTCCTTACTAGCCTTAAAACAACATTTTGAACAAGTTTGATGTTGAAGATTTTTCCATTTCAAGCTTGGAAATATGAGTTATGGCCTTATGGTTGAAATGACCTGTAATCTCCAAATGACCAAAATGCCCTTGACTTGTCAAAGCCATAACTTGAGTTATACAAATCCTATCAAGGACTTCTAGTACTCTCTAGAAAGCTAAGAAGATAAGGAACAACATTCATGTTGACCAAAATTTCATAGGAATCATCCTTCTTGGGAAAAAGTTTGATGCAACTTGGGTAACTTTCAAGGCCCCAGATTCACATACCTCAGATGACCTATAACTTGTCAAAGTCATAGCTTGAGCTCTACAAATCCTATCAAGGACTTCTAGTACTCAAATTAAAGCTAAGAACAAGCTCTAAAACATTCATGTTGGGGGTAAGATGAGATGACAATCACATCTTGAGCTAAACTGCCTTGAAGATAGGGGTCAAACTAGGGGATTTTACACTGTCAAGCCTTAGAAACCCTAGCTTGAAACGTCTCAAACTCTTCAATCATGATGAGTTAACCTTGGAATCATCCCTATAGCATCTTAATGCCTCAATCCATGATCACATGGCTCTTGGATTAGGTCTCAACTTTCTCCAAATCATCAGTTGACCTAGGGTTGACCCAGTCAAACCCTAATTGCACCACTCATGGTTGAGTCTTCTTAATCTTGCACAATGACCTATCTAGGATCCATGATGGCTTTCAAGACATCCCATAAGCTCTCTCAAGGCTTCAAGTCTAACTTCATGGCTTCAGAATCATCTGAGGAGCTCCCACAACTCTCAAGTTAGGAGGCACACAACCTTGGTTCCAACCATCCTCTCTGGGGGTCTTTTAACTTCTCTGACAAGGATATCAATCCTTGAACACTTGAATAAGCTTCTTATCTAGCCTCAAAGTCTTGCATAGCCCTTGATTGGTACTCATACCTCTTGATCTCCTACACACATGTCAATGAAATGCAAATGATAATGCTAATGTGAATGAAATGCAACATAAGCTAGGTAAAGAAATGTTGGGCAAATTTTGGGGTGCAACAGCTGCCCCTATTCAAACGGCTTGAACCTGTCTGGGTGAGAAGCGAACGGCTCTCAACCAATCAAGGTGCGAGACGGTTGAATATCGACAAACCCGGAAATTTGCCACCTGCACAAGTACACGGTACTCTAATGGGAACAAATCTTCGAAAACTGAAATATTAGCTGCACGACAACTAGCTGGGGGATTGGTCACACGGTAACCGGCGATACACGGTCGATCATGCCGTCAGGCATCAACATTCCTTGGGACTCATCAGGTCAAGAATCAAGTTAATCATGTCGTCGGGCATTCAAAGAAGCTTTCGGGCGTCAGCCGAACTTCGTCAGTAAGTCGGGAATAGAATTCTCAGTCAATCATGAACCAATTGGGGATATCCAAACTTCTGCCATCAGGCACTCCGCATCAGCTGAGGGAATTGTTTCGTCAATACGGTTGGACTTCAATCATCAAGTCTTCAAGGGAAGTTTCAACTTCACTGTTTAGAAATCTACTGGGGATGACGCATCTCCGCTGGGGACTCTGGAGAACTATCAAGTAACTCTGCTTCGGGGATCCATAAATCATTCTGGGTGAATCATCTCGGCTGAGGACATCAAGAATAATCTTGGACAAATAACTTCGCGGGGACTTCATGAATCATCCTGAACCAATAACTCTGCTAGAGATTTCAGGAATCATCCTGAGCAAACACTCTGCCGGGGACTCTAAGCATCAACTTGAGCAACCAACTCTAGCGACTGCACTGGGGATTTCAAGAATCATCTTGAGCAACGACTTTGCTTGGGGATTCAAGAATCATCTTGAGCAAGCGACTCTGCGGAGGAACACCTGCAAAACAAGAACGGTAACGACCTAGCTCATGTTTAGTATGCATATGCCGCAATGCTCCACACGGTGGAAATGCTACGCGATCATGCAAAATGTTATGCAATCATGCAAAATGCTGCGATCCCGTCAGCAAAATAAATGCCGACGAGAGAACCTTCCTGTCAAGGAGAACGAACCACTCTGGTGGAGGAAGGAATCATCCCGCCGAGGAGAAGAAGTCACACCAATCTCAATTGGACTCCGCCTGGGGAACGAACTTCAGTTGACTGCTGCAGGGGGACAAAGCTCTACGAGAACCTGATCTTGCGGAGGAAAGCGATATCAATCGCGGAAATAAACTGCACGGCCTTCGCGGCTAAACCTTCCTAGAGATAACGACTCCGGCGGGGAGATACGACATCATCTATTCAACACTCTACTGGGGAAAAACCAATCATGGTCTGAACGGGTTCCAAGGACTCGGCTCTCTTGGGGATCTGCAAACTCGGCTGGGGAAGAAGGAATCATCCGGCTTCGGGGGAGAGTATGACTCTGTGGGGAATCTCAATTCCGCTGGGGACTTCAGTCTGGAACTATCAATTGCTGCACACTTCAGTGAATGACTCAGCTGGGGGGACGACATTCCTTCAGGACGTACTTGGCTGGGGAGAGAATCTTCTCTGCCTGGGGAGACATATCAATGCCTACGATCTCATGCTCAGACTTTGCGGGGGGAGGCTGCTGAACTTGCTGGAGAGGAAGGAATCATCCTGCTTGGGGACGCACACGGCGTGCTGCCTGGAACATGCTACACCTGTAACAACACAAACAAACAGACAAGATACCCTTCTCAAAGGGACCTATCAAGGTTATTATCTCGTGACAATGTTCGAGTAATTCATTGTTTCAACAATCAGTGGCCTAGGCCAGTAAGTTTATGTATGCGCATTTTGTCAAAAACATCGGTGTTCTTTTTCGCAAACAAAACAGATAAATGCTAAACAGACAAACAGAAATGCTGAGTAGTATACATTTTATTGATAACGAACCCCTGAATGGGTAAAAATGTTTTACAACAGATGCAAGCTCCTAGAATGAGGAAGCCGCGCAAAAATATAACATAAATATACATCAGTATATACAAATGTCGGCAACGAGGCGTGGACGAACACCATGAGTTGATCCCTCTATGACCCACTTGACTTCGATACTTCTCCGACGCTTCATCTTCAGAAGAGATTGATTCAGATAAACGGCCCTCAGGTCCTCCAAACCACTAAACAATGAAAGTCCACACGCGGAATGCAGTCATTTGCTTTTTCAAATCCCTAACTTTTGCGTGAACCGCCATTTGCGGGTTTTCAGTTCACCGGGATACCCTTTTTTGCCAAAGTCGCCCTTCCAGGTTTTCGACTTTGCGGGTGTACATTTTTTCAATTTATATCCCTAAATTTTGCCCGAACCTTTTTCCTTTTTTATGGTTCGCCAGTATGCCCCATTTTTGCCTGGATACTCTTTTTCTTTCCAGCGGGTCATTTTTAAGCAAAGTATTTTTTAACTGCGTCCGCGTTCACCGGGGATGCAAAATCTTCGCCATCCATCATGGATAACAACAAAGCTCCTACCAAAAAGACCTCGCTGACGACGTACGGACCTTCGTAATTGGGAGTCGACTTGCCCCGGTGATCGGAGTGTGGAGGAAGAATCTTCTTCAGGACGAGATCACCCGTCTGAAAGCTTCTAGGGCGCACCTTCTTATCATAAGCTTTCTTCATTCGGCTCTGGTACAGACGACCATGTGCAATCGATGCCAACCTTTTCTCGTCCATCAGGCTGAGCTGGTTCAGTCGGTTCGTAATCCATTATGCCTCGTCGAGTTTCACGTCAACCAAAACTCGCAAAGAAGGGATCTCCACTTCTAACGGTAGGACAGCTTCCATACCGTACACCAAGGAGAAAGGAGTTGCCCCGGTTGATGTACGTACCGTGGTACGATAACCGTACAGTGCAAATGGCAACATCTCGTGCCAATCTTTGTAGGTCACAACCATCTTCTGAACAATCTTCTTTATGTTCTTATTGGCCGCTTCAACGACGCCATTCATCTTCGGCCGGTAAGGAGATGAGTTGTGGTGTTCAATCTTGAAACTCTCGCACAACTCCTTCATCATCTTGCTATTCAGATTTGAACCATTATCAGTAATGATCCGCTCGGGAATTCCGTAACGACAGATGATGTCCTTCTTTATGAATTTAGCCACCACCTTCTTGGTCACATTAGCATATGAGGCTGCCTCCACCCACTTGGTGAAGTAGTCGATAGCTACTAGAATGAAGCGGTGACCGTTAGATGCAGTGGGCTTGATCTTGCCTATCATGTCGATGCCCCACATGGAGAACGGCCACGGGGAGGACATGACATTTAACGGGCACGTCGGCACATGAACTTTATCAGCATAAATCTAGCATTTATGACATCTCTTCGCGAATTTGAAGCAATCCGTCTCCATCGCCAGCCAGTAGTATCCTGCTCTCAGGATCTTTCTCGTCATAGCATGTCCGCCGGCGTGCGTACCAAATGTGCCTTCATGGACTTCTTCCATGAGCATACTCGCTTCTTTCTCATCTACACATCTGAGTAGCACGAGATTGTGGTTTCTTTTATACAAAACTCCATCAGTATTGAGATAAAAATTTCCAGACAGCCTCCTCAGAGTCTTCTTATCCTGGGTTGACGCACCCGCAGGATACTCCTTAGTCATAATTTCCAGAAAGCTTCCTCGATCGCAAAGATGAATGCAGGTCTATCAAGACAAGAAAGGACAATTCTTGGAGCTTTATTCCCAAAATTGACTTTATACATCGAAGCCAACGTGGCTAAGGCATCAGCCATCTGATTTTCAGCCCTGGGTACATGATGGAGTTCCACTCGATCAAAGAACGGAAGCAGCCTTCTGGCATAGTTCATGTACGGCACCAAATTCGATTGACAAGTCTCCCACTCCCCTTTAATCTGGTTAATCACAAGCGCCGAGTCACCATATACGTCTAGGTTCTTGATTCTCAAACCAATTGCTTCTTCTAGACCCATGATGCATGCTTCGTACTCCGCTTCATTATTGGTGACTGGAAACGTCAGTCTCGCAGTGAACGGGATGTGGGATCCGTGGGGAGTCGTGATGATCACCCCAATGCCACTTCCGTAGGAATTAACCGCCCCGTCAAATATCAATTTCCACTGGGATTTCCTATCTGGCCCCTCGCCGGGCAACGACTCATCGCAATCCTTCGCTTTGAGAAACATGATATCCTCATCAGGGAATTCAAATTTCATCGGCTGGTAATCTTCGATTGGCTGTTCGGCCAGGTATTCAGACAATACGCTTCCCTTGATGGCCTTCTGGGACACGTACTGAATATCATATTCCGTCAACACCATTTGCCATCTGGCAATCCTGCCCGAAAGAGCTTGCTTCTCGAAGACGTACTTGATCGGATCCATCTTCGAAATTACTATAGTGGTGTGATTGAGCATGTACTGTCGTAAACGTTTGGTAGCCCAGGCTAGTGCACAACACGTCTTCTCCAGCATCGAGTAACAAGATTCACAGTCAGTGAACTTTTTCCTCAAGTAGTAAATGGCATGCTCTTTTCTGCCCGTCTCGTCGTGCTGACCGAGAACACACCCCATACTATTCTCAAGAACTGTCAAGTACATGATTAATGGCCGTCCAGCCACTGGGGGTATCAAGATTGGAGGTTCCTGTAGATACTGCTTTATCTTGTCGAATGCCTTCTGGCAATCCTCGTTCTAGATAATCGCCTGATCTTTCTTTAAAAGCTTGAACATCGGTTCACACGTGGCCGTGAGCTGAGAGATAAACCTTGCAATGTAGTTTATTCTGCCCAAGAAACCACAAACTTCTTTTTCTGTTTTTGGCACTGGCATTTCTTGTATCGCTTTAATCTTCGCAGGATCAACCTCGATGCCTCTTTCACTCACGATAAACCCAAGTAACTTTCCGGACCGTACTCCGAAAATACACTTGTTAGGATTCAGCCTAACCTGAACTTCCTAAACCTCTCAAAAAGCTTCAGCAAATTGACCAGATGCCCCTCCTTTGTTTGGGACTTCGCAATCATGTCATCAACATAGACTTCAATCTCATGATGAATCATATCATGAAACAAAGTAACCATTGCTCGTTGGTAAGTGGCCCCTGCGTTCTTCAGACCGAAAGGCAGTACCTTGTAGCAAAATGTTCCCCAAGGAGTGATAAACGTAGTTTTCTCCATGTCCTCCGGTGCCATCTTGATCTGATTGTAACCGGAGAAGCCGTCCATGAACGAAAATACGGAGAACTGCGCTGTATTGTCGACCAACACATCAATATGAGGCAGCGGGAAATCATCTTTAGGGCTCGCCCTATTCAAATCCCGATAATCGACGCACATGCGTACCTTACCGTCCTTCTTCGGTACAGGCACTATGTTGGCGACCCACAGAGGGTAAGTAGTGACTGCTAAGAAGCCAGCATCAAATTGTTTTTGCACTTCTTCTTTGATCTTAACGGCCATATCTGGTCTCGTCCTCCTAAGCTTCTGCTTGACGGGAGGACAATCTTCTCGCAGCGGCAAGTGGTGGACCACGATGTCAGTGTCAAGTCCGGGAATATCTTCGTATGACCAAGCAAAGATGTCACTATACTCTCTTAGCATCTCGACCAATATCTGCTTGACATCACTCTGCAATGCAGCCCCTATCCTGACGTTTCTGACGAGTTCTTCAGAACCCAGATTCACAATCTCGATCTCCTCTTCATGAGGGAGAATAACTTTCTCTTCTTGTTTCAACAAGCGGTCCAACTCTTCAGGAAGGTCTTCGTCTTCATCAATCTCTTCTTCGGCTTGATAGATCGGGCAATCGAAGTCAAAGTGAGTCGTAGAAGGTCCAGAGTCGATGTCATCTGTTATGTGGATCCTGCAATAACAAGGGTTAAGTTTAAAACAAGGATGTGCAGGTTAGCACAAACCCCATTGCCATTTTATTGTTTTTCAAAACAAATATAAAATAGGAATAACAGAGATCACAATATTTGAATACGAAGAAAAACGCCTTTTGATTTATTGATAAAATGCATGTACATAATCCAACAAGGCCCTGACAATAAAACCACTATGCCCCGGGTAGGACATAGGGTTGTACAATGATTGGAAAAAGTAAATCATTACTCTTCGCTTGTCATCTGGATGATATCCTTGACGGACCAGTTGGTAAGGCCCTCGCCTAGCTTGCTTGGCTGGATCCAAGAGTCTAAGTCACAGTCGCTATCTCCGTTGTCTTCAGACACCGCGTTGACGCTTTCAAATATTACCCCGCCACTGGTAAACTGGATCGGCCCTTTACCTCGCGACGCACTGCTAGAAGAGGAGGCTTCAGCTCCAGGAGAATACCCCAGCCCAAACTTGTCTTGCTTGTTAGGTATCTCCAAAATTCGCCCCAACCCTGGGGTAGATCCGGCTTGAACAACGGCCTGGGCTTCCTTGAATGAAGAGAGAGTCATCTCTGGCTTCTCAGCGACTACAAGAGCTACGTCCTTGACTTTCACAGCTTCGAACGCTTGGCATAGGGTTTCGTGGATTTCCCCATCCATCTCGACATACTTGAAGGACGACAAATGGCTCACCATTATGTCTTCCTCGCCACATACAGTCACGATGCTACCTCCGACGGCATATTTGAGTTTCTGGTGCAACGTGGAGGCCACGACACCAGCAGCATGGATCCATGGCCGGCCCAGGAGACAGCTGTAGGCAGGCATAATGTCCATAATGTAAAAGACCGCATCGAATGTTTCCGGCCCGACTTGGATTGGCAGGGTCACCTCCCCGAAAACATGGCATTTAGTTCCATCGAACGTCTTCACAACCAGATCACTGGGTGTGCAAATCACTCCGCGAGTATCCAACTTCATTAATGCCTTCTTCGGAAGAACGTTAAGTGACGACCCCGTGTCTACCAACACATGCGACATAATCGTTCCCCTGCACTCTATCGAGATGTGCAGAGCGCTATTGTGGTTCCTCCCTTTTGGTGTCAGCTCTAGGTCAGTGAACCCTAACCCATTTCAAGCATTCACGTGGGCTACGACCTCTTCTAGCTGATTTACCGATATTTCCTGCGGTACATATGTGGTGTTCAACACCTTCAGCAGTGCGTTGCGGTGTGCCTCAGAACACAACAACAAATTCAAGATGGAAATTTTCGAGGGTGTCTGATGGAGATGATCCATGATCTTGTAGTCACTCTTTTTAATCAACCTCATAAATTCCTCGGCGTCTTTAACAAGTAAGTCTTTTTCTACCCCATGGGGGATCTCTTCAACGACTTTACTCTTACCTTTATCGGCTGCATCAACTCTGTCCGCTTTATCTGCCACGACCTCTGGTGGTGCGAACACTCTTCCGCTGCGAGTAATACCACTGATTCCTGCAAGGTTTTCCACAGACGACCCAAACGGTTCTAGCTCCAACTTCTGTCCGTTGCAGTAGACTTCAGCCCCTTAATGCCACGAGACAACATTAGTGCTTTCGAAGGGTATCGACCCAGCTTTGGTTATGGTAATCGTGGGCGGCCTGGGTGCAGAAATAGTTATCGTCTGGCGAGGGATGGTGATGGTGGCGACCTCATCATCTTGCTTCAGCACTACCTCTCCTGATCCACATTCGGCCTTCCGGCTAAACTGCAGGATTCCTTCAGTCATTAGACTTTGAATCCCCTCTATCAGTTGTTCACATCCATCAGGACTAGTCGCACAACCCATACACAACTCTCCGCATCCTGGAAAGAAACCTCTTTTCATCAGCTTAGCTTTAACGAAGCTAAGCGGCATCTTTAAATCTCTGACGTCAGTCAACAAATCCAAACTCTCGTCTTCGATAATGGCGTTCACTCCACCTCCCCTATGATTCGGCATAGGGTTCTTCGTGACATTTGGCACATTATCGGAGAAGTTGATGATCTTAGCGTCCACCATGTCCTGCACCTTGTGCTTGAAGGCTTTGCAATTCTCTATTGTGTGGCCTGGTGCCCCTGAGAGAAACTCACAAGTTGCATTCGCGTCGTAACCTGGAGGAGGTGCCCCTGTCAAGGGAGCCAAGGTTCTCTTCTGGATCAACTGTAGCTGAAGCAAAGTCTACAATAGTTGCGCGTACGACATGGGCGGTGTCTCGAGGTGACGGCTCGACAGAGGTGCCCGATTCTGATACTTTCTGTACCCTTGTTGATTCGGTTGCTGCTGTGGCTGTTGAACTGCCGGGATAGTTATGCTGGCCACCTGTTGGTGAGGGCCTTTACCCTTCCTTCGAGCGTTGGACACAGCGCTCGCTTCTCCTTCCCGTCTTTTTCCACTATAAGGTTTCTTTCCGCCTCCTCCAGCTGAGGATGACTCACCTTGAACTTTCCTGAGTTTGATCCCATTTTCAATGTGCTCGCCCGTGATAATGAGATCTGAGAAAGTTCCGGACATGCCGCTGACTAATTTCTTATAGTAAACCCTTGGGAGGGTGGCTACGAACATCTGCACAAGCTCACGTTCAATCATCGGCGGCTGAACCCTGGCTGAATCATGGGCGTATTCCTTAAACCCTTCGTTGTTCCTTTGCGACAAATTCTGCAGTTGGACTCGGTTCGGGGCAAAGTCGTTGTTGTATTGGTAGTGGTGCACAAATGCTTCAGCAAGGTCCTTCCACGTGTGCACACTGGTAGGCTCCAGACTCATGTACCATTCGAGGGATGGTCCGGACAGACTGTCCTGAAAGAAGTGCATCAGCAACTTCTCGTCATCAGAATGAGCTGACATTTTCCTGTAATACGATCTCAGGTGGACGCGAGGGCAAGTGGTGCCCTTATACTTTTCAAAGTCAGGTACCTTAAACTTGGGAGGTACCTTGAAATCAGTCCCAACTTGGACATATCAAGACCCAGGGTGTTCTGGTTCTCGATATTTCTCATATTATCCTCGAGTGCCTTGAACCTAAGTCGTGCTTCAGCAGTCAGCTCCCCTTCAGCACCTCTCTGAGAGAACACATCGTCTTGACAATCCTCTAACCACGGTTGAGGCCCAAACAGATTCCCAACACCTGCATTGCCGTTGCCCAGCCCAACATTGACATTAGCTTCCAGACTCCCATTACCGACGCCCGTCGTATTGAGTCCCATGTTAGCTATCACATTGCCGTTGGCACTGCCGTTCCCCCCGGTCACGGGGACGCCATTATGTGGAGTTTCAACTGGTGGAGGAGTAGGCACAGTCCCTCCGTGGAGTACGCCGTTGCTATCGACCCTTGAAATCAGAGGCTGGACCAAGGTTCTGAGCTGATCCTGGCCATTGGCGACCGCTTGCATAAGCTCCATGAAACGGTCCATTCTTTCGCGGAGTTCCTGAACATCAGTTTGCACTTGCTCCATGATCCTGGTTTGATTTGCTCTGGTCGAATAGCAGTGAATAGGTCTCTGATCAATCCTGGAACAACCTAAAACAACCTGAAAACACAAAGGGGTTAGGAAAAAATGACAAAGTGCTCGTTATGCGAATGCTTCATGCAAATGCAAACATGTGTCTGTGTGTTAGGGAGATTTCCCCCGATCCTAGTGCCTGAGTGCCAGTGCTGATAATAAGAAGTCCGAGTCCAATCATGGAAATAATATCTCATATATATGAAGAAAGCCCATCAAGGCGGTACACAACGTCAGTGAGTACAAGCAGAATCAATAGCATGACCTCGACCAACAAGCCTGGTGATGGTCAGCATACAACGATGATCAAACAAAAGGAATACAAACATAGTCAAGTACGGCCACGGGCGCGAAACTCTTCTAACAACTCCTTCGTTTCCGGATGATCAGGCAGAGTAAGTAATCCTTCGACGAGCAACTCTCTCTGCACAATGGTGTACTGAAGACCTTCGACCGAATCTTCCCATGCTCCTTCGCCGAAGCAATCTTCTAACTTCTGCTTTTTGGACTCAAACGTCAGTTTGCGCTCCTTCAGGTTAGCAAGAGCCCTACTGAGCTGGCCTTCAGCGGCATATCTGCGAGCGGTTTCTTCATCAGACCTCTTCTCACTAGCCTTCACTTGGGCTTTCAGCTTGGAGATCTGTTGCATCAGCTTATCCTCCTGCTCTTTCCTGGTGGCTAGGGAGGCCTTCCAGTGCTGGTTGAACTTGGATATCCTCCGATACGCTTCGTCCAAGTGCTGCTTCTTAGTGGCCAGTACGTCGTTGACAGCTTTGAAGTCTCGACCCATGCGCTCACGCTCAGCTATCTTCTTAGTCAAGTCTGTCCCCAGCTGGTTCACCAGCTCTGTCTGCCTCTTGAAGGAATGAACGGCTTCGTTTCTCTCACTTCGGAGCTGAGTCAATTCTTTCTCCAGTTCTTCATTTGCCTTTTTCAATTCATCCCTCTCAGCTAACACCTGATTATGTTGCTGAATGGGCACAGTAGTAGGCTCTTCAATCATTGGAGGGCTTTCTGGCTTGGCAGGAAGAAACGACATCCCTATAGCATCGGCTCTGGCTCTGATCCATGCCACATACGGAGGGTAGGCTTGATTATTGCTTCTCCCCAGCAATGGTTTTCCCCGCTTACTGATGCCATTCCAGGTGCGCTGAAGCTTAGACAACATATCCCCTTCTAGAAGACCAGTGAGGTACAGAGATTCTTGCACCTCTTCATCCTTCGGCGGAGTTCTCAAAGCGTAAGCAAACTGCCGGACCAGCAAAGACGGATTATAGTTTATACAGCCCTTCCTGCCTATCAAAGGCACGTTCGGAAACCCGCTGCAGCTGAAGATAATCTCGGTACCCAACCTATCTCTGTCAAACATGTCAATATCCTCTGCCGATAGACTCATCAACCGCTTGGACCACTCAGCTGTGGCTGCAGACGAAACAAAGGGACCCCTCTTGGGCAGATGACTATCAAGCCATTTATAAAGCAGGGGCACACAGCACGAGACATTCTTTCCCCTTCTGTTCTCGTTTTTGTAGTGGATAGAATGGTAGACATCTCCTATCAAGGTAGGGATTGGATTCCCTGAAGCAAAGATGCGAAAGGCGTCGAAGTCTACAAAGTCAGACATATTGGGGAACAGAATGATGCCATATATGCACAGAGCGAGAATGGCGTTGAACACGACCCAACATCCGTCTTTGGTGCACTGCTGAGCCTTTCCCACTAGGAACTGCAAGGAAAAACCGGGAACCTTGTTCCAACTAGACAATACCAACTCGGAGGCATCCAAATGAAGTGACGGAGCTAGACTAACCAGATTAGGCTCAGCATCCATATGAACAAAAGGCATCTGCCTCCTGATCGGCACACCTAACAACTCAGCATATTCCTCCAGCGTGGGTGCGAGAACAAAATCCTGGAAAGTAAAGCATCTCAACGGAGGATCGTAGAACTGCAGCAGAGCGTGCAACCCATTCAACTCGAACGCAGAAGGTTTACGAACCCAACTGAGCAATTTGCCGTAAGATTTTCTGAACTCATCTCTCACAGAATCATCTGCTAAAGCAATCAAACCAGTCAGTTGAACCACATCAGGGGCAGGGAGCCTGTAAGCCACGGTCTTCCTCGGGGAACCCATAACAATACAATAGGAGGCAACAAATCCTGAATCGGGGAAAACGGTACCTGCAACACAGACACACGTTAATGAAATGCAAATGGGTATGCAAAGCAATGTAAAATGAAATCATGTAGCAGGAGATCAAGGCAACTGTGCTGTGGAGATTCTGCATCAACAAAACCATAATCCGGCTCTATCAAGAACAACCACTTTCTCTGATAAGAAGAAAACCCTAGTATTGGACCACAAATCTGCTCTGTCAAGAACACACACATATAGGACCATAAATCTGCTCTGTCAAGAACAAACGTCTGATAATAAGGACCTCTGATGCATGACCAAAATTCTGCTCTGTCAAGAACAACCATCTGATAACCAAAACACTGCTCTGTCCAAAACAAACATACATCTGCTGATGAGATCCTCAGATCCCAATCAAAACCCTGCTCTGTCAAGAACAAATACTCATCTGAATATAAGGTCCTCTGATACAGGACCAAAGCTCTGCTCTGTCAAGAACAATCATATCTAATGATGAAAACCTCTGGTACCAACAAAACTAATTCACTATCAAGAAAACCAGGTAGCCTGAAGGTCAAAGTTTCCTGCAATAAACCCAACCCTGCTCACAGGTATGGACCTAAACTGACTCAAGTTCGGCATCCTATGCGTTCATCAGTGTCACAGACATTCAAGGGGGGTGATACGATACCCAGAAGGTGTGGCATCACCAGCTCATGAAGCGACCTCACTCGGCTGAATCACAAATGATCGGTCCCCAGAGTCGACAATCCTCCAAACCAACAACCCCCTCAACCCAAAGGGTTGAAAAAGAAGCCAACCGGGAGAACCTCGTCTGAGCGTGGATTTCATGAGACACTAGTGCCTGCCAAGCAAGCACGCGCCCACTAATTTCCACAACTAATGCTATGTTCACTCAAGCCTGGGTCTGGCTTCTCACTCATCAGAATGCCCCTCCCACAACAGCACAGATAATCATATCAGACTGAAAATAAAATGCGGGAAATAAAAATGCGATAAATAAACACAACCCAACAAGTAATCATACAAGCGCTAGGATTGACTCTCGCAGGGGACGTCGGATCCCCAAACTGACTCGCATTCGGGACGTCGGATCCCAAGAAACTATCAAGTCCTCAGCGGAGTTGCCAGCTGTCGCTTCCACGAAAATAAGGTGTCGGCAAAACAGAAGAGTCGCCACCTTTCGTTATTTATCCCTCAGAACGGGAAAGGAAACGATCGGAAAAACCTGACGAAAAGGGTAAGACAAGGTCGTCGCAACCGTTGTCTGGGTTCGGGAGTCGGTTATGCAAGGGGAAGGTATTAACACCCCTCACGTCCGTCGTACTCGACGGGATCCACGCTTGTTGTGCTTACTGGACGAGTTGGTTTATTTATCTACCTATCAAGGCTGGCTTAAACAGAAAAGAAAAATGACTTGGCAAAGCGTCGCGCTTTATGCCTACGTATTCTCATTAGAGAATGAGAAATTAGAGTCAACGTAGTTCGACCAACTACGGGGTACGGGGAAGGTGGCTCGCCAATACGTCAGTATTGTGCCTACGTACTCTCAACAGGTATGAGAGATCAGAGCTTACGTAGTTTGGGATATTACGGATTACGGGGGTTCAGATTTATCTGTTTTATCGAGTAGGGTTAAACAACAGTTCCAGTAGTTAGGGCAAAGCCTGTTTGCGGTGGCATTGAAGTTTAACGACACTCTTTTCTTCAGAAAAGCTTCCTTTGAATTATGGGCCCACGGGGCAAAAAGGTTTGAAGTTTGTTGTCTGTCTTTTACGAAAGAAGTGTTTTTTATAGTGTTTGCAATTTCAATCGCACTAAAGACTATCACCTGAGAGTGAATGCATCGTATGTCACCCAAAGGGTGCCATACTAAACATCCAGACTGTTGGAAAGAAGCTCTCCAACAATCCTTTCTCAGATAGCTTAAGGCTCGTAACGTACGAAAGAAATCATTCATGATTACTGTATTTTAAGCTGTTTTGAGATGAGAAGAGAACAGGCTCAACTAAAGGGAGACTATCAAGTCCTACTGTTGTCATGCCAAGGATTCATCCTATGGTTGAAGTTTGAAACAGGGAACTCCTAGAAGTTATCATGCATAGGTTTCAACCTAAAGTTCTATCATCACTTCCTTATCAAAGGAACTGAGAGTCCTAAGGGATCATATCAATGATACACAGAAACAGATAAAGCATCAGCGTAACCAGTAAACAGTAAATGACTGTAAAATGCATGCAATGCAAGTGAGGGAGGAAATGTGTGTGGGGCAGCAGCCTCCACAAGCTCATCTCAACCTCAAGCCAGATATGAATAACTGCAATCATTCAGAAGAATAACAACATGCTATCAAGTAAAATGAGAGAATGTAATCATACAGAAGAAAAAACATGCTATCAAGCAAAATAAACCACATGGGCAAGGGATCAGGGCTCTACCGAATACCCGCAAGCAAAGCCATACAGTAACAATACAAGCAGAGGGAGCAACTCAACCTCTAGTGCAATCATGCTCCAAGATTAAAGTCAGTCTAGATATGAACTTATTCTAATGCATCAAGCAAGTCAAACAAGGCACATCAGCAATACAGAAAAGACAACAGACAAGAAAGCAAATCAACAACTCTCTCTCAATTCCAAGCTTCATCTTTTCTGACAGCAATCCAATCTTTAGACTTCCATCACCCTTCAAGGCTATCATCCTTCATGACAAGTATCAACTTGTTTCTCCAGGGTTTCAATCCATCAACATAAGTTTCAACTTAATCTTTTTCTTCAAGCTTCAGCTCTCCAGTCAATTCCACCCTCAAGCTTCACTCTTAACCACAAGTATCAACTTGCTTCCTTCAGGCTCTCCAAGCTTCAATGTAAGCATCAACTCATCCTTTATTCCTCAACTTCATCTTTACACTCAATCTCAATTGAATCCTCAAGTATCAACTCAGTCTTCAAGCTTCAGCTGCAATGGCAATGCTCAAGGAATCATCCTCTTCCACACTCTTCAATGAAGTCCTCATCTTCAAACTCAAGTCTGACATCTCCCAAGATACTCCAATCAGAAGGCAATTGATTTAACAGGATGAGGGGAAATGATGAACAGCTTACTGACAACCAAAGGAAGCCTGTAAGGGTTCATCATCATGAGAGACTGGTTCCCTCAAAGTTCTATTTCTCAGATAAAGCCACTCATCCCTCCAAAGGAGAGATGTGATTATCCGAGAAGGAATTTTAGTCATTGGGAGGAATGGAAGCACAAGATGCTTTCCATGTTTGTGAAAGAAATCATTCTAACTATAAGGCTCTCCCTATGTCCTATCTCCTAATCTTCATCAGACACCTTCAGGCTCAAACAAATCCAAAGCTCCAAGCACCTTCAAGCAACTTCAAGCATCCTCACCTTGTCTTCAACTTGTCTTCAATCTCAACCAAAGGCAAATCAAGCACAAACCCTAATCTAAGGGACTAAGGAAGTTAAACTAATTGAATTAGTAAATTAGGATCACATAAAACCTAGTACTAAAGTTAGTCCTAAGTAAAATACTAAAATCAATTGTAAAATCCTACAAAAATTACTATGGGAACCTAGGTCAATCATGACTCTACCACATTAATTTCAAAGATCAAACCATCAAATTGGATCTAGAACTAAATCCTACATTCTAAGGTATCAACCTAAAACCCTAAAAAGGAAGCATCTAAACATCAATCTAGAAAGCACACCTATTTTCATCACAAAAATGTGATAAAAATTCTATGGGATCATACATGTCTAACCTAATCACACACAAAAAATTAGGCCAAGAATCATCACCATGAGATCACACAAAATTCCACAAAAATACGCATCAAACATAATCATTTTAATATCAATTAAAATGCAATTCTAATTAAATCAGAAATTACATAAAATGAAAATATTTTTTCTCTAAAACATAATAGACTCAATCATGAGTATTATGCAAAACAAATGGGTTGAATTGGATTAATTTTCAATTAATTATGATTTTTGCAAGAACCATAAACAAAATGAAGAAAATGAAGAAAATCCAATTAAAATGAATAAGCGCGCGGTGCAATTAGCAATCAGATTCAGTTAAAAGTTTGGGTTGGGCCATCAGGGGGGTGCGAATAACACTCATATCACTAAGCCCAAAACACCAAATAAATGAAACGCAGCGTTTCCTTCATCAGAATCCTTCACAAACCAACTTTAAAACGTGGCCCTTGGATCAGCTCCCAGTTAAAGGTCAAACCCTCATCCAATGGTACAAACTTCATCTTCAATCTTTCAAACCTCTGAGCTTCGCGCCCAGCTCCGGCCACCATCGGTGGAGCTCCGGTCATCCCCTTCAACCCTAGTTCTGCCTAGAGGCCTCCAATCCAAGAGGTCAAAACATGAATCTTATTCCAAATCTTGCCACGAGTTCAACCATACCATTAACTTCCTCTGAAACCTCAAGATTCATTATCTCCCAATCTTAACCGAAAATGGCAATTCTCTTAATTTGTCTCTAATTCATCAATTAATTATCTGGAATCCATCCTACACCATTCTACAATCAATCTAACACCTTAATTCAACCTAAATCTACCTAAATCATGCTATAGGAAGAAAGTTACCAACCTGAAAACCTTGGTTGAACAGATGCACGAAACCACCACTTCAAGCTCTACAATCTTGCAGACACGTTCAATGAACCTCCTCATTGCTTCTGTATGCAAAAGAACCAATGGAAAGTGCTTCAATCTTGAAACCCGATGGTGAGTTGCAGGTGCTGAAAATCACTTGCTCATACACGATCTAGCCACCAATTCTTCTTGGAAATGATTTAGAATCACTCCTTGATATTCATGGAAGAAGTATCAATCAAGAAAATGGAAGGAAATTGAGGAATTTGGTGAAACAGATTGCACTTGCAAGCTATGAAAATTCAATCTCAAACTAAGCTCAATCCTTCAATGATCACCAACCCATTCAATGGATCCACTCTACTCCTTATATAGATGAAGTTTGGATGATCTAGAATCCTCTAGACCCTTCCAATGAGATTTTCCATTTCTCATGTCATGAGATTTCCAATCATGTATCATGCCATGCTCAATTCTGTTTCCCTTGGTACAACCACTTGTTCTCAGCCCAAAATCTCCCCAAGTGAGATATTAGAGGTGTTTAGCTTGCAAAAAGCCTTGCTCATGCCTTGATTTTGAGTTTTGCAAGTGTTGCTTAATATGCAAGTAAGTGCTTTTCAAAGCAAGTCCATGAATTGAATCTCAACTCAAAAATGAGGCTAAACTATTGTTTTTAAAATGTTTTCTAGAGTCAAAATGATATATTACATGCCATGTTTTGGATGTGTAGGTTGAAAATATCAATTTCCAACTTTGGTT
Organism: Lathyrus sativus; assembly: GCA_963859935.3. NCBI lineage: Eukaryota > Viridiplantae > Streptophyta > Magnoliopsida > Fabales > Fabaceae > Lathyrus > Lathyrus sativus. The sequence continues at coordinate 276,638,917 of OZ012737.1, forward strand.
TATTTAACTTATGCCTTTATTTTAGGTCATTTTTGCAACTTTGAGCTACAAGCCTTTCCATCATCTCATGACCTCCTTACTAGCCTTAAAACATCATTTTGAACAAGTTTGATGTTGAAGATGTTTCCATTGGAAGCTTGGAAATAGGAGTTATGGCCTTATGGTTGAAATGACATGTAATCTCCAAATGACCAAAATGCCCTTGACTTGTCAAAGCCATAACTTGAGTTCTACAAATCCTATCAAGGACTTCTAGTACTCTCTAGAAATATAAGAAGATAAGGAACAACATTCATGTTGACCAAAAGTTCATAGGAATCATCCTTCTTGGGAAAAAGTTTGATGCAAATTGGGTAACTTTCAAGGCCCCAGATTAACATACCTCAGATGACCTGTAACTTGTCAAAGTCATAGCTTGAGCTCTACAAATCCTATCAAGGACTTATAGTACTCAAATTAAAGCTAAGAACAAGCTCTACAACATTCATGTTGGGGGTAAGATGAGATGACAATCACATCTTGAGCTAAACTGCCTTGAAGATAGGGGTCAAACTAGGGGATTTTACACTGTCAAGCCTTAGAAACCCTAGCTTGAAACTTCTCAAACTCTTCAATCATAATGAGTTAACCTTGGAATCATCCCTATAGAATATCAATGCCTCAATCCATGATCACATGGCACTTGGATTAGGTCTCAACTTTCTCCAAATCATCAGTTGACCTAGTGTTGACCCAGTCAAACCCTAATTGCACCACTCATGGCTGAGTCTTCTTAATCTTGCACAATGACCTATCTAGGATCCATGATGGCTTTTAAGACATCCCATAAGCTCTCTCAAGGATTCAAGTCTAACTTCATGGCTTCAGAATCATTTGAGGAGCTCCCACAACTCTCAAGTTAGGAGGCACACAACCTTGGTTCCACCCATCCTCTCTGGGGGTCTTTTAACTTCTCTGACAAGGATATCAACCCTTGAACACTTGAATAAGCTTCTTAGCTAGCCTCAAAGTCTTGCATAGCCCTTGATTGGTACTCATACCTCTTGATCTCCTGCATATATGTCAATGAAATGCAAATGATAATGCTAATGTGAATGAAATGCAACATTAGCTAGGTAAAGAAATGTTGGGCAAATTTTGGGATGCAACAGAGAGGTCTAATGTTCTTATCAACTTTGGGTTGAGCCGCCCTTCGGGTTCGATGCCTGTTTGTTTAACAGATGCCTGACGGTAAGGTTAGATGTTTTTCTCAACTTCGGGTTGATTCGGCCTTCGGATTTGATGCCTGTTTTTTTAACAGATGCTTGACAGTGAACTCAAATGTTCCTCTCAACTTCCTGTTGAGCCGACCTTCAGGTTCAATGCCTGTTTGTTTAACAGATCCCTGACGGCGAGGTCGGATGTTCCTCTCAACTTCGTGTTGAGCCATCCTTCGGGTTCGATGCCTGTTTGTTTAAGAGATTCCTGACAGCGAGGTCTAATGTTCTTATAAACTTCGGGTTGAGCCGCCCTTCGGGTTCGATGCCTGTTTAATTAACAGATGCCTGACGGTGAGGTCAGATGTTCTTCTCAACTTCGGGTTGAGCCGGCTTTCGAATTTGATGCCTGTTTGTTTAACAGTTGCTTGATTATGAAGTCAACTTTTCCTCTCAACTTCATGTTGAGCCGACCTTCAGGTTCGACGCCTGTTTGTTTAACAGATGCCTGACAGCGAGGTCAGATGTTCCTCTCAACTTCGTGTTGATCCGGCCTTCGGGTTTGATGCCTGTTTGTTTAACAGATGCCTGACGGCGAGGTCAGATGTTCTTATCAACTTCGGGTTAAGCCGCCCTTCGGGTTTGATGCTTGTTTGTTTAACAGAAGTTTGACGGCGAGGTCAGATGTTCTTCTCAACTAAGGGTTGAGACGACCTTCGGGTTTTATGCCTGTTAGTTTAACAGATGCCTGACGGCGAGGTCAGATGTTCTTCTCAAGTTCAGGTTGAGCCGGCCTTCAGGTTCTACACCTTTTTGTTTAACAGATGCCTGATGGCGAAGTCAGATGTTCTTCTCAACTTCGGGTTGAGCCGCCCTTTGGGTTGGATTCCTGTTTGTTTAACAGATGTCTGGCGGCTAGGTCAGATGTTCTTCTCAACTTCGGGTTGAGACGGCCTTCAGGTTCCACACCTTTTTGTTTAACAGATGCCTGACAGCGAAGTCAGATGTTCTTCTCAACTTCCGGTTGAGTCGACCTTTGGGTTCGATGCCTGTTTGTTTAACAGATGTCTGGCGGCTAGGTCAGATGTTCTTCTCAACTTCGGGTTGAGCCGGCTTTCGAGTTTGATTCCTGTTTGTTGAACTAATGCCTGGCAGCGAGGTCGGATGTTCTTCTCAACTTTGGGTTGATTCGCCCATCAAATTTGATGCCTGTTTGCTTAACATATGTCTGGCAGCAAGGTCAGATGTTCTTCTCAACTTCGTGTTGTGCCGGCCTTCGGGTTCGATGCCGTTTTGTTTATCTAATGCCTGATGGGGAGGTCAGATGTTCCTCTCAACTTCAAGTTGAGCCAGCCTTCGGGTACGATGCCTAATTGTTTAACAGATGTTTGACGCCGAGGTAAGATGTTCTTGTCAATTAAGTTTTGAGCCGGCCTTCGGGTTCTACACCTTTTTGTTTAACAGATGCCAGATGGCGAAGTCAGATGTTCTTCTCAACTTCGGGTTGAGCCACCCTTTGGGTCGGATGCCTTTTTTTTAATAGATGTCTGGTGGAAAGGTCTAACGTTCTTATCAAATTTGGGTTGAGCCGCCCTTCGGGTTCGATGCCTGTTTGTTTAACAGATGCCTGACGGTGCGGTCAGATGTTCTTCCCAACTTCGGATTGATCCGGCCTTCGGATTTGATGCCTGTTTGTTTAACAGATGCTTGACAATGAAGTCAAATGTTCCTCTCAACTTCATGTTGAGCCGACCTTCAGGTTTAATGCCTGTTTGTTTAATAGATTCCTGACGGCGAGGTCAGATGTTCCTCTCAACTTCGTGTTGAGCCAGCCTTCGGTTTCGATGCCTGTTTGTTTAAGAGATGCCTGACAGCGAGGTCTAATGTTCTTATAAAAATCTGATTGAGCCGCCCTTTGAGTTCGATGCCTGTTTAATTAACAGATTCCTGACGGTGAGGTCAGATGTTCTTCTCAACTTCGGGTTGAGCCGACTTTCGGATTTGATGCCTGTTTGTTTAACAGATGCTTGATTGTGAAGTTAAATGTTCCTATCAACTTCATGTTGAGCCGACCTTCAGATTTGATGCCTGTTTGTTTAACAGATGCCTGACGGCGAGGTCAGATGTTCCTCTCAATTTCGTGTTGAGCCATCCTTCGGGTTCGACGCCTGTTTGTTTAACAGATGCCTGACGGCGAGGTCAAATGTTCTTATCAACTTCGGGTTAAGCCGCCCTTCGGGTTCGATGCCTGTTTGTTTAACAGATGTTTGACGGCGAGGTCAGATGTTCTTCTCAACTAAGGGTTGAGACGACCTTCGGGTTTTATGCCTGTTTGTTTAACAGATGCCTGACGGTGAGGTCAGATGTTCTTCTCAACTTCGTGTTGAGCCGGCCTTCAGGTTCTACACCTTTTTGTTTAACAGATGCCAAATGGCGAAGTCAGATGTTCTTCTCAACTTCGGGTTGAGCCGTCTTTTGGGTTGGATGCCTGTTTGTTTAACAGATGTCTGGAGGGTAGGTCAGATGTTATTCTCAACTTCGGGTTGAGACGACCTTCAGGTTCCACACCTTGTTGTTTAACAAATGCCTGGCAGCAAGGAAAGATGTTCTTCTCAACTTCGTGTTGGGCCGGCATTCGGGTTTGATGCCTTTTTGTTTAACTAATGCCTGATGGGGAGGTCAGATGTTCCTCTCAACTTCAAGTTGAGCCAGCCTTCGGGTACGATGCCTAATTTTTTAACAGATGTTTGACGTCGAGGTAAGATGTTCTTCTCAATTAAGTTTTGAGACGGCCTTCGGGTTCGATACTTGTTTGTTTAACAGATGCTTGACGGCAAGGTCAAATGTTCTTCTCAACTTCGGGTTGAGCCGACCTTCGTGTTCGATGCCTGTTTGTTTTACAGGTGACTGGCGGAGAGGTCTAATGTTCTTATCAACTTCGGGTTGAGCCGCCCTTCGGGTTCGATGCCTGTTTGTTTAACAAATGCCTGACGGTGAGGACAGATGTTCTTCTCAACTTCGGGTTGATCCGCCCTTCGGATTTGATGCCTGTTTGTTTAACAGATGCTTGATAGTGAAGTCAAATGTTCCTCTCAACTTCATGTTGAGCCGACCTTCAGGTTCAATGCCTGTTTGTTTAACAGATGCTTGACGACGAGGTCAGATGTTCCTCTCAACTTCGAGTTGAGCCAGCCTTCGGGTTCGATGCCTGTTGGTTTAACAGATGTTTGACGGTTAGGTCAGATGTTCTTCTCAACTAAGGGTTGAGACGACCTTCAGGTTCGATACCTGTTTGTTTAACAGATGCCTGACGGCAAGGTCAAATGTTCTTCTCAACTTCGGGTTGAGCCGACCTTCGGGTTAGATGCCTGTTTGTTTAACAGATGTCTGGTGGAGAGGTCTAATGTCCTTATCAACTTCGGGTTGAGCCGCTCTTCGGGGTCGATGCCTGTTTTTTTAATAGATGCCTGACGGTGAGGTCAGATTTTCTTCTCAACTTCGGGGTGATCCGGCCTTCGGATTTGATGCTTGTTTGTTTAACAGATTCTTGACAGTGAAGTCAAATCTTCCTCTCAACTTCATGTTGAGCCGACCTTCAGGTTCAATGCCTGTTTATTTAACAGATGTCTGACAGTGAGGTCAGATGTTCCTCTCAACTTCGTGTTGAGCCAGCCTTCGGGTTCGATGCCTGTTTGTTTAAGAGATGCCTGACAGCGAGGTCTAATGTTCTTATAATCTTCGGGTTGAGCCGCCCTTCGGGTTCGATGCCTGTTTAATTAACAAATGCCTGATGGTGAGGTCAGATGTTTTTCTCAACTTCGGGTTGAGCCGGCTTTCGGATTTGATGCCTGTTTGTTTAACAGATGCTTGATTGTGAAGTCAAATGTTCCTCTCAACTTCATGTTGAGCCGACCTTCAGGTTCGAAGCTTGTTTGTTTAACAGATGCCTGACGGCGAGTTTAGATGTTCCTCTCAACATCGTGTTGAGCCGGCCTTCGGGTTCGATGCCTGTTTGTTTAACAGATGCCTGACGGCGAGGTCAGATGTTCTTATCAACTTCGGATTAAGCCGCCCTTCGGGTTCGATGCCTGTTTGTTTAACAAATGTTTGACGGCGAGGTCAGATGTTCTTCTCAACTAAGGGTTGAGACGACCTTCGGGTTTTATGCCTGTTTGTTTAACAGATGCCTGACGGTGAGGTCAGATGTTCTTCTCAACTTCGGGTTGAGCCGGCCTTCAGGTTCTACACCTTTTTGTTTAACAGATGCCAAATGGCGAAGTCAGATGTTCTTCTCAACTTCGGGTTGAGCCGTCTTTTGGGTTGGATGCCTGTTTGTTTAACAGATGTCTGGAGGGTAGGTCAGATGTTATTCTCAACTTCGGGTTGAGACGACCTTCAGGTTCCACACCTTGTTGTTTAACAAATGCCTGGCAGCAAGGTCAGATGTTCTTCTCAACTTTGTGTTGTGCCGGCATTCGGGTTTGATGCCTTTTTGTTTAACTAATGCCTGATGGGGAGGTCAGATGTTCCTCTCAACTTCAAGTTGAGCCAGCCTTCGGGTACGATGCCTAATTTTTTAACAGATGTTTGACGTCGAGGTAAGATGTTCTTCTCAATTAAGTTTTGAGACGGCCTTCGGGTTCGATACTTGTTTGTTTAACAGATGCTTGACCGCAAGGTCAAATGTTCTTCTCAACTTCGGGTTGAGCCGACCTTCGTGTTCGATGCCTGTTTGTTTTACAGTTGACTGGCGGAGAGGTCTAATGTTCTTATCAACTTCGGGTTGAGCCGCCCTTCGGGTTCGATGCCTGTTTGTTTAACAAATGCCTGACGATGAGGACAGATGTTCTTCTCAACTTCGGGTTGATCCGCCCTTCGGATTTGATGCTTGTTTGTTTAACAGATGCTTGACAGTGAAGTCAAATGTTCCTCTCAACTTCATGTTGAGCCGACCTTCAGGTTCAATGCCTGTTTGTTTAACAGATGCTTGACGACGAGGTCAGATGTTCCTCTCAACTTCGAGTTGAGCCAGCCTTCGGGTTCGATGCCTGTTGGTTTAACAGATGTTTGACGGTTAGGTCAGATGTTCTTCTCAACTAAGGGTTGAGACGACCTTCAGGTTCGATACCTGTTTGTTTAACAGATGCCTGATGGCAAGGTCAAATGTTCTTCTCAACTTCGGGTTGAGCCGACCTTCGGGTTCGATGCCTGTTTGTTTAACAGATGTCTGGTGGAGAGGTCTAATGTCCTTATCAACTTCGGGTTGAGCCGCTCTTCGGGGTCGATGCCTGTTTGTTTAACAGATGCCTGACGGTGAGGTCAGATTTTCTTCTCAACTTCGGGGTGATCCGGCCTTCGGATTTGATGCTTGTTTGTTTAACAGATGCTTGACAGTGAAGTCAAATCTTCCTCTCAACTTCATGTTGAGCCGACCTTCAGGTTCAATGCCTGTTTGTTTAACAGATGTCTGACGGTGAGGTCAGATGTTCCTCTCAACTTCGTGTTGAGCCAGCCTTCGGGTTCGATGCCTGTTTGTTTAAGAGATACCTGACAGCGAGGTCTAATGTTCTTATAATCTTCGGGTTGAGCCGCCCTTCGGGTTCGATGCCTGTTTAATTAACAAATGCCTGATGGTGAGGTCAGATGTTCTTCTCAACTTCGGGTTGAGCCGGCTTTCGGATTTGATGCCTGTTTGTTTAACAGATGCTTGATTGTGAAGTCAAATGTTCCTCTCAACTTCATGTTGAGCCGACCTTCAGGTTCAAAGCTTGTTTGTTTAACAGATGCCTGACGGCGAGTTTAGATGTTCCACTCAACATCGTGTTGAGCCGGCCTTCGGGTTCGATGCCTGTTTGTTTAAAAGATGCCTGACGGCGAGGTCAGATGTTCTTATCAACTTCGGATTAAGCCGCCCTTCGGGTTCGATGCCTGTTTGTTTAACAGATGTTTGACGGCGAGGTTAGATGTTCTTCTCAACTAAGGGTTGAGACGACCTTCGAGTTTTATTCCTGTTTGTTTAACAGATGCCTGACGGCGAGGTCAGATGTCCTTCTCAACTTCGGGTTGAGCCGGCCTTTAGGTTCTACACCTTTTTGTTTAACAGATGCCTGATGGCGAAGTCAGATGTTCTTCTCAACTTCGGGTTGAGCCGCCCTTTGGGTTGGATGTCTGTTTGTTTAACAGATGTCTGGAGGTTAGGTCAGATGTTCTTCTCAACTTCGGGTTGACACGGCCTTCAGGTTCCACACCTTTTTGTTTAACAGATGCCTGACAGCGAAGTCAGATGTTCTTCTCAACTTCGGGTTGAGTCGGCCTTTGGGTTCGATGCCTGTTTGTTTAACAGATGTCTGGCGGCTAGGTCAGATGTTCTTCTCAACTACGGGTTGAGCCGGCCTTCGGGTTTGATTCCTGTTTGTTAAACTAAGGCCTGGCAGCGAGGTCGGATGTTCTTCTCTACTTCGGGTTGATTCGGCCATCAAATTTGATGCCTGTTTGTTTAACATATGCCTGGCAGCAAGGTCAGATGTTCTTCTCAACTTCGTGTTGTGCCGGCCTTCGGGTTCGATGCCTTTTTGTTTAACTAATGCCTGATGGGGAGGTCAGATGTTCCCCTCAACTTCAAGTTTAGCCAGCCTTCTGGTACGATGCCTAATTGTTTAACAGATGTTTAACGTCGAGGTAAGATGTTCTTCTCAATTAAGTATTGAGACGACCTTCGGGTTCGATACCTATTTGTTTAACAAATGCCTGACGGCAAGGTCAAATGTTCTTCTCAACTTCGGGTTGAGCCGACCTTCGGGTTCGATGCCTGTTTGTTTAACAGATGTCTGGCGGAGAGGTCTAATGTCCTTAACAACTTCGGGTTGAGCCGCTCTTCGGGGTCGATGCCTGTTTGTTTAACAGATGCCTGACGGTGAGGTCAGATGTTCTTCTCAACTTCGGGTTGATCCGGCCTTCGGATTTGATGCTTGTTTGTTTAACAGATGCTTTACAGTGAAGTCAAATGTTCCTCTCAACTTCATGTTGAGCCGTCCTTCAGGTTCAATGCCTGTTTGTTTAACAGATGTCTGACGGCGAGGTCAGATGTTCCTCTGAACTTCGTGTTGAGCCAGCCTTCGGGTTCGATGCCTGTTTGTTTAAGAGATGCCTGACAGCGAGGTCTAAGGTTCTTATAAACTTCGGGTTGAGCCGCCCTTCGGGTTCGATGCCTGTTTAATTAACAAATGCCTGATGGTGAGGTCAGATGTTCTTCTCAACTTCGGGTTGAGCCAGCTTTCGGATTTGATGCCTGTTTGTTTAACAAATTCTTAATTGTGAAGTCAAATGTTCCTCTCAACTTCATGTTGAGCCGACCTTCAGGTTCGAAGCTTGTTTGTTTAACAGATGCCTGACGGCGAGTTTAGATGTTCCTCTCAACATCGTGTTGAGCCGGCCTTCGGGTTCGATGCCTGTTTGTTTAACAGATGTCTGACAGCGAGGTCAGATGTTCTTATCAACTTCGGGTTATGCCGCCCTTCGGGTTCGATGCCTGTTTGTTTAATAGAAGTTTGACGGCGAGGTTAGATGTTCTTCTCAACTAAGGGTTGAGACGACCTTCGGGTTTTATTCCTGTTTGTTTAATAGATGCCTGACGGCGAGGTCAGATGTTCTTCTCAACTTCGGGTTGAGCCGGCCTTCAGGTTCTACACCTTTTTGTTTAACAGATGCCTGATGGCAAAGTTAGATGTTCTTCTCAACTTCAGGTTGAGCCGCCCTTTGGGTTGGATTTCTGTTTGTTTAACAGATGTCTGGAGGCTAGGTCAGATGTTCTTCTCATCTTCGGGTTGAGACGGCCTTCAGGTTCCACATCTTTTTGTTTAACAGATGCCTGACAGAGAAGTCAGATGTTCTTCTCAACTTCGGGTTGAGTCGGCCTTTGGGTTCGATGCCTGTTTGTTTAACAGATGTCTGGCGGCTAGGACAGATGTTCTTCTCAACTTTGGGTTGAGCCGGCCTTCGGGTTTGATTCCTGTTTGTTAAACTAAGCCCTGGCAGCGAGGTCGGATGTTCTTCTCAACTTCGGGTGTATTCGACCATCAAATTTGATGCCTGTTTGTTTAACATATGCCTGGCAGCAAGGTCAGATGTTCTTCTCAACTTCGTGTTGTGTCGGCCTTCGGGTTCGATGCCTTTTTGTTTAACTAATGCCTGGTGGGGAGGTCAGATGTTCCCCTCAACTTCAAATTTTGCCAGCCTTCTGGTACGATTCGTAATTGTTTAACAGATGTTTAACGTCGAGGTAAGATGTTCTTCTCAATTAAGTATTGAGACGGCCTTCGGGTTGGATACCTGTTTGTTTCACAGATGCCTGACGGCAAGGTCAAACATTCTTCTCAACTTCGGGTTGAGCCGACCTTCGGGTTCGATGCCTGTTTGTTTAACAGATGCCTGACAATGAAGTCACATGTTCCTCTCAACTTCATGTTGAGCCGACCTTCAGGTTCAATGCCTGTTTGTTTAACAGATGCCTTACGGCGAGGTCAGATGTTCCTCTCAATTTCGTGTTGAGCCAGCCTTCGATTTTGATGCCTGTTTGTTTAACAGATGCCTGTTTGTTTAACAAATGTTTGACAGCAAGGTCAGATGTTCTTCTCAACTAAGGGTTGAGACGACCTTCGGGTTCGATGCCTGTATGTTTAACAGATGTTTGACGGCGAGGTCAGATGTTCTTCTCAACTAAGGGTTGAGACGACCTTTGGGTTTTATTCCTGTTTGTTTAACAGATGCCTGACGGCGAGGTCAGATGTTCTTCTCAACTTCGGGTTGAGTCGGCCTTTAGGTTCTACACCTTTTTATTTAACAGATGCTTGATGGCGAAGTCAGATGTTCTTCTCAACTTCGAGTTGAGCCACCCTTTGGGTTGGATGTCTGTTTGTTTAACAGATGTCTGGAGGCTAGGTCAGATGTTCTTCTCAACTTCGGGTTGACACGGCCTTCAGGTTCCACACCATTTTGTTTAACAGATGCCTGAAAGCGAAGTCAGATGTTCTTCTCAAGTTCGGGTTGAGTCGGCCTTTGGGTTCGATGCCTGTTTGTTTAACAGATGTCTGGCGGCTAGGTCAGATGTTCTTCTCAACTACGGGTTGAGCCGGCCTTCGGGTTTGATTCCTGTTTGTTAAACTAAGGCCTGGCAGCGAGGTCGGATATTCTTCTCTACTTCGGGTTGATTCGGCCATCAAATTTGATGCCTGTTTGTTTAACATATGCCTGGAAGCGAGGTCAGATGTTCTTCTCAACTTCGTGTTGTGCCGGCCTTCGGGTTCAATGCCTTTTTGTTTAACTAATGCCTGATGGGGAGGTCAGATGTTCCCCTCAACTTCAAGTTTAGCCAGCCTTCTGGTACGATGCCTAATTGTTTAACAGATGTTTAACGTCGAGGTAAGATGTTCTTCTCAATTAAGTATTGAGACGGCCTTCGAGTTGGATACCTGTTTGTTTCACAGATGCCTGACGGCAAGGTCAAACATTCTTCTCAACTTCGGGTTGAGCCGACCTTCGGGTTCGATGCCTGTTTGTTTAACAGATGCCTGACAGTGAGGTCTAATGTCCTTATCAACTTCGGGTTGAGCCGCTCTTCGGGTTCGATGCCTGTTTGTTTAACAGATGCCTGACGGTGAGGTCAGATGTTCTTCTCAACTTCGGGTAGATCCGACCTTTGGATTTGATGCTTGTTTGTTTAACAGATGCTTGACAGTGAAGTCACATGTTCCTCTCAACTTCATGTTGAGCCGACCTTCAGGTTCAATGCCTGTTTGTTTAACAGATGCCTTACGACAAGGTCAGATGTTCCTCTCAACTTCGTGTTGAGCCAGCCTTCGGGTTCGATGCATGTTTGTTTAACAGATGCCTGTTTGTTTAACAGATGTTTGACAGCAAGGTCAGATGTTCTTCTTAACTTAGGGTTGAGACGACCTTCGGGTTCGATGCCTGTATGTTTAACAGATGTTTGACGGTGAGGTCAGATGTTCTTCTCAACTAAGGGTTGAGACGACCTTTGGGTTTTATTCCTGTTTGTTTAACAGATGCCTGACGGCGAGGTCAGATGTTCTTCTCAACTTCGGGTTGAGCCGAACTTCAGGTTCTACACCTTTTTGTTTAACAGATGCCTAATGGTGAAGTCAGATGTTCTTCTCAACTTCGGGTTGAGCCGCCCTTTGGGTTGGATGTCTGTTTGTTTAACAGATGTCTGGCGGCTAGGTCAGATGTTCTTCCCATCTTCGGGTTGAGACGACCTTCAGGTTCCACACCTTTTTGTTTAATAGATGCCTGACAGTGAAGTCAGATGTTCTTCTCAACTTCGGGTTGAGTCGGCCTTTGGGTTCGATGCCTGTTTGTTTAAAAGATGTGTGGCAGCTAGGTCAGATGTTCTTCTCAACTTCGGGTTGAGCCGGCCTTCGTGTTTGATTCCTGTTTGTTAAACTAAGGCCTGGCAGCGAGGTTGGATGTTTTTCTCAAATTCGGGTTGATTCGGCCATCAAATTTGATGCCTGTTTGTTTAACATATGCCTTGCAGCGAGGTCAGATGTTCTTCTCAACTTCGTGTTGTGCCGGCCTTCGGGTTCGATGCCTTTTTGTTTAACTAATTCCTGATGGGGAGGTCAGATGTTCCCCTCAACTTCAAGTTGAGCCAGCCTTCGGGTACGACGCCTAATTGTATAACAGATGTTTAACGTCGAGGTAAGATGTTCTTCTCAATTAAGTATTGAGACGGCCTTCGGGTTGGATACCTGTTTGTTTAACAGATGTCTGACGACAAGGTCAAACGTTCTTCTCAACTTCGGGTTGAGCCGACCTTCGGGTTCGATGCCTGTTTGTTTAACAGATGCCTGACGGTGAGGTCAGATGTTCTTCTCAACTTCGGGTTGATTCGGCCTTCGGATTTGATGCCTGTTTGTTTAACAGATGCTTGACAGTGAAGTCAAATGTTCCTCTCAACTTCATGTTGAGCCGACCTTCAGGTTCGAAGCCTGTTTGTTTAACAGATGCCTGACTGCGAGGTCAGATGTTCCTCTCAACTTCGTGTTGAGCCGGCCTTCGGGTTCGATGCCTGACGGCGAGGTCAGATGTTCTTATCAACCTCGGGTTAAGCCGCCCTTCGGGTTCGATGCCTGTTTGTTTAACAGATGTTTGACAGCGAGGTCAGATGTTCTTCTCAACTAAGGGTTGAGACGACCTTCGGGTTTTATTCCTGTTTGTTTAACAGATGCCTGACGGCGAGGTCGGATGATCTTCTCAACTTCGGGTTGAGCCGGCCTTCAGGTTCCACACCTTTTTGTTTAACAGATGCCTGACGGTGAAGTCAGATGTTCTTCTCAACTTCGGCTTGAGCCGCCCTTTGGGTTGGATGCCTGTTTGTTTAACAGATGTCTGGCGGCAAGGTCAGATGTTCTTCTCAACTTCGGGTTGAGACGGCCTTCAGGTTCCACACCTTTTTGTTTAACAAATTCCTGATAGCGAAGTCAGATGTTCTTATCAACTTCGGGTTTAGTCGGCCTTTGGGTTCGATGCCTGTTTGTTTAACAGATGTCTGGCGACTAGGTCAGATGTTCTTCTCAACTTCGGGTTGAGCCGGCCTTCGGGTTTGATTCCTATTTGTTAAATTAAGGCTTGGCAGCGAGGTCGAATGTTCTTATCAACTTCAGGTTGATTCGGCCATCAAATTTGATGCCTGTTTGTTTAACATATGCCTGGCAGCGAGGTCAGATGTTCTTCTCAACTTCGTGTTGTGTCGGCCTTCGGGTTCGATGCCTAATTGTTTAACAGATGTTTAAAGTCCAGGTGTGATGTTCTTCTCAATTAAGTATTGAGACGGCCTTCGGGTACGATGCCTGTTTGTCTAACAGATGCCTGACGGCAAGGTCAATTGTTCTTCTCAAGTTCAGGTTGAGCCGGCATTCGGGTTCGATGCCTGTTTGTTTAACAGATGTCTGGCGGAGAGGTCTAATGTTCTTATAAACTTCGGGTTGAGCCGCCCTTCGGGTTCGATGCCTGTTTGTTTAACAGATTCCTGACGGTGAGGTAAGATGTTCTTCTCAACTTCGGGTTGATCCGACCTTTGGATTTGATGCCTGTTTGTTTAACAAATGCTTGACAGTGAAGTCAAATGTTCCTCTCAACTTCATGTTGAGCCGACCTTCAGGTTCAATGCCTGTTTGTTTAATAGATGCCCGACAGCAAGGTCAAATGTTCCTCTCAACTTCGTGTTGAGCCAGCCTTCGGGTTCGATGCCTGTTTGTTTAAGAGATGCCTGACAGCAAGGTCTAATGTTCTTATAAACTTTGGGTAGAACTGCCCTTCGGGTTCGATGCCTGTTTTTTAACAGATGCCTGACGGTGAGGTTAGATGTTCTTCTCAACTTCAGGTTGATCTGACTTTCGGATTTGATGCCTGTTTGATTAACAGATGCTTGATTGTGAAGTCAAATGTTCCTCTCAACTTCATGTTGAGCCGACCTTCAAGTTCGATGCCTGTTTGTTTAACAGATGCCTGACGGCGAGGTCAGATGTTCCTCTCAACTTCGTGTTGAGCCGGCCTTCGGGTTCGATGCCTGCTTGTTTAACAGATGCCTGACGGCGAGGTCAGATGTTCTCATCAACTTCGGGTTAAGCCGCCCTTCGGGTTCGATGCCTGTTTGTTTAACAGATGTTTGACGGTGAGGTCAGAGGTTCTTCTCAACTAAGGGTTGAGACTACCTTCGGGTTTTATGCCTGTTTGTTTAACAGATGCCTGACAGCGAAGTCAGATGTTCTTCTCAACTTCGGGTTGAGTCAGCCTTTGGGTTCGATGCCTGTTTTTTTAACAGATGCCTGGCGGATAGGTCAGATGTTCTTCTCAACTTTGGGTTGAGTCGGCCTTCGGGTTTGATTCCTGTTTGTTAAATTAAGGCCTGGCAGCGAGGTCGGATGTTCTTCTCAACTTCGGGTTGATTCAGCCATCAAATTTAATGCCTGTTTGTTTAACATATGCTTGGCAGCAAGGTCAGATGTTCTTCTCAACTTCGTGTTGTGTCGGCCTTCGGGTTCGATGCCTTTTTGTTAAACTAATGCCTGATGGGGAGGTTAGATGTTCCTCTCAACTTCAATTTGAGCCAGCCTTCAGGTACGATGCCTAATTGTTTAACAGATGTTTGACGTTGAGGTAAGATGTTCTTCTCAATTAAGTATTGAGACGGCCTTCGGGTTTAATACCTGTTTGTTTAATAGATGCCTGACGTCCTGGTCAAATGTTCTTCTTAACTTCGGGTTGAGCCGGCCTTCGGGTTCGATGCCTGTTTGTTTAACAGATGTCTGGCAGAGAGGTCTAATGTTCTTATCAACTTCGGGTTGAGCCGCCCTTCGGGTTCGATACCTGTTTGTTTAACAGATGCCTGACGGTGAGGTCAGATGTTCTTCTCAACTTCGGGTTGATCCGGCCATCGGATTTGATGCCTGTTTGTTTAACAGATGCTTGACAGTGAAGTCAAATGTTCCTCTCAACTTCATGTTGAGCCGACCTTCAAGTTCAATGCCTATTTGTTTAACAGATGCCTGACGGCGAGGTCAGATGTTCCTCCCAACTTCGTGTTGAGCCGGCCTTCGAGTTCGATGCCTGTTTGTTTAACAGATGCCTGACAGCGAGGTCTAATGTTCTTATAAACTTCGGGTTGAGCCGCCCTTCAGGTTCGATGCCTGTTTAATTAACAGATGCCTGACGGTGAGGTCAGATGTTCTTCTTAACTTCGGGTTGAGTCGGCTTTCGGATTTGATGCCTGTTTGTTTAACAGATGCCTGGTCGTGAAGTCAAATGTTCCTCTCAACTTCATGTTGAGCCGACCTTCAGGTTCGAAGCCTGTTTGTTTAACAGATGCCTGACGGCGAGGTCAGATGTTCCTCTCAACTTCTTGTTGAGCCGGCCTTCAAGTTCAATGACTGTTTGTTTAACAGATGCCTGACGGTGAGGTCAGATGTTCTTGTCAACTTCGGGTTAAGCCGCCCTTCGGGTTCGATGCCTATTTGTTTAACAGATGTTTGACGGCGAGGTCAGATGTTCTTCTCAACTAAGGGTTGAGACGACCTTCAGGTTTTATGCCTGTTTGTTTAACAGATGCGTGACGGCGAGGTCAGATGCTCTTCTCAACTTCGGGTTGAGCCGGCCTTCAGGTTCCGCACCTTTTTGTTTAACAGATGCCTGATGGTGAAGTCAGATGTTCTTCTCAACTTCGGGTTGAGCCGCCCTTTGGGTTGGATGCCTGTTTGTTTAACAGATGTCTGGCGGCTAGGTCAGATGTTCTTCTCAACTTCGGGTTGAGACGGCCTTCAGGTTCCACACCTTTTTGTTTAACAGATTCCTGACAGCGAAGTCAGATGTTCTTCTCATCTTTGGGTTGAGTCGGCCTTTGGGCTCGATGCCTGTTTGTTTAACAGATGTCTGGCGGCTAGGTCAGATGTTCTTCTCAAATTCGGGTTGAGTCGGCCTTCGGGTTTGATTCCTGTTTGTTAAATTAAGGGCTGGCAGCGAGGTCGAATGTTCTTCTCAACTTCGGGTTGATTCGGCCATCAAATTTGATGCCGGTTTGTTTAACATATGCCTGGCAGCGTGGTCAGATGTTGTTCTCAACTTCGTGTTGTGTAGGCCTTCGGGTTCGATGCCTAATTGTTTAACAGATGTTTAACGTCGAGGTAAGATGTTCTTCTCAATTAAGTATTGAGACGGTTTTCGGGTTCGATACCTGTTTGTTTAACAGATGCCTGACGGCAAGGTCAAATGTTCTTCTCAACTTCGGGTTGAGTCGGCCTTTGGGTTCGATGCCTATTTGTTTAACAGATGTCTGGCGGAGAGGTCTAATGTCCTTATCAACTTCGGGTTGAGCCTCCCTTCGGGTTCGATGCCTGTTTGTTTAACAGATGCCTGACGGTGAGGTAAGATGTTCTTCTCAACTTCGGGTTGATCTGGCCTTCGGATTTGATGCCTGTTTGTTTAACAGATGCTTGACAGTGAAGTCAAATGTTCCTCTCAACTTCATGTTGAGCCGACCTTCAGGTTCAATGCCTGTTTGTTTAATAGATGCCTGACGGCGAGGTCAAATGTTCCTTTCAACTTCGTGTTAAGCCAGCCTTCAGGTTCGATACGTGTTTGTTTAAGAGATGCCTGACAGCGAGGTCTAATGTTCTTATAAACTTCGGGTTGAGCCGCCCTTCGGGTTCAGATGCCTGTTTGTTTAACAGATGCCTGACGGTGAGTTTGGATGTTCTTCTCAACTTCGGGTTGAGCCGGCTTTCGGATTTGATGCCTGTTTGTTTAACAGATGCTTGATTGTGAAGTCAAATGTTCCTCTCAACTTCATGTTGAGCCGACGTTCAGGTTCGATGCCTGTTTGTTTAACAGATGCCTGACAGCAAGGTCAGATGTTCCTCTCAACTTCGTGTTGAGCCGGCCTTCGGTTTCGATGCCTGCTTGTATAACAGATGCCTGATAACGAGGTAAGATGTTCTTATCAACTTCGGGTTAAGCCGCCCTTCGGGTTTGATGCCTATTTGTTTAACAGATGTTTAACGTCGAGGTAAGATGTTCTTCTCAATTAAGTATTGAGACGGCCTTCGGGTTCGATACCTGTTTGTTTAACAGATGCCTGACGGCAAGGTCAAATGTTCTTCTCAACTTCGGGTTGAGTCGGCCTTCAGGTTCGATGCCTGTTTGTTTAACAGATGTCTGGTGGAGAGGTCTAATGTCCTTATCAACTTCGGGTTGAGCCGCCCTTCGGGTTCGATGCCTGTTTATTTAACAGATGCCTGACGGTGAGGTAAGATGTTCTTCTCAACTTCGAGTTGATCCGGCCATCGGATTTGATGCCTGTTTGTTTAACAGATGCTTGACAGTGAAGTCAAATGTTCCTTTCAACTTCATGTTGAGCCGACCTTCAGGTTCAATGCCTGTTTGTTTAATAGATGCCTGACAGCAAGGTCAAATGTTCCTCTCAACTTCGTGTTGAGCCAACCTTCGGGTTCGATGCCTGTTTGTTTAAGAGATGCTTGACAGCGAGGTCTAATGTTCTTATAAACTTTGGGTAGAGCCGCCCTTCGGGTTCGATGCCTGTCTGTTTAACAGATGCCTGACGATGAGGTCATATGTTCTTCTCAACTTCGGGTTGAGCCGGGCTTCGGATTTGATGCCTTTTTGTTTAACAGATGCTTGATAGTGAAGTCAAATGTTCCTCTCAACTTCATGTTGAGCCGACCTTCAGGTTTGATGCCTGTTTATTTAACAGTTGCCTGACGGCGAGGTCAGATGTTCCTCTCAACTTCCTGTTGAGCCGGCCTTTGGGTTCGATGCCTGTTTGTTTAAGAGATGCCTGATGGCGAGGTCAGATGTTCTTATCAACTTTGGGTTGAGCCGTCCTTCGGGTTAGATGCCGGTTTGTTTAATAGATGCCTGACGGTGAGGTTAGATGTTCTTATCAACTTCAGGTTGAGCCGCCCTTCGGGTTAGATGCCTGTTTGTTTAAGAGATGCCTGACGGTGAGGTCACATGTTCTTCTCAACTTCGGGTTGAACCGGCCTTCGGATTTGATGCCTGTTTGTTTAATAGATGCTTGACAGTGAAGTCAAATGTTCCTCTCAACTTCATGTTGAGCCGACCTTCGGGCTCGATGCCTATTTGTTTAACAGATGTCTGACGGCGAGGTCAGATGTTCCTCTCAACTTCGCGTTGAGCCAACCTTCGTGTTCAATGCCTGTTTGTTTAAGGGATGCCTGACGGCGAGGTCAGATGTTCTTATCAACTTCGCGTTGAGCCGCCCTTCGGGTTCGATGCCTGTTTGTTTAACAGATGCCTGACGGTTAGGTCAGATGTTCTTCTCAACTTCGGGTTGAGCCAGCCTTCGGATTTAATGCCTGTTTGTTTAACAGATACTTGATAGTGAAGTCAAATGTTCGTATCAACTTCATGTTAAGCCGATCTTCGGGTTCGATGCCTGTTCATTTAACAGATGCCTGACGGCAAGGTCAGATGTTCCTCTCAACTTCGTGTTGAGCCGGCCTTCGGGTTCGATGCTTGTTTGTTTAACGGATGCCTGACGGCGAGGTTAGATGTTCTTATCAACTTCGGGTTGAGCCTCCCTTCGGGTTCGATGCTTGTTTGTTTAACAGATGCCTGACGGCGAGGTCAGATGTTCTTCTCAACTTCGGGTTGAGCCGGCCTTCAGATTTGATGCCTGTTTGTTTAACAGATGCTTGATAGTGAAGTCAAATGTTCCTCTCAACTTCATGTTGAGCCGACCTTCAGTTTCGATGCCTGTTTATTTAACAGATGCCTAACGGGGAGGTCAGATGTTCCTCTCAACTTCGTGTTGAGCCGGCCTTCGGGTTCGATGCCTGTTTGTTTAAGAGATGCCTGATGGGGAGGTCAGATGTTCTTATCAACTTTGGGTTGAGCCGCCCTTCGATTTCGATGCTTGTTTGTTTAACAGATGCCTGACGGTGAGGTTAGATGTTCTTATCAACTTCGAGTTGAGCCGCCCTTCGGGTTAGATGCCTGTTTGTTTAACAAATGCCTGACGGTGAGGTCACATGTTCTTCTCAACTTCGGGTTGAGCCGGCCTTCGGATTTGATGCCTGTTTGTTTAACAGATGCTTGACAGTGAAGTCAAATTTTCCTCTCAACTTCATGTTGAGCCGACCTTCGGGCTCGATGCCTATTTGTTTAACAGATGTCTGACGCCGAGGTCAGATGTTCCTCTCAACTTCGTGTTGAGCCGACCTTCGTGTTCGATGCCTGTTTGTTTAAGGGATGCCTGACGGCGAGGTCAGATGTTCTTATCAACTTCTCGTTGAGCCGCCCTTCGGGTTCGATGCCTGTTTGTTTAACAGATGCCTGACAGTTAGGTCAAATGTTCTTCTCAACTTCGGGTTGAGCCGGCCTTCGGATTTAATGCCTGTTTGTTTAACAGATACTTGACAGTGAAGTCAAATGTTCGAATCAACTTCATGTTAAGCCGATCTTCGGGTTCGATGCCTGTTCATTTAACAGATGCCTGACGGCGAGGTCAGATGTTCCTCTCAACTTCGTGTTGAGCCGGCCTTCGGGTTCGATGCTTTTTTGTTTAACGGATGCCTGACGGCGAGGTTAGATGTTCTTATCAACATCGGGTTGAGCCGCCCTTCGGGTTCGATGCCTATTTGTTTAACAGATATTTAACGACAAGGTCGGATGTTCTTCTCAACTAAGGATGGAGACGGCCTTCGGGTTTGACGTCTGTTTGTTTAACAGATGCCTGACACCGAGGTCAAATGTTCTTCTCATGTTCGGGTTGAGTCGGCCTTCGTATTTGATGTCTGTTTGTTTAACAGATCCTTGATAGTCAAGTCAAATGTTCCTCTCAACTTCATGTTGAGCCGACCTTCAGGTTCGATGCCTATTTGTGTAACAGATCCCTGACGGCAAGGTCAGATGTTCCTCTCAACTTCGTGTTGTGGCGGCCTTTGGGTTTGATGCCTGTTTGTTTAAGAGATGCCTGATGACAAGGTCAAATGTTCTTATCAACTTCGGGTTGAGCCGCCCTTCGGGTTCGATGCCTGTTTGTTTAACAGATGCCTGACGGTGAGGTCAGATGTTCTTATCAACTTGGGGTGATCCGCCCTTTGGGTTCGATGCCTGATTGTTAAACAAATGCCTGACGATAAGGTCATATTTTCTTCTCAATTTCGGTTTGAGCCGGCCTTCAGATTGGATGCCTGTTTGTTTAACAGATGCTTGACAGTGAAGTCAAATGTTCCTCTCAACTTCATGTTGAGCCGACCTTCGGGTTCGATGCCTGTTTGTTTGACAGATGCCTAACAGCGAGGTCATATGTTCCTCTCAACTTTGTGTTGAGCCGGCCTACATGTTCGATGCCTGTTCAACAGATGCCTGACGGTTAGTCAGATGTCCTTCTCAACTTCGGGTTGAGCCGGCCTTCAGATTTAATGCATGTTTGTTTAACAGATGCTTAACAGTGAAGTCAAATGTTCCTCTCAACTTCATGTTAAGCCGACCCTCGGGTTCGATGCCTGTTTGTTTAATAGATGCCTGACGGCGAGGTCAGATGTTCTTATCAAATTCGGGTTGAGCCGGCCTTCGGGTTCCACACCTTTTTGTTTAACAGAGGCCTGATGGCGAGGTAAGATGTTCTTCTCAACTTCGGGTTGAACCGGCCTTTGGGTTCGATGCCTATTTGTTTAACTGATGCCTGGAGGCTAAGTTAAATGTTCTTCTCAACTTCGAGGTGAGCCGACCTTCAGGTTCGATGCCTGTTTCATTAACTAATGCGTGATGGGGAGGTCAGATGTTCCTCTCAACTTCAAGTTAAGCCGGCCTTCGAGTTCGATGCCTGTTTGTTTAACAGATGCCTGATGGTTAGGTCAGATGTTCTTCTCAACTTCGGGTTGAGTCGGCCTTTGGATTTAATGCCTGTTTGTTTAACAGATACTTGACAGTGAAGTCAAATGTTCGTATCAACCTAATGTTAAGCCGATCTTCGGGTTCGATGCCTGACGGCGAGGTCAAATGTTCCTCTCAACTTCGTGTTGAGCCGGCCTTCGGGTTCGATGCTTGTTTGTTTAACGGATGCCTGACAACGAGGTTAGATGTTCTTATCAACTTCAGGTTGAGCCGCCCTTCGGGTTCGATGCCTGTTTGTATAACAGATCCCTGACGGCGAGGTCAGATGTTCCTCTCAACTTCGTGTTGAGGCGGCCTTCGGGTTTGATGCCTGTTTGTTTAAGAGATGCCTGATGGCAAGGTCAAATGTTCTTATCAACTTTGGGTTGAGCCGCCCTTCGGGTTTGATACCTGTTTATTTAACAGATGCCTGATGGTGAGGTCAGATGTTCTTATCAACTTGGGGTGAGCCGCCCTTCGGGTTCGATGCCTGATTGTTAAACAGATGCCTGACGATGAGGTCATATTTTCTTCTCAATTTCGGGTTGAGCCGGCCTTCGGATTTGATGCCTGTTTGTTTAACAGATGCTTGATAGTGAAGTCAAATGTTCCTCTCAACTTCATGTTGAGCCGACCTTCGGGTTCGATGCCTGTTTGTTACACAGATGCCTAACGGCGATGTCATATGTTCCTCTCAACTTCGTGTTGAGCCGGCCTACGTGTTCGATGCCTGTTCGGGTTGAGCCGCCCTTTGGGTTCAATGACTCTTTGTTTAACAGATGCCTGACGGTTAGTCAGATGTCCTTCTCAACTTCGGGTTGAGTCGGCCTTCAAATTTAATGCCTGTTTGTTTAACAGATGCTTAACAGTGAAGTTAAATGTTCCTCTCAACTTCATGTTAAGCCGACCCTCGGGTTCGATGCCTGTTTGTTTAACAGATGCCTGACGGCGAGGTCAGATGTTCTTATCAAATTCGGGTTGAGCCGGCCTTCGGGTTCCACACCTTTTTGTTTAACAGATGCCTGATGGCGAGGTCAGATGTTCTTCTCAACTTCGGGTTGAGCCGGCCTTTGGGTTCGATGCCTATTTGTTTAACTGATGCCTGGCGGCTAAGTTAAATGTTCTTCTCAACTTCGAGGTGAGCCGGCCTTCGGGTTCGATGCCTGTTTGATTAACTAATGCCTGATGGGGAGGTCAGATGTTCCTATCAACTTCAAGTTGAGCCGGCCTTCGAGTTCGATGCCTGTTTGTTTAACAGATGTTTGATGGTGAGGTTTGATGTTCTTCTCAATTAAGGATTGAGACGGCCTTCGTGTTCGATGCCATGTTTGTTTAACAGATGCCCGACGGCGAGGTCAAATGTTATTCTCAATTTTGGGATGAGCCGGCCTTCGGGTTCGATGCCTGTTTGTTTAACAGATGCCTGTTAGGATGGTCTAACGTTCTTATCAACTTCGGGTTGAGCCGCCCTTCGGGTTCGATGCCTGTTTGTTTAACAGATGCCTGACGGTGAGGTCAGATGTTCTTCTCTACTTCGGGTTAGGCCTGCCTTTGGATTTGATGCCTGTTTGTTTAACAGATGCTTGATAGTGAAGTCAAATGTTCCTGTCAACTTCATGTTGAGCCTACGTTAAGGTTCGATGCCTGTTTGTTTAACAGATCCCTGACGGTGAGGTCAGATGTTCCTCTCAACTTCGTGTTGAGTCGGCCTTCGGGTTCGATGCCTTATTGTTTAAGAGATACCTGACGGTGAGGTCAGATGTTCTTATCAACTACGGGTTGAGCCACCCTTCGGGGTCGATGCCTGTTTGTTTAACAGATGCCTGACGGTGAGGTCAGATGTTCTTCTCAACTTTGGGTTGAGTCGACCTTCAGGTTTGATGCCTGTTTGTTTAATAGATGCTTGACAGTGAAGTCAAATGTTCCTCTCAACTTCATGTTAAGCCGACCCTCGGGTTCGATGCCTGTTTGTTTAACAGATGCCTGACGGGGAGGTCAGATGTTCTTATCAACTTCGGGTTGAGCCGCCCTTCGGGTTCGATGCCTGTTTGTTTAACAGATGCCTAATGGTGAGGTCAGATGTTCTTCTCAACTTCGGGTTGAGTCGGCCTTCGGATTTGATGGCTGTTTGTTTAACAGATGCTTGATAGTGAAGTCAAATGTTCCTCTCAACATCATGTTTAGCCGACATTCGGGTTCGATGCCTGTTTGTTTAACAGATGGCTGACGGCGAGGTCAGATGTTCCTCTCAACTTCGTGTTGAGCCGGCCTTCGGGTTCGATGCCTGTTTTTTTAACAGATGCCTGACGGCAAGGTCACATGTTCTTATCAACTTCGGGTGTAGCCGTGTCGCTTCCCCGAAAATAAGGTGTCGGCAAAAGAGAAGAGTCGCCACCTTTCGTTATTTATCCCTCGGAGCAGGAAAGGAAATGATCGGAAAAACCTGACAAAAAGGTATAAGACAAGGTCGTCGCAACCGTTGTCTGGGTTCGGGAGTCGGTTACGCAAGGGGAAGGTATTAGCACCCCTCACGTCCGTCGTACTCGACGGGATCCACGCTTGTTGTGTTTACTGGACGAGTTGGTTTATCTATCTATCTATCAAGGCTGGCTTAAAAGGAAAAGAAAATGACTCGGCAAAGCGTCGCGCTTTATGCCTACGTATTCTCATCAGAGAATGAGATATCAGAGTCAACGTAGTTCGACCTACGACGGGTTACGGGGAAGGTGGCTCCCTAATACATCAGTATTGTGCCTACGTACTCTCAACAGATATGAGAGATCAGAGCTTACGTAGTTCAGGGTACTATGGATTATGGGAATTCAGATTCATCTGTTTTATCGAGTAGGGTTAAACAGCAGTTCCAGCAGTTAGGGACAAAGCCTATTTGCGTTGGCGCTGAAGTTTAACGACACTCTTTTCTTCAGAAAAGCTTCCTTTGAATTATGGGCCCGCGAGGCAAAAAGGTTTGAAGTTTGTTTTCTGTCTTTCACGAAAGAATTGTTTTTTATTGTGTTTGCAATTTCAATCGCACTAAAGACTATGACCTGAGAGTGAATGCGTCGCATGTCACCCAAAGGGTGCCATACTAAACATCCAGACTGTGGAAAAGAAACTCTCCCACAATCCTTTCTCAGATAGCTTAAGGCTCGTAACGTACGAAAGAAATCATTCATGATTACTGTATCTTAAGCTGTTTTGAGATGAGAAGAGAATAGGCTCAACTAAGGGAGACTATCAAGTCCTACTGTTGTCATGCCAAGGATTCATCCTATAGTTGAGGTTTGAAATAGGGAACTCCTAGAAATTATCATGCATAGGTTTCAACCTAAAGTTCTATCATCACTTCCTTATCAAAGGAAATGAGAGTCCTAAGGGATCATGTCAATGATAAACAGAAACAGATAAGCATCAGCTCAAGCAGTGAACAATAAACGACTGTAAAATGCATGCAATGCAAGTGAGGGAGGAAATGTGTGTGGGGCAGCAGCCTCCACAAGCTCATCTCAACCTCAAGCAAAATATGAATCACAGTAATCATACAGCAAAAATAACAACATGCTATCAAGCAAAATACAGGAGACTGTAATCATACAGAAGAAAATGGAATGCTGTCAAGCAAAATATAAGAGACTGTAATCATACAGATAAAAATGGAATGCTATCAAGCAAAATATAAGAGACTGTAATCATACAGATAAAAATGGAATGCTATCAAGCAAAATATAAGAGACTGTAATCATACAGATAAAAATGGAATGCTATCAAGCAAAATAAACCACATGGGCAAGGGAGCTGGGCTCTACCGAATACCCGCAAGCAAATCCATACAGTAACAATACAAGCAGAGGGAGCAACTCAACCTCTAGTGCAATCATGCTCCTAGATTAAAGTCAGTCTAGATATGAACTTATTCTAATGCATCAAGCAAGTCAAACAAGGCACATCAGCACAGAAAAACAGACAAGAAAGCAGATCAACCCCTCCTTCTCTCAATTCCAAGCTTCAGCTCTTCTAACAGCAATTCAGTCTTCAGACTTCAACCATCCTTCATGCCAAGTATCAACTTGCTTCTCCAAGCTTCAACTCCTCAGTCAATTCCACCTTCAGGCTTCACTCCTAACTACAAGTATCAACTTGATTCCTTCAGGCTCTCAATGCATCAGTGTAAGTATCAACTTATCCTTTATTCCTCAAGCCTCAGCTCTATACTCAATCTCAATTGAATTCTCTTCATAAGTATCCACTTAGTCTTCAAGCTTCAGCTCTCCTTGCTCTACCAGTGTCAACTTGGTATTCATCTCCTGCAAGTTTCAGCTTCTTAGGGTAGTCTTCAATCACTTAGAAGTGTCAACTTCATCCTTCAATCTTTAAGCCTCAACTCTTCATTCAATCTCCCCTGGATCTTCAAGTATCAACTTGCTCTTCTTGCTCTTCAGGCTTCAGCTGCAATGGCAATGCTCAAGGAATCATCCTCTTCCACACTCTTCAATGAAGTCCTCATCTTCAAACTCAAGTCCAACATCTCTCAAGATACTCAAACCAGAAGACAATTGATTTAATAGGATGAGAGGAAATGATAAACAGCTTACTGACAACCAAAGGAAGCCTGTAAGGGTTCATCATTATGAGAGACTGGTTCCCTCAAAGTTCTACTTCCCAGATAAAGCCACTCATCCTTCCAAAGGAGGGATGTGAATATCTGAGAAGGACTTTTAGTCATTGGGAGGAATGGAAGCACAAGATGCTTTCCGCATTTGTGAATGAAATCATTCTAACTATAAGGCTCTCCCTATGTCCTATCTCCTAAAACTTCATCAGACACCTTCAGGCATAAGCAAATCCAAAAGGTCCAAGAAACTTCAAGCAACTTCAAGCATCCTCACCTTGTCTTCAACTTGTCTTCAATCTCAACCAAAGGCAAACCAAGCACAAACCCTAATCTAAAGGGACTAAGGAAATTAACTAGTTGAATTAGTAAGTTAGGATCACCTAAAACCTAGTACTAAAGTTAGTCCTAACTAAAATACTAAAATCAATTGTAAAATCCTACAAAAATATCTATGGGAACCTAGGTCAATCATGACTCTACCACATTAATTTCAAATATCAAATCATCAAATTAGACCTAGAAACAAATTCTTCATTACAAGGCATCAAACCTAAACCCTAAAATGAAGCACCTAAATATCAATCTAGAAAGCACACCTATTTTCATCACAAAAATGTGATAAAAATACTATGGGATCATACATGTCTAGCCTAATCATACACAAAAAATTAGGCTCAAAATCATCACCAAGAGATCATATAAAATTCCACAAAATTATGCATCAAACATAATCATTTTAATATCAATTAAAATGTAAAATTTCCATTAAATTAGAAATTACATGAAATGAAAATATTTTTTCTCTAAAAAATACTAGACTCAATCATGAGTAAAATGCAAAAATAATGGGTTTAATTGGATAAAGTTTCAATTTATTATGAATTTTTCAAGAACCATGAACAAAATGGAAATTAAAAGAAAATTCAATTAAAATAAACAAGCGCACGGTGCAAATAGTAAACAGAATCAGTACAAACTTTGGGTTGGGCCCTCAGGGGGGTGTGGATAGCGCCTAGTTCACTAAGCCCAAAACCAACCACTAAATGAAAAGCAGCGTTTCATTTATTCTGATCCTTCACAAAATGAGATTAAAACGTGGCCCTTGGATCATGCTCCCAGTCCAAGTCAAACCCTCATCCAATGGTGCAAACATCATCTTCAACCTTTCAAACATCTGAGCTTCGCACCCAGCTCCGGCCACCACCGGTGGAGCTCCGGTCATCACCTTCAACCCTAGTTCTCTCTAGGAGCCTCTATTGCAAATGGTCAAAACATGAAACTCATCCCAAATCTTGCCACGAATTCAACCATACACTTAGTTTCCTCTGAAACCTCAAGATTCACCATATCCAAATCTCAACCGAAAATGGTAATTCCCCTATTTTGTCTCTAATTATCAAATTAACTATCTGAAATCCATCCTACACCATTCTATAATAAATCTAACACCTTAATTCACCTTAATTCTACCTAAATGATGCTATAGGAAGAAAGTTACCAACCTGAAAATCTTGGATGAACAGATGCACTAAACCTCCAATTCAAGCTTTACAATCTTCCAGACACGATCAATGAACCTCCTCCTTGCTTCGGTATGCAAAAGAACCAGTTGAAAGTGCTTGAATCTTGAAACCCGATGGTGAGTTGCAGGTGCTGAAAATCACTTGCTCATACACGATTCAGCCACGAATTCTTCTTGAAAATGATCTAGAATCACTCCTTGACATCCATGGAAGAAGTATCAATCAAGAAAATGGAAGGAAAATGGAGAATTTGGTGAAACCGATTGCACTTGCAAGCTATGAAATTTCAATCTCAAACTATGCTCTACTCAATATATAGATGAAGTTTGGATGATCTAGAACCCTCTAGATCCTTCTAATGAGAGTTTTCACTTCTCATGTCATGAGATTTTCAAACACATCTCATGCTATGCCCAATTCTGTTTGCAGCTTGAAAACCATCCTATTCTCTTTCGATTTCTCCCCTAGTGACATTTTGGAAGAGTTTAGCTTGCAAAAGCCCTTGGTTATGCCTTGATTCTAAGTTATGCACATGTTACTTAATATGCAAGCAAGTGCTTTTCAAAGCAAGTCCACAATTTAGACCTCAAATCAAAAATGTGGCTAAACGAATGTTCTTAAAATGTTTTCTAGAGTCAAAATGATATATTACATGCCATCGTTTGGATGTGTAGGTTGAAAATATCAATTTCCAACTTTGGTTTATTTAACTTATGCCCTTATTTTAGGTCATTTTTGCAACTTTGAGCTACAAGCATTTCCATCACCTCATGACCTCCTTACTAGCCTTAAAACATCATTTTGACCAAGTTTGATGTTGAAGGTTTTTCCATTTGAAGCTTGGAAATAGGAGTTATGGCTTTATGGTTGAAATGACCTGTAATCTCCAAATGACCAAAATGCCCTTGACTTGTCAAAGCCATAACTTGAGTTCTACAAATCCTATCAAGGACTTCTAGTACTCTCTAGAAAGCTAAGAAGATAAGGAACAACATTCATGTTGACCAAAAGTTCATAGGAATCATCCTTCTTGAGCAAAAGTTTGATGCAAGTTGGGTAACTTTCAAGGCCCCAGATTCACATACCTCAGATCACCTGTAACTTGTCAAAGTCATAACTTGAACTCTACAAATACTATCAAGGACTTCTAGTACTCAAATTAGTATTTCTCGCCTCTTTCTCATCTACACATATGAGTAGCACGAGATCATGGTTTCTTTTATACACAACTCCATCAGGATTGAGATAAAAATTTCCAGACAGCCTCCTCAGAGTCTTCTTATCCTGGGTTGACGCTCCCGCGGGATACTCCTTAGTCATAAGGAAAGTATGGATGTCATGGAACCATGGCTTGCCATCGGAGGCTTCCTCGATTGCAAAGACGAATGCAGGTCTGTCAAGACGAGAAAGGACAACTCTTGGAGCTTCATTCCAAAAATTGACTTTATACATTGAAGCCAACGTGGCTAAGGCATCAGCCATCTGGTTTTCAGCCCTGGGCACATGATGGAGCTCCACTCGGTCAAAGAACGGAAGTAGCCTTCTGGCATAGTTCATGTACGGCACCAAATTCGATTGGCGAGTTTCCCACTCCCCTTTAATCTGGTTGATCACAAGCGCCGAGTCACCATATACGTCTAGGTTCTTGATTCTCAAATCAATTGCTTCTTCTAGACCCATAATGCATGCTTCGTACTCCGCTTCGTTATTGGTGACTGGAAACGTTAGTCTCGCAGTGAACGGGATGTGGGATCCGTGGGGAGTCGTGATGATCGCATCGATACCACTTCCATAAGAGTTAACCGCCCCGTCAAATATCAATTTCCACTGGGATTTCCTATCTGGCCCCTCGTCGGGCAACGGTTCATCACAATCCTTTGCTTTGAGAAACATGATATCCTCATCAGGGAATTCAAATTTCATCGGCTGGTAATCTTCGATCGGCTGTTCGGCAAGGTAATCAGACAATACGCTTCCCTTGATGGCCTTCTGGGAAACGTACTGAATGTCATATTCCGTCAACACCATTTTCCATCTGGCAATCCTGCTCGAAAGCGCTTGTTTCTCGAAGACGTACTTGATCGGATCCATCTTCGAAATTAGCATGGTGGTGTGATTGAGCATGTACTGTCGTAAACGTTTGGCAGCCCAGGCTAGTGCACAACACGTCTTCTCCAGCATCGAGTAACGAGATTCACAGTCCGTGAACTTTTTACTCAAGTAGTAAATGGCATGCTCCTTTCTGCCCGTCTCATCGTGCTGACCGAGAACACACCGCATACTATTCTCAAGAACTGTCAAGTACATGATTAGAGGCCGTCTACCCACTGGGGGTATCAAGATTGGAGGTTCCTGTAGATACTGTTTTATCTTGTCGAATACCTTCTGGCAATCCTCGTTCCAGATAATTGCCTGATCTTTCTTTAACAGTTTGAACATCGGTTCACACATGGCCGTGAGTTGAGAAATAAACCTTTCAATGTAGTTTATTCTGCCCAGGAAACCACGAACTTCTTTTTCTGTTTTTGGCACTGGCATTTCTTGTATCGCTTTAATCTTCGCAGGATCAACTTCGATGCCTCTTTCACTCACGATAAACCCCAGTAACTTTCCGGACCGTACTCCGAAAGTACACTTGTTAGGATTCAGCCTCAACCTGAACTTCCTAAGCCTCTTAAAAAGCTTCAGCAAATTGACCAGATGTCCCTCCTCCGTTTGGGACTTCGCAATCATGTCATCAACATAGACTTCAATATCATGATGAATCATGTCATGAAACAAAGTAACCATTGCTCGTTGGTAAGTGGCCCCTGCGTTCTTCAGACCGAAAGGCATTACCTTATAGCAAAATGTTCCCCAAGGAGTGATAAACGTAGTTTTCTCCATGTCCTCCGGCGCCATCTTGATATGGTTGTAACCGGAGAAGCCATCCATGAACGAAAACACAGAGAACTGAGCTGTATTGTCGACCAACACATCGATATGAGGGAGCGGGAAATCATCTTTAGGGCTCGCCCTATTCAAATCCCGATAATCGACGCACATTCGCACCTTACCGTCCTTCTTCGGTACAGGCACTATGTTGGCGACCCACGGAGGGTAAGTAGTGACCGCTAAGAAGCCAGCATCAAGCTGCTTCTGCACCTCTTCTTTGATCTTAACGGCCATATCTGGTCTCGTCCTCCTAAGCTTCTGCTTAACGGGAGGACAATCTTCTCCCAGCGGCAAGTGATGGACCACGATGTCAGTATCAAGCCCGGGCATATCTTCGTATGACCAAGCAAAGACGTCACTATACTCTCTTAGCATCTCGACCAATCTCTGCTTGACATCACTCTGCAATGCAGCCCCTATCCTGACGTTTCTGACGAGCTCTTCAGAACCCAGATTCACAATCTCGATCTCCTCCTCATGAGGCAGAATAACTTTCTCTTCTTGTTTCAACACGCGGGCCAACTCTTCAGGAAGGTCTTCGTCTTCATCAATCTCTTCTTCGGCTTGATATATCAGGCAATCGAAGTCGAAGTGAGTCGTAGAAGGTCCAGAGTCGATGTCATCTATTATGTGGATCCTGCAATAACAAGGGTTAAGCTTAAAACAAGGATATGCAGGTTAGCACAAACCCCATTGCCATTTTATTGTTTTCCAAAACAAATATAAAATAGGAATAACAGAGATCACAATATTTGAATACAAAGAAAAACGCCTTTTGATTTATTGATAAAATGCATGTACATAATCCAACAAGGCCCTGACAATAAAACCACTATGCCCCGGGTAGGACATAGGGTTGTACAATGATTGGAAAAAGTAAATCATTACTCTTCGCTTGTCATCTGGATGATATCCTTGACGGACCAGTTGTTAAGGCCCTCGCCTGGCTTGCTTGGCTGGATCCAAGAGTCGAGGTCACAGTCGCTATCTCCGCTGTCGTCAGACACCGCGTTGACGCTCTCAAATATCACCCCGCCACTGGTAAACTGGATCGGCCCTTTACCTCGCGACGCACTGCTAGAAGAGGAGGCTTCAGCTCCAGGAGAATATCCCAACCCAAACTTGTCTTGCTTGTTAGGTATCTCCAAAATTCGCCCCCAGCCTGGGGTAGATCCGGCTTGAACAACGGCCCGGGCTTCCTTGAAGGAAGAGAGAGTCATCTCTGGCTTTTCAGCGACTACAGGAGCTACGTCCTTAACTTTGACAGCTTCGAACGCTTGGCATAGGGTTTCGTGGATTTCCCCATCCATCTTGACATACTTGAAGGACGACAAATGGCTCTCCATTATGTCTTCCTCGCCACACACGGTCACGATGCTACCTCCGACAGCATACTTGAGTTTCTGGTGCAACGTGGAGGTCACGGCACCTGCGGAATGGATCCACGGCCGGCCCAAGAGACATCTGTAGGCGGTCATGATGTCCATAATGTAAAAGATCACGTCAAACTTTTCTAGCCCGACTTGGATTGGCAGGGTCACCTCCCTAAAAACATGGCATTTGGTTCCATCGAACGCCTTCACCACCAGATCACTGGGTGTGCAAATCACTCTGCGAGTGTCTAACTTCATTAATGCCTTCTTCGGAAGCACATTGAGTGACGACCCTGTGTCCACCAACACGTGCGACATAATCGTTCCCCTACACTCTATCGAGATGTGCAGGGCGCTATTGTGATTCCTCCCTTTCGGCGTCAGCTCTAGGTCAGTGAACCCTAGCCCATTTCCAGCATTCACGTGGGCTACGACCTCTTCCAACTGGTTTACCGATATTTCCTGCGGTACATATGCGGCGTTCAACACCTTCAGCAGCGCGTTGCGGTGTGCTTCAGAACACAACAACAAGTTCAGAATGGAAATCTTTGAGGGTGTCTGATGGAGATGATCCACGATCTTGTAGTCACTCTTTTTAATTAACCTCATGAATTCCTCGGCGTCTTTAACAAGCAAGTCTTTTTCTGCCCCACGTGGGATCTCTTCAACGACTTTACTTTTACCTTTGTCAAATGCGTCAGCTCTGTCCGCTTTATCCGCCACGACCTCAGGTGGTGGAAACACTCTTCCGCTGCGAGTGATACCACTTATTCCCGCAAGGTTCTCCACAGACGACCCAAACGGTTCTAACTCCAACTTCTGTCTGTTTCAGTAGACTTCAGCCCCATAATGCCATGGGACAGCATTAGTGCTTTCGAAGGGTATCAGCCCAGCTTTGGTGATAGTAATCGTAGGCGGTCTGGGTGCCGAAATAGTTATCGTCTGGCAAGGGATGGTGATGGTGGCGACCACATCATCTTGCTTCAGCACTACCTCTCCCGATCCGCTTTTGGCCCTCCGGCTGAATTGTAAAATCCCTTCAGTCATCAGACTCTGAATTCCCTCTATCAGCTGTTCACATCCATCAGGACTAGTCGCACAACTCATACACAACTCTCCGCAACCTGGAAAGAAACCTCTTTTCATCAACTTAGCTTTAACGAAGCTAAGCGGTGTCTTCAGATCTCTGACGTCAGTCAACAAATCCAAACTCTCGTCTTCAATAATGGCGTTTACCCCACCTCCCTTATGATTCGGCATAGGGTTCTTCGTGACATTTGGCACATTATATGAGAAGTTGATGATCTTAGCGTCCACCATGTCCTGCACCTTGTGCTTGAAGGCTTTGCAGTTCTATATGGTGTGGCCTGGTGCCCCTGAGTGAAACTCACAAGTTGCATTAGCGTCATAACCTGGCGGAGGTGCCCCTGTCAAGGGAGCCAAGGTTCTCTTTTGGATCAACTGTAGCTAAAGCAAAGTCTGCAATAGTTGCGCGTACGACATGGGTGGTGTCTCGAGGTGACGACTCGACAAAGGTGCCCGATTCTGGTACTTTCTGTACCCTTGTTGATTCGGTTGCTGCTGCTGCTGCGGGTGCTGCTGCTGCTGCGTGTGCTGCAGCTGTGGCTGTTGAACTGCCGGGATAGTTATGCTGGCCACCTGCTGGTGAGGGCCTTTACCCTTCCTTCGAGCGTTGGACACAACGCTCGTTTCTCCTTCCCGTCTTTTGCCACCATAAGGTTTCTTTCCGCCTCCTCCAGCTGAGGATGACTCACCTTGAATTTTCCCGAGTTTGATCCCATTTTCGATGTGCTCACCCGTGATAATGAGATCTGAGAAGGTTCCGGACATACCGCTGACCAATTTCTCATAGTAAACCCCTGGGAGGGTGGCTACGAACATCTGCACAAGCTCACGTTCAACCATCGGCGGCTGAACCCTGGCTGCCAACTCACGCCACCGTTGGGCGTATTCCTTAAACCCTTCGTTGTTTCTTTGCGACAGATTCTGCAGTTAGACTCGGTTCGGAGCCAAGTCACTGTTGTATTGGTAGTGGTGCACAAATGCTTCAGCAAGGTCCTTCCACGTGCGCACACTGGTAGGTTCCAGACTCATGTACCATTCGAGGGAGGGCCCGGACAGACTGTCTTGAAAGAAGTGCATCAGCAACTTCTCGTCCTCAGAATGAGCGGACATTTTCCTGTAATACGATCTCAGGTGGACGCAAGGGCAAGTGGTGCCCTTATACTTTTCAAAGTCAGGTACCTTGAACTTGGGAGGCACCTTGAAATCAGCAATCAGTCCCAACTTGGACATATCAACACCCAGGGTGTTCTGGTTCTCGATGTTTCTTATCTTATCCTCGAGTGCCTTGAACCTAAGTCATGCTTCAGCAGTCAGCTCCCCTTTAGCACCTCTCTGAGAGAACACATCATCTTGATGGTATTCTAACCATGGCTGAGGCCCAAACAAATTCCCAACACCTGCGTTGCCGTTGCCCAGCCCAACATTGACATTAGCTTCCAGACTCCCATTACCGACGCCCGTCGTATTACCGTTGAGTCCCATGTTAGCTATCACGTTGTCGTTCCCCCCGGTCACGGGGACGCCATTCTGCGGAGTTTCAACTAGTGGAGGGGTAGGCACAGTCCCACCATGGAGTACCCCATTGCTATCGACCCTTGAAATCAGAGGCTGAACCAAGGTTCTGAGCTAATCCTGGCCATTGGTGACCGCTTGCATGAGCTCCATGAAGCGGTCCATTCTTTCGCGGAGTTCCTGAACATCAGTTTGCACTTGCTCCATGATTCTGGTTTGATTTGCTCTGGTCGAATAGCGGTGGATAGGTCTCTGATCAATCCTGGCACAACCTGAAACAACCTGAAAACACAAAAGGGTTAGGAAAAAATGACAAAGTGCTCGTTATGCAAATGCTTCATGCAAATGCAAACGTGTGTCTGTGTGTTGGGGAGATTCCCCCTGATCCTAGTGCCTGAGTGCCAGTGCTGATAATAAGAAGTCCGAGTCCAGTCATGGAAATAACATCTCATATATAAAGAAAGCCCATCAAGGCAGTACACGACATGAGTGAGTACAAGCAGAATCAATAGCATGACCTTGACCAAAAGCCTGGTGATGGTCAGCATACAACGATGATCAAACAAAAGGAATACAAATAGTCAAGCACGGCCACAGGCGCGAAACTCTTCTAATAACCCCTTCGTTTCTAGATGATCAGGCCGAGTGAGCAACCCTTCGACGAGTAGCTCCCTCTGCATAATGGTATACTGAAGACCTTCGACCGAATCTTCCCATGCTCCTTCGCCGAAACAATCTTCTAGCTTCCGCTTCTTCGACTCAAACGTCAGTTTGCGCTCCATCAGGTTAGCAAGAGCCCTGTTGAGCTGGCCTTCAGTGGCGTATCTGCGAGCGGTTTCTTCATCAAACCTCTTCTCACTAGCCTTCACCTGGGCTTTCAACTTAGAGATCTGTTGCTTCAGCTTATCCTCCCGTTCTTTGCCATTGGCTAGGGTGGCCTTCCAATGCTGGTTGAACTTGGATATCCTCCGATATGCTTCGTCCAAGTGTTGCTTCTTCATGGCCAGTACATCGTTGACATCTTTGAAGTCTCGACCCATGTGTTCACGCTCGACTATCTGCTTAGTCAAATCTGTCCCCAACTGGTTCACCAGCTCTGTTTGCCTCTTGAAGGAATGAACGGCCTCGTTTCTCTCGCTTCTGAGTTGAGCCAATTCTTTCTCCAATTCTTCATTTGCCCTCTTCAATTCATCTCTCTCAGCTGACACCTGATTATGTTGCTGAATGGGCACGGTAGTAAGCTCTTCAATGATTGGAGGGCTTTTTGGCTTGGCAGGAAGAAACGGCATCCCTATAGCATCTGCTCTGGCTCTGATCCAAGTCACATACGGAGGGTAGGCTTGGCTATTGCTTCTCCCCAGCAATGGTTTTCCCCTCTTACTTATGCTATTCCAAGCGCGCTGAAGCTTAGATAACAGATCCCCTTCTAGAAGACTAGTGAGGTACAGAGATTCCTGCACCTCTTCATCCTTCGGCGGAGCTCTCGAAGCATAAGCAAACTGTCAGACCAGCAAAGACGGATTATAGTTTATACATCCCTTCCTTCCTATCAAAGGCACGTTCGGAAACCCGCTGCAGCTGAAGATAATCTCGGTACCCAACCTATCTCTGTCAAACCAGTCAATGTCCTCTGCAGATAGACTCATCAAACGCTCGGACCATTCAGCTGTGGCTGCAGACAAAACAAAGGGACCCCTCTTGGGTAGATGACTATCAAGCCATTTATAAAGTAAGGGCACACAACACGAGACATTCTTACCCCTCCTGTTCTTGTTTTTGTAGTGGATGGAATGGTAGACATCTCCTATCAAGGTAGGGACTGGATTCCCTGAAGCAAAGATGCGAAAGGCGTCGAAGTCTACAAAATCGGGCATATTGGGGAACAGAATGATGCCATATATGCACAAAGCGAGGATGGCGTTGAACATG
Source organism: Lathyrus sativus (assembly GCA_963859935.3). Lineage (NCBI taxonomy): Eukaryota > Viridiplantae > Streptophyta > Magnoliopsida > Fabales > Fabaceae > Lathyrus > Lathyrus sativus. Next base: position 276,674,513 of record OZ012737.1, read on the forward strand.
ACCCAACATCCGTCTTTGGCGCACTGCTGAGCCTTACCCACTAAGAACTGCAAGGAGAAACCGGGAACCTTGTTCCAACTAGACAATACCAACTCGGAGGCATCCAGATGAAGTGAAGGAGCTAGACTAGCCAGATCAGGCTCAGCATCCATATGAATAAAGGGCATCTGCCTCTTGATAGGCACACCTAACAAATCAGCGTATTCCTCTAGCGTGGGTGCAAGAACAAAATCCTGGAAAGTAAAGCATCTAACGGAGGATCGTAGAACTGCAGCAGAGCGTGCAACCCATTCAACTCAAACGCAGAAAGTTTACGAACCAAACTGAGCAATTTGCCATAAGATTTTCTGAACTCATCTCTCACAGAATCATCTGCTAAAGCAATCAAACCAGTCAGCTGAACCACATCAGGGGCAGGGAGCTTGTAAGCCACGATCTTCCTCAGAGAACCCATAACAATACAATAGGAGGCAAGAAATCCTAGATCGAGGAAAAGGGTACCTGCAACACAGACACACGTTAATGGAATGCCAATGAGTATGCAAAACAATGTAAAAATGCACTCATGCAGCAGGAGATCAAGGCAACTGTGCTGTGGAGATTCTGTATCAACAAAACCATGACGCTGCTCTGTCAAGAACAACCACTATTACTGATAAGAAGAAAACCCTGGTATCGGACCACAAATCTGCTCTGTCAAGAACGCACACACATAGGACCATAAATCTGCTCTGTCAAGAACAAACATCTGATAATAAGGACCTCTGATATAGGACCAAAAATCTGCTCTGTCAAAAACAACCATACATCTGCTGATGAGATCCTCAGACCCCAATCATAAATTTGCCCAAAGGGTTGAAAAAGAAGTCAACCGGGAGAACCTCGTCTGAGCGTGGATTTCATGAGACACTAGTGCCTGCCAAGCAAGCACGCGCCCACTAATTTCCACAACTAATGCTATGTTCACTCAAGCCTGGGTCTGGCTTCTCACTCATCAGAATGCCCCTCCCACAACAGCATAGATAATCATATCATACTGAAAATAAAGTGCGGGAAATAAAGTGCGGTAAATAAACACAACCTAACAAGTAATCATACAAGCGCTAGGATTGACTCTCGCAGGGGACGTCGGATCCCCAAACTGACTCGCCTACGGGACATTGGATCCCAGGAAACTATCAAGTTCCCCAGCAGAGTCGCCAGCTGTCGCTTCCGCAAAAATAAGGTGCCGGAAAAACAGAAGATTCGCCACCTTTCGTTATTTATCCCTCGGAGCGGGAAAGGAAACGATCGGAAAAACCTGACGAAAAGGTATAAGACAAGGTCTTTGCAACCGTTGTCTGGGTTCGAGAGTCGGTTACGCAAGGGGAAGGTATTAGCAACCCTCACGTCCGTCGTACTCGACGGGATCCACGCTTGTTGTGTTTACTGGACGAGTTGGTTTATCTATCTACCTATCAAGGCTTGCTTAAAAGGAAAAGAAAATGACTCAGCAAAGCGTCGCGCTTTATGCCTACGTATTCTCATCAGAGAATGAGAAATCAGAGTCAACGTAGTTCGACCTACGACGGGTTACGGGGAAGGTGGCTCGCCAATACATCAGTATTGTGCCTACGTACTCTCAACAGATATGAGAGATCAGAGCTTACGTAGTTCGGGGTACTACGGATTACGGGAATTCAGATTCATCTTTTTTATCGAGTAAGGTTAAACAGCAGTTCTAGCAGTTAGGGACAAAGCCTGTTTGGGTTGGCGCTGAAGTTTAACGACACTCTTTTCTTCAGAAAAGCTTCCTTTGAATTATGGGCCCACGGGGCAAAAAGGTTTGAAGTTTGTTTTCTGTCTTTTACGAAAGAACTGTTTTTTATTGTGTTTGCAATTTCAATCGCACTAAAGACTATGACCTGAGAGTGAATGCGTCGCATGTCACCCAAAGGGTGCCATACTAAACATCCAGACTGTGGAAAAGAAACTCTCCCACAATCCTTTCTCAGATAGCTTAAGGCTCGTAACGTACGAAAGAAATCATTCATGATTACTGTATCTTAAAATGTTTTGAGATGAGAAGAGAACATGCTCAACTAAGGGAGACTATTAAGTCCTACTGTTGTCATGCCAAGGATTCATCCTATAGTTGAGGTTTGAAACAGGGAACTCCTAGAAGTTATCATGCATAGGTTTCAACCTAAAGTTCTATCATCACTTCCTTATCAAAGGAAATGAGAGTCCTAAGGGATCATGTCAATGATAAACAGAAACAGATAAGCATCAGCTCAAGCACTGAACAGTAAACGACTGTAAAATGCATGCAATGCAAGTGAGGGAGAAAATGTGTGTGGGGCAGCAGCCTCCACAAGCTCATCTCAACCTCAAGCCAAATATGAATCACAGTAATCATACAGCAAAAATAACAACATGTTATCAAGCAAAATACAGGAGACTGTAATCATACAGAAGAAAATGGAATGCTGTCAAGCAAAATATAAGAGACTATAATCATACAGATAAAAATGGAATGCTATCAAGCAAAATATAAGAGACTGTAATCATACAGATAAAAATGGAATGCTATCAAGCAAAATATAAGAGACTGTAATCATACAGATAAAAATGGAATGCTATCAAGCAAAATAAACCACATGGGCAAGGGAGCTGGGCTCTACCGAATACCCGCAAGCAAAGCCATACAGTAACAATACAAGCAGAGGGAGCAACTCAACCTCTAGTGCAATCATGCTCGTAGATTAAATTCAGTCTAGATATGAACTTATTCTAATGCATCAAGCAAGTCAAACAAGGCACATCAGCACAGAAAAACAGACAAGAAAGCAGATCAACCCCTCTTTCTCTCAATTCCAAGCTTCATCTCTTCTAACAGCAATTCAGTCTTTAGACTTCAACCATCCTTCATTCCAAGTATCAACTTGCTTCTCCAAGCTTCAACTCCTCAGTCAATTCCACCTTCAGGCTTCACTCCTAACTACAAGTATCAACTTGATTCCTTCAGGCTCTCAATGCATAAGTGTAAGTATCAACTTATCCTTTATTCCTCAAGCCTCAGCTCTATACTCAATCTCAATTGAATCCTCTTCATAAGTATCAACTTAGTCTTCAAGCTTCAGCTCTCCTTGCTCTACCAGTGTCAACTTGGTCTTCATCTCCTACAAGCTTCAGCTTCTCCGGGTAGTCTGCAATCACTTAGAAGTGTCAACTTCATCCTTCAATCTTTAAGCCTCAACTCTTCATTCAATCTCCCCTAGATCTTCAAGTATCAACTTGCTCTTCTTGCTCTTCAGGCTTCAGCTGCAATGGCAATGCTCAAGGAATCATCCTCTTCCACACTCTTCAATGAAGTCCTCATCTTCAAACTCAAGTCCAACATCTCTCAAGATACTCAAACCAGAAGACAATTGATTTAATAGGATGAGAGGAAATGATAAACAGCTTACTGACAACCAAAGTAAGCCTGTAAGGGTTCATCATTATGAGAGACTGGTTCCCTCAAAGTTCTACTTCCCAGATAAAGCCACTCATCCTTCCAAAGGAGGGATGTGAATATCTGAGAAGGACTTTTAGTCATTGGGAGGAATGGAAGCACAAGATGCTTTCCACATTTGTGAAAGAAATCATTCTAACTATAAGGCTCTCCCTATGTCCTATCTCCTAAAACTTCATCAGACACCTTCAGGCATAAGCAAATCCAAAAGCTCCAAGCAACTTCAAGCATCCTCACCTTGTCTTCAACTTGCCTTCAATCTCAACCAAAGGCAAACCAAGCACAAACCCTAATCTAAAGGGACTAAGGAAATTAACTAGTTGAATTAGTAAGTTAGGATCACCTAAAACCTAGTACTAAAGTTAGTCCTAACTAAAATACTAAAATCAATTGTAAAATCCTACAAAAATATCTATGGGAACCTAGGTCAATCATGACTCTACCACATTAATTTGAAAGATCAAATCATCAAATTAGACCTAGAAACAAATTCTACATTACAAGGCATCAAACCTAAACCCTAAAAGGAAGCACCTAAATATCAATCTAGAAAGCACACCTATTTTCATCACAAAAATGTGAGAAAAATACTATGGGATCATACATGTCTAACCTAATCACACACAAAAAATTAGGCTCAAAATCATCACCAAGATATCATACAAAATTCCACAAAATTATGCATCAAACATAATCATTTTAATATCAATTAAAATGTAAAATTCCCATTAAATCAGAAATTACATGAATGGGTTTAATTGGATACTAGACTCAATCATGAGTAAAATGAAAAAAGAATGGGTTTAATTGGATAAATTTTCAATTTATTATGAATTTTTCAAGAACCATGAACAAAATGGAAATTAAAAGAAAATTCAATTAAAATAAACAAGCGCACAGTGCAAATAGTAAACAGAATCAGTACAAACTTTGGGTTAGGCTCTCAGGAGGGTGTAGATAGCGCCTAGTTCACTAAGCCCAAAACCAACCACTAAATGAAACGCAGCGTTTCATTTATTCTGATCCTTCACAAAATGGGATTAAAACGTGGCCCTTGGATCGTGCTCCCAGTCCAAGTCAAACCCTCATCCAATGGTGCAAACATCATCTTCAACCTTTCAAACATCTGAGCTTCGCGCCCAGCTCCGGCCACCACCGGTGGAGCTCCGGTCATCACCTTCAACCCTAGTTCTCTCTAGGAGCCTCTATTGCAAATGGTCAAAACATGAAACTCATCCCAAATCATTCCACGAATTCAACCATACACTTAGTTTCCTCTGAAACCTCAAGATTCACCATATCCAAATCTCAACCGAAAATGGTAATTCCCCTATTTTGTCTCTATTTATCAAATTAACTATCTGAAATCCATCCTACATCATTCTACAATAAATCTAACACCTTAATTCACCTTAATTCTACCTAAATCATGCTATAGGAAGAAAGTTACCAACCTGAAAATCTTGGATGAACAGATGCACTAAACCTCCAATTCAAGCTCTACAATCTTGCAGACACGATCAATGAACCTCCTCCTTGCTTATGTATGCAAAAGAACCAGTTGAAAGTGCTTGAATCTTGAAACCCGATGGTGAGTTGCAGGTGCTGAAAATCACTTGCTCACACACGATTCAGCCACGAATTCTTCTTGAAAATGATCTGGAATCACTCCTTGACATCCATGGAAGAAGTATCAATCAAGAAAATGGAAGGAAAATGGAGAATTTGGTGAAACCGATTGCACTTTCAAGCTATGAAATTTCAATCTCAAACTATGCTCTCTCCTTCAATGATCACCAACCTCTTCAATGGATCCTCTCTACTTAATATATAGATGAAGTTTGGATGATCTAGAACCCTCTAGATCCTTCTAATGAGAGTTTCCACTTCTCATGTCATGAGATTTTCAAACACATCTCATGCTATGCCTAATTCGGTTTGCAGCTTGAAAACCATCCTATTCTCTTTCAATTTCTCCCCTAGTGACATTTTGGAAGAGTTTAGCTTGAAAAAGCCCTTGGTTATGCCTTGATTCTAAGTTATGCACATGTTACTTAATATGCAAGCAAGTGCTTTTCAAAGCAAGTCCATAATTTAGACCTCAAATCAAAAATGTGGCTAAACCAATGTTCTTAAAATGTTTTCTAGAGTCAAAATGATATATTACATGCCATGGTTTGGATGTGTAGGTTGAAAATATCAATTTCCAACTTTGGTTTATTTAACTTATGCCCTTATTTTAGGTCATTTTTGCAACTTTGAGCTACAAGCATTTCCATCACCTCATGACCTTCGTACTAGCCTTAAAACATCATTTTGAACAAGTTTGATGTTGAAGATTTTTCCATTTGAAGCTTGGAAATAGGAGTTATGACTTTATGGTTGAAATGACCTGTAATCTCCAAATGACCAAAATGCCCTTGACTTGTCAAAGCCATAACTTGAGTTCTAAAAATCCTATCAAGGACTTCTAGTACTCTCTAGAAAGTTAAGAAGATAAGGAACAAAATTCATGTTGACCAAAAGTTCATAGGAATCATCCTTCTTGAGCAAACGTTTGATGCAAGTTGGGTAACTTTCAAGGCCCCAGATTCACATACCTCAGATGACCTGTAACTTGTCAAAGTCATAACTTGAGCTCTACAAACCCTATCAAGGACTTCTAATACTCAAATTAAATCTAAGAACAAGCTCTACAACATTCATGTTTGGGGAAAGATGATATGACAATCACATCTTGAGCTAAACTACCTTGAAGATAGGGGTAAAACTAGGGGATTTTACACTGTCAAGCCTTAGAAACCCTAGCTTGAAACTTCTCAAACTCTTCAATCATGATGAGTTGACCTTGGAATCATCCTTATAGCATCTCAATATGTCAATCCATGATCACATGGCCCTTGAATTAGGTCTCAACTTTGTTTAAATCCTTAGTTGACTTAGGGTTGACCCAGTCAAACCCTAATTACACCACTCATGGCTGAGGCTTCTTAATCTTGCACAATGACCTGTCTAGGCCTCAAAGTGATCTTCAACACTTCTAATGAGCTCTCTCAAGACCTCAAGTCCACATTCATAGCTTCAGAATCATCTGAGGTCTTCCCACAACTCTCAAGTTAGGAGACCTACACACTTGGCTTCAACCACTCTCTCTGAGGATCTTTTGACTTCTCTGACAAGGATATCAACCCTTGACCACATTAATAATCTTCTTGGCTAGCTTCAAACTCTTGTATAGCTCTTGGTTGGTAATCATACCTCTTGATCTCCTGCATACATGTCAATGAAATGCAAATGATAATGCTAATGTGAATGAAATGAAACACAAGCTAGGTAAAGAGAAGTTGGTCAAATTTTTGGGTGCAACAAGCCGCCCTTCGGGTTCGATGCCTGTTTGTTTAACAGATGCCTGACGGCGTGGTCAGATATTCCTCTCAACTTCGTGTTGAGTCGACCTTCGGGTTCGATGCCTGTTTGTTTAACAGATGCCTGACGGGGAGGTCAGATGTTCTTATCAACTTCGGGTTCGATGCTTGTTTGTTTAAAAGATGCCTGACAGTGAGGTCAGATGTTCTTATCAACTTGGGGTGAGCCGTCCTTTGGGTTCGATGCCTGATTGTTTAACAGATGCCTGACGATGAGATCATATTTTCTTCTCAATTTAGGGTTGATCCGGCCTTCGGATTTGATGCCTGTTTGTTTAACAAATGCTTGACAGTGAAGTCAAATGTTCCTCTCAACTTCATGTTGAGCCGACCTTCAGGCTCGATGCCTGTTTGTTTAACAGATGCCTGACAGCGAGGTCAGATGTTCCTCTCAACATCGTGTTGAGCCGACCTTCGTGTTCGATGCCTGTTTGTTTAAGGGATGCCTGACGGCGAGGTCAGATGTTCTTATCAACATCGCGTTGAGCCGCCCTTCGGGTTCGATGCCTGTTTGTTTAACAGATGCCTGACGGTTAGGTCAGATGTTCTTCTCAACTTTGGGTTGAGCCGGTTTTCGGATTTAATGCCTGTTTGTTTAACAGTTACTTGACAGTGAAGTCAAATGTTTGTATCAACTTCATGTTAAGCCGACCTTCGGGTTCGATGCCTGTTCGTTTAACAGATGCCTGACGGCGAGGTCAGATGTTCCTCTCAAATTCGTGTTGAGCCGGCCTTCGGGTTCGGTGCTTGTTTGTTTAACGGATGCCTGACGGTGAGGTTAGATGTTCTTATCAACTTCGGGTTGAGCCTCCCTTCGGGTTCGATGCCTGTTTGTTTAACAGATATTTGACGGCAAGGTCGGATGTTCATCTCTACTAAGGGGGGAGACGACCTTCGGGTTTGATGTCTGTTTGTTTAACAGATGCCTGACAGGAGGTTAAATGTTCTTCTCAACTTCGGGTTGAGTCGGCCTTCGTATTTGATGCCTGTTTGTTTAACAGATCCTTGATAGTCAAGTCAAATGTTCCTCTCAACTTCATGTTGAGCCGACCTTCAGGTTCGATGCCTGTTTGTTTAACAGATCCCTGACAGCGAGGTCACATGTTCCTCTCAAATTCGTGTTGAGGCGGCCTTCGGGTTCGATGCATGTTTGTTTAAGAGATGTCTGATGGCTAGGTCAGATGTTCTTATCAACTTCGGGTTGAGCCGCCCTTCGGGTTCGATGCCTGTTTGTTTGACAGATGCCTGACGGTGAGGTCAGATGTTCTTATCAACTTGGGGTGAGCCGCCCTTTGGGTTCGATGCCTGATTGTTAAACAGATGCCTGACGAATGAGGTCATATTTTCTTCTCAATTTCGGGTTGAGTCGGCCTTCGGATTTGATGCCTGTTTGTTTAACAGATGCTTGACAGTGAAGTCAAATGTTCCTCTAGACTTCATGTTGAGCCGACCTTCGGGTTCGATGCCTGTTTGTTTAACAGATGCCTAACGGCGAGGTCATATGTTCCGTTCAACTTCGTGTTGAGCCGGCCTACGTGTTCGATGCCTGTTTGTTTAAGGGATGCCTGACGGCGAGGTCAGATGTTCTTATCAACTTCGGGTTGAGCCGCCCTTCGGGTTCGATGCCTGTTTGTTTAACAGATGCCTGACGGTTAGGTCAGATGTTCTTCTCAACTTCGGATTGAGCCGGTTTTCGGATTTAATGCCTGTTTGTTTAACAGATACTTGACAGTGAAGTCAAATGTTCGTATCAACTTCATGTTAAGCCGACCTTCGGGTTCGATGCCTGTTCGTTTAACAGATGCCTGACGGCGAGATCAGATGTTCCTCTTAACTTCGTGTTGAGCCGGACTTCGGGTTCTATGCTTGTTTGTTTAACAGATGCTTGACGGCGAGGTTAGATGTTCTTATCAACTTCGGGTTGAGCCGCCCTTCGGGTTCAATGCCTGTTTGTTTAACAGATATTTGACGGCAAGGTCGGATGTTCTTCTCAACTAAGGATGGAGACGGCCTTCGGGTTTGATGTCTGTTTGTTTAACAGATGCTTGACAGCGAGGTCAGATGTTCCTCTCAACATTGTGTTGAGCCGGCCTTCGTGTTCGATCCCTGTTTGTTTAAGGGATGCCTGACGGCGAGGTTACATGTTCTTATCAACATCACGTTGAGCCGCGCTTCGGGTTCGATGCCTGTTTGTTTAACAGATGCCTGACGGTTAGGTCAGATGTTCTTCTCAACTTTGGGTTGAGCCGGTTTTCGGATTTAATGCCTGTTTGTTTAACAGTTACTTGACAGTGAAGTCAAATGTTTGTATCAACTTCATGTTAAGCCGACCTTCGGGTTCGATGCCTGTTCGTTTAACAGATGCCTGACGGCGAGGTCAGATGTTCCTCTCAACTTCATGTTGAGCCGGCCTTCGGGTTCGATGCTTGTTTGTTTAACAGATGCATGACGGCGAGGTTAGATGTTCTTATCAACTTCGGGTTGAGCCGCCCTTCGGGTTCGATGCCTGTTTGTTTAACAGATATTTGACGGCAAGGTCGGATGTTCTTCTCAACTAAGGGTGGAGACGGCCTTCGGGTTTGATGTCTGTTTGTTTAATAGATGCCTGACAGCGAGGTCAGATGTTCTTCTCAACTTTGGGTTGAGCCGGCCTTCGTATTTGATGCCTGTTTGTTTAACAGATCCTTGATAGTCAAGTCAAATGTTCCTCTCAACTTCGTGTTGAGCCGACCTTCAGGTTCGATGCCAGTTTGTTTAACAGATCACTGACGACGAGGTCAGATGTTTCGCTCAACTTCGTGTTGAGGCGGCCTTCGGGTTTGATGCATGTTTGTTTAAGAGATGCCTGATGGCAAGGTCAGATATTCTTATCAACTTCGGGTTTAGCCGCCCTTCGGGTTCGATGCCTGTTTATTTAATATATGCCTGACGGTGAGGTCAGATGTTCGTATCAACTTGGGGTGAGCCGCCCTTCGGGTTCGATGCCTGATTGTTTAACACATGTCTGACGATGAGGTCATACTTCTCAATTTCGGGTTGAGTCATCCTTCGGATTTGATGCTTGTTTGTTTAACAGATGCTTGACAGCGAGGTTAGATGTTCCTCTCAACTTCGTGTTGAGCCGGCCTACGTGTTCGGTGCCTGTTTGTTTAAGGGATGCCTGACGGCAAGGTCATATGTTCTTATCAACTTCGGGTTGAGCCGCCCTTCGGGTTCGATGCTTGTTTGTTTAACAGATGCCTGACGGTTAGGTCAGATGTTCTTCTCAACTTCGGGTTGAGCCGAACTTCAGATTTAATGCCTGTTTGTTTAACTGATGCTTAACAGTGAAGTCAAATCTTCCTCTGAACTTCATGTTAAGCCGACCCTCAAGTTCGATGCCTGTTTGTTTAATAGATGCCTGACGGCGACGTTAGATGTTCCTCTAAACTTCGTGTTGAGCCGGCCTTCGGGTTCGATTCCTATTTGTTTAACAGATGCCTGACGGCGAGGTCAGATGTTCTTATTATGTTCGGGTTGAGCCGCCCTTCGGGTTCAATGCCTGTTTGTTTAACAGATGTTTGACGGCGAGGTCGGATGTTCTTCTTAACTAAGGGTGGAGACGGCCTTCGGGTTTGATGCCTGTTTGTTTAACAGATGCCTGACGGCGAGGTCAGATGTTCTTCTCAACTTCGGGTTGAGCCGGCCTTTGGGTTCGATGCCTATTTGTTTAACAGATGCCTGGCGGCTAATTTAAATGTTCTTCTCAACTTCGAGGTGATCCGACCTTCGGATTCGATGCCTGTTTGATTAACTAATGCCTGATGGGGAGGTCAGATGTTCCTCTCAACTTCAAGTTGAGCCGGCCTTCGAGTTCGATGCCTGTTTGTTTAACAGATGTTTGACGGTGAGGTCTGATGTTCTTTTCAATTAAGGATTAAGACGGCCTTCGGGTTCGATGCCATGTTTGTTTAACAAATGCCCGACAGCGAGGTCAAATGTTATTCTCAATTTCGGGATGAGCCGGCCTTCAGGTTCGATGCCAGTTTGTTTAACAGATGCCTGTCAGGATAGTCTAATGTTCTTATCAACTTCGGGTTGAGCCGCCCTTCGGGTTCGATACTTGTTTGTTTAACAGATGCCTGACGGTGAGGTTAGATGTGCTTCTCTACTTCGGGTTAGGCCAGCCTTTGGATTTGATGCCTGTTTGTTTAACAGATGCTTGATAGTGAAGTCAAATGTTCTTCTCAACTTCATGTTGAGCCTACCTTATGGTTCGATGCCTGTTTGTTTAACAGATCCCTGGCGGTGAGGTCAGATGTTCCTCTCAACTTAGTGTTGAGCCGGCCTTCAGGTTCGATGCCTGTTTGTTTAAGAGATACCTGACGGTAAAGTCAGATGTTCTTATCAACTACGGGTTGAGCTCGATGCCTGTTTGTTTAACAGATGCCTGACGGTGAGGTCAGATGTTCTTCTCAACTTCGGGTTGAGTCGGCCTTCAGGTTTGATGCCTGTTTGTTTAACAGATGCTTGACAGTGAAGTCAAATGTTCCTCTTAACTTCATGTTGAGCCGACCTTCGGGTTCAATGCCTGTGTGTTTAACAGATGCCTGATGGCAAGGTTAGATGTTCCTCTTAACTTCGTGTTGAGACGGCCTTCGGCTTCGATGCCTGTTTTTTTAACAGATGCCTGACGGCAAGGTCAAATGTTCTTATCAGCTTCGGGTTTAGCCACCCTTCGGGTTCGATGCCTGTTTGTTTAACAAATGCCTGACGGTGAATTCAAATGTTCTTCTCAGCTTCGGGTTGAGCCGACCTTCGGATTTGATGCCTGTTTGATTAACAGATGCTTGACAGTGAAGTCAAATGTTCCTCTCAACTTTATGTTGAGCCGACCTTCGGGTTCGATGGCTGTTTGTTTACCAAATGCCTGACGGCGTGGTCAGATGTTCCTCTCAACTTCATGTTGAGCCGACCTTCGGGTTCGATGCCTGTTTGTTTAACAGATGCCTGACGGGGAGGTCAGATGTTCTTATCAACTTCGGGTTCAGCCGCCCTTCGGGTTCGATGCCTGTTTGTTTAACAGATGCCTGACGGTGAGGTCAGATGTTCTTCTCAACTTCGGGTTGAGTCGGCCTTCGGATTTGATGCCTGTTTATTTAACAGATGCTTGATAGTGAAGTCAAATGTTCCTCTCAACATCATGTTTAGCCGACCTTCGGGTTTGATGCCTGTTTGTTTAATAGATGGCTGACGGCGAGGTCAGATGTTCCTCTCAACTTCGTGTTGAGCCGGCCTTCGAGTTCGATGCCTGTTTTTTTAACAGATGCCTGACGGCAAGGTCAGATGTTCTTATCAACTTCAGGTTGAGCCGCCCTTCGGGTTGAGCCGCCCTTCGGGTTCGATGCCTGTTTGTTTAACAAATGCCTGATGGTGAGGTCAAATGTTCTTCTCAGCTTCGGGTTGAGCCGACCTTCGGATTTGATGCCTGTTTGTTTAACAGATGCTTGACAGTGAAGTCAAATGTTCCTCTCAACTTTATGTTGAGCCGACCTTCGGGTTCGATGCCATGTTTGTTTAACAGATGCCCGACAGCAAGGTCAAATGTTATTCTCAATTTCGGGATGAGCCGGCCTTCAGGTTCGATGCCAGTTTGTTTAACAGATGCCTGTCAGGATAGTCTAATGTTCTTATCAACTTCGGGTTGAGCCGCCCTTCGGGTTCGATGCTTGTTTGTTTAGCAGATGCCTGACGGTGAGGTTAGATGTGCTTCTCTACTTCGGGTTAGGCCAGCCTTTGGATTTGATGCCTGTTTGTTTAACAGATGCTTGATAGTGAAGTCAAATGTTCTTCTCAACTTCATGTTGAGCCTACCTTAAGGTTCGATGCCTGTTTGTTTAACAGATCCCTGGCGGTGAGGTCAGATGTTCCTCTCAACTTCGTGTTGAGCCGGCCTTCAGGTTCGATGCCTGTTTGTTTAAGAGATACCTGACGGTAAAGTCAGATGTTCTTATCAACTACGGGTTAGCTCGATGCCTGTTTGTTTAACAGATGCCTGACGGTGAGGTCAGATGTTCTTCCCAACTTCGGGTTGAGTCGGCCTTCAGGTTTGATGCCTGTTTGTTTAACAGATGCTTGACAGTGAAGTCAAATGTTCCTCTCAACTTCATGTTGAGCCGACCTTCGGGTTCAATGCCTGTGTGTTTAACAGATGCCTGATGGCAAGGTTAGATGTTCCTCTCAACTTCGTGTTGAGACGGCCTTCGGCTTCGATGCCTGTTTTTTTAACAGATGCCTGACGACAAGGTCAAATATTCTTATCAGCTTCGGGTTGAGCCACCCTTCGGGTTCGATGCCTGTTTGTTTAACAAATGCCTGACGGTGAATTCAAATGTTCTTCTCAGCTTCGGGTTGAGCCGACCTTCGGATTTGATGCTTGTTTGATTAACAGATGCTTGACAGTGAAGTCAAATGTTCCTCTCAACTTTATGTTGAGCCGACCTTCGGGTTCGATGGCTGTTTGTTTACCAAATGCCTGACGGCGTGGTCAGATGTTCCTCTCAACTTCATGTTGAGCCGACCTTCGGGTTCGATGCCTGTTTGTTTAACAGATGCCTGACGGGGAGGTCAGATGTTCTTATCAACTTCGGGTTCAGCCGCCCTTCGGGTTCGATGCCTGTTTGTTTAACAGATGCCTGACGGTGAGGTCAGATGTTCTTCTCAACTTCGGGTTGAGTCGGCCTTCGGATTTGATGCTTGTTTATTTAACAGATGCTTGATAGTGAAGTCAAATGTTCCTCTCAACATCATGTTTAGCCGACCTTCGGGTTTGATGCCTGTTTGTTTAATAGATGGCTGACGGCGAGGTCAGATGTTCCTCTCAACTTCGTGTTGAGCCGACCTTCGAGTTCGATGCCTGTTTTTTTAACAGATGCCTGACGGCAAGGTCAGATGTTCTTATCAACTTCAGGTTTAGCCGCCCTTCGGGTTGAGCCGCCCTTCGGGTTCGATGCCTGTTTGTTTAACAGATGCCTGATGGTGAGGTCAAATGTTCTTCTCAGCTTCGGGTTGAGCCGACCTTCGGATTTGATGCCTGTTTGTTTAACAGATGCTTGACAGTGAAGTCAAATGTTCCTCTCAACTTTATGTTGAGCCGACCTTCGGGTTCGATGCCTGTTTGTTTAACAAATGCCTTACAGCGTGGTCAGATGTTCCTCTCAACTACATTGTTGAGCCGAACTTCGGGTTCGATGCCTGTTTGTTTAACAGATGCCTGACGGGGAGGTCAGATGTTCTTATCAACTTCGGGTTGAGCCGCCCTTTGGGTTCGATGCCTGTTTGTTTAAAAGATGCCTGACGGTGAGGTCAGATGTTCTTATCAACTTGGGGTGAGCCGCCCTTCGGGTTCGATGCCTGATTGTTTAACAGATGCCTGACGATGAGGTCATATTTTCTTCTCAATTTTGGGTTGAGCCGGCCTTCGGATTTGATGCCTGTTTGTTTAACAGATGCTTGACAGTGAAGTCAATTGTTCCTATCAACTTCATGTTGAGCCGACCTTCGGGTTCGATGCCTGTTTGTTTAACAGATGCCTTACGGCGAGGTCAGATGTTCCTATCAACTTCGTGTTGAGCAGGCCTTCGTGTTCGATGCCTGTTTGTTTAAGGGATGCCTGACGGCGAGGTCATATGTTCTTATCAACTTCGGGTTGAGCTGCCCTTCGGGTTCGATGCCTGTTTGTTTAATAGATGCCTGACGGTTAGGTCAGATGTTCTTCTCAACTTCTAGTTGAGCCGACCTTGAAATTTAATTCCTGTTTGTTTAACAGATGCTTGATAGTGAAGTCAAATGTTCCTCTCAACTTCATGTTAAGCCGACCTTCGGGTTCGATGCCTGTTTGTTTAACAGATGCCTGACGGCGAGGTCAGATGCTCCTGTCAACTTCGTGTTGAGCCGGCCTTCGGGTTCAATGCCTGTTTGTTTAACAGATGCCTGACGGCGAGGTCAGATGTTCTTATCAAATTCGGGTTGAGCCGCCCTTCGGGTTTGATGCCTGTTTGTTTAACAGATGCCTGACGGTGAGGTCAGATGTTCCTCTCAACTTCGTGTTGAGCCAACCATCGGGTTCGATGCCTGTTTGTTTAACAGATGCCTGACGGCAAAGTCAGATGTTCTTATCAAATTCGTGTTCAACCGCCCTTCGGGTTCGATGCCTGTTTGTTTAACAGATTATTGACAGCGAGGTAAGATGTTCTTCTCAACTTCGGGTTGAACCGGCCTTCGGATTTGATGCCTGTTTGTTTAACAGATGCTTGATAGTGAAGTCAAATGTTCCTCTCAACATCATGTTTAGCCGACCTTCGGGTTCGATGCCTGTTTGTTTAACAGATGGCTGACGGCGAGGTCAGATGTTCCTCTCAACTTCTTGTTGAGCCGGCCTTCGGGTTCGATGCCTGTTTTTTTAACAGATGCCTGACGGAAAGGTCAGATGTTCTTATCAACTTCGGGTTGAGCCGCCCTTTAGGTTGAGCCGCCCTTCGGGTTCTATGCCTGTTTCTTTAACAGATGCCTGACGGTGAGGTCAAATGTTCTTCTCAGCTTCGGGTTGAGCCGACCTTCGGATTTGAAGCCTGTTTGTTTAACAGATGCTTGATAGTGAAGTCAAATGTTTCTCTCAACTTCATGTTGAGCCTACCTTAAGGTTCACTACCTGTTTGTTTAACAGATCACTGACGGTGAGGTCGGATTTTCCTCTCAACATCGTGTTGAGCCGGCCTTCGGGTTCGATGCCTATTTGTTTAAGAGATAACTGACGGTGAGGTCAGATGTTCTTCTCAGCTTCGGGTTGAGCCGACCTTCGGATTTGATGCCTGTTTGTTTAACAGATGCTTGACAGTGAAGTCAAATGTTCCTCTCAACTTTATGTTGAGCCGACCTTCGGGTTCGATGCCTGTTTGTTTAACAAATGCCTTACAGCGTGGTCAGATGTTCCTCTCAACTACATTGTTGAGCCGAACTTCGGGTTCGATGCCTGTTTGTTTAACAGATGCCTGACGGGGAGGTCAGATGTTCTTATCAACTTCGGGTTGAGCCGCCCTTTGGGTTCGATGCCTGTTTGTTTAAAAGATGCCTGACGGTGAGGTCAGATGTTCTTATCAACTTGGGGTGAGCCGCCCTTCGGGTTCGATGCCTGATTGTTTAACAGATGCCTGACGATGAGGTCATATTTTCTTCTCAATTTTGGGTTGAGCCGGCCTTCGGATTTGATGCCTGTTTGTTTAACAGATGCTTGACAGTGAAGTCAATTGTTCCTATCAACTTCATGTTGAGCCGACCTTCGGGTTCGATGCCTGTTTGTTTAACAGATGCCTTACGGCGAGGTCAGATGTTCCTATCAACTTCGTGTTGAGCAGGCCTTCGTGTTCGATGCCTGTTTGTTTAAGGGATGCCTGACGGCGAGGTCATATGTTCTTATCAACTTCGGGTTGAGCTGCCCTTCGGGTTCGATGCCTGTTTGTTTAATAGATGCCTGACGGTTAGGTCAGATGTTCTTCTCAACTTCTAGTTGAGCCGACCTTGAAATTTAATTCCTGTTTGTTTAACAGATGCTTGATAGTGAAGTCAAATGTTCCTCTCAACTTCATGTTAAGCCGACCTTCGGGTTCGATGCCTGTTTGTTTAACAGATGCCTGACGGCGAGGTCAGATGCTCCTGTCAACTTCGTGTTGAGCCGGCCTTCGGGTTCAATGCCTGTTTGTTTAACAGATGCCTGACGGCGAGGTCAGATGTTCTTATCAAATTCGGGTTGAGCCGCCCTTCGGGTTTGATGCCTGTTTGTTTAACAGATGCCTGACGGTGAGGTCAGATGTTCCTCTCAACTTCGTGTTGAGCCAACCATCGGGTTCGATGCCTGTTTGTTTAACAGATGCCTGACGGCAAAGTCAGATGTTCTTATCAAATTCGTGTTCAGCCGCCCTTCGGGTTCGATGCCTGTTTGTTTAACAGATTATTGACAGCGAGGTAAGATGTTCTTCTCAACTTCGGGTTGAACCGGCCTTCGGATTTGATGCCTGTTTGTTTAACAGATGCTTGATAGTGAAGTCAAATGTTCCTCTCAACATCATGTTTAGCCGACCTTCGGGTTCGATGCCTGTTTGTTTAACAGATGGCTGACGGCGAGGTCAGATGTTCCTCTCAACTTCTTGTTGAGCCGGCCTTCGGGTTCGATGCCTGTTTTTTTAACAGATGCCTGACGGAAAGGTCAGATGTTCTTATCAACTTCGGGTTGAGCCGCCCTTTAGGTTGAGCCGCCCTTCGGGTTCTATGCCTGTTTCTTTAACAGATGCCTGACGGTGAGGTCAAATGTTCTTCTCAGCTTCGGGTTGAGCCGACCTTCGGATTTGAAGCCTGTTTGTTTAACAGATGCTTGATAGTGAAGTCAAATGTTCCTCTCAACTTCATGTTGAGCCTACCTTAAGGTTCACTACCTGTTTGTTTAACAGATCACTGACGGTGAGGTCGGATTTTCCTCTCAACATCGTGTTGAGCCGGCCTTCGGGTTCGATGCCTATTTGTTTAAGAGATAACTGACGGTGAGGTCAGATGTTCTTATCAACTACGGGTTGAGCCACCCTTCGGGGTCGATGCCTGTTTGTTTAACAGATGCCTGACGGTGAGGTCAGATGTTCTTCTCAACTTCGGGTTGAGTCGGCCTTCAGGTTTGATGCCTGTTTGTTTAACAGATGCTTGACAGTGAAGTCAAATGTTCCTCTCAACTTCATGTTGAGCTGACCTTCGGGTTCAATGCCTGTTTGTTTAACAGATGCCTGACGGCAAGGTTAGATGTTCCTCTCAACTTCGTGTTGAGACGGCCTTCGGGTTCGATGCCTGTTTTTTTAACAGATGCCTGACGGCAAGGTCAGATGTTCTTATCAGCTTCGGGTTGAGCCGCCCTTCGGGTTCGATGCCTGTTTGTTTAACAAATGTCTGACGGTGAATTCAAATGTTCTTCTCAGCTTCGGGTTGAGCCGACCTACGGATTTGATGCCTGTTTGTTTAACAGATGCTTGACAGTGAAGTCAAATGTTCCTCTCAACTTTATGTTGAGCCGACCTTCGGGTTCGATGCCTGTTTGTTTAACAAATGCCTGACGGCGTGGTCATATGTTCCTCTCAACTTCGTGTTGAGCCGACCTTCGAGTTCGATGCCTGTTTGTTTAACAGATGCCTGACGGGGAGGTCAGATGTTCTTATCAACTTCGGGTTCAGCCGCCCTTCGGGTTCGTTGCCTGTTTGTTTAACAGATGCCTGACGGTGAGGTCAGATGTTCTTCTCAACTTCGGGTTGAGTCGGCCTTCGGATTTGATGCCTGTTTGTTTAACAGATGCTTGATAGTGAAGTCAAATGTTCCTCTCAACATCTGTTTAGCCGACCTTCGGTTTGATGCCTGTTTGTTTAACAGATGGCTGACAGCGAGGTCAGATGTTCCTCTCAACTTCGTGTTGAGCCGTCCTTCGGGTTCGATGCCTATTTTTTTAACAGATGCCTGACGGCAAGGTCAGATGTTCTTATCAACTTCGGGTTTAGCCGCCCTTCGGGTTGAGCCGCCCTTCGGCTTCGATGCCTATTTGTTTAACAGATGCCTGACGGCGAGGTCAGATGTTCCTCTAAACTTCGTGTTGAGCCGGCCTTCGTGTTCGATGCCTGTTTGTTTAAGGGATGCCTGACGGCGAGGTCATATGTTCTTATCAACTTCGGGTTGAGCCGCCCTTCGGGTTCGATGCCTGTTTGTTTAATAGATGCCTGACGGTTAGGTCAGATGTTCTTCTCGACTTCGGGTTGAGCCGACCTTCAGATTTAATGCCTGTTTGTTTAGCAGATGCTTGACAGTGAAGTCAAATGTTCCTCTCAACTTCCTGTTAAGCCGACCTTCGGGTTCGATGCCTGTTTGTTGAACAGATGCCTGACGGCGAGGTCAGATGTTCCTGTCAACTTCGTGTTGAGCCGGCCTTCGGGTTCGATGCCTGTTTTTTTAACAGATGCCTGACGGAAAGGTCAGATGTTCTTATCAACTTCGGGTTGAGCCGCCCTTTAGGTTGAGCCGCCCTTCGGGTTCTATGCCTGTTTCTTTAACAGATGCCTGACGGTGAGGTCAAATGTTCTTCTCAGCTTCGGGTTGAGCCGACCTTCGGATTTGAAGCCTGTTTGTTTAACAGATGCTTGATAGTGAAGTCAAATGTTCCTCTCAACTTCATGTTGAGCCTACCTTAAGGTTCACTACCTGTTTTTTTAACAGATCCCTGACGGTGAGGTCGGATTTTCCTCTCAACATCGTGTTGAGCCGGCCTTCGGGTTCGATGCCTATTTGTTTAAGAGATAACTGACGGTGAGGTCAGATGTTCTTATCAACTACGGGTTGAGCCACCCTTCGGGGTCGATGCCTGTTTGTTTAACAGATGCCTGACGGTGAGGTCAGATGTTCTTCTCAACTTCGGGTTGAGTCGGCCTTCAGGTTTGATGCCTGTTTGTTTAACAGATGCTTGACAGTGAAGTCAAATGTTCCTCTCAACTTCATGTTGAGCTGACCTTCGGGTTCAATGCCTGTTTGTTTAACAGATGCCTGACGGCAAGGTTAGATGTTCCTCTCAACTTCGTGTTGAGACGGCCTTCGGGTTCGATGCCTGTTTTTTTAACAGATGCCTGACGGCAAGGTCAGATGTTCTTATCAGCTTCGGGTTGAGCCGCCCTTCGGGTTCGATGCCTGTTTGTTTAACAAATGTCTGACGGTGAATTCAAATGTTCTTCTCAGCTTCGGGTTGAGCCGACCTTCGGATTTGATGCCTGTTTGTTTATCAGATGCTTGACAGTGAAGTCAAATGTTCCTCTCAACTTTATGTTGAGCCGACCTTCGGGTTCGATGCCTGTTTGTTTAACAAATGCCTGACGGCGTGGTCATATGTTCCTCTCAACTTCGTGTTGAGCCGCCCTTCGGGTTTGATGCCTGTTTGTTTAACAGATGCTTGATAGTGAAGTCAAATGTTCCTCTCAACATCTGTTTAGCCGACCTTCGGTTTGATGCCTGTTTGTTTAACAGATGGCTGGCAGCGAGGTCAGATGTTCCTCTCAACTTCGTGTTGAGCCGGCCTTCGGGTTCGATGCCTGTTTTTTTAACAGATGCCTGACGGCAAGGTCAGATGTTCTTATCAACTTCGGGTTTAGCCGCCCTTCGGGTTGAGCCGCCCTTCGGGTTGAGCCGCCCTTCAGCTTCGATGCCTATTTGTTTAACAGATGCCTGACGGCGAGGTCAGATGTTCCTCTAAACTTCGTGTTGAGCCGGCCTTCGTGTTCGATGCCTGTTTGTTTAACAGATGCCTGACGGAGAGGTCAGATGTTCTTATCAAATTCGTTTTGAGCCGCCCTTCGGGTTCGATGCCTGTTTGTTTAACAGATGTTTGACGGCGAGGTCAGATGTTCTTCTCAACTAAGGGTGGAGACCTCCTTCTGGTTTGATGCCTGTTTGTTTAACAGATGCCTAACAGCGAGGTCAGATGTTCTTCTCAACTTCGGGTTGAACCGGCCTTCGGGTTCCACACCTTTTTGTTTAACAAATGCCTGATGGCAAGGTCAGATGTTCTTCTCAACTTCAGGTTGAGCCGACCTTCGGGTTCGATGCCTGTTTGTTTAACAGATGCCTGTCAGAGAGGTCTAATGTTCTTATCAACTTCGGGTTGAGCCGCCCTTCGGGTTCGATGCATGTTTGTTTAACAGATGCCTGACAGTGAGGTTAGATGTTCTTCTTTACTTCAGGTTAGGTCGGCCTTTGGATTTGATGCCTGTTTGTTTAACAAATGCTTGACAGTGAAGTCAAATGTTCCTCTCAACTTCATGTTGAGCCGACCTTCAGGTTTGATGCCTGTTTGTTTAACAGATGCCTGACGGTGAGGTCAGATGTTCCTCTCAACTTCGTGTTGAGTCGGCCTTCGGGTTCGATGCCTGTTTGTTTATGAGATACCTGACGGTGAGGTCAGATGTTCTTATCAACTACGGGTTGAGCCACCCTTCGGGGTCGATGCCTGTTTGTTTAACAGATTCCTGACGGTGAGGTCAGATGTTCTTCTCAACTTCGGGATGAGTCGGCCTTCAGGTTTGATGCCTGTTTGTTTAACATATGCTTGACAGTGAAGTCAAATGTTCCTCTCGACTTCATGTTGAGCTGACCTTCGGGTTCAATGCCTGTTTTTTTAACAGATGCCTGACGGCAAGGTTAGATGTTCCTCTCAACTTCGTGTTGAGACGGCCTTCGGGTTCGATGCCTGAAGGCAAGGTCAGATGTTCTTATCAGCTTCGGGTTGAGCCGCCCTTCGGGTTCGATGCCTGTTTGTTTAACAAATGTCTGACGGTGAATTCAAATGTTCTTCTCAGCTTTGGGTTGAGCCGACCTTCGGATTTGATGCCTGTTTGTTTTACAGATGCTTGACAGTGAAGTCAAATGTTCCTCTCAACTTTATGTTGAGCCGACCTTCGGGTTCGATGCCTGTTTGTTTAACAAATGCCTGACGGCGTGGTCAGATGTTCCTCTCAACTTCGTGTTGAAACGACCTTCGAGTTCGATGCCTGTTTGTTTAACAGATGCCTGACGGGGAGGTCATATGTTCTTATCAACTTCGGGTTCAGCCGCCCTTCGGGTTAGTTGCCTGTTTGTTTAACAGATGCGTGACGGTGAGGTCAGATGTTCTTCTCAACTTCGGGTTGAGTCGGCCTTCGGATTTGATGCCTGTTTGTTTAACAGATGCTTGATAGTGAAGTCAAATGTTCCTCTCAACATCATGTTTAGCCGACCTTCGGTTTGATGCCTGTTTGTTTAACAGATGGCTGATAGCGAGGTCAGATGTTCCTCTCAACTTCGTGTTGAGCCGGCCTTCGGGTTCGATGCCTGTTTTTTTAACAGATGCCTGACGGCAAGGTCATATGTTCTTATCAACTTCGGGTTGAGCCGCCCTTCGGGTTGAGCCGCCCTTCGGGTTGAGCCGCCCTTCAGCTTCGATGCCTATTTTTTTAACAGATGCCTGACGGCGAGGTCAGATGTTCCTCTCAACTTCGTGTTGAGCCGGCCTTCGTGTTCGATGCCTGTTTGTTTAAGGGATGCCTGACGGCGAGGACATATGTTCTTATCAACTTCGGGTTGAGCCGCCCTTCGGGTTCGATGCCTGTTTGTTTAACAGATTCCTGACGGTGAGGTCAGATGTTCTTCTCGACTTCGGGTTGAGCCGACCTTCAGATTTAATGCCTGTTTGTTTAATAGATGCTTGACAGTGAAGTAAAATGTTCCTCTCAACTTCCTGTTAAACCGACCTTCGGGTTCGATGCCTGTTTGTTGAACAGATGCCTGACAGCGAGGTCAGATGTTCCTATCAACTTCGTGTTGAGCCGGCCTTCGGGTTCGATGCCTGTTTGTTTAACAGATGCCTGACGGCGAGGTCAGATGTTCTTATCAAATTCGGGTTGAGCCGCCCTTCGGGTTCGATGCCTGTTTGTTTAACAGATGCCTGACGGCGAGGTCAGATGTTCCTCTCAACTTCATGTTGAGCCAGCCTTCGGGTTCGATGCCTGTTTGTTTAACAGATGCCTGACGGAGAGGTCAGATGTTCTTATCAAATTCGTTTTGAGCCGCCCTTTGGGTTCGATGCCTGTTTGTTTAACAAATGTTTGACGGCGAGGTCGGATGTTCTTCTCAACTAAGGGTGGAGACGTCCTTCGGGTTTGATGCCTGTTTGTTTAACAGATGCCTAACAGCGAGGTCAGATGTTCTTCTCAACCTCGGGTTGAACCGGCCTTCGGGTTCCACACCTTTTTGTTTAACAGATGCCTGATGGAAAGGTCAGATGTTCTTCTCAACTTCAGGTTGAGCCGACCTTCGGGTTCGATGCCTGTTTGTTTAACAGATGCCTGTCAGAGAGGTCTAATGTTCTTATCAACTTCGGATTGAGCCGCCCTTCGGGTTCGATGCATGTTTGTTTAACAGAAGCCTGAGAGTGAGGTTAGATGTTCTTCTTTACTTCAGGTTAGGTCGGCCTTTGGATTTGATGCCTGTTTGTTTAACAAATGCTTGACAGTGAAGTCAAATGTTCCTCTCAACTTCATGTTGAGCCGACCTTCAGGTTCGATGCCTGTTTGTTTAACAGATGTCTGACGGTGAGGTCAGATGTTCCTCTCAACTTCGTGTTGAGTCGGCCTTCGGGTTCGATGCCTGTTTGTTTAAGAGATACCTGACGGTGAGGTCAGATGTTCTTATCAACTACGGGTTGAGCCACCCTTCGGGGTCGATGCCTGTTTGTTTAACAGATTCCTGACGGTGAGGTCAGATGTTCTTCTCAACTTCGGGATGAGTCGGCCTTCAGGTTTGATGCCTGTTTGTTTAACATATGCTTGACAGTGAAGTCAAATGTTCCTCTCGACTTCATGTTGAGCTGACCTTCGGGTTCAATGCCTGTTTTTTTAACAGATGCCTGACGGCAAGGTTAGATGTTCCTCTCAACTTCGTGTTGAGACGGCCTTCGGGTTCGATGCCTGAAGGCAAGGTCAGATGTTCTTATCAGCTTCGGGTTGAGCCGCCCTTCGGATTCGATGCCTGTTTGTTTAACAAATGTCTGACGGTGAATTCAAATGTTCTTCTAAGCTTTGGGTTGAGCCGACCTTCGGATTTGATGCCTGTTTGTTTTACAGATGCTTGACAGTGAAGTCAAATGTTCCTCTCAACTTTATGTTGAGCCGACCTTCGGGTTCGATGCCTGTTTGTTTAACAAATGCTTGACGGCGTGGTCAGATGTTCCTCTCAACTTCGTGTTGAAACGACCTTCGAGTTCGATGCCTGTTTGTTTAACAGATGCCTGACGGGGAGGTCATATGTTCTTATCAACTTCGGGTTCAGCCGCCCTTCGGGTTCGTTGCCTGTTTGTTTAACAGATGCGTGACGGTGAGGTCAGATGTTCTTCTCAACTTCGGGTTGAGTCGGCCTTCGGATTTGATGCCTGTTTGTTTAACAGATGCTTGATAGTGAAGTCAAATGTTCCTCTCAACATCATGTTTAGCCGACCTTCGGTTTGATGCCTGTTTGTTTAACAGATGGCTGATAGCGAGGTCAGATGTTCCTCTCAACTTCGTGTTGAGCCGGCCTTCGGGTTCGATGCCTGTTTTTTTAACAGATGCCTGACGGCAAGGTCATATGTTCTTATCAACTTCGGGTTGAGCCGCCCTTCGGGTTGAGCCGCCCTTCAGCTTCGATGCCTATTTTTTTAACAGATGCCTGACGGCGAGGTCAGATGTTCCTCTCAACTTCGTGTTGAGCCGGCCTTCGTGTTCGATGCCTGTTTGTTTAAGGGATGCCTGACGGCGAGGACATATGTTCTTATCAACTTCGGGTTGAGCCGCCCTTCGGGTTCGATGCCTGTTTGTTTAATAGATGCCTGACGGTTAGGTCAGATGTTCTTCTCGACTTCGGGTTGAGCCGACCTTCAGATTTAATGCCTGTTTGTTTAATAGATGCTTGACAGTGAAGTAAAATGTTCCTCTCAACTTCCTGTTAAACCGACCTTCGGGTTCGATGCCTGTTTGTTGAACAGATGCCTGACAGCGAGGTCAGATGTTCCTATCAACTTCGTGTTGAGCCGGCCTTCGGGTTCGATGCCTGTTTGTTTAACAGATGCCTGACGGCGAGGTCAGATGTTCTTATCAAATTCGGGTTGAGCCGCCCTTCGGGTTCGATGCCTGTTTGTTTAACAGATGCCTGACGGCGAGGTCAGATGTTCCTCTCAACTTCATGTTGAGCCAGCCTTCGGGTTCGATGCCTGTTTGTTTAACAGATGCCTGACGGAGAGGTCAGATGTTCTTATCAAATTCGTTTTGAGCCGCCCTTTGGGTTCGATGCCTGTTTGTTTAACAAATGTTTGACGGCGAGGTCGGATGTTCTTCTCAACTAAGGGTGGAGACGTCCTTCGGGTTTGATGCCTGTTTGTTTAACAGATGCCTAACAGCGAGGTCAGATGTTCTTCTCAACCTCGGGTTGAACCGGCCTTCGGGTTCCACACCTTTTTGTTTAACAGATGCCTGATGGAAAGGTCAGATGTTCTTCTCAACTTCAGGTTGAGCCGACCTTCGGGTTCGATGCCTGTTTGTGTAACAGATGCCTGTCAGAGAGGTCTAATGTTCTTATCAAATTCGGGTTGAGCCGCCCTTCGGGTTCGATGCATGTTTGTTTAACAGAAGCCTGAGAGTGAGGTTAGATGTTCTTCTTTACTTCAGGTTAGGTCGGCCTTTGGATTTGATGCCTGTTTGTTTAACAAATGCTTGACAGTGAAGTCAAATGTTCCTCTCAACTTCATGTTGAGCCGACCTTCAGGTTCGATGCCTGTTTGTTTAACAGATGTCTGACGGTGAGGTCAGATGTTCCTCTCAACTTCGTGTTGAGTCGGCCTTCGGGTTCGATGCCTGTTTGTTTAAGAGATACCTGACGGTGAGGTCAGATGTTCTTATCAACTACGGGTTGAGCCAACCTTCGGGGTCGATGCCTGTTTGTTTAACAGATGCCTGACGGTGAGGTCAGATGTTCTTCTCAACTTCGGGGTTAGTCGGCCTTCAGGTTTGATGCCTGTTTGTTTAACAGATGCTTGACAATGAAGTCAAATGTTCCTCTCGTCTTCATGTTGAGCCGGCCTTCGGGTTCAATGCCTGTTTGCTTAACAGATGCCTGACGGCGAGGTTAGATGTTCCTCTCAACTTCGGGTTGAGCCGCCCTTCGGGTTCGATGCCTGTTTGTTTAACAGATGCCTGACAGTGAGGTCAAATGTTCTTCACAGCTTCGGGTCAAAACGACCTTCGGATTTGACGCCTGTTTGTTTAACAGATGCTTGACAGTGAAGTCAATTGTTCCTCTCAACTTTATGTTGAGCCGACCTTCGGGTTCAATGCCTGTTTGTTTGAAAATGCCTGATGGTGTGGTCAGATGTTCCTCTCAACTTCGTGTTGAGCCGACCTTCGGGTTCGATGCCTGTTTTTTAAGAGATGCCTGACGGCGAGGTCAGATGTTCTTATCAACTTCGGGTTGAGCCGCCCTTTAGGTTCGATGCCTGTTTGTTTAACAGATGCTTGGCGGTGAGGTCAGATGTTCTTCTCAACTTCGGGTTGAGCCGACCTTCGGATTTGATGCCTGTTTGTTTAATAGATGCTTGATAGTGAAGTCAAATGTTCCTCTCAACATCATGTTTAGCCGACCTTCGGGTTCGATGCCTGTTTGTTTAACAGATGGCTGACGGCGAGGTCAGATGTTGCTCTCAACTTCGTGTTGAGCCGGCCTTCGGGTTCGATGCCTGTTTTCTTAACAGATGCCTGACAGCGAGGTCAGATGTTTTTATCAACTTTAGGTTGAGCCGCCCTTCGGGTTCGATACCTGTTTGTTTAACAAATGCCTGACGCTGAATTCAAATGTTCTTCTCAGCTTCGGGTTGAGCCGACCTTCGGATTTGATGCCTCTTTGTTTAACAGATGCTTGACAGTGAAGTCAAATGTTCCTCTCAACTTTATGTTGAGCCGACCTTCGGGTTCGATGCCTGTTTGTTTAACAAATGCCTGACGGCGTGGTCAGATGTTCCTCTCAACTTCGTGTTGAGCCGACCTTCGTGTTCGATTCCTGTTTGTTTAACAGATGCCTGACGGTGAGGTCAGATGTTCTTATCAACTTCGGGTTCAGCCGCCCTTCGGGTTCGAGGCCTGTTTGTTTAACAGATGCCTGACGGTGAGGTCAGATGTTCTTCTCAACTTCGGGTTGAGTCGGCCTTCGGATTTGATGCCTGTTTGTTTAACAGATGCTTGATAGTGAAGTTAAATGTTCCTCTCAACATCATGTTTAGCCGACCTTCGGGTTCGATGCCTGTTTGTTTAACAGATGGCTGACGGCGAGGTCAGATGTTCCTATCAACTTTGTGTTGAGCCGGCCTTCGGGTTCGATGCCTATTTTTTTAATAGATGCCTTACGGCAAGGTCAGATGTTCTTATCAACTTCGGGTTGAGCTGCCCTTCGGGTTCGATGCCTGTTTGTTTAACAGATGCCTGACGGTGAGGTCAAATGTTCTTCTCAGCTTCTTGTTGAGCCGACCTTCGGATTTGATGCCTGTTTGTTTAACAGATGCTTAACAGTGAAGTCAAATATTCCTCTAAACTTTATGTTGAGCCGACCTTCGGGTTCGATGCCTGTTTGTTTAACAAATGCCTGACGGCGTGGTCAGATGTTCCTCTCAACTACATTGTTGAGCCGTCCTTAGGGTTCGATGCCTGTTTGTTTAACAGATGCCTGACGGGGAGGTCTGATGTTCTTATCAACTTGGGGTGAGCCGCCCTTCGGGTTCGATGCCTGATTGTTTAACAGATGCCTGACGATGAGGTCATATTTTCTTCTCAATTTAGGGTTAAGCCGGCCTTCGGATTTGATGCCTGTTTGTTTAACAGATGCTTGACAGTGAAGTCAAATGTTCCTCTCAACTTCATGTTGAGCCGACCTTCGGGTTCGATGCCTGTTTGTTTAACAGATGCCTGATGGCGAGGTCAGATGTTCCTTTCAACTTCGTGTTGAGCCGGCCTTCGTGTTCGATGCCTGTTTGTTTAAGGGATGCCTGACGGAGAGGTCAGATGTTCTTATCAACTTCGGGTTGAGCCGCCCTTCGGGTTCGATGCCTGCTTGTTTAATAGATGCCTGACGGTCAGGTCAGATGTTCTTCTCAACTTCGGGTTGAGCCGACCTTCAGATTTAATGCCTGTTTGTTTAACAGATGCTTGACAGTGAAGTCAAATGTTCCTCTCAACTTCCTGTTAAACCGACCTTCGGGTTCGATGCCTGTTTGTTGAACAGATGCCTGACAGCGAGGTCAGATGTTCCAATCAACTTCGTGTTGAGCCGGCCTTCGGGTTCGATGCCTGTTTGTTTAACAGATGCCTGACGGCGAGGTCAGATGTTCTTATCAAATTCGGGTTGAGCCGCCCTTCGGGTTCGATGCCTGTTTGTTTAACAGATGCCTGACGGCGAGGTCAGATGTTCCTCTCAACTTCATGTTGAGCCAGCCTTCGGGTTCGATGCCTGTTTGTTTAACAGATGCCTGACGGAGAGGTCAGATGTTCTTATCAAATTCGTTTTGAGCCGCCCTTCGGGTTCGATGCCTGTTTGTTTAACAAATGTTTGACGGCGAGGTCGGATGTTCTTCTCAACTAAGGGTGGAGACGTCCTTCGGGTTTGATGCCTGTTTGTTTAACAGATGCCTAACAGCGAGGTCAGATGTTCTTCTCAACCTCGGGTTGAACCGGCCTTCGGGTTCCACACCTTTTTGTTTAACAGATGCCTGATGGAAAGGTCAGATGTTCTTCTCAACTTCAGGTTGAGCCGACCTTCGGGTTCGATGCTTGTTTGTTTAACAGATGCCTGTCAGAGAGGTCTAATGTTCTTATCAACTTCGGGTTGAGCCGCCCTTCGGGTTCGATGCATGTTTGTTTAACAGAAGCCTGAGAGTGAGGTTAGATGTTCTTCTTTACTTCAGGTTAGGTCGGCCTTTGGATTTGATGCCTGTTTGTTTAACAAATGCTTGACAGTGAAGTCAAATGTTCCTCTCAACTTCATGTTGAGCCGACCTTCAGGTTCGATGCCTGTTTGTTTAACAGATGTCTGACGGTGAGGTCAGATGTTCCTCTCAACTTCGTGTTGAGTCGGCCTTCGGGTTCGATGCCTGTTTGTTTAAGAGATACCTGACGGTGAGGTCAGATGTTCTTATCAACTACGGGTTGAGCCAACCTTCGGGGTCGATGCCTGTTTATTTAACAGATGCCTGACGGTGAGGTCAGATGTTCTTCTCAACTTCGGGGTTAGTCGGCCTTCAGGTTTGATGCCTGTTTGTTTAACAGATGCTTGACAGTGAAGTCAAATGTTCCTCTCGACTTCATGTTGAGCCGGCCTTCGGGTTCAATGCCTGTTTGCTTAACAGATGCCTGACGGCGAGGTTAGATGTTCCTCTCAACTTCGGGTTGAGCCGCCCTTCGGGTTCGATGCCTGTTTGTTTAACAGATGCCTGACAGTGAGGTCAAATGTTCTTCACAGCTTCGGGTCAAAACGACCTTCGGATTTGACGCCTGTTTGTTTAACAGATGCTTGACAGTGAAGTCAATTGTTCCTCTCAACTTTATGTTGAGCCGACCTTCGGGTTCAATGCCTGTTTGTTTGAAAATGCCTGATGGCGTGGTCAGATGTTCCTCTCAACTTCGTGTTGAGCCGACCTTCGGGTTCGATGCCTGTTTTTTAAGAGATGCCTGACGGCGAGTTCAGATGTTCTTATCAACTTCGGGTTGAGCCGCCCTTTAGGTTCGATGCCTGTTTGTTTAACAGATGCTTGGCGGTGAGGTCAGATGTTCTTCTCAACTTCGGGTTGAGCCGACCTTCGGATTTGATGCCTGTTTGTTTAATAGATGCTTGATAGTGAAGTCAAATGTTCCTCTCAACATCATGTTTAGCCGACCTTCGGGTTCGATGCCTGTTTGTTTAACAGATGGCTGACGGCGAGGTCAGATGTTGCTCTCAACTTCGTGTTGAGCCGGCCTTCGGGTTCGATGCCTGTTTTCTTAACAGATGCCTGACAGCGAGGTCAGATGTTTTTATCAACTTTAGGTTGAGCCTCCCTTCGGGTTCGATACCTTTTTGTTTAACAAATGCCTGACGCTGAATTCAAATGTTCTTCTCAGCTTCGGGTTGAGCCGACCTTCAGATTTGATGCCTCTTTGTTTAACAGATGCTTGACAGTGAAGTCAAATGTTCCTCTCAACTTTATGTTGAGCCGACCTTCGGGTTCGATGCCTGTTTGTTTAACAAATGCCTGACGGCGTGGTCAGATGTTCCTCTCAACTTCGTGTTGAGCCGACCTTCGTGTTCGATTCCTGTTTGTTTAACAGATGCCTGACGGTGAGGTCAGATGTTCTTATCAACTTCGGGTTCAGCCGCCCTTCGGGTTCGAGGCCTGTTTGTTTAACAGATGCCTGACGGTGAGGTCAGATGTTCTTCTCAACTTCGGGTTGAGTCGGCCTTCGGATTTGATGCCTGTTTGTTTAACAGATGCTTGATAGTGAAGTTAAATGTTCCTCTCAACATCATGTTTAGCCGACCTTCGGGTTCGATGCCTGTTTGTTTAACAGATGGCTGACGGCGAGGTCAGATGTTCCTATCAACTTTGTGTTGAGCCGGCCTTCGGGTTCGATGCCTGTTTTTTTAATAGATGCCTTACGGCAAGGTCAGATGTTCTTATCAACTTCGGGTTGAGCTGCCCTTCGGGTTCGATGCCTGTTTGTTTAACAGATGCCTGACGGTGAGGTCAAATGTTCTTCTCAGCTTCTTGTTGAGCCGACCTTCAGATTTGATGCCTGTTTGTTTAACAGATGCTTAACAGTGAAGTCAAATATTCCTCTAAACTTTATGTTGAGCCGACCTTCGGGTTCGATGCCTGTTTGTTTAACAAATGCCTGACGGCGTGGTCAGATGTTCCTCTCAACTACATTGTTGAGCCGTCCTTAGGGTTCGATGCCTGTTTGTTTAACAGATGCCTGACAGGGAGGTCTGATGTTCTTATCAACTTGGGGTGAGCCGCCCTTCGGGTTCGATGCCTGATTGTTTAACAGATGCCTGACGATGAGGTCATATTTTCTTCTCAATTTAGGGTTAAGCCGGCCTTCGGATTTGATGCCTGTTTGTTTAACAGATGCTTGACAGTGAAGTCAAATGTTCCTCTCAACTTCATGTTGAGCCGACCTTCGGGTTCGATGCCTGTTTGTTTAACAGATGCCTGATGGCGAGGTCAGATGTTCCTTTCAACTTTGTGTTGAGCCGGCCTTCGTGTTCGATGCCTGTTTGTTTAAGGGATGCCTGACGGAGAGGTCAGATGTTCTTATCAACTTCGGGTTGAGCCGCCCTTCGGGTTCGATGCCTGCTTGTTTAATAGATGCCTGACGGTCAGGTCAGATGTTCTTCTCAACTTCGGGTTGAGCCGACCTTCAGATTTAATGCTTGTTTGTTTAACAGATGCTTGACAGTGAAGTCAAATGTTCCTCTCAACTTCATGTTAAGCCGACCTTCGGGTTCGATGCCTGTTTGTTTAACAGATGCCTGACGGAGAGTTCAGATGTTCCTGTCAACTTCGTGTTAAGCCGGCCTTCAGGTTCGATGCCTGTTTGTTTAACAGATGCCTGACGGCAAGGTCAGATGTTCTTATCAAATTCGGGTTGAGCCGCCCTTCGGGTTCGATGCCTGTTTGTTTAACAGATGCCTGACGACGAGGTCAGATGTTCCTCTCAACTTCGTGTTGAGCCAGCCTTCGGGTTCGATGCCTGTTTGTTTAACAGATGCCTGACAGTGAGGTCAAATGTTCTTCTCAGCTTCGGGTCAAAACGACCTTCGGATTTGACGCCTGTTTGTTTAACAGATGCTTGACAGCGAATTCAAATGTTCCTCTCAACTTTATGTTGAGCCGACCTTCGGGTTCAATGCCTGTTTGTTTAACAAATGCCTGACGGCGTGGTCAGATGTTCCTCTCAACTTCGTGTTGAGCCGACCTTCGGGTTCGATGCCTGTTTTTTAAGAGATGCCTGACGGCGAGGTCAGATGTTCTTATCAACTTCGGGTTGAGCCGCCCTTTAGTTTCGATGCCTGATTATTTAACAGATGCTTGGCGGTAAGGTCAGATGTTCTTCTCAACTTCGGGTTGAGCCGACCTTCAGATTTGATGCCTGTTTGTTTAATAGATGCTTGATAGTGAAGTCAAATGTTCCTCTCAATATCATGTTTAGCCGACCTTCGGGTTCGATGCCTGTTTGTTTAACAGATGGCTAACGGCGAGGTCAGATGTTGCTATCAACTTCGTCTTGAGTCGGCCTTTAGGTTCGATGCCTGTTTTCTTAACAGATGCCTGACGGCGAGGTCAGATGTTTTTATCAACTTTGGGTTGAGCCGCCCTTCGGGTTCGATACCTGTTTGTTTAACAAATGCCTGACGCTGAATTCAAATGTTCTTCTCAGCTTTGGGTTGAGCCGACCTACGGATTTGATGCCTCTTTGTTTAACAGATGCTTGACAGTGAAGTCAAATGTTCCTCTCAACTTTATGTTGAGCCGACCTTCGGGTTCGATGCCTGTTTGTTTAACAAATGCCGGACGGCGTGGTCAGATGTTCCTCTCAACTTCGTGTTGAGCCGACCTTCGGGTTTGATTCCTGTTTGTTTAACAGATGCCTGACGGGGAGTTCATATGTTCTTATCAACTTCGGGTTCAGCCGCCCTTCGGGTTCGATGCCTGATTGTTTAACAGATGCCTGACGGTGAGGTCAGATGTTCTTCTAAACTTCGGGTTGAGTCGGCCTTCAGGTTTGATGCCTGTTTGTTTAGCAGATGCTTGACAGTGAAGTCAAATGTTCCTCTCAACTTCATGTTGAGCCGACCTTCGGGTTCAATGCTTGTTTGTTTAACAGATGCCTGGCGACAAGGTTAGATGTTCCTCTCAACTTCGTGTTGAGACGGCCTTCGGGTTCGATGCCTGTTTTTTTAATAGATGTCTAACGGCAAGGTCAGATGTTCTTATCAACTTCGGGTTGAGCTGCCCTTCGGGTTCGATGCCTGTTTGTTTAACAGATGCCTGACGGTGAGGTCAAATGTTCTTCTCAGCTTCTTGTTGAGCCGACCTTCGGATTTGATGCCTGTTTGTTTAACAGATGCTTAACAGTGAAGTCAAATATTCCTCTAAACTTTATGTTGAGCCGACCTTCGGGTTCGATGCATGTTTGTTTAACAAATGCCTGACGGCGTGGTCAGATGTTCCTCTCAACTACATTGTTGAGCCGTCCTTAGGGTTCGATGCCTGTTTGTTTAACAGATGCCTGACGGGGAGGTCTGATGTTCTTATCAACTTGGGGTGAGCCGCCCTTCGGGTTCGATGCCTGATTGTTTAACAGATGCCTGACGATGAGGTCATATTTTCTTCTCAATTTAGGGTTAAGCCGGCCTTCGGATTTGATGCCTGTTTGTTTAACAGATGCTTGACAGTGAAGTCAAATGTTCCTCTCAACTTCATGTTGAGCCGACCTTCGGGTTCGATGCCTGTTTGTTTAACAGATGCCTGATGGCGAGGTCAGATGTTCCTTTCAACTTCGTGTTGAGCCGGCCTTCGTGTTCGATGCCTGTTTGTTTAAGGGATGCCTGACGGAGAGGTCAGATGTTCTTATCAACTTCGGGTTGAGCCGCCCTTCGGGTTCGATGCCTGCTTGTTTAATAGATGCCTGACGGTCAGGTCAGATGTTCTTCTCAACTTCGGGTTGAGCCGACCTTCAGATTTAATGCCTGTTTGTTTAACAGATGCTTGACAGTGAAGTCAAATGTTCCTCTCAACTTCATGTTAAGCCGACCTTCGGGTTCGATGCCTGTTTGTTTAACAGATGCCTGACGGAGAGTTCAGATGTTCCTGTCAACTTCGTGTTGAGCCGGCCTTCAGGTTCGATGCCTGTTTGTTTAACAGATGCCTGACGGCAAGGTCAGATGTTCTTATCAAATTCGGGTTGAGCCGCCCTTCGGGTTCGATGCCTGTTTGTTTAACAGATGCCTGACGACGAGGTCAGATGTTCCTCTCAACTTCGTGTTGAGCCAGCCTTCGAGTTCGATGCCTGTTTGTTTAACAGATGCCTGACAGTGAGGTCAAATGTTCTTCTCAGCTTCGGGTCAAAACGACCTTCGGATTTGACGCCTGTTTGTTTAACAGATGCTTGACAGCGAATTCAAATGTTCCTCTCAACTTTATGTTGAGCCGACCTTCGGGTTCAATGCCTGTTTGTTTAACAAATGCCTGACGGCGTGGTCAGATGTTCCTTTCAACTTCGTGTTGAGCCGACCTTCGGGTTCGATGCCTGTTTTTTAAGAGATGCCTAACGGCGAGGTCAGATGTTCTTATCAACTTCGGGTTGAGCCGCCCTTTAGTTTCGCTGCCTGATTATTTAACAGATGCTTGGCGGTAAGGTCAGATGTTCTTCTCAACTTCGGGTTGAGCCGACCTTCAGATTTGATGCCTGTTTGTTTAATAGATGCTTGATAGTGAAGTCAAATGTTCCTCTCAATATCATGTTTAGCCGACCTTCGGGTTCGATGCCTGTTTGTTTAACAGATGGCTAACGGCGAGGTCAGATGTTGCTATCAACTTCGTCTTGAGTCGGCCTTTAGGTTCGATGCCTGTTTTCTTAACAGATGCCTGACGGCGAGGTCAGATGTTTTTATCAACTTTGGGTTGAGCCGCCCTTCGGGTTCGATACCTGTTTGTTTAACAAATGCCTGACGCTGAATTCAAATGTTCTTCTCAGCTTTGGGTTGAGCCGACCTACGGATTTGATGCCTCTTTGTTTAACAGATGCTTGACAGTGAAGTCAAATGTTCCTCTCAACTTTATGTTGAGCCGACCTTCGGGTTCGATGCCTGTTTGTTTAACAAATGCCTGACGGCGTGGTCAGATGTTCCTCTCAAATTCGTGTTGAGCCGACCTTCGGGTTTGATTCCTGTTTGTTTAACAGATGCCTGACGGGGAGTTCAGATGTTCTTATCAACTTCGGGTTCAGCCGCCCTTCGGGTTCGATGCCTGATTGTTTAACAGATGCCTGACGGTGAGGTCAGATGTTCTTCTAAACTTCGGGTTGAGTCGGCCTTCAGGTTTGATGCCTGTTTGTTTAGCAGATGCTTGACAGTAAAGTCAAATGTTCCTCTCAACTTCATGTTGAGCCGACCTTCGGGTTCAATGCTTGTTTGTTTAACAGATGCCTGGCGACAAGGTTAGATGTTCCTCTCAACTTCGTGTTGAGACGGCCTTCAGGTTCGATGCCTGTTTTTTTAACAGATGCCTCACGGCGAGGTCAAATATTCTTATCAGCTTCGGGTTGAGCCGCCCTTCGGGTTTGATGCCTGTTTGTTTAACAAATGCCTGACGGTGAATTTAAATGTTCTTCTCAGCTTCGGGTTGAGCCGACCTTCGGATTTGATTCCTGTTTGTTTAACAGATGCTTGACAATGAAGTCAAATGTTCCTCTCAACTTTATGTTGAGTCGACCTTCGGGTTCGATGCCTGTTTGTTTAATAAATGCCTGACGGCGTGGTCAGATGTTCCTCTCAACTTCGTGTTGAGCCGACCTTCGGGTTCGATGCCTGTTTGTTTAACAGATGCCTAACGGGGAGGTCAGATATTCTTATCAACTTCGGGTTCAGCCGCCCTTCGGGTTTGAGGCATGTTTGTTTAACAGATGCCTGACGGTGAGGTCAGATGTTCTTCTCAACTTCGGGTTGAGTCGGCTTTCGGATTTGATGCCTGTTTGTTTAACAGATGCTTGATAGTGAAGTTAAATGTTCCTCTCAACATCATGTTTAGCCGACCTTCGGGTTCGATGCCTGTTTGTTTAACAGATGGCTGACGGCGAGGTCAGATGTTCCTATCAACTTCGTGTTGAGCCGGCCTTCGGGTTCGATGCCTGTTTTTTTAATAGATGTCTGACGGCAAGGTCAGATGTTCTTATCAACTTCGGGTTGAGCTGCCCTTCGGGTTCGATGCCTGTTTGTTTAACAGATGCCTGACGGTGAGGTCAAATGTTCTTCTCAGCTTCTTGTTGAGCCGACCTTCGGATTTGATGCCTGTTTGTTTAACAGATGCTTAACAGTGAAGTCAAATGTTCCTCTCAACTTTATGTTGAGCCGACCTTCGGGTTCGATGCCTGTTTGTTTAACAAATGCCTGACGGCGTGGTCAGATGTTCCTCTCAACTACATTGTTGAGCCGTCCTTAGGGTTCGATGCCTGTTTGTTTAACAGATGCCTGACGGGGAGATCTGATGTTCTTATCAACTTGGGGTGAGCCGCCCTTCGGGTTCGATGCCTGATTGTTTAACAGATGCCTGACGATGAGGTCATATTTTCTTCTCAATTTAGGGTTGAGCCGACCTTCGGATTTGATGTCTGTTTGTTTAACAGATGCTTGACAGTGAAGTCAAATGTTCCTCTCAACTTCATGTTGAGCCGACCTTCGGGTTCGATGCCTGTTTGTTTAACAGATGCCTGATGGCGAGGTCAGATGTTCCTCTCAACTTCGTGTTGAGCCGGCCTTCGTGTTCGATGCCTGTTTGTTTAAGGGATGCCTGACGGAGAGGTCAGATGTTCTTATCAACTTCGGGTTGAGCCGCCCTTCGGGTTCGATGCCTGCTTGTTTAATAGATGCCTGACGGTTAGGTCAAATGTTCTTCTCAACTTCGGGTTGAGCCGACCTTCAGATTTAATGCCTGTTTGTTTAACAGATGCTTGACAGTGAAGTCAAATGTTCCTCTCAACTTCATGTTAAGCCGACCTTCGGGTTCGATGCCTGTTTGTTTAACAGATGCCTGACGGCGAGGTCAGATGTTCCTGTCAACTTCGTATTAAGCCGGCCTTCGGGTTCGATGCCTGTTTGTTTAACAGATGCCTGACTGCAAGGTCAGATGTTCTTATCAAATTCGGGTTGAGCCGCCCTTCGGGTTCGATGCCTATTTGTTTAACAGATGCCTGACGACGAGGTCAGATGTTCCTCTCAACTTCGTGTTGAGCCAGCCTTCGGGTTCGATGCCTGTTTGTTTAACAGATGCCTGACGGCGAGGTCAGATGTTCTTATCAAATTCGTGTTGAGCCGCCCTTCGGGTTCGATGCCTGTTTGTTTAACAGATGTTTGACGGCGAGGTCGGATGTTCTTCTCAACTAAGGGTGGAGACGTCCTTCGGGTTTGATGCCTGTTTGTTTAACAGATGCCTAATGGCGAAGTCAGATGTTCTTCTCAACTTCGGGTTAAACCGGCATTCGGGTTCCACACCTTTTTGTTTAACAGATGCCTGAGGGCGAGGTCAGATGTTCTTCTCAACTTCGGGTTGAGCCGACCTTTGGGTTCGATGCCTGTTTGTTTAACAGATGGTTGGCGGCTAAGTTAAATGTTCTTCTCAACATCGAGGTGAGTCGGCCTTCGGGTTCGATGCCTGTTTGATTAACTAATGCCTAATGGGGAGGTCAGATGTTCCTCTCAACTTCAAGTTGAGTCGGCCTTCGAGTTCGATGCCTATTTGTTTAACAGATATTTGACGGTGAGGTCAGATGTTCTTCTCAATTAAGGATTGAGACGGCCTTCGGGTTCGATGCCTGTTTGTTTAACAGATGCCCGACGACGAGGTCAAATGTTCTTCTCAATTTCGGGATGAGCCGGCCTTCGGGTTCGATGCCTGTTTGTTTAACAGATGCCTGTCAGAGAGGTCTAATGTTCTTATCAACTTCGGGTTGAGCCGCCCTTTGGGTTCGATGCCTGTTTGCTTAACAGATGCCTGACGGCGAGGTTAGATGTTCCTCTCAACTTCGTGTTGAGCTGGCCTTCGGGTTCGATGCCTGTTTGTTTAAGAGATACCTGACGGTGAGGTCAAATGTTCTTATCAACTACGGGTTGAGCCACCCTTCGGGGTCGATGCCTGTTTGTTTAACAGATGCCTGACGGTTAGGTCAGATGTTCTTCTCAACTTCGTGTTGAGTCGGCCTTCGGGTTCGATGCCTGTTTGTTTAAGAGATACCTGACGGTGAGGTCAGATGTTCTTATCAACTACGGGTTGAGCCACCCTTCGGGGTCGATGCCTGTTTGTTTAACAGATGCCTGACGGTTAGGTCAGATGTTCTTCTCAACTTCGGGTTGAGTCGGCCTTCAGGTTTGATGCCTGTTTGTTTAACAGATGCTTGACAGTGAAGTCAAATGTTCCTCTCGACTTCATGTTGAGCCGACCTTCAGGTTCAATGCCTGTTTGCTTAACAGATGCCTGACGGCGAGGTTAGATGTTCCTCTCAACTTCGTGTTGAGCCGGCCTTCGGGTTCGATGCCTGTTTTTATAACAGATGCCTGACGGCGAGGTCAGATTTTCTTATCAACTTCGGGTTAAGCCGCCCTTCGGTTTGAGCCGTCCTTCGGGTTCGATGCCTGTTTATTTAACAGATGCCTGACGGTGAGGTCAAATGTTCTTCTCAGCTTCGGGTTGAGCCGACCTTCGGATTTGACGCCTGTTTGTTTAACAGATGCTTGACAGTGAAGTCAAATGTTCCTCTCAACATTATGTTGAGCCGACCTTCGGGTCCGATGCCTGTTTGTTTAACGAATGCCTGACGGCGTGGTCAGATGTTCCTCTCAACTTCGTGTTGAGCCGAACTTCAGGTTCGATGCCTGTTTTTTAAGAGATGCCTGACAGCGAGGTCAGATGTTCTTATAAACTTCGGGTTGAGCCGCCCTTCGGGTTCGATGCCTGTTTGTTTAACAGATGCTTGGCGGTGAGGTCAGATGTTCTTCTCAACTTTGTGTTGAGCCGGCCTTCGGATTTGATGCCTGTTTGTTTAACAGATGCTTGATAGTGAAGTCAAATGTTCCTCTCAACATCATGTTTAGCCAACCTTCGGGTTCGATGCCTGTTTGTTTAACAGATGGCTGACGGCGAGGTCAAATGTTCCTCTCAACTTCGTTTTGAGCCGCCCTTCGGGTTCGATGCCTGTTTTTTTAAGAGATTCCTGACGGCGAGGTCAGATGTTCTTATCAACTTCGGGTTGAGTCGCCCTTCGGGTTCGATGCCTGTTTGTTTAACAGATGCTTGGCGGTGAGGTCAGATGTTCTTCTCAACTTCGGGTTGAACCGGCCTTCGTATTTGATGTCGTTTTGTTTAACAGATGCTTGATAGTGAAGTCAAATGTTCCTCTCAACATCATGTTTAGCCGACCTTCGGGTCCGATGCCTGTTTGTTTAACAGATGGATGACGGCGAGGTCAGATGTTCCTCTCAACTTCGTGTTGAGCCGGCC
Organism: Lathyrus sativus; assembly: GCA_963859935.3. NCBI lineage: Eukaryota > Viridiplantae > Streptophyta > Magnoliopsida > Fabales > Fabaceae > Lathyrus > Lathyrus sativus. The sequence continues at coordinate 276,713,331 of OZ012737.1, forward strand.
TTTGGGTTCGATGCCTGTTTTTTAACAGATGCCTGACGGTGAGGTCAGATGTTCTTATCAACTTCGGGTTGAGCCGCCCTTCGGGTTCGATGCCTGTTTGTTTAACAGATGCCTGACGGTGAGGTCAAATGTTCTTCTCAGCTTCGGGTTGAGCCGTCCTTCGGATTTGATGCCTGTTTGTTTAACAGATGCTTGATAGTGAAGTCAAATGTTCCTCTCAACATCATGTTTAGCCGACCTTCGGGTTCGATGCCTGTTTGTTTAACTGATGGCTGACGGCGAGGTCAAATATTCCTCTCAGATTTGTGTTGAGCCGGCCTTCGGACTCGATGCCTGTTTGTTTAGCAGATGCCTAACAGCGAGGTCAGATGTTCTTCTCAACTTCGTGTTTTGCCAGCCTTCGGGTTCGATGCCTGTTTGTTTAACTATAGCCTGATGGGGAGGTCAGATGTTCCTCTTAACTTCAAGGTCATCCGGCCTTCGAGTTCGATGCCTGTTTTTTTAACAGATGCCTGACGGCAAGGTCAAATGTTCTTCTCAACTTCGGGTTGAGCCGCCCTTCGGGTTCGATGCCTGTTTGTTTAACAGATGTCTGGCGAAGAGGTCTAATGTTCTTATCAACTTCGGGTTGAGCCGCCCTTCGGGTTCGATGCCTGTTTGTTTAAGAGATGCCTGACGGTGAGGTCAGATGTTCTTCTCAACTTCGAGTTGATCCAGCCTTAGGATTTCATGCCTGTTTGTTTAATAGATGCTTGATTGTGAAGTCAAATGTTCCTCTCAACTTCATGTTGAGTCGACCTTCGGGTTTTATGCCTGTTTGTTTAACAGATGCCTGACGGCGAGGTCAGATGTTCTTCTCAACTTCGTGTTGAGTCGGCCTTCGGGTTCGATGCTTGTTTGTTTAACAGATGCCTGACGGCGAGGTCAGTTGTTCTTATCAACTTCGGGTTAAGCCGACCTTCGGGTTCGATGTCTGTTTGTTTAACAAATGTCTGGCGGCTAGGTCAGATGTTCTTCTCAACTTCGGGTTGAGACGAACTTTAGGTTCCACACCTTTTTGTTTAACAGATGCCTGACAGCGAAGTCAGATGTTCTTCTTAACTTCTGGTTGAGTCGGCCTTTGGGTTCGATGCTTGGTTGTTTAAAAGATGTCTGGCAGCTAGGTCAGATGTTCTTCTCAACATCGGGTTGAGCTGGCCTTCGGGATTGATTCCTGTTTGTTTAACTAAGGCCTGGCAGCGAGGTCGGATGTTCGTCTCAACTTCGGGTTGATTCGGCCATCAAATTTGATGCCTGTTTGTTTAACATATGCCTGGCAGCAAGGTCAGATGTTCTTCTCAACTTCGTGTTGTGCCGGCCTTCGAGTTCGATGCCTTTTTGTTTAACTAATGCTTGATGGGGAGGTCGGATGTTCCTCTCAACTTCAAGTTGAACCAGCCTTTGGGTACGATGCCTAATTGTTTAACAGATGTTTGACGTCGAGGTAAGATGTTCTTCTCAATTAAGTATTGAGACGGCCTTTGGGTTCGATGCCTGTTTGTTTAACAGATGCCTGACGGCAAGGTCAAATGTTCTTCTCAACTTCGGGTTGAGCCGACCTTCGGGTTCGATGCCTGTTTGTTTAACAGATATCTGGCGGAGAGATCAAATGTTCCTCTCAAATTCATGTTGAGCCGACCTTCAGGTTCGATGCCTGTTTGTTTAACAGATGCCTGACGGCGAGGTCAGATGTTCCTCTCAACTTCGTGTTGATCCGGCCTTCGCGTTTGATGCCTGTTTGTTTAAGGGATGACTAACGAAGAGTTCAGATGTTCTTATCAACTTCGGGTTGAGCCGCCCTTCGGGTTCGATGCCTGTTTGTTTAACAGATGCCTGACGGTTAGGTCAGATGTTCTTCTAAACTTCGGGTTGAGCCGACCTTCAGATTTAATGCCTCTTTGTTTAACAGATGCTTGACAGTGAAGTCAAATGTTCGTATCAACTTCATGTTAAGCCAACCTTCGGGTTCGATGCCTGTTCGTTTAACAGATGCCTGATGGCGAGGTCAGATGTTCCTCTCAACTTCGTGTTGAGCCGGCCTTCGGGCTCGATGCCTGTTTGTTTAACAGATGCTTGACGGTGAGGTCAGATGTGCTTATCAACTTCCGGTTGAGCCGCCCTTCGGGTTCGATGCCTGTTTGTTTAAGAGATATTTGACGGCAAGGTTGGATGTTCTTCTCAACTAAGGGTGGAGACGGCCTTCGGGTTTGATGCTTGTTTGTTTAATAGATGCCTGACGGCGAGGTCAGATGTTCTTCTCAACTTTGAGTTGAGCCGGCCTTCGGATTTGATGCCTGTATGTTTAACAAATGCTTGACAGTGAAGTCAAATGTTCCTCTCAACTTCATACTGAGCCGACTTTCGGGTTATATGCCTGTTAGTTTAACAAATGCGTGACGGCGAGGTCAGATGTTCCTCTAAAATTCGTGTTGAGCCGTCCTTCGGGTTCGAGGCCTGTTTGTTTGACAGATGCCTGACGGCGAGGTCATATGTTCTTCTCCATTTCGGGTTGAGCCGCCCTTCGGGTTCAATGCCTGTTTGTTTAACAGATGCCTGACGGTGAGGTCAGATGTTCTTATCAACTTGTGGTGAGCCGCCCTTCGGGTTCGATGCTTGATTGTTTAACAGATGCCTGACGATGAAGTCATATTTTCTTCTCAATTTCGGGTTGAGATGGCCTTCGGATTCGATGCCTGTTTGTTTAACAGATGTTTGACAGTGAAGTCAAATGTTCCTCTCAACTTCATGTTGAGCGGACCTTCGGTTCGATGCCTGTTTGTTTAACAGATGCCTGACGATGAGGTCAAATGTTCTTCTCAGCTTCGGGTTGAGCCGACCTCCGGATTTGATGCCTATTTGTTTAACAGATGCTTGACAGTGAAGTCAAATGTTCCTCTCAACTTTATGTTGAGCCGGCCTTCGGGTTCGATGCCTGTTTGTTTAACAAATGTCTGACGGGGAGGTCAGATGTTCCTCTCAACTTCATGTTGAGCCGACCTTCGGGTTCGATGCCTGTTTGTTTAACAGATGCCTGACGGCGAGGTCAGATGTTCTTCTCAACTTCGGGTTGAGCCGGCCTTCAGGTTCGACACCTTTTTGTTTAATAGATGCCTGACGGCGAAGTCAGATGTTCTTCTCAACTTCGGGTTGAGCCGCCCTTTGGGTTGGATGCCTGTTTGTTTAACAGATGTTTGGAGGCTAGGTCAGATGTTCTTCTCAACTTCGGGTTGAGACGGACTTTAGGTTCCACACCTTTTTGTTTAACAGATGCCTGACAGCGAAGTCAGATGTTCTTCTCAACTTCGGGTTGAGTCGGCCTTTGGGTTCGATGCTTGGTTGTTTAATAGATGTCTGGCAGCTAGGTCAGATGTTCTTCTCAACATCGGGTTGAGCTGGCCTTCAGGTTTGATTCCTGTTTGTTTAACTAAGGCCTGGCAGCGAGGTCGGATGTTCATCTCAACTTCGGGTTGATTCGGCCATCAATTTTTATGCCTGTTTGTTTAACATATGCCTGGCAGCAAGGTCAGATGTTCTTCTCAACTTCGTGTTGTGCCGGCCTTGGGGTTCGATGCATTTTTGTTTAACTAATGCTTGATGGGGAGGTCGGATGTTCCTCTCAACTTCAAGTTGAGCCAGCCTTCGGGTACGATGCCTAATTGTTTAACAGATGTTTGACATCGAGGTAAGATGTTCTTCTCAATTAAGTATTGAGACGGCCTTTGGGTTCGATGCCTGTTTGTTTAACAGATGCCTGACGGCAAGGTCAAATGTTCTTCTCAACTTTGAGTTGAGCCGGCCTTCGGATTTGATGCCTGTATGTTTAACAAATTCTTGACAGTGAAGTCAAATGTTCCTCTCAACTTCATACTGAGCCGACTTTCGGGTTATATGCCTGTTAGTTTAACAAATGCGTGACGGCGAGGTCAGATGTTCCTCTCAAATTCATGTTGAGCCGTCCTTCGGGTTCGAGGCCTGTTTGTTTGACAGATGCCTGACGGCGAGGTCATATGTTCTTCTCAATTTCGGGTTGAGCCGCCCTTCGGGTTCAATGCCTGTTTGTTTAACAGATGCCTGACGGTGAGGTCAGATGTTCTTATCAACTTGTGGTAAGCCGCCCTTCGGTTTCGATGCTTGATTGTTTAACAGATGCCTGACGATGAGGTCTTATTTTCATCTCAATTTCGGGTTGAGCCGGCCTTCGGATTCGATGCCTGTTTGTTTAACAGATGCTTGACAGTGAAGTCAAATGTTCCTCTCAACTTCATGTTGAGCCGACCTTCGGTTCGATGCCTGTTTGTTTAACAAATGCCTGACGGTGAGGTCAAATGTTCTTCTCAGCTTCGGGTTGAGCCGACCTCCGGATTTGATGCCTGTTTGTTTAACAGATGCTTGATAGTGAAGTCAAATGTTCCTCTCAACTTTATGTTTAGCTGGCATTCGGGTTCGATCCCTGTTTGTTTAACAAATGCCTGACGGGGAGGTCAGATGTTCCTCTTAACTTCATGTTGAGCCGACCTTCGGGTTCGATGCCTGTTTGTTTAACAGATGCCTGACGGGGAGGTCAGATGTTCTTATCAAATTCGGGTTGAGCCGCTCTTCGGGTTCGATGCCTGTTTGTTTAACAGATGCCTGACGGCAAGGTCAAATGTTCTTCTCAACTTTGAGTTGAGCCGGCCTTCGGATTTGATGCCTGTATGTTTAACAAATGCTTGACAGTGAAGTCAAATGTTCCTCTCAACTTCATACTGAGCCGACTTTCGGGTTATATGCCTGTTAGTTTAACAAATGCGTGACGGCGAGGTCAGATGTTCCTCTCAAATTCGTGTTGAGCCGTCCTTCGGGTTCGAGGCCTGTTTGTTTGACAGATGCCTGACGGCGAGGTCATATGTTCTTCTCAATTTCGGGTTGAGCCGCCCTTCGGGTTCAATGCCTGTTTGTTTAACAGATGCCTGACGGTGAGGTCAGATGTTCTTATCAACTTGTGGTGAGCCGCCCTTCGGTTTCGATGCTTGATTGTTTAACAGATGCCTGACGATGAGGTCTTATTTTCATCTCAATTTCGGGTTGAGCCGGCCTTCGGATTCGATGCCTGTTTGTTTAACAGATGCTTGACAGTGAAGTCAAATGTTCCTCTCAACTTCATGTTGAGCCGACCTTCGGTTCGATGCCTGTTTGTTTAACAGATGCCTGACGGTGAGGTCAAATGTTCTTCTCAGCTTCGGGTTGAGCCGACCTCCGGATTTGATGCCTGTTTGTTTAACAGATGCTTGATAGTGAAGTCAAATGTTCCTCTCAACTTTGTGTTGAGCTGGCATTCGGGTTCGATCCCTGTTTGTTTAACAAATGCCTGACGGGGAGGTCAGATGTTCCTCTTAACTTCATGTTGAGCCGACCTTCGGGTTCGATGCCTGTTTGTTTAACAGATGCCTGACGGGGAGGTCAGATGTTCTTATCAAATTCGGGTTGAGCCGCTCTTCGGGTTCGATGCCTGTTTGTTTAACAGATGCCTGACGGCAAGGTCAAATGTTCTTCTCAACTTTGAGTTGAGCCGGCCTTCGGATTTGATGCCTGTATGTTTAACAAATGCTTGACAGTGAAGTCAAATGTTCCTCTCAACTTCATACTGAGCCGACTTTCGGGTTATATGCCTGTTAGTTTAACAAATGCGTGACGGCGAGGTCAGATGTTCCTATCAAATTCGTGTTGAGCCGTCCTTCGGGTTCGAGGCCTGTTTGTTTGACAGATGCCTGACGGCGAGGTCATATGTTCTTCTCAATTTCGGGTTGAGCCGCCCTTCGGGTTCAATGCCTGTTTGTTTAACAGATGCCTGACGGTGAGGTCAGATGTTCTTATCAACTTGTGGTGAGCCGCCCTTCGGGTTCGATGCTTGATTGTTTAACAGATGCCTGACGATGAAGTCATATTTTCTTCTCAATTTCGGGTTGAGCTGGCCTTCGGATTCGATGCCTGTTTGTTTAACAGATGTTTGACAGTGAAGTCAAATGTTCCTCTCAACTTCATGTTGAGCCGACCTTCGGTTCGATGCCTGTTTGTTTAACAGATGCCTGACGAAGAGGTAAAATGTTCTTCTCAGCTTCGGGTTGAGCGGACCTCCGGATTTGATGCCTGTTTGTTTAACAGATGCTTGACAGTGAAGTCAAATGTTCCTCTCAACTTTATGTTGAGCCGGCCTTCGGGTTCGATGCCTGTTTGTTTAACAAATGCCTGACGGGGAGGTCAGATGTTCCTCTCAACTTCATGTTGAGCCGACCTTCGGGTTCGATGCCAGTTTGTTTAACAGATGCCTGACGGCGAGGTCAGATGTTCTTCTCAACTTCGGGTTGAGCCGCCCTTTGGGTTGGATGCCTGTTTGTTTAACAGATGTCTGGCGGCTAGGTCAGATGTTCTTCTCAACTTCGGGTTGAGACGGACTTTAGGTTCCACACCTTTTTGTTTAACAGATGCCTGACAGCGAAGTCAAATGTTCTTCTCAACTTCGGGTTGAGTCGGCCTTTGGGTTCGATGCTTGGTTGTTTAGTAGATGTCTTGCAGCTAGGTCAGATGTTCTTCTCAACATCGGGTTGAGCTGGCCTTCGGGTTTGATTCCTGTTTGTTTAACTTAGGCCTGGCAGCGAGGTCGGATGTTCATCTCAACTTCAGGTTGATTCGGCCATCAAATTTGATGCCTGTTTGTTTAACATATGCCTGGCAGCAAGGTCAGATGTTCTTCTCAACTTCGTGTTGTGCCGGCCTTCGGGTTCGATGCCTTTTTGTTTAACTAATGCTTGATGGGGAGGTCGGATGTTCCTCTCAACTTCAAGTTGAGCCAGCCTTCGGGTACGATGCCTAATTGTTTAACAGATGTTTGACGTCGAGGTAAGATGTTCTTCTCAATTAAGTATTGAGACGGCCTTTGGGTTTGATGCCTGTTTGTTTAGCAGATGCCTGACAGCAAGGTCAAATGTTCTTCTCAACTTCGGGTTGAGCCGGCCTTCGGGTTCGATGCCTATTTGTTTAAAAGATGTCTGGCGAAGAGATCTAATGTTCTTATCAACTTCGGGTTGAGCCGCCGTTCGGGTTTGATGCCTGTTTGTTTAACAGATGTCTGACGGCGAGATCAGATGTTCTTCTCAACTTTAGGTTGAGCCGGCCTTCGGATATGACACCTGTTTGTTTAACAGATGCTTGATACTGAAGTTAAATGTTCCTCTGAAATTCATGTTGAGCCGACCTTCAGGTTCGATGCCTGTTTGTTTAACAGATGCCTGACGGCGAGGTCAGATGTTCCTCTCAACTTCGTGTTGAGCCGGCCTTCGCGTTCGATGCCTGTTTGTTTAAGGGATGCCTAACATAGAGTTCAGATGTTTTTATCAACTTCGGGTTGAGCCGCCCTTCGGGTTCGATGCCTGTTTGTTTAACAGATGCCTGACGGTTAGGTTAGATGTTCTTCTAAACTTCGGGTTGAGCCGGCCTTCAGATTTAATACCTGTTTGTTTAACAGATGCTTGACAGTGAAGTCAAATGTTCGTATCAACTTCATGTTAAGCCAACCTTCGGGTTCGATGCCTGTTCTTTTAACAGATGCCTGACGGCGAGGTCAGATGTTCCTCTCAACTTCGTGTTGAGCCGACCTTCGGGTTCGATGCCTGTTTGTTTAACAGATGCTTGACGGCGAGGTCAGATGTTCTTATCAACTTCCGGTTGAGCCGCCCTTCGGGTTCGATGCCTGTTTGTTTAACAGATATTTGACGGCAAGGTTGGATGTTCTTCTCAACTAAGGGTGGAGACGGCCTTCGGGTTTGATGCCTGTTTGTTTAATAGATGCCTGACGACGAGGTCAGATGTTCTTCTCAACTTCGAGTTGAGCCGGCCTTCGGATTTGATGCATGTATGTTTAACAGATGCTTGACAGTGAAGTCAAATGTTCCTCTCAACTTCATATTGAGCCGACCTTCGGGTTATATGCCTGTTAGTTTAACAAATGCGTGACGGCGAGGTCAGATGTTCCTCTCAAATTCGTGTTGAGCCGTCCTTCGGGTTCGATGCCTGTTTTTTTGACAGATGCCTAACGGCGAGGTCATATGTTCTTCTCAATTTCGGGTTGAGCCGCCCTTCGGGTTCAATGCTTGTTTGTTTAACAGATGCCTGACGGTGAGGTCAGATGTTCTTATCAACTTGTGGTGAGCCGCCTTTCGGTTTCGATGCTTGATTGTTTAACAGATGCCTGACGATGAGGTCTTATTTTCATCTCAATTTCGGGTTGAGCCGGCCTTCGGATTCGATGCCTGTTTGTTTAACAGATGCTTGACAGTGAAGTCAAATGTTCCTCTCAACTTCATGTTGAGCCGACCTTCGGTTCGATGCCTGTTTGTTTAACAGATGCCTGACGGTGAGGTCAAATGTTCTTCTCAGCTTCGGGTTGAGCCGACCTCCGGATTTGATGCCTGTTTGTTTAACAGATGCTTGATAGTGAAGTCAAATGTTCCTCTCAACTTTATGTTGAGCTGGCATTCGGGTTCGATGCCTGTTTGTTTAACAAATGCCTGACGGGGAGGTCAGATGTTCCTCTCAACTTCATGTTGATCCGACCTTCGGGTTCGATGCCTGTTTGTTTAACAGATGCCTGACGGGGAGGTCAGATGTTCTTATCAAATTCGGTTTGAGCCGCTCTTCGGGTTCGATGCCTGTTTGTTTAACAGATGCCTGACGGCGAGGTCAGATGTTCTTCTCAACTTCGGGTTGAGCCGGCCTTCAGGTTCGACACCTTTTTGTTTAACAGATGCCTGACGGTGAAGTCAGATGTTCTTCTCAACTTCGGGTTGAGCCGCCCTTTGGGTTGGATGCCTGTTTGTTTAACAGATGTCTGGAGGCTAGGTCAGATGTTCTTCTCAACTTCGGGTTGAGACGGACTTTAGGTTCCACACCTTTTTGTTTAACAGATGCCTGACAGCGTAGTCATATGTTCTTCTGAACTTCGGGTTGAGTCGGCCTTTGGGTTCGATGCTTGGTTGTTTAATAGATGTCTGGCAGCTAGGTCAGATGTTCTTCTCAACATCGGGTTGAGCTGGCCTTCGGGTTTGATTCCTGTTTGTTTAACTAAGGCCTGGCAGCGAGGTCGGATGTTCATCTCAACTTCGGGTTGATTCGGCCATCAAATTTGATGCCTGTTTGTTTAACATATGCCTGGCAGCAAGGTCAGATGTTCTTCTCAACTTCGTGTTGTGCCGGCCTTCGGGTTCGATGCCTTTTTGTTTAACTAATGCTTGATGGGAAGGTCGGATGTTCCTCTCAACTTCAAGTTGAGCCAGCCTTCGGGTACGATGCCTAATTGTTTAACAGATGTTTGACGTCAAGGTAAGATGTTCTTCTCAATTAAGTATTGAGACGGCCTTTGGGTTCGATGCCTGTTTATTTAACAGATGCTTGACGGCAAGGTCAAATGTTCTTCTCAACTTCGGGTTGAGTCGGCCTTCGGGTTCGATGCCTGTTTGTTTAACAGATGTCTGGGGGAGAGATCTAATGTTCTTATAAACTTCGGGTTGAGCCGCCCTTCGGGTTTGATGCCTGTTTGTTTAACAGATGTCTGACGGCGAGATCAGATGTTCTTCTCAACTTTAGGTTGAGCCGGCCTTCGAATTTGATACCTGTTTGTTTAACAGATGCTTGATACTGAAGTTAAATGTTCCTCTGAAATTCATGTTGAGCCGACCTTCAGGTTCGATGCCTGTTTGTTTAACAGATGCCTGACGGCGAGGTCAGATGTTCCTCTCAACTTCGTGTTGAGTCGGCCTTCACGTTCAATGCCTGTTTGTTTAAGGGATGCCTAACGGCGAGTTCGGATGTTTTTATCAACTTCGGGTTGAGCCGCCCTTCGGGTTCGATGCGTGTTTGTTTAACAGATGCCTGACGGTTAGGTCAGATGTTCTTCTAAACTTCGGGTTGAGCTGGCCTTCAGATTTAATGCCTGTTTGTTTAACAGATGCTTGACAGTGAAGTCAAATGTTCATATCAACTTCATGTTAAGCCAACCTTTGGGTTCGATGCCTGTTCGTTTAACAGATGCCTGACGGCGAGGTCAGATGTTCCTCTCAACTTCGTGTTGAGCCGGCCTTCGGGTTCGATGCTTGTTTGTTTAACAGATGCTTGACGGCGAGGTCAGATGTTCTTATCAACTTCCGGTTGAGCCGCCCTTCGGGTTCGATGCCTGTTTGTTTAACAGATATTTGACGGCAAGGTTGGATGTTCTTCTCAACTAAGGGTGGAGACGGCCTTCGGGTTTGATGCCTGTTTGTTTAATAGATGCCTGACGGCGAGGTCAGATCTTCTTCTCAACTTCGAGTTGAGCCGGCCTTCGGATTTGATGCATGTATGTTTAACAGATGCTTGACAGTGAAGTCAAATGTTCCTCTCAACTTCATATTGAGCCGACCTTCGGGTTATATGCCTGTTAGTTTAACAAATGCGTGACGGCGAGGTCAGATGTTCCTCTCAAATTCGTGTTGAGCTGTCCTTCGGGTTCGATGCTTGTTTGTTTGACAGATGCCTGACGGCGAGGTCATATGTTCTTCTCAATTTCGGGTTGAGCCGCCCTTCGGGTTCAATGCCTGTTTGTTTAACAGATGCCTGTCGGTGAGGTCAGACGTTCTTATCAACTTGTGGTGAGCCGCCCTTCGGGTTCGATGCTTGATTGTTTAACAGATGTCTGACGATGAGGTCTTATTTTCTTCTCAATTTCGGGTTGAGCCGGCCTTCGGATTCGATGCCTGTTTGTTTAACAGATGCTTGACAGTGAAGTCAAATGTTCCTCTCAACTTCATGTTGAGCCGACCTTCGGTTCGATGCCTGTTTGTTTAACAGATGCCTGACGGTGAGGTCAAATGTTCTTCTCAGCTTCGGGTTGAGCCGACCTCCGGATTTGATGCCTGTTTGTTTAACAGATGCTTGATAGTGAAGTCAAATGTTCCTCTCAACTTTATGTTGAGCTGTCATTCGGGTTCGATGCCTGTTTGTTTAACAAATGCCTGACGGGGAGGTCAGATGTTCCTCTCAACTTCATGTTGAGCCGACCTTCGGGTTCGATGCCTGTTTGTTTAACAGATGCCTGACGGGGAGGTCAGATGTTCTTATCAAATTCGGGTTGAGCCGCTCTTCGGGTTCGATGCCTGTTTGTTTAACAGATGCCTGACGGCAAGGTCAGATGTTCTTCTCAACTTCGGGTTGAGCCGGCCTTCAGGTTCGACACCTTTTTGTTTAACAGATGCCTGACGGTGAAGTCAGATGTTCTTCTCAACTTCGGGTTGAGCCGCCCTTTGGGTTGGATGCCTGTTTGTTTAACAGATGTCTGGAGGCTAGGTCAGATGTTCTTCTCAACTTCGGGTTGAGACGGACTTTAGGTTCCACACCTTTTTGTTTAACAGATGCCTGACAGCGAAGTCAAATGTTCTTCACAACTTCGGGTTGAGTCGGCCTTTGGGTTCGATGCTTGGTTGTTTAATAGATGTCTGGCAGCTAGGTCAGATGTTCTTCTCAACATCGGGCTGAGCTGGCCTTCGGGTTTGATTCCTGTTTATTTAACTAAGGCCTGGCAGCGAGGTCGGATGTTCATCTCATCTTCGGGTTGATTCGGCCATCAAATTTGATGCCTGTTTGTTTAACATATGCCTGGCAGCAAGGTCAGATGTTCTTCTCAACTTCGTGTTATGCCGGCCTTGGGGTTCGATGCCTTTTGTTTTAACTAATGCTTGATGGGGAGGTCGGATGTTCCTCTCAACTTCAAGTTGAGCCAGCCTTCGGGTACGATGCCTAATTGTTTAACAAATGTTTGACGTATAGGTAAGATGTTCTTCTCAATTAAGTATTGAGACGGCCTTTGGGTTCGATGCCTGTTTGTTTAACAGATGCCTGACGGCAAGGTCAAATGTTCTTCTCAACTTCGGGTTGAGCCGGCATTCGGGTTCGATGCCTCTTTGTTTAACAGATGTCTGGCGGAGAGATCTAATGTTCTTATCAACTTCGGGTTGAGCCGCCCTTCGGGTCTGATGCCTGTTTGTTTAACAGATGTCTGATGGCGAGATCAGATGTTCTTCTCAACTTTAGATTGAGCCGGCCTTCGGATATGATACCTGTTTGTTTAACAGATGCTTGATACTGAAGTTAAATGTTCCTCTGAAATTCATGTTGAGCCAACCTTCAGGTTCGATGCCTATTTGTTTAACAGATGCCTGACGGCGAGGTCAGATGTTCCTTTCAACTTCGTGTTGAGCCGGCCTTCACGTTCGACGCCTGTTTGTTTAAGGGATGCCTAACGGCGAGTTCAGATGTTTTTATCAACTTCGGGTTGAGCCGCCCTTCGGGTTCGATGCCTGTTTGTTTAACAGATGCCTGAAGGTTAGGTCAGATGTTCTTCTAAACTTCGGGTTGAGCTGGCCTTCAGATTTAATGCCTGTTTGTTTAACAGATGCTTGACAGTGAAGTCAAATGTTCGTATCAACTTCATGTTAAGCCAACCTTCGGGTTCGATGCCTGTTCGTTTAACAGATGCCTGACGGCGAGGTCAGATGTTCCTCTCAACTTCGTGTTGAGCCGGCCTTCGGGTTCGATGCCTGTTTGTTTAACAGATGCTTGACGGCGAGGTCAGATGTTCTTATCAACTTCCGGTTGAGCCGCCCTTCGGGTTCGATGCCTGTTTGCTTAACAGATATTTGACGGCAAGGTTGGATGTTCTTCTCAACTAAGGGTGGAAACAGCCTTCGGGTTTGATGCCTTTTTGTTTAATAGATGCCTGACGGCGAGGTCAGATGTTCTTCTCAACTTCGAGTTGAGCCAGCCTTCGGATTTGATGCCTGTATGTTTAACAGATGCTTGACAGTGAAGTCAAATGTTCCTCTCAACTTCATATTGAGCGGACCTTCGGGTTATATGCCTGTTAGTTTAACAAATGCGGGACGGCGAGGTCAGATGTTCCTCTCAAATTCGTGTTGAGCCGTCCTTCGGGTTCGATGCCTGTTTGTTTGACAGATGCCTGACGGCGAGGTCATATGTTCTTCTCAATTTCAGGTTGAGACGCCCTTCGGGTTCAATGCCTGTTTGTTTAACAGATGCCTGACGGTGAGGTCAGATGTTCTTATCAACTTGTGGTGAGCCGCCCTTCGGGTTCGATGCTTGATTGTTTAACAGATGCCTGACGATGAGGTCTTATTTTCTTCTCAATTTCGGGTTGAGCCGGCCTTCGGATTCGATGCCTGTTTGTTTAACAGATGCTTGACAGTGAAGTCAAATGTTCCTCTCAACTTCATGTTGAGCCGACCTTCGGTTCAATGCCTGTTTGTTTAACAGATGCCTGACGGTGAGGTCAAATGTTCTTCTCAGCTTCGGGTTGAGCCGACCTCCGGATTTGATGCCTGTTTGTTTAACAGATGCTTGACAGTGAAGTCAAATGTTCCTCTCAACTTTATGTTGAGCCGGCATTCGGGTTCGAAGCCTGTTTGTTTAACAAATGCCTGACGGGGAGGTCAGATGTTCCTCTCAACTTCATGTTGAGCCGACCTTCGGGTTCGATGCCTGTTTGTTTAACAAATGCCTGACGGGGAGGTCAGATGTTCTTATCAAATTCGGGTTGAGCCGCTCTTCGGGTTCGATGCCTGTTTGTTTAACAGATGCCTGACGGCGAGGTCAGATGTTCTTCTCAACTTCGGGTTGAGCCGGCCTTCAGGTTCGACACCTTTTTGTTTTACAGATGCCTGACGGTGAAGTCAGATGTTCTTCTCAACTTCGGGTTGAGCCGCCCTTTGGGTTGGATGCCTGTTTGTTTAACACATGTATGGCGGCTAGGTCAGATGTTCTTCTCAACTTCGGGTTGAGACGGACTTTAGGTTCCACACCTTTTTGTTTAACAGATGCCTGACAGCGAAGTCAGATGTTCTTCTCAACTTCGGGTTGAGTCGGCCTTTGGGTTCGATGCTTGGTTGTTTAATAGATGTCTGGCAGCTAGGTCAGATGTTCTTCTCAACATCGGGTTGAGCTGGCCTTCGGGTTTGATTCCTGTTTGTTTAACTAAGGCCTGGCAGCGAGGTCGGATGTTCATCTCAACTTCGGGTTGATTCGGCCATCAAGTTTGATGCCTGTTTGTTTAACATATGCCTGGCAGCAAGGTCATATGTTCTTCTCAACTTCGTGTTGTGCCGGCCTTGGGGTTCGATGCCTTTTTGTTTAACTAATGCTTGATGGGGAGGTCGGATGTTCCTCTCAACTTCAAGTTGAGCCAGCCTTCGGGTACGATACCTAATTGTTTAACAGATGTTTGACGTATAGGTAAGATGTTCTTCTCAATTAAGTATTGAGATGGCCTTTGGGTTCGATGCCTGTTTGTTTAACAGATGCCTGACGGCAAGGTCAAATGTTCTTCTCAACTTCGGGTTGAGCCGGCCTTCGGGTTCGATGCCTGTTTGTTTAACAGATGTCTGGCAGAGAGATCTAATGTTCTTATCAATTTCGGGTTGAGCCGCCCTTCGGGTTTCATGCCTGTTTGTTTAACAGATGTCTGACGGCGAGATCAGATGTTCTTCTCAACTTTAGGTTGAGCCGGCCTTCGGATATGATACCTGTTTGTTTAACAGATGCTTGATACTGAAGTTAAATGTTCCTCTGAAATTCATGTTGAGCCGACCTTCAGGTTCGATGCCTATTTGTTTAACAGATGCCTGACGGCAAGGTCAGATGTTCCTCTCAACTTCGTGTTGAGTCGGCCTTCACGTTCGATGCCTGTTTGTTTAAGGGATGCCTAACGGCGAGTTCAGATGTTTTTATCAACTTCGGGTTGAGCCGCCCTTCGGGTTCGATGCCTGTTTGTTTAACAGATGCCTGAAGGTTAGGTCAGATGTTCTTCTAAACTTCGGGTTGAGCCGGCCTTCAGATTTAATGCCTGTTTGTTTAACAGATGCTTGACAGTGAAGTCAAATGTTCGTATCAACTTCATGTTAAGCCAACCTTCGGGTTCGATGCCTGTTCGTTTAACAGATGCCTGACGGCGAGGTCAGATGTTCCTCTCAACTTCGTGTTGAGCCGGCCTTCGGGTTCGATGCCTGTTTGTTTAACAGATGCCTGACGGCGAGGTCAGATGTTCTTATCAACTTCCGGTTGAGCCGCCCTTCGGGTTCGATGCCTGTTTGCTTAACAGATATTTGACGGCAAGGTTGGATGTTCTTCTCAACTAAGGGTGGAAACAGCCTTCGGGTTTGATGCCTGTTTGTTTAATAGATGCCTGACGACGAGGTCAGATGTTCTTCTCAACTTCGAGTTGAGCCAGCCTTCGGATTTGATGCCTGTATGTTTAACAGATGCTTGACAGTGAAGTCAAATGTTCCTCTCAACTTCATATTGAGCCGACCTTCAGGTTATATGCCTGTTAGTTTAACAAATGCGGGACGGCGAGGTCAGATGTTCCTCTCAAATTCGTGTTGAGCCGTCCTTCGGGTTCGATGCCTGTTTGTTTCACAGATGCCTGACGGCGAGGTCATATGTTCTTATCAATTTCGGGTTGAGCCGCCCTTCGGGTTCAATGCCTGTTTATTTAACAGATGCCTGACGGTGAGGTCAGATGTTCTTATCAACTTGTGGTGAGCCGCCCTTCGGGTTCGATGCTTGATTGTTTAACATATGCCTGACGATGAGGTTATATTTTCTTCTCAATTTCGGTTGAGCCAGCCTTCGGATTCGATTCCTGTTTGTTTAACAGATGCTTTACAGTGAAGTCAAATGTTCCTCTCAACTTCATGTTGAGCCGACCTTCGGTTCGATGCCTGTTTGTTTAACAGATCCCTGACGGTGAGGTCAAATGTTCTTCTCAGCTTCGGGTTGAGCCGACCTCCGGATTTGATGCCTGTTTGTTTAACAGATGCTTGACAGTGAAGTCAAATGTTCCTCTCAACTTCATATTGAGCCGACCTTCGGGTTATATGCCTGTTTGTTTAACAAATGCCTGACGGAGATGTCAGATGTTCCTCTCAACTTCATGTTGACCCGACCTTCGGGTTCGATGCCTCTTTGTTTCATAGATGCCTGACGCGGAGGTCAGATGTTCTTATCAAATTCGGGTTGAGCCGCTCTTCGGGTTCGATGCCTGTTTGTTTAACAGATGGCTGACGGCAAGGTCAGATGTTCTTCTCAACTTGTGGTGAGCCGCCCTTCGGGTTCGATGCTTGATTGTTTAACATATGCCTGACGATGAAGTCATATTTTCTTCTCAATTTTGGTTGAGCCGGTATTCGGATTCGATTCCTGTTTGTTTAATAGATGCTTGACAGTGAAGTCAAATGTTCCTCTCAACTTCATGTTGAGCCGACCTTCGGTTCGATGCCTGTTTGTTTAACAGATCCCTGACGGTGAGGTCAAATGTTCTTCTCAGCTTCGGGTTGAGCCGACCTCCGGATTTGATGCCTGTTTGTTTAACAGATGCTTGACAGTGAAGTCAAATGTTCCTCTCAACTTCATATTGAGCCGACCTTCGGGTTATATGCCTGTTAGTTTAACAAATGTGTGACGGCGAGGTCAGATGTTCCTCCCAAATTCGTTTTGAGCCGTTCTTTAGGTTCGATGCCTGTTTGTTTGACAGATGCCTGACGGCGAGGTCATATGTTCTTCTCAATTTCGGGTTGAGCCGCCCTTCGGGTTCAATGCCTGTTTGTTTAAAAGATGCCTGACGGTGAGGTCAGATGTTCTTATCAACTTGTGGTGAGCCGCCCTTCGGGTTCGATGCTTGATTGTTTAACAGATGCCTGACGATGAGGTCATATTTTCTTCTCAATTTCGGTTGAGCCGGCCTTCGGATTCATTCCTGTTTGTTTAACAGATGCTTGACAGTGAAGTCAAATGTTCCTCTCAACTTCGTGTTGAGTCGGCCTTCGGGTTCGATGCCTGTTTGTTTAACATATGCCTGACGACGAGGTCAGATGTTCTTATCAAATTCGGGTTGAGCCGCCCTTCGGGTTCGATGCCTGTTTGTTTAACAGATGTTTGACGGCGAGGTCAGATGTTCTTCTCAACTTCGGGTTGAGCCGGCCTTAGGGTTTGATGCTTGTTTGTTTAACAGATGCCTGACGGCGAGGTCAGATGTTCTTCTCAACTTCGGGTTGAACCGGCTTTCGGGTTCCACACCTTTTTGTTCAACAAATGCCTGATGCCGAGGTCAGATGTTCTTCTCAACTTCAGGTTGAGCCGGGCTTTGGGTTCGATACCTGTTTGTTTAATAGATGCCTGACGGCTAAGTCAAATGTTCTTCTCAACTTTGAGGTGAGCCGCCCTTCGGGTTTGATGCCTGTTTGTTTAACAGATGCCTGACGGCTAAGTCAAATGTTCCTCTCAACTTCAAATTGAGTCGGCCTTCGAGTTCGATGCCTGTTTGTTTAACAGATGTTTGACGGTGAGGTCATATGTTCTTCTCAATTAAGGATTGAGACGACCTTCGGGTTCGATGCCTGTTTGTTTAACAGATGTCTGACGGTGAGGTCAGATGTTCTTCTCTATTTCGAGCTAGGTCGGCCTTTAGATTTGATGCCTGTTTGTTTAACAGATGCTTGACAGTGAAGTCAAATGTTCATCTCAACTTCATGTTGAGCTGACCTTCAGGTTCGATGCCTGGTTGTTTAACAGATGCCTGACGGTGAGGTCAGATGTTCCTCTCAACTTTGTGTTGAGCCGACCTTCGGGTTCGATGCCTGTTTGTTCAAGAGATACCTGACGGTAAGGTCAGATGTTCTTCTCAATTAAGGATTGAGACGGCCTTCGGGTTCGATGCCTGTTTGTTTAACAGATGCCTGACGGCAAGGTCAAATATTCTTCTGAACTTCGGGTTGATCCGGCCTTCGGGTTCGATGCCTGTTTTTTTAACAGATGCCTGACGGTGAGGTCTAATGTTCTTATCAAATTCGGGTTGAGCCGCCCTTCGGGTTTGATGCCTGTTTGTTTAACAGATGCGTGAGGGTGAGGTCAGATGTTCTTCTCAACTTCGGGTTGAGCCGGCCTTCGGATTTGATGTCTGTTTGTTTAACATATGCTTGACAGTGAAGTCAAATGTTCCTCTCAACTTCATGTTTAGCCGACCTTCGGGTTCGATGCCTGTTTGTTTAACAGATGCCTGACGGCGAGGTCAGATGTTCCTGTCATCTTCATGTTGACCGGCCTTCAGGTTCGATGCCTGTTTGTTTAACAGATGCCTGACGGCGAGGTCAGATGTTCTTCTCGACTTCGTGTAGTTCTGGCCTTCGGGTTCGATGCCTGTTTGTTTAACTAATGCCTGATGGGGAGGTTAGATGTTCCTCTCAACTTCAAGGTGAGCCGGCCATCGGGTTCGATACCTAATTGTTTAACAGATGTTTGACGGCGAGGTCAGATGTTATTCTCAACTAAGGGTTGAGACGACCTTCGGGTTTGATGCCTATTTATCTAACAGATGCCTGACAGCGAGGTCAGATGTTCTTCTCAACTTCGGGTTGAGCCGGCCTTCGGGTTCCACACCTTTTTGTTTAACAGATGCCTGAAGGCGAGGTCAGATGTTCTTCTCAACTTCGGGTTGAGCCGACCTTTGGGTTCGATGCCTGTTTGTTTAACAGATGTCTGGCGGCTAGGTAAGATGTTCTTCTCAACTTCGGGTTGAGCCAGTCATCGGGTTCGATACATGTTTGTTTAACTAAAGCCTGAAAGAGAAGTCAGATGTTCTTCTCAACTTTGGGTTGAGTCGGCCATCAAATTCGATGCCTGTTTGTCTAACATATGCCTGACAGCGAGGACAGATGTTTTTCTCAACTTCGTGTTGTGCCGGCCTTCATGTTCGATGCCTGTTTGTTTAACTAATGCCTGATGGGGAGGTCAGATGTTCCTCTCCACTTCAAGTTAAGCCGGCCTTCGGGTTCGATGCCTACTTGTTTATAAGATGTTTGACGACGATGTCAGATGTTCTTCTTAATTAAGGATTGAGACGGCCTTCGGGTTCGATGCCTGTTTGTTTAACAGATGCCTGACGGCAAGGTCAAATGTTCTTCTGAACTTCGGGTTGATCCGGCCTTCGGGTTCGATGCCTGTTTTTTTAACAGATGCCTGACGGTGAAGTCTAATGTTCTTATCAACATAGGGTTGAGCCGCCCTTCTTGTTCGATGCCTGTTTGTTTAACAGATGCCTGACGGCAAGGTCAGATGTTCTTCTCAACTTAGTGTTGTGCCAGACTTCGGGTTCGATGCCTGTTTGTTTAACACATGCCAGATGGGGGTTCAGATGTTCCTCTCAACTTCGTGTTGAGCCGGCCTTCGGGTTCGATGCCTGTTTGTTTAACAGATGTTTGATGCCGAGGTCAAATATTCTTCTCAACTAAGGGTTGAGACGGCCTTCAGGTTTGATGCATGTTTGTTTAACAGATGCCTGACAATGAGGTCAGATGTTCTTCTCAACTTCGGGTTGAGCCGGCCTTCGGGTTTGAAGCCTATTATTTTAACAGATGCCTGACAGCGAGGTTAAATGTTCTTCTCAACTTCGGTTTGAGCCGGCCTTTGGGTTCGATGCCTATTTTTTTACCAGATGCCTGACGGCGAGGTCTAATGTTCTTATCAACTTCGGGTTGAGCCGCCCTTCGGGTTTGATGCCTGTTTGTTTAACAGATGCATGAGGGTGAGGTCAGATGTTCTTCTCAACTTCGGGTTGAGTCGACCTTCGGATTTGATACCTATTTGTTTAATAGATGCTTGATAGTGAAGTCAAATGTTCCTCTTAACTTCATGTTAAGCCGACCTTCGGGTTCAAGGCCCGTTTGTTTAACAGATGCCTGACGGCGAGGTCAGATGTTCCTCTTAGCTTCATGTTCAGCCGACCTTCAGATTCGATGCGTGTTTGTTTAACAGATGCCTGACGGCGAGGTCAGATGTTCTTCTCAACTTCGTGTTGTTCCAGCCTTCAGGTTTGATGCCTGTTTGTTTAACTAATGCCTGATGGGGAGGTCAGATGTTCCTCTCAACTTCAAGGTGAGCTGGCCATCGGGTTCGATACCTGATTATTTAACAGATGTTTGACAGCGAAGTCAGATGTTATTATCAACTAAGGGTTGAAAAGGCCTTTGGCTTTGATGCCTATTTATTTAACAGATGTCTGACGGCGAGGTCAGATGTTCTTCTCAACTACGAGTTGAGCCGGCCTTCGGGTGCCATACCTTTTTGTTTAACAGATGCCTGACGGCGAGGTCAGATATTCTTCTCAACATCGGGTTGAGCCGACCTTTAAGTTTGATGCCTGTTTGTTTAACAGATGTCTGGCGGCTAGGTCAGATGTTCTTCTCAACTTCGGGTTGAGCCGGTCTTCGAGTTTGATTCCTGTTTGTTTAACTAAAGCCTGAAAGCGACGTCAGATGTTCTTCTCAACTTTGGGTTGAGTCGACTATCAAATTTGATGCCTGTTTGTTTAACATTTGCCTGACAGCAAGGTCAGATGTTCTTCTTAACTTTGTGTTGTGCCGGCCTTCAAGTTCGATGCCTGTTTGTTTAACTAATGTCTGATGGGGAGGTCAGATGTTCCTCTCAACTTCAAGTTGAGTCGGCCTTTGTGTTCGATGCCTATCTGTTTAACAGATGTTTGACGACGAGGTCAGATGTTCTTCTCAATTAAGGATTGAGACGGCCTTCGGGTTCGATGCTTGTTTGTTTAACAGATGCCCGACGGCGAGGTCAAATGTCATTCTGAACTTCGGGTTGATCCGACCTTCGGGTTCGATGCCTGTTTTTTTAACAGATGCCGGACGGTGAAGTCTAATGTTCTTATCAACATCGGGTTGAGCCGCCCTTCGGGTTCGATGCCGGTTTGTTTAACAGATGCCTAACGGCAAGGTTGGATGTTCTTCTCAAATTGGTGTTGTGCCAGACTTTGGTTTCGATGCCTGTTTGTTTAAAAGATGCCTGACAATGAGGTCAGATATTCATCTCAACTATGGGTTGAGACGGCCTTCGTGTTTGATGCCTCTTTGTTTAACAGATGCCTGACAATGAGGTCAGATGTTCTTCTCAACTTCGGGTAAAGCCGGCCTTCGGGTTCGATGCCTATTATTTTAACAGATGCCTGACGGCGAGGTCAAATGTTCTTCTCAACTTCTGTTTGAGCCGGCCTTCGGGTTCGATGCTTGTTTTTTTACCAAATGCCTGACGGCGAGGTCTAATGTTCTTTTCAACTTCGGGTTGAGCCGCCCTTCGGGTTTGATGCCTGTTTGTTTAACAGATGCGTGACGGTGAGGTCAGATGTTCTTCTCAACTTCGGGTTGAGCCGGCCTTCGGATTTGATGCCTTTTTGTTTAACAGATGCTTGATAGTGAAGTCAAATGTTCCTCTTAACTTTATGTTGAGCCGGCCTTCGGGTTCGATGCCTGTTTGTTTAAAAGATGACTGACGGCGAGGTCAGATGTTCCTCTCAGCTTCGTGTTGAGCCGGCCTTCGGGTTCGATGCCTGTTTGTTTAATAGATGCTTGACGGCAAGGTCAGATGTTCTTCTCAACTTCGTGTTGTTCCGGCCTTCGGGTTCGATGCCTGTTTTTTTTAACTAATGCCTGATGGGGAGGTCAGATGTTCCTCTCAACTTCAAGGTGAGCCTGCCATCGGGTTCGATATCTGAGTGTTTAACAGATGTTTGATGACGAGGTCAGATGTTATTCTCAACTAAGGGTTGAGACTACCTTCTGGTTTGATGCCTGACGGCGAAGTTAGATGTTCTTCTCAACTTCGGGTTGAGCCGGCCTTCGGGTTCCACACCTTTTTGTTTAACAGATGCCTAACGGCGAGGTCAAATGTTCTTCTCACCTTTCGGGTTGAGCCGACCTTTGGGTTCGATGTCTCTTTGTTCAACAGATGCTTGGCGGCTAGGTCAGATGTTCTTCTCAACTTAGGGTTAAGCCGGTCTTCGGGTTCGATTCCTGTTTGTTTAACTAAAGCCTGAAAGCGAGGTCAAATGTTCTTCCCAACTTCAGGTTGTGCCGGCCTTCAGGTTTGACGCCTGTTTCTTTAACTAATGCCTGATGGAGAGGTCAGATGTTCCTCTCAACTTCAAGGTGATCCGGCCATCGGGTTTGATACCTTATTGTTTAACAGATGTTTGACGGTGAGGTCAGATGTTATTCTCAACTAAGGGTTGAGACGGCCTTCGGGTTTGATGCCTGTTGATTTCACAGATGTCTGATGTGACGCCCCGATTCTGAATTCCCATTAATTGTTGAGTCTTTTAATTTATTTAATTGATGTTTGTTTTAAATTGAGAAATTATATATTGTTATGTGGTGTTTGCTTATTTTGTCTATTTTCACCGATTCGGAGAGTTTTCGGGGAATTTGAGTAAAAAGGGCATTTTAGACATTTTGCAATTTAGTGTGAGAATTGATTGGTAAGTGTTTGAAAGAATTTGAGAGGAAAGAAATAGAGATAGAAATAGAATAAGAGAGGAAAGAAAGAAAGATAGTAACATAAGAAGAAAAACAAGAGAAAGAAAAGAGGAGAAGAGAAAGAGAAGAGAAAGGGGAGAGGAAAACCTAGAATCATCAAGGGATCATCACCAAAGCTTACAATTGATCGGTAAGGGTATGAAACTCTATCATCTCTTTAATGTGTGTGATTTTATGTGTATGTGTTTGGACTGTGTAGGGTTTCTACTCTTTTTCCACTTAGGTTAGAAGTTGGTTTTGTGAGTAGAATGAGGTTTTAATCGGTTAGAACTCGGATTAGACGATGTAGTTTAGTCGGGTGATGGTTGGGTTGTGCTACTGTGACTGGTTTGGATTTAGTCGGTTGGTTGTGTGGAGTTTGGGCTTTGAGACAGCCATGGAAGTTCTGTCTTCGCAAGTTCGCCAGGCGAATGGCAGCGAAGCTTCGCCAGGCGAAGCCCAGCGAGCTGTAGCGAAGCAAGTCAGAAGCTAATACCCTGTATTCGCTGGCAAGTTCGCCAGGCGAAGTGAGTTGGCGAAGGTTCGCCAGGCGAGTGTGTAGCGAGCCTCAGCGAGTAATTCCAGAATTACTCCCAGTGGACTTCGCTGGGAAGTTCGCCAGGCGAAGGTCAGCGAGCATTCGCTGCGTGGCTTCGCCAGGCGAAGGTTTGCGAACCTGGCAGTGTTATTTTGTTTTGCTGTTTGTTCAATGCATGATGTTTGGTTGATTCAATTATGATTAATGCCTATATGAATGATCGATGTGTGAACTATTTTGACATGTCGCGCTGTGGGTGGCCGAAAGGCGTGAATCCTAGATTGTAGAGTAAATGGTGAATCTTGAATATTTGATAATCTTGTGTATTTGCTCGAACTGAATAAGAAACGCATTGATAGGCTGATATGTGTGTAAACCATGTGTGGAATGGTGCATAATGTGAATGCATGATAGATATATGCGATGTATGTGATAAATGCAATGAGTATGTTTGTGAGCATAGTATGCATTTTTGTGTTGAATGATCCCTCGGAGGATTTGCAGAACCTCGTATGATACGATGGTTATATTAGATTCCTTGGAGAATCGGTTGCATTGTGTGATTCCTTGGAGAATCGGTTGCATTGTGTGATTCCTCGGAGAATCGGTCATAACATGTAATCCCGTGGAGGATTGGCTAGAGTATTTGATTCCGTGGAGAATCTGCTGAGTACTTGATCCCGTGGAGGATCTGCTGAATATTTGATTCCGTGGAGAATCTGATGAATATTTGATTCCGTGGAGAATCTGCTGAGTACTTGATCCCGTGGAGGATCTGCTGAATACTCGATTCCTTAGAGAATCTGTTGAATGAGTCGGTACCGCATTTGCATCTGCATAGAGTCGTGTGTCGGTCTCTATGAGTTGCATGAGTCATCTGTGTATGATGCATTAGTTGTGTGAATATAACTGTGTATGTTATATATGATTGTTTGGAGGAAAATATAGTGAATGTTCATGTGTATGTGTAGAGACATGATTATTTGTATATGCTTAATGTGGTGAGAACATAATTTGAGTATAACTTGTACCAATATGAGTATATGTATATATACAATTTTATGCATTAACTGTTATGATGTTGTTTCTCACCCTTCTGCTGTTTTATAATGCTCTATGAGGCATTGCAGAGTATGAAGCTGGAGGTTCTTTTTTTGAAGCGATGTCTTTATTCCTTTTGGTCAATGGCTCTGATATGTAACATCTGGGTAGTTAGGAAGCCTTTGACTCTTTTGGAGTTACATTTGTTTTGATTCTTTTGTGATACATATGTGTATGTATCTGCTGTGGATATGTTGTAAAGTATGAATTAACTGATGGTTGTATATACTTTTATGAATGAGATCAATTCAATATTTGGATGTTTCCGCTTTTATTCTAAATATTGAGATGTGGGTTACCCATTGTTGCATATCTATTTTGAGCAGGTATCGTATGTGTTTAATTTCATGATAATGTGATGCGCCTATTTTATACCATGTTTTAATTAAACTCTGATGAAATGAATTTTCTAAGTGCCTAATTGATTTATTTAATTTATTTGGGGGTATAGAAAGGGGGTGTCACATTAAGTGGTATCAGAGCCAGTGTTGAGTCAGTCGCGTCTGTCTTGTTGTTGTGTTGGTTGAACGGTTGTTTAACCTTGTTGTTATTTTTGGGAATCCTCAGAATATGGCAGGTCGTAATGACAATGCTATGGCAACGGCGTTAGAGGCTATGGCCAGAGCTGTGCAGGGTGCACCTAACGTGAATGCGAATGATGAGTTCAGGAAGAACCAACCACCGGTGTTCAAAGGGAGATTTGATCCGGATGGTGCTCAGATATGGTTAAAGGAAATTGAGAGGATCTTTAGGGTGATAGATTGTGCTAAAGGGAACAAGGTGAGACTAGGGACTCACATGCTGAGAGAAGAGGCTGATGACTGGTGGGTCAGCGTGAGGCAAGTTCTTGAGGTCGACGATGAGGAGATTACGTGGGATTTATTTCGTACTGAGTTTCTAAGGAAGTAGTATCCTGAAAGTGTTAAAGGGAAGAGAGAAATGGAATTTCTGGAGTTGAAACAAGGTAATATGTCGGTGGTGGACTACACCGCCAGGTTTACTGAGTTAGTGAAGTTTCACCCTCACTATGATGCGGTTACGGCGGAATTTTCCAAATGTATCAAGTATGAGAATGGCTTGCGTCCTGAGATAAAGCAAGCAGTGGGTTATCAAAGGATACGAAGATTTTCGGATTTGACCGAGTGCTGTAGGATTTATGAAGAAGACAGTAGAGCTCGTTCTACTCATTATAAGGGTTTGAGCGAGAGGAGAGGGAAGCAGCAAGTACGAAGCGGACCTTATGTGACGCCTGCTGAGAAGGGCAAACATAGAGGAAACTTTGATAGGAGACCCGGAGGAGATTCCGGTGTGATCAAATGTTTTAAGTGTGGCGTGATGGGCCACAAGTCTTATGATTGTGGAAAGTTCAAGGCGAAGTGTTCCAACTGTGGGCTCCTTGGACATGATGCAGCAGAGTGTAGAAAGAATGCTGTGAAGTGTTTTAATTGTGGCGAGGTGGGTCACATTAGCTCGAATTGTACCAAACCAAAGCAAGCTCAGGCGGGCGGAAAAGTTTTCGCATTAGCAGGTTCAGACGCTACTAATGCGGCGGATCGTTTGATTAAAGGTACATGCTTTATTAATGATATGCCTTTAGTTGCTATTATTGATACTGGAGCGACTCACTCGTTCATTTCTCTTGCGTGTGCTAAGCGATTGGATTTGTGTATGGTTTCTTTGAGTAGTGGTATGGTTATTGGGACTCCCGCTTCGGGGTCGGTATCTACTTCTTTGGTGTGTGCAAGTTGTCCTTTGACCATGTATGGTAAGGACTTCGTTATGGATTTAGTGTGTTTGCCGTTGGAAGGTTTGGACGTAATCTTGGGTATGAACTGGTTGCAATTTAATAGAGTTCATCTGGATTGCTATCACAAGTTAGTAAGGTTTCCTTCTTTGGAAGATGGCGAAAACGAGAGTTTTCTTTCCACTAAAGAGTTGAAGAAACTTTTAGCGGACGAAGCTCAGTTGTTTGGTTTGTTTGCATCGTTGTCGGTGGAGAGCAAAGTTGAGCTCGACGTGTTTCCTGTGGTTTTTGAATTTCCTGAAGTGTTTCCGGAAGATGTTGCGGATGTGCCGCCAAAGAGAGAGGTTGAATTTTCTATTGATCTAGTTCCGGGTACTAGACCGATTTCGATGGCCCCGTATCGGATGTCGGCATCGGAGTTGGTGGAATTAAAGAAGCAGTTGAATGATTTGTTGGATAAGAGATTTGTAAGACCAAGTGTTTCTCCTTGGGGTGCGCCGGTATTGTTGGTAAAGAAGAAGGATGGTAGTATGCGATTGTGTATTGATTATCGGCAGTTGAATAAGGTGACAATTAAGAACAAGTATCCGCTTCCAAGAATTGATGATTTGATGGATCATTTGGTTGGAGCTCGTGTTTTTAGTAAGATTGATTTGAGATCCGGTTATCACCAGATTCGGGTTAAGGAAGAATATATTTCGAAGACGGCTTTTAGAACACGATATGGTCACTATGAGTATACGGTGATGCCATTCGGAGTTTCTAATGCGCCGGGTGTTTTCATGGAATATATGAACCGTATCTTCCACGAGCAGTTGGATCGTTTTGTGGTAGTGTTTATCGATGACATTTTGATTTATTCTAAGTCTCGAGAGGAACACGAAGAACATTTAAGGATTGTGTTGCGGATTTTGAAAAAGAATAAGTTGTATGCAAAGTTGTCTAAGTGTGAGTTTTGCTTGTCGGAGGTGAGTTTTCTTGGACATATTATTTCCGGCAATGGTATTAGTGTGGATCCATCCAAGATCGATGCGGTAATGCAATGGGAGACTCCAAGATCGGTTACGGAAATTCGAAGCTTTTTGGGCTTGGCCGGTTACTACCGGAGGTTTATCGAAGGATTTTCAAAGTTAGCACTCCCGTTAACGCAGTTGACTTGTAAAGGAAAGGCTTTTATTTGGGATGTTAATTGTGAAGAGAGTTTCATGGAATTAAAGAGAAGGTTAACAACAACGCCAATTTTGATTTTGCCGAATCCTACGGAACCTTTTGTGGTTTATTGCGATGCTTCTTTGTCAGGATTGGGTGGTGTATTGATGCAAGATGGGAAGGTCGTGGCGTATGCTTCTAGACAGTTGAGAGTACATGAAAAGAATTATCCTACTCATGATTTGGAGTTAGCGGCCGTAGTGTTCGTTTTGAAAATTTGGAGGCACTATCTTTATGGTACAAGATTTGAAGTTTTTAGCGATCACAAGAGTTTGAAGTATTTGTTTGATCAAAAAGAATTGAATATGAGGCAAAGGAGATGGCTAGAACTTTTGAAAGACTATGATTTTGATTTAAATTATCATCCGGGTAAGGCGAATGTGGTAGCCGATGCTTTAAGTCGGAAGTCGTTGCACGCGTCTACTTTGATGGTTAGAGAGTGGGAACTCTTGGAGAACTTTAGAGATTTGAGTTTGGTTTGTGAGTTAACACCGAGTAGTGTGAAGCTTGGTATGTTGCATGTCACGAATGATTTCCTTACTACGGTGTGTGAAAAGCAAAAGTTGGATTTGAAATTTGTGGATTTGATGACGAATGGAAATGAAGATTTCAAAGTTGATGAATTAGGAGTTTTGAGGTTTCGAGGTCGTATTTGTATTCCCGATGATGCGGATTTGAAAAAGATGATATTGGAAGAGGGACATCGGAGTAACTTAAGTATTCATCCGGGAGCGAATAAGATGTATCAGGATTTGAAGAAGATCTTTTGGTGGTCTGGATTGAAAAGCGATGTTGCTCGTTTTGTGTACTCGTGTTTGACTTGCCAGAAGTCTAAGGTGGAGCATCAGAAGCCTAGTGGATTGATGCAACCGTTGGATATTCCGGAATGGAAATGGGATAGTATATCGATGGATTTTGTTACGGGATTGCCGAATACGCAAAGAGGACATAATGCTATTTGGGTGATTGTTGATAGGCTTACTAAATCGGCTCACTTTATTCCGATTGATATTACTTATTCTTTGGAAAGGTTGGCCGAGATTTATGTTGGCACTATTGTGAAGCTTCATGGAGTTCCTAAGAGTATTGTGTCGAATAGAGATCCTAGATTTACTTCAAGATTTTGGGAGAGTTTGCAAGGTGCCTTGGGTTCTAAGTTGAGATTGAGTTCGGCATATCATCCGCAAACAGATGGTCAAACCGAGAGGACGATTCAATCGTTAGAAGACTTGTTGCACGCTTGTGTACTTGAACAAGGTGGTGCGTGGGATGGTTATTTAGCGTTGATTGAGTTCACCTATAATAACAGTTTCCATTCGAGTATTGGTATGGCGCCATTTGAGGCTTTATATGGTCGGAGATGTCGAACACCTCTGTGTTGGCATGAGACAGGTGGAAAGTCGGTAGTTGGTCCGGAAATGGTACAGCAAACGACAGAAAAGGTGAAATTTATTCGGGAAAAGATGGGAGCTTCTCAGAGTACACAGAAAAGTTATCATGATAAAAGGAGAAAGGATCTCAAGTTTCTAGAGGGCGACCATGTGTTTTTGAGAGTTACACCGGTTACGGGTGTGGGTCGTGCTTTGAAGTCGAGAAAGTTGACTTCTCGTTTTATTGGTCCGTATCAGGTTGTCGCACGAGTTGGTGCTGTGGCTTATCGTGTGGTGTTGCCTCCGAACCTTTCGAATTTGCATGATGTATTCCATGTCTCGCAACTTCGGAAGTATGTTCCGGATCCGTCACATGTTATTCCAATGGATGAAGTGGAAGTAAGAGATAACCTTACAGTTGAAGTTTTACCGGTTAGTATTTTGGACCGTGAAGTTAAGAAACTAAGAGGCAAGGATATTGCGCTTGTGAAAGTGTCCTGGGGAGGTGCCGCGGAAGGCAACATGACTTGGGAATTGGAGAGCAAGATGCGAGAGTCGCATCCGGAGTTGTTTGAATAAGGTAATATTTTCGAGGACGAAAATTTCTAAAGTGGGGGAGAGTTGTGACGCCCCGATTCTGAATTCCCATTAATTGTTGAGTCTTTTAATTTATTTAATTGATGTTTGTTTTAAATTGAGAAATTATATATTGTTATGTGGTGTTTGCTTATTTTGTCTATTTTTACCGATTCGGAGAGTTTTCGGGGAATTAGAGTAAAAAGGGCATTTTAGACATTTAGCAATTTAGTGTGAGAATTGATTGGTAAGTGTTTGAAAGAATTTGAGAGGAAAGAAATTGAGATAGAAATAGAATAAGAGAGGAAAGAAAGAAAGATAGTAACATAAGAAGAAAAACAAGAGAAAGAAAAGAGGAGAAGAGAAAGAGAAGAGAAAGGGGAGAGGAAAACCTAGAATCATCAAGGGATCATCACCAAAGCTTGCAATCGATCGGTAAGGGTGTGAAACTCTATCATCTCTTTAATGTGTGTGATTGTATGTGTATGTGTTTGGATTGTGTAGGGTTTATACTCTTTTTCCACTTAGGTTAGAAGTTGGTTTTGTGAGTAGAATGAGGTTTTAATCGGTTAGAACTCGGATTAGACGATGTAGTTTAGTCGGGTGATGGTTGGGTTGTGCTACTGTGACTGGTTTGGATTTAGTCGGTTGGTTGTGTGGAGTTTGGGCTTTGAGACAGCCATGGAAGTTCTGTCTTCGCAAGTTCGCCAGGCGAATGGCAGCGAAGCTTCGCCAGGCGAAGCCCAGCGAGCTGTAGCGAACAAGTCAGAAGCTAATACCCTGTATTCGCTGGCAAGTTCGCCAGGCGAAGTGAGTTGGCGAAGGTTCACCAGGCGAGTGTGTAGCGAGCCTCAGCGAGTAATTCCAGAATTACTCCCAGTGGACTTCGCTGGGAAGTTCGCCAGGCGAAGGTCAGCGAGCATTCGCTGCGTGGCTTCGCCAGGCGAAGGTTGGCGAACCTGGCAGTGTTATTTTGTTTTGCTGTTTGTTCAATGCATGATGTTTGGTTGATTCAATTATGATTAATGCCTATATGAATGATCGATGTGTGAACTATTTTGACATGTCGCGCTGTGGGTGGCCGAAAGGCGTGAATCCTAGATTGTAGAGTAAATGGTGAATCTTGAATATTTGATAATCTTGTGTATTTGCTCGAACTGAATAAGAAACGCATTGATAGGCTGATATGTGTGTAAACCATGTGTGGAATGGTGCATAATGTGAATGCATGATAGATATATGCGATGTATGTGATAAATGCAATGAGTATGTTTGTGAGCATAGTATGCATTTTTGTGTTGAATGATCCCTCGGAGGATTTGCAGAACCTCGTATGATACGATGGTTATATTAGATTCCTTGGAGAATCGGTTGCATTGTGTGATTCCTTGGAGAATCGGTTGCATTGTGTGATTCCTCGGAGAATCGGTCATAACATGTAATCCCGTGGAGGATTGGCTAGAGTATTTGATTCCGTGGAGAATCTGCTGAGTACTTGATCCCGTGGAGGATCTGCTGAATATTTGATTCCGTGGAGAATCTGATGAATATTTGATTCCGTGGAGAATCTGCTGAGTACTTGATCCCGTGGAGGATCTGCTGAATACTCGATTCCTTAGAGAATCTGTTGAATGAGTCGGTACCGCATTTGCATCTGCATAGAGTCGTGTGTCGGTCTCTATGAGTTGCATGAGTCATCTGTGTATGATGCATTAGTTGTGTGAATATAACTGTGTATGTTATATATGATTGTTTGGAGGAAAATATAGTGAATGTTCATGTGTATGTGTAGAGACATGATTATTTGTATATGCTTAATGTGGTGAGAACATAATTTGAGTATAACTTGTACCAATATGAGTATATGTATATATACAATTTTATGCATTAACTGTTATGATGTTGTTTCTCACCCTTCTGCTGTTTTATAATGCTCTATGAGGCATTGCAGAGTATGAAGCTGGAGGTTCTTTTTGTGAAGCGATGTCTTCATTCCTTTTGGTCAATGGCTCTGATATGTAACATCTGGGTAGTTAGGAAGCCTTTGACTCTTTTGGAGTTACATTTGTTTTGATTCTTTTGTGATACATATGTGTATGTATCTGCTGTGGATATGTTGTAAAGCATGAATTAACTGATGGTTGTATATACTTTTATGAATGAGATCAATTCAATATTTGGATGTTTCCGCTTTTATTCTAAATATTGAGATGTGGGTTACCCATTGTTGCATATCTATTTTGAGCAGGTATCGTATGTGTTTAATTTCATGATAATGTGATGCGCCTCTTTTATACCATGTTTTAATTAAACTCTGATGAAATGAATTTTCTAAGTGCCTAATTGATTTATTTAATTTATTTGGGGGTATAGAAAGGGGGTGTTACATCTGACGGCGAGGTCAGAAGTTCTTCTCAACTTCGGGTTCCACACCTTTTTGTTTAACAGATGCCTGACGGAGAGGTCAGATGTTCTTCTCAACTTCGGGTTGAGCCGGCCTTTGAGTTCGATTTATGTTTGTTTAACAGATGCCTGGCGGCTAGGTCAGACGTTTTTCTCAACTTTGGGTTGAGTTGATCCTCGGGTTCGATTCCTGTTTTTTAACTAAAGCCTGACAGCAAGGTCAGATGTTCTTCTCAACTTCGGGTTGAGTCGGCCATCAAATTCGATGCCTGTTTGTTTAACAGATGCCTGACAGCGAGGTTAAATGTTCTTCTCAACTTCGTATTGTGTCGGCCTTCAAGTTCGATGCCTGTTTGTTTAACTAATGCCTGATGGGGAGGTCAGATGTTCCTCTCAACTTCAAGTTGAGCCGGCCTTCGGGTTCGATGTCGTTTGTTTAACAGATGTTTGATGGCGAGGTCAGATGTTCTTCTCAATTAAAGATAGAGACAACCTTCGGGTTCGATGCCTGTTTTTTTAACAGATGCCTGGCGGCGAGGTCAAATGTTCTTATGAACTTCGGGTTTAGCCGGCCTTCGGGTTCGATGCATGTTTGTTTAAAAGATGCCTGACGGCGAGGTCTAATGTTCTTATCAACTTCGGTTGAGTCGCCCTTCGGGTTCGATGCATGTTTGTTTAACATATGCCTGACGGTGAGGTCAGATGTTCTTCTCAACTTCGAGTTGAGCCGGCCTTCGGATTTGATGCCTGTTTGTTTAATAGATGCTTGATAGTGAAGTCAAACGTTCCTCTGAACTTCATGTTAAGCCGACCTTCAGGGTTCGTTGCCTGTTTGTTTAACGTATGCCTGACGGCGAGGTTAGATGTTCCTCTCAACTTCGTGTTGGGCCGGCCTTCGGGTTTTATGCCTATTTGTTGAAAAGGTGCCTGATGGTGAGGTCAGATGTTCCTCTCAACTTCGTGTTGAGCCGGCCTTCGGGTTCGATGCCTGTTTGTTTAACTAATGTCTGGCAGCGAGGTCGGATGTTCTTCTCAACTTCGGTTTGAGTCGCCCATCAAATTCGATGCCTGTTTGTTTAACATATGCCTGACAGCAAGGTCAGATGTTCTTCTCAACTTCGTGTTGTGCCGGCCTTCGGGTTCGATGCCTATTTGTTTAACTAATGCCTCATAGGTAGGTCAGATGTTCCTCTCAACTTCAAGGTGAGCCTGCCATCGGGTTCGATACCTGAGTGTTTAACAGATGTTTGACGGCGAGGTCAGATGTTCTTCTCAATTAAGGATTGAGATGTCCTTCATGTTTGATGCCTATTTTTTTAACAGATGCATGACGGTGCGGTCTAATGTTCTTATCAACTTCGGGTTGAGACGCCCTTCGGGTTCGATGCCTGTTTGTTTAACAGATGCCTGACGATGAGGTCAGATGTTCTTCTCAACTTCGGGTTGAGCCAGCCTTCGGATTTGATGCCTGTGTGTTTAACAGATGCTTGACAGTGAAGTCAAATGTTCCTCTCAACTTCGTGTCGAGCCGGCCTTCGGGTTCGATGCCTGTTTGTTTAACAGATTTTTGACGGCGAGGTCAAATATTCTTCTCAACTAAGGGTTGAGACGGCCTTCGGATTTGATGCCTGTTTGATTAATAGATGCCTGACGATGAGGTCAGATGTTCTTCTCAACTTTGGGTTGAGCCGTGCTTCGGGTTCGATGCCTATTATTTTTACAGATGCCTGACAGCGAGGTCAAATGTTCCTCTCAACTTCGGTTTGAGCCGGCCCTCGGGTTTGATGCCTATTTTTTTACCAGATGCCTGACGGCGAGGTCTAATGTTCTTATCAACTTCGGGTCGAGCCGCCCTTCAAGTTTGATGCCTGTTTGTTTAACATATGCGTGACAATGAGGTCAGATGTTCTTCTCAAATTCGGGTTGAGCCGGCCTTCGGATTTGACGAATGTTTGTTTAACAGATGCTTCACAGTGAAGTCAAATGTTCCTCTTAACTTCATGTTGAGCCGAACTTCGGGTTCGATGCCTGTTTCTTTAACAGATGCCTGACGGCGAGGTCAGATGTTCCTCTCAGCTTCGTATTGAGCCGGCCTTTGGATTCGATGCCTGTTTGTTTAACAGATGCTTGACAGCGAGGTCAAATGTTCTTCTCAACTTCGTGTTGTTCCGGCCTTCGGGTTCGATGCCTGTTTTTTTAACTAATGCCTGATGGGGACGTCAGATGTTCCTCTCAACTTCAAGGTGAGCCTGCCATCGGTTTGATATCTGAGTGTTTAACAGATGTTTGATGACGAGGTCAGATGTTATTCTCAACTAAGGGTTGAGACGGCCTTCTGGTTTGATGCCTGTTTATTTAACAGATGCCTGACGGCGAAGTCAGATGTTCTTCTCAACTTCGGGTTGAGCCGGCCTTCGGGTTCCACACCTTTTTGTTTAACAGATGCCTGACGGCGAGGTCAAATGTTCTTCTCACATTTCGGGTTGAGCCGACCTTTGGGTTCGATGTCTCTTTGTTCAACAGATGCCTGGCGGCTAGGTAAGATGTTCTTCTCAACTTAGGGTTAAGCCGGTCTTCGGGTTCGATTCCTGTTTGTTTAACTAAAGCCTGAAAGCGAGGTCAGATGTTCTTCCCAACTTCAGGTTGTGCCGGCCTTCAGGTTTGACGCCTGTTTCTTTAACTAATGCCTGATGGGGAGGTCAGATGTTCCTCTCAACTTCAAGGTGAGCCGGCCATCGGGTTCGATACCTTATTGTTTAACAGATGTTTGACGGTGAGGTCAGATGTTATTCTCAACTAAGGGTTGAGACGGCCTTCGGGTTTGATGCCTGTTGATTTCACAGATGTCTGACGGCGAGGTCAGAAGTTCTTCTCAACTTCGGGTTGAGCCAGCCTTCGGGTTCCACACCTTTTTGTTTAACAGATGCCTGACGGAGAGGTCAGATGTTCTTCTCAACTTCGGGTAGAGCCGGCATTTGAGTTCGATTTATGTTTGTTTAACAGATGCCTGGTGGCTAGGTCAGACGTTTTTCTCAACTTTGGGTTGAGTTGGTCCTCGGGTTCGATTCCTGTTTGTTTAACTAAAGCCTGACAGCAAGGTCATATGTTCTTCTCAACTTCGGGTTGAGTCGGCCATCAAATTCGATGCCTGTTTGTTTAACATATGCCTGACAGCGAGGTTAGATGTTCTTCTCAACTTCGTGTTGTGCCGACCTTCAAGTTCGATGCCTGTTTGTTTAACTAATGCCTGATGGGGAGGTCAGATGTTCCTCTCAACTTCAAGTTGAGCCGGCCTTCGGGTTCGATGCCTGTTTGTTTAATAGATGTTTGATGGCGAGGTCAGATGTTCTTCTCAATTAAAGATAGAGACAGCCTTCGGGTTCGATGCCTGTTTAACAGATGCCTGGCGGCGAGGTCAAATGTTCTTATGAACTTCGGGTTTAGCCGGCCTTCGGGTTCGATGCATGTTTGTTTAAAAGATGCCTGACGGCGAGGTCTAATGTTCTTATCAACTTCGGTTGAGTCGCCCTTCGGGTTCGATGCATGTTTGTTTAACAGATGCCTGACGGTGAGGTCAGATGTTCTTCTCAACTTCGAGTTGAGCCGGCCTTCGGATTTGATGCCTGTTTGTTTAACAGATGCTTGACAAGGAAGTCAAACGTTCCTCTGAACTTCATGTTAAGCCGACCTTCAGGGTTCGTTGCCTGTTTGTTTAACGTATGCCTGACGGCGAGGTTAGATGTTCCTCTCAACTTCGTGTTGGGTCGGCCTTCGGGTTTTATGCCTATTTGTTGAAAAGGTGCCTGATGGTGAGGACAGATGTTCCTCTCAACTTCGTGTTGAGCCGGCCTTCGGGTTCGATGCCTGTTTGTTTAACTAATGTCTGGCAGCGAGGTCGGATGTTCTTCTCAACTTCGGTTTGAGTCGCCCATCAAATTCGATGCCTGTTTGTTTAACATATGCCTGACAGCAAGGTCAGATGTTCTTCTCAACTTCGTGTTGTGCCGGCCTTCGGGTTCGATGCCTATTTGTTTAACTAATGCCTGATAGGGAGGTCAGATGTTCCTCTCAACTTCAAGGTGAGCCTGCCATCGGGTTCGATACCTGAGTGTTTAACAGATGTTTGACGGCGAGGTCAGATGTTCTTCTCAATTAAGGATTGAGATGGCCTTCATGTTTGATGCCTGTTTTTTTAACAGATGCATGACGGTGCGGTCTAATGTTCTTATCAACTTCGGGTTGAGATGCCATTCGGGTTCGATGCCTGTTTGTTTAACAGATGCCTGACGATGAGGTCAGATGTTCTTCTCAACTTCGGGTTGAGCCAGTCTTCGGATTTGATGCCTGTGTGTTTAATAGATGCTTGACAGTGAAGTCAAATGTTCCTCTCAACTTCGTGTCGAGCCGGCCTTCGGTTTCGATGCCTGTTTGTTTAACAGATTTTTGACGGCGAGGTCAAATATTCTTCTCAACTAAGGGTTGAGACGGCCTTCGGATTTGATGCCTGTTTGTTTAATAGGTGCCTGACGATGAGGTCAGATGTTCTTCTCAACTTTGGGTTGAGCCGTGCTTCGGGTTCGATGCCTGTTATTTTTACAGATGCCTGACAGCGAGGTCAAATGTTCCTCTCAACTTCGGATTGAGACGGCCTTCATGTTCGATGCCTATTTTTTTAACAGATGCATGACGGTGCGGTCTAATGTTCTTAGCAACTTCGGGTTGAGATGCCCTTCGGGTTTGATTCCTGTTTGTTTAACAGATGCGTGACAATGAGGTCAGATGTTCTTCTCAAATTCGGGTTGAGCCGGCCTTCGGATTTGATGCCTGTGTGTTTAACAGATGCTTGACAGTGAAGTCAAATGTTCCTCTCAACTTCGTGTCGAGCCGGCCTTCGGGTTCGATGCCTGTTTGTTTAACAGATGCCTGACGGCGAGGTCAGATGTTCTTCTCAACTTTGTGTTGTGTCGGCCTTCGGGTTCGATGCCTGTTTGTTTAACTAATGCCTGATGGAGAGGTCATATGTTCCTCTCAACTTCAATGTGAGCCGCCCTTTGTGTTCGATACCTGATTGTTTAACAGATGTTTGACGACGAGGTCAGATGTTCTTCTCAACTAAGGGTTGAGACGACCTTCGGGTTTGATGCCTGTTTATTTAACAGATGCCTGAAGGCGGGGTCCGATCTTCTTCTCAAATTCGGGTTGAGCCGGAGTTTGGGTTCCACACCTTTTTGTTTAACAGATGCCTGACGGAGAGGTGAGATGTTCTTCTCAACTTCGGGTTGAGCCGGCCTTCGGGTTCGATGCCTGTTTTTTTAACAGATGCCTGACGGCGAGGTCTAATGTTCTTATCAACTTCGGGTTGAGCCGCCCTTCGGGTTCGATGCCTGTTTGTTTAACAGATGCCTGACGGCTAGGTCAGATGTTCTTCTCAACTTCGGGTTGAGTCGACCTTCGGATTTGATGCCTGTTTGTTTAAGAGATGCTTGAGAGTGAAGTCAAGTGTTTCTATCAACTTTATGTTGAGCCAACCTTCAGGTTCGATGCATGTTTGTTTAACAGATGCCTGATGGCAAGGTCAGATGTTCCTCTCAACTTCGTGTTTAGTCGGCCTTCGGGTTCGACGCCTATTTGTTTAACAGAAGCCTGACGGCGAGTTCAGATGTTCTTCTCAACTTTGTGTTGTGTCGGCCTTCGGGTTCGATGCCTGTTTGTTTAACTAATGCCTGATGGGGAGGACAAATGTTCCTCTCAACTTCAAGGTGAGCCGGTCTTCGGGTTTGATACCTGATTGTTTAACAGATGTTTGACGGCGAGTTCAGATGTTCTTCTCAACTAAGGGTTGAGACTGCCTTTGGGTTTGATGTCTCTTTATTTAACAGATGCCTGACGGCAAGGTCAGATGTTCCTCTCAACTTCATGTTGAGTCGACCTTCGGGTTTGATGCCTGTTTGTTTAACAGATGTCTGACGGCGAGGTCAGATGTTCCTTTCAACTTCGTGTTGAGCCGGCCTTCGGGTTCGATGCCTGTTTGTTTAACATATGCCTGGCGGCTAGGTCAGATGTTCTTCTCAACTTCGGGTTGATCCGGCCTTTGGCTTCGATGCTTGTTTGTTTAACAGATGCCTGGCGGCTAGGTCATATGTTCTTCTTAACTTCGGGTTGAATAGGCCTTCGGGTTTGATTCCTGTTTGTTTAACAGATGTCTGACGGCGAGGTCAGATGTTCCTTTCAACTTCGTGTTGAGCCGGCCTTCGGGTTCGATGCCTGTTTGTTTAACATATGCCTGGCGGCTAGGTCAAATGTTCTCTCAACTTCGGGTTGAGCCGGTCATCGGGTTCGATTCCTGTTTGTTTAACTAATGCCTGGCAGCAAAGTCGGATGTTCTTCTCAACTTCGGGTTGAGTCAGCCATCTAACTTGATGCCTGTTTGTTTAACATATGCCTGACAGTGAGGTCAGATGTTCTTCTCAACTTCGTGTTGTGCCGGCCTTCGGGTTCGATGCCTGTTTGTTTAACAGATGTTTGACAGCGAGGTCAGATGTTCTTCTCAATTAAGGATTGAGACGGCCTTCGGGTTCAATGCCTGTTTGTTTAACAGATGCCTGACGGCGAGGTTAGATATTCTTCTCAACTTCGGGTTGAGCCGACCTTCAGGTTCAACATTTTTTTGTTTAACAGATTCCTGACGGCGAGGTCAGATGTTCTTCTCAACTTCGGGTTGAGCCGGACTTTGTGTTCGATGCCTGTTTTTTTAACAGATGCCTGGCGGCTAGGTCAGATGTTTTTCTCAACTTCGGGTTGAGTCGGCCTTCGGGTTCGATTCCTGTTTGTTTAACTAATGCCTGACAGCGAGGTAGGATGTTCTTCTCAACTTCGGATTGAGTCGGCCATCAAATTCGATGCCTGTTTGTTTAACATATGCCTGACAGAAAGGTCAGATGTTCTTCTCAACTTCGAGTTGTGCCAGCCTTTGGGTTTGATGCCTGTTTGTTTAACTAATGCCTGATGGGGAGGTCAGATGTTCCTCTCAACTTCAAGTTGAGCCAGTCTTCGGGTTCGATGCCTGAGGGCGAGGTCAAATGTTCTTCTCAACTTTGGGTTGAGTCGGCCTTCGGGTTCGATGCCTGTTTGTTTAACAGTTGCCTGGCAGAGAGGTCTAATGTTCGTATCAACTTCGGGTTGAGCCGCCCTTCGGGTTCGATGCCTGTTTGTTTAACAAATGCTTAACAGTGAGGTCAGATGTTCTTCTCAACTTCGGGTTGAGCCGACCTTCAGATTTGATGCCTGTTTGTTTAACAGATGCTCGACAGTGAAGTCAAATGTTCCTCTCAACTTCAGGTTGAGCCAACATTCAGGTTCGATGCCTGTTTGTTTAACAGATGCATTACAGCGAGGTCAGATGATCCTCTCAACTTCGTGTTGGGCCCGCCTTCGGGTCCGATGTCTGTTTGTTTAAGAGATGCCTGACGGCGAGGTCTAATGTTCTAATCAACTTTGGGTTGAACCGCCCTTCGAGTTCGATGCCTGTTTATTTATTAGATGCCTGAAAGTGAGGTCAGATGTTCTTCTCAACTTCGGGTTGAGCCGGCCTTCAGATTTGATTCATGTTTGTTTAAAAGATGCTTAAAAATGAAGTCAAATGTTCCACTCAACTTCATGTTGAGCCGACCTTCGGGTTCGATGCCTGTTTGTTTAACAGATGCCTGACGGCGAGGTCAGATGTTCCTCTCAACTTCGTGTTGAGCCGGTATTCGGGTTCGATGCCTGTTTGTTTAATAGATGCCTGACGCCGAGGTCAAATGTTCTTCTCAACTTGGTGTTGTGCCAGACTTCGGGTTCGATGCCTGTTTGTTTAACAGATGCCTGGCGGGGAGGTCAGATGTTCCTCTAACCTTTGTGTTAGGCCGGCCTTCAGGTTCGATGACTTTTTATTTAACAGATGTTTGACGGCGAGGTCAAATGTTCTTCTCAACTAAAGGTTGAGACGAAGTTCGAGTTTGATGCATGTTTGTTTAACAGATGCCTGACGACGAGGTCAGATGTTTTTCTCAACTTCGGGTTGAGCCGGCCTTCGGGTTCGATGCCTGTTAGTTTAACAGATGCCTGACAGCGAGGTCAAATGTTCTTCTCAACATCGGGTTGAGCCAGCCTTCGGGTTCGATGCCTGATTTTTTTAACAGATGCCTGACGACGAGGTCTAATGCTCTTATCAACTTCGGGTTGAGCCGTCCTTCGGGTTCGATGCCTGTTTGTTTAACAGATGCCCGACGCTAAGGTCAGATGTTCTTCTCAACTTCGGGTTGAGCCGGCCTTCGGATTTATTGCCTGTTTGTTTAACAAATGCTTGACAGTGAAGTCAAATGTTCCTCTCAACTTCATGTTGATCCGACTTTCGGGTTCGATGCTTGTTTGTTTAACATATGCTTAACAGCAAGGTCAGATGTTCTTCTCAAATTCGTATTGTGCCTGCCTTCGGGTTCGATGCCTGTTTGTTTAACTAATGCCTGATGGGGAGGTCATATGTTCCTCTCAACTTCAAGTTGTTTCGGGCTTCGGGTTCGATACTTGTTTGTTTAACAGATGTTTGACGGCGAGGTCAGATGTTCTTCTCAATTAAGGATTGATACGACCTTCGAGTTTGATGCCAGTTTGTTTAACAGATTCCTGACGGCGAGGTCAAATGTTCTTCTAAACTTCAGGTTGAGTTGGCCTTCGAGTTTGATGCCTGTTTTTTTAACAGATGCCTGACGGTGAGGTCTAATGTTCTTATCAACTTCGGGTTGAGACCCCTTTCGGGTTCGATGCCTGTTTGTTTAACAGATGCCTGACGATGAGGTCAGATGTTCTTCTCAACTTCGGGTTGAGTCGGCCTTCGAATTTGATGCCTGTTTGTTTAACAGATGCTTGACAGTGAAGTCAAATGTTCCTCTCAACTTCATGTTGAGCCGGCCTTCGGGTTCGATGCCTGTTTGTTTAACAGATGCCTGACGGCTAGGTCAGATGTTCTTCTCAACTTTGTGTTGTGTCGGCCTTCGGGTTCGATGCCTGTTTGTTTAACTAATGCCTGATGGGGAGGTCATATGTTCCTCTCAACTTCAATGTGAGTCGCCCTTCGTGTTCGATACCTGATTATTTAACAGATGTTTGACAATGAGATCAGATGTTCTTCTCAACTAAGGGTTGAGACGACCTTCGGGTTTGATGCTTGTGTATTTAACAGATGCCTGAAGGCGAGGTCAGATCTTCTTCTCAACATCGGGTTGAGCCGGCCTTTGGGTTCCACACCTTTTTGTTTAAAAGATGCCTGACGGCGAGGTCAGATGTTCTTCTCAACTTCGAGTTGAGCCGGCCTATGGGTTCGATGCCTATTTTTATAACAAATGCCTGATGGCGAGGTCTAATGTTCTTATCATCTTCGTGTTGAGCCGCCCTTCGGGTTGGATGCCTGTTTGTTTAACAGAAGCCTGACGGTGAGGTCAGATGTTCTTCTCAACTTCGGGTTGAGCCGGCCTTTCGATTTGATGCCTGTTTGCTTAAGACATGCTTGACAGTGAAGTCAAGTGTTCCTCTCAACTTCATGTTGAGCCAACCTTCGGATTCGATGCATGTTTGTTTAACAAATGCCTGACGGCGAGGTCAGATGTTCCTCTCAACTTCCTGTTGAGCCGGCCTTCGGGTTCGATGCCTGTTTGTTTAACAGATGCCTGACGGCGAGGTCAGATGTTCTTCTCAACTAAGGGTTGAGACGGCCTTCGGGTTTGATGTCTGTTTGTTTAACAAATGCCTGACGGCGAGGTCAAATGTTCCTCTCAACTTCATGTTGAGCCGACCTTCGGGTTCAATGCCTGTTTGTTTAACAGATGCCTGACGGCGAGGTTAGATGTTCCTCTCAACTTCGTGTTGAGCCGGCCTTCGGGTTCGATGCCTGTTTGTTTAACAGATGCTTGGCGGCTAGGTCAGATGTTCTCTCAACTTCGGGTTGAGCTGGTCTTTGGGTTCGATTCCTGTTTGTTTAACTAATGCCTGGCAGCAAAGTCGGATGTTCTTCTCAATTAAGGATTGAGACGGCCTTCGGATTCGATGCCTATTGTTTTAATAGATGCCTGACGGCGAGGTCAAATGTTCTTCTCAACTTCGGGTTGAGCCGTCCTTCGGGTTCGATGCCTGATTTTTTAACAGATGCCTGACTGTGAGGTTAGATGTTCCTCTCAACTTCGTGTTGAGCCGGCCTTCGGGTTCGATGCCTGGCGGCTAGGTCAGATGTTCTTCTCAACTAAGGGTTGAGACGACCTTCGAGTTTGATGCCTGTTTGTTTAACAGATGCCTGACGACGAAGTCAGATGTTCTTCTCAACTTCGGGTTTAGCCAGCCTTAAGGTTCGATGCCTGTTGTTTTAATAGATGCCTGACGGCGAGGTCAAATGTTCTTCTCAACTTCGGGTTGAGCCGGCCTTCGGGTTCAATGCCTGATTTTTTAACAGATGCCAGATGGCGAGTTCTAATGCTCTTATCAACTTCGGGTTGAGCCGTCCTTCGGGTTCGATGCCTGTTTGTTTAACAGATGCCCGACGCTAAGGTGAGATGTTCTTCTCAACTTCGGGTTGAGCCGGCCTTCGGATTTAATGCCTGTTTGTTTAACAGATGCCTGACAGTGAAGTCAAATGTTCCTCTCAACTTCATGTTGAGCCGGCCTTCAGGTTCGATGCTTGTTTGTTTAACTAATGCCTGACGGGGAGGTCATATGTTCCTCTCGACTTCAAGGTGAGTCGACCTTCAGGTTCGATACCTAATTGTTTAATAGATGTTTAACGCGAGGTCAGATGTTCTTCTCAACTAAGGGTTGAGCCGGCCTTCGGGTTTTGTGCCTGTTTCTTTAACAGATGCCTAACAGCGAGGTCAGATGTTCTTCTCAACTTTGGGTTGAGCCGGCCTTCGGGTTCCACACGTTTTTGTTTAACAGATGCCTGACGGCGAGGTCA
The DNA here is from genome assembly GCA_963859935.3 of Lathyrus sativus. NCBI lineage: Eukaryota > Viridiplantae > Streptophyta > Magnoliopsida > Fabales > Fabaceae > Lathyrus > Lathyrus sativus. Next base: position 276,755,722 of record OZ012737.1, read on the forward strand.
GATGTTCTTCTCAACTTCGGGTTGAGCCGGCCTTCGGGTTCGATTCCTGTTTGTTTAACTAAAGCCTGACATCAAGGTCAGATGTTCTTCTCAACTTCGGGTTGAGTCGGCCATCAAATTCGATGCCTGTTTGTTTAACATATGCCTGACAACAAGGTCAGATGTTCTTCTCAACTTTGTGTTGTGTCGGCCTTCAGGTTCGGTGCCTGTTTGTATAACAGATGCCTGGCAGAGAGGTCTAATGTTCTAATCAACTTCGGGTTGAGCCGCCCTTCAGGTTGGATGCCTGTTTGTTTAACAGATGCTTAACCATGAGGTTAGATGTTCTTCTCAACATCGGGTTGAGCCAACCTTCGAATTTGATGCATGTTTGTTTAACAGATGCTTGACAGTGAAGTCAAATGTTCCTCTCAACTTCATGTCGAGCCGACATTCAGGTTCGGTGCCTGTTTGTTTAACAGATGCCTTACGGCGAGGTCAGATGTTGCTCTCAACTTCGTGTTGGGCTGGCCTTCGGGTTCGATGCCTGACGGCGAGGTCTAATGTTCTTATCAACTTCAGGTTGAGCCGCCCTTCGGGTTCGATGCCTGTTTGTTTAACAAATGCCTGACGGTGAGGTTAGATGTACTTCTCAACTTCGGGTTGAGCCGGCCTTCGGTTTTGATGCCTGTTAGTTTAACAGATGCTTGACAGTGAAGTTAAATGTTCCTCTCAACTTCATGTTGAGCCGACCTTCGGGTTCGATGCCTGTTTGTTTAACGGATGTCTGACGGCGAGGTCAGATGTTTCTCTCAACTTCGTGTTGAGCCAACCTTCGGGTTCCATGCTTGTTTGTTTAACATTTGCCTGAAGGCGAGGTCAGATGTTTTTCTCAACTTGGTGTCGTGCCAGACTTCGGGTTCGATGCCTGTTTGTTTAACAGATGTTTGACGTCGAGGTCAAATGTTCTTCTTAACTAAGGGTTGAGACGGCCTTCGGGTTTGAGGCCTGTTTGTTTAACAGATGTCTGACGATGAGGTCAGATGTTCTTCTCAACTTCGGGTTGAGTCGGCCTTCGGGTTCGATGCCTGTTATTTTAACAGATGCCTGACAGCGAGGTCAAATGTTCTTCTCAACTTCGGGTTGAGCCGCCCTTCGGGTTCGATGCCTGTTTGTTTAACAGATGCCTGACGGCTAGGTCAGATGTTCTTCTCAACTTCGGGTTGATCCGGCCTTTGGCTTCGATGCTTGTTTGTTTAACAGATGCCTGGCGGCTAGGTCATATGTTCTTCTTAACTTCGGGTTGAATAGGCCTTCGGATTTGATTCCTGTTTCTTTAACTAAAGCCTGACAGTGAGGTCAGATGTTCTTCTCAACTTCGGGTTGAGTCAGCAATCAAGTTCGATGCCTGTTTGTTTAACATATGCCTGACCGCGAGGTCAAATGTTCTTCTAAACTTCGTGTTGTGCCGGCCTTCAGGTACGATGCATGTTTGTTTAACTAATGCCTGATGGGGAGGTCAGATATTCCTCTCAACTTCAAGTTGAACCAGCCTTCGGGTTCGATGCCTGTTTGTTTAACAGATCTTTGACGGCGATGTCAGATGTTCTTTTCAATTAAGGATTGAGACGGCCTTCGGGTTCGATGCCTGTTTATTTAACATATGCCTGACAGTGAGGTCAAATGTTCTTATGAACATCGGGTTGAGCCGGCCTTCGGGTTTGATGCCTGTTTGTTTAACAGATGCTTGACAGTGAAGTCAAATGTTCCCTTAACTTCATGTTGAGATGACCTTCAGGTTCGATGCCTATTTGTTTAACACATGCCTGACGGCGAGGTCAGATTATCCTCTCAACATCGTGTTGAGCCGGCCTTCGGGTTCGATGCCTGTTTGTTTAATAGATGTTTGACAGCGAGGTCAAATGTTCTTCTCAACTAAGGGTTGAGACGGCCTTCGGGTTTGATGCAAATTTGTTTAACAGATGCCTGACGATGAGGTCAGATGTTCTTCTCAACTTCGGGTTGAGCCGGCCTTCGGGTTCGATGCCTGTTATTTTAACAGATGCCTAACGGCGAGGTCAAATGTTTTTCTCACCTTCGGGTTGAGCCGGTATTCGGGTTCGATGCTTGTTAGTTTAACAGATGCCTGACGACGATGTCTAATGTTCTTATCAACTTCGGGTTGAGCCGCCCTTCAGGTTCGATTCTTGTTTGTTTAAAAGATGCCTGACGGTGAGGTCAGATGTTCTTCTCAACTTCGGGTTGAGCCGACCTTCGCATTTGATGCTTGTTTGTTTAAAAGATGCTTGATAGTGAAGTCAAATGTTCCTCTCAACTTCATGTTGAGCCGACCTTCGGGTTCGATGCCTATTTGTTTAATATATGTTTGACGGCGAGGTCAGATGTTCTTCTCAACTTTAAGGGGAGCCGGCCTTCGGGTTCGATACCTGTTTGCTTAACAGATGTTTGACGGCGAGGTCACATGTTCTTCTCAACTAAGGGTTGAGACGACCTTCACATTTGATGCCTGTTTATTTAATAGATGCCTGACGGCGAGGTCAGATGTTCTTCTCTACTCCGGGTTGAGCCGGCCTTCGGGTACCACACCTTTTTGTTTAACAGATGCCTGACGGCGAGGTCAAATATTTTTCTCAACTACGGGTTGTGCCCGCCTTTGGGTTCGATGCCTATTTGTTTAACAGATGCCTGGCGGCTAGGTTAGATGTTCTTCTCAACTTCGAGGTGAGCCGGCCTTCGGGTTCGATTCCTGTTTGTTTAACTAATGCATGGCAGCAAGGTCAGATGTTCTTCTCAACTTCGGTTTGAGTCGGCCATAAAATTCGATGCCTGTTTGTTTAACATATGCCTGACAACGAGGTCAGATGTTCTTCTCAACTTTGTGTTGTGCCGGCCTTCAGGTTCGGTGCCTGTTTGTATAACAGATGCCTGATGGGGAGGTCAGATGTTCCTCTCAACTTCAAGTTGAGCCGACCTTCAGGTTCGATGCTTGTTTGTTTAACATATGTTTGACGGTGAGGTCAGATGTTCTTCTCAATTAAGGATTGAGATGGCCTTCGGGTTCGTTGCCTGTTTGTTTAACAGATGCCTGGCGGCGAGGTCTAATGTTCTTATCAACTTCGCGTTGGGCCGCCCTTCGGGTTCGATGCCTGTTTGTTTAACAGATGCTTGATAGTTAAGTCAAATGTTCCTCTCAACTTCATGTTGAGCTGACCTTCAGGTTCGATGCCTATTTGTTTAACACATGCCTTACGGCGAGGTCAAATGATCCTCTCAACATCGTGTTGAGCCGGCCTTCGGGTTCGATGCCTGTTTGTTTAAGAGATGTTTGACGGCGAGGTCAAATGTTCTTCTCAACTAAGGGTTGAGACGGCCTTCGGGTTTGATGCCAATTTGTTTAACAGATGCCTGAAGATAAGGTCAGATGTTCTTCTCAACTTCGGGTTGAGCCGGCCTTCGGGTTCGATGCCTGTTATTTTAACAGATGCCTAACGGCGAGGTCAAATGTTTTTCTCAACTTCGGGTTGAGCCGGTATTCGGCTTCGATGCCTGTTAGTTTAACAGATGCCTGACGAAAATGTCTAATGTTCTTATCAACTTCGGGTTGAGCCGCCCTTCGGGTTCGATGTCTGTTTGTTTAACAGATGCCTGACGGTAAGGTCAGATGTTCTTCTCAACTTCGGGTTGAGCCGGACTTCGAATTTGATGCCTCTTTGTTTTACAGATGCTTGATAGTGAAGTCAAATGTTCCTCTCAACTTCATGTTGACCCGACCTTCAGGTTCGATGCCTATTTGTTTAATAGATGCCTGACGGCGAGGTCAGATGTTCCTCTCAACTTCGTGTTGAGCCAGCCTTCGGGTTCGATGCCTGTTTGTTTAACTAATGCCTGAGGGGGAGTCAGATGTTCCTCTCATCTTCAATTTGAACCGGCCTTCGGGTTTGATTCCTGTTTGTTTTGCAGATGCCTGACGGCGAGTTCAGATGTTCGTCTCAACTTCGGGTTGAGCCGGCCTTCGGTTTCAATGCATGTTATTTTAACAGATGCCTGATGGCGAGGTCAAATCTTCCTCTCAACTTCGTGTTGAGCCGGCCTTCGGGTTCGATGTCTGTTTGTTTATCAGATGCCTAACGGTAAGGTATAATTTGTTTAACAGATGCCTGACGGCGAGGTCAAATGTTCTTCTCTACTTCGGGTTGAGCCGGCCTTTGGGTACCACACCATTTTGTTTAACAGATGCCTGACGGCGAGTTCAGATGTTCTTCTCAACTACGGGTTGAGCCGGCCTTCGGGTTCGACGCCTGTTATTTTAGCAGATGCCTAACGGCGAGGTCAAATGTTCTTCTCAACTACGGGTTGTGCTAGCCTTTGGGTTTGATGCCTATTTGTTTAACAAATGCCTGGTGGCTAGGTTAGATGTTCTTCTCAACTTCGAGGTGAGCCAGCCTTCGGGTTCGATTCCTGTTTGTTTAACTAAGCAGCAAGGTCGGATGTTCTTCTCAACTTCGGTTTGAGTCGACCATCAAATTCGATGCCTGCTTATTTAACATATGCCTGACAGTGAGGTCAGATGTTCTTCTCAACTTCATTTTGTGCCGGCCTTTGGGTTCGATGCCTGATTGTTTAACTAATGCCTGATGGGGAGGTCAGATGTTCCTCTCAACTTCAAGTTGAGCCGGCCTTCGGGTTCGATGCCTGTTTGTTTAACAGATATTTGACAGTGAGGTCAGATGTTCTTCCCAATTAAGGATTGAGATGTCCTTCGGGTTCGATGCCTGTTTGTTTAATAGATGCCTGATCGCAAGGTCAAATGTTCTTCTCAACTATGGGTTGTGCCGGCCTTCGGGTTTGATGCGTGTTTGTTTAACAGATTCCTGGCGGAGAGGTCTAATGTTCTTATCAACTTCGGGTTGAGCCACCCTTCGGGTTCGATGCCTGTTTGTTTAACAGATGCCTGACGGTGAGTTCATATGTTCTTCTCAACTTCGGGTTGAGTCGGCCTTCGAATTTGATGCCTCTTTGTTTTACAGATGCTAGACAGTGAAGTCAAATGTTCCTCTCAACTTCATGTTGACCCGACCTTCAGGTTCGACGCCAGTTTGTTTATTAGATGCCTGACGGCGAGGTCAGATGTTCCTCTCAACTTCGTGTTGAGCCGGCCTTCGGGTTCGATGCCTGTTTGTTTAACTAATGCCCGAGGGGGAGTCAGATGTTCCTCTCAACTTCAATTTAAGCCGACCTTCGGGTTTGATGCGTGTTTGTTTAACAGATGCCTGACGAAGAGTTCAGATGTTCTTCTCAACTTCGGGTTGTGCCGGCCTTCGGTTTCGATGCCTGTTATTTTAACAGATGCCTGACAGCGAGGTCAAATCTTCCTCTTAACTTCGTGTTGAGTCGGCCTTCGGGTTCGATGTCTGTTTGTTTATCAGATGCCTAATGGCAATGTATAATGTTCTTATAAACTTCGGGTTGATCCGCCCTTCGGGTTCGATGCCTGTTTGTTTAACAGATGCCTCACGGCGAGGTCATATGTTCCTCTCAATTTCGTGTTGAGCCGGCCTTCGGATTCGATGCCTGTTTGTTTAACAGATACCTGACGGCGAGGTAAGATGTGCTTCTCAACTTCCGGTTGAGCCGGCCTTGTTTGTTTAACAGATGTCTTACAGTGAGGTCAGATGTTCTTCTCAACTTCGGGTTGAGCCGGCCTTCGGATTTGATGCCTGTTTGTTTAACAGATGCTTGACAGTGAAGTCAAATGTTCCTATAAACTTCATGTTGAGCCGACCTTCTGGTTCGATGCCTGTTTGTTTAACAGATGCCTGACGACAAGGTCTAATGTTCTTATCAACTTCAGGTTGAGCCACCCTTCGAGTTCGATGCCTGTTTGTTTAACAGATGCCTCACAGCGAGGTCATATGTTCCTCTCAACTTCGTGTTGAACCGCCCTTCAGGTTTGATGCCTGTTTGTTTAACTAATGTCTGATGGAGAGGTCAGATGTTCCTCTCAACATCAAGTTGAGCCGGCCTTCGGGTTCGATGCCTATTTGTTTAACAGATGTTTGACGGCGAGGTCAGATTTTCTTCTCTACTAAGGGTTGAGACGGCCTTCGGGTTGGATGCCTCTTTGTTTAACAAATGCCTGATGGCAAGGTCAGTAGTTCTTATCAACTTCCGGTTGAACCGGTCTTCGGGTTCGATACTTGTTTGTTTAACAGATGCCTGACGGTGAGGTCAAATGTTCTTCTCAACTTCGGGTTGAGCCGGCTTTCGGATTTGATGCCTGTTTGTTTAACAGATGCCTGACAGCGAGGTCAGATGTTCCTCTCAACTTCGTGATGAGCCGGCCTTCGGGTTCGATGCTTGTTTGTTTAACAAATTCCTGACAGCAAGGTCAGATGTTCCTCTCGACTTTGTGTTGAGCCGGCCTCTGGGTTCGATGCCTGTTTGTTTAACAGATGCCTGCCAGCAAGGTCAGATGTACTTCTCCACTTCGTGTTGAGCTGACATTCGGGTTTGATGCCTGTTTGTTTAACAGATGCCTGACGGTGAGGTCAAATGTTTTTCTCAACTTCGGGTTGAGTCGGCCTTCGGATTTGATGCCTGTTTGTTTAACGGATGCTTGACAGTGAAGTCAAATGTTCCTTTCAACTTCATGGTGAGCCGACCTTCATGTTCGATGCCTATTTGTTTAACAGATGCCTGGCGGCGAGGCCAGATGTTCCTCTCAACTTCTTGTTGAACCGGCCTTCGGGTTTGATGCCTGTTTGTTTAACAGGTGCCTGACGGTGAGGTCAGATGTTCTTCTCAACTTCGTGTTGTGCTAAACTTCGGGTTCAATGCCTGTTTGTTTAACTAATGCCTGATGAGGAGGTCAGATGTTCCTCTCAACTTCAATTTGAGCCGGCCTTCGGGTTTGATACCTGTTTTTTTAATAGGTGTTTGATGGCGACGTCAAATGTTCTTCTCAACTAAGGGTTGAGACGGCCTTCGGGTTTGATGCCTGTTTGTTTAACAGATGCCTGACGGCGAGTTCAGATGTTCTTTTCAACTTCGGGTTGAGTCGGCCTTCAGGTTCGATGCCTGTTATTTTAACATATGCCTGACGGCGATGCCAAATGTTCCTCTCAACTTCGTGTTGAGCCGGCCTTCGGGTTCGATGCCTGTTTTTCTAACAGATGCCTGACGGCGAGGTATAATGTTCTTATCAACTTTGGGTTGAGCCGCCCTTCGGGTTCAATGCCTGTTTTTTTAACAGATGCCTCACGGCGAGGTCATATGTTCCTCTCAATTTCGTGTTGAGCCGACTTTCGGATTCGATGCCTGTTTGTTTAACAGATACCTAACGACGAGGTAAGGTGTGCTTCTCAACATCTGGTTGAGCTGGCCTTGTTTGTTTAAAAGATGCCTGACGGTGAGGTCTGATGTTCTTCTCAACTTCGGGTTGAGCCGGCCTTCGGGTTCGATGCCTGTTTGTTTAACAGATGCCTGACGGAAAGGTCTAATGTTCTTAACAACTTCGGGTTGAGCCACCCTTCGGGTTCGATGCCTGTTCGTTTAACAGATGCCTGATAGCGAGGTCATATGTTCCTCTCAACTTCGTGTTGAGCCGCCCTTCGGGTTCGATGCCTGTTTGTTTAACTAATGCCTGATGCGGAGGTCAGATGTTCCTTTTAACTTCAAGTTGAGCCGGCCTTCGGGTTCGATGCCTGTTTGTTTAACAGATGTATGACGGCGAGGTCAGATTTTCTTTTCTACTAAGGGTTGAGACGGCCTTCGGGTTCGATGCCTCTTTGTTTAATAGATGCTTCATGGCAAGGTCAGACGTGCTTATCAACTTCCGGTTGAGCAGGCCTTCAGGTTCGATGCTTGTTTATTTAACAGATGACTGATGGTGAGGTCAAATGTTCTTCTCAAATTCGGGTTGAGCCGGCCTTCGGATTTTTTGCCTGTTTGCTTACAAGATGCTTGACAGTGAAGTCAAATGTTCCTCTCAACTTCATGTTGAGCCAGCCTTCGGGTTCGATGCCTGTTTGTTTAACATATCCCTGACGGCGAGGTCGGATATTCTTATGAATTTCGTGTTGAGCCGGCCTTCGGGTTCGATGCCTGTTTGTTTAACAGATGCCTGATGGCGAGGTCAGATGTTCCTCTTAACTTTGTGTTATGCTAGCCTCAGGGTTCGATGCCTGTTTGTTTAACAAATGCCTGACAACGAGGCAAGATGAGCTTCTCAACTTCCAGTTGAGGCGACCTTGTTTGTTTAACTGATACCTGACGGTGAGGTCAAATGTTCTTCTCAACTTCGGGTTAATCCGGCCTTCGGATTTGATGCATGTTTGTTTAACAGATGCTTGACAGTGAAGTCAGATTTTCCTCTCAACTTCGTGTTGAGCCGACTTTCGGGTTCGATGCCTGTTCTTTTAGCAGATGCCTAACAGCGAGGTCAGATGTTCCTCTCAATTTCGTATTGAGCCGGCCATCGGGTTCGATGCCTGTTTGTTTAACAGAATCATGACGCCGAGGTGAGATGTTCCTCTCGACTTCGTGTTGGCCGTCCTTCGGGATCGCTGCTTGTTTGTTTATCAGATGCCTGACGGAAAGGTCTAATCTTCTTAACAACTTTGGGTTGAGCCACCCTTCGGGTTCGATGCCTGTTTGTTTAACAGATGCCTCACAGCGAGGTCATATGTTCCTCTCAACTTCGTGTTGAGCCGCCCTTCGGGTTCGATGCCTGTTTCTTTAACAGGTGCCTCACGGCGAGGTCAGATGTACTTCTCAACTTCGTTTTGAGCCGGCCTTCGGGTTCGATGCCTGATTGCTAAACAGATGCCTGACGGCGAGGTCAGATGTTCTTCTCACCTTCGGGTTGAGCCGGCCTTCGGGTTTGATGCCTGTTTGTTTAACAGGTGCCTGACGGTGAGGTCAAATGTTCTTCTCAACTTCGTGTTGTGCTAACCTTCGGGTTCAATGCCTGTTTGTTTAACTAATGCCTGATGAGGAGGTCAGATGTTCCTCTCAACTTCAATTTGAGCCGGCCTTCGGGTTTGATACCTGTTTTTTTAATAGGTGTTTGATGGCGATGTCAAATGTTCTTCCCAACTAAGGGTTGAGACGGCCTTCGGGTTTGATGCCTGTTTGTTTAACAGATGCCTGACGGCGAGTTCAGATGTTCTTTTCAACTTCGGGTTGAGTCGGCCTTCAGGTTCGATGCCTGTTATTTTAACATATGCCTGACGGCGATGCCAAATGTTCCTCTCAACTTCGTGTTGAGCCGGCCTTCGTGTTCGATGCCTGTTTTTCTAACAGATGCCTGACGGCGAGGTATAATGTTCTTATCAACTTTGGGTTGAGCCGCCCTTCGGGTTCAATGCCTGTTTTTTTAACAGATGCCTCACGGCGAGGTCATATGTTCCTCTCAATTTCGTGTTGAGTCGACTTTCGGATTCGATGCCTGTTTGTTTAACAGATACCTGACGACGAGGTAAGGTGTGCTTCTCAACATCCGGTTGAGCTGGCCTTGTTTGTTTAAAAGATGCCTGACGGTGAGGTCTGATGTTCTTCTCAACTTCGGGTTGAGCCGGCCTTCGGGTTCGATGCCTGTTTGTTTAACAGATGCCTGACGGAAAGGTCTAATGTTCTTAACAACTTCGGGTTGAGCCACCCTTCGGGTTCGATGCCTGTTCGTTTAACAGATGCCTGATAGCGAGGTCATATGTTCCTCTCAACTTCGTGTTGAGCCGCCCTTCGGGTTCGATGCCTGTTTGTTTAACTAATGCCTGATGCGGAGGTCAGATGTTCCTTTTAACTTCAAGTTGAGCCGGCCTTCGGGTTCGATGCCTATTTGTTTAACAGATGTTTGACGGCGAGGTCAGATTTTCTGTTCTACTAAGGGTTGAGACGGCCTTCGGGTTCGATGCCTCTTTGTTTAATAGATGCTTCATGGCAAGGTCAGACGTGCTTATCAACTTCCGGTTGAGCAGGCCTTCAGGATCGATGCTTGTTTATTTAACAGATGCTTGATGGTGAGGTCAAATGTTCTTCTCAAATTCGGGTTGAGCCGGCCTTCGGATTTTTTGCCTGTTTGCTTACAAGATGCTTGACAGTGAAGTCAAATGTTCCTCTCAACTTCATGTTGAGCCAGCCTTCGGGTTCGATGCCTGTTTATTTAACATATCCCGGACGGCGAGGTCGGATATTCTTATGAATTTCGTGTTGAGCCGGCCTTCGGGTTCGATGCCTGTTTGTTTAACAGATGCCTGATGGCGAGGTCAGATGTTCCTCTTAACTTTGTGTTGTGCTAGCCTCAGGGTTCGATGCCTGTTTGTTTAACAGATGCCTGACAACGAGGCAAGATGAGCTTCTCAACTTCCGGTTGAGGCGACCTTGTTTGTTTAACTGATACCTGACGGTGAGGTCAAATGTTCTTCTCAACTTCGGGTTAAGCCGGCCTTCGGATTTGATGCATGTTTGTTTAACAGATGCTTGACAGTGAAGTCAGATTTTCCTCTCAACTTCGTGTTGAGCCGACCTTCGGGTTCGATGCCTGTTTTTTTAGCAGATGCCTAACAGCGAGGTCAGATGTTCCTCTCAATTTCGTATTGAGTCGGCCATCGGGTTCGATGCCTGTTTGTTTAACAGAATCCTGACGCCGAGCTGAGATGTTCCTCTCGACTTTGTGTTGGCCGTCCTTCGGGATCGCTGCCTATTTGTTTATCAGATGCCTGACGGAAAGGTCTAATCTTCTTAACAACTTTGGGTTGAGCCACCCTTCGGGTTCGATGCCTGTTTGTTTAACAGATGCCTCACAGCGAGGTCATATGTTCCTCTCAACTTCGTGTTGAGCCGCCCTTCGGGTTCGATGCCTGTTTCTTTAACAGGTGCCTCACGGCGAGGTCAGATGTACTTCTCAACTTCGTTTTGAGCCGGCCTTCGGGTTCGATGCCTGATTGCTAAACAGATGCCTGACGACGAGGTCAGATGTTCTTCTCAACTTCGGGTTGAGCCGGCCTTAAGAATATCTTACCTCGCCGTCAGGCATCGAACCCGAAGGCCGAGTCAACCCGAAGTTGAGAAAAACATCTGACCTTGCCGTTTGGCATCTGTTAAACAAATAGGCGTCGAATTTGATCGATGGCTCAATCCAAAGTTGAGAAGAACATCTGACCTATACTGTCAGGAACCAGTTAAACAAATAGGTATCTAACCCGAAGGCCGACTCCACCCAAAGTTGAGAAGAACATCTAACCTCGCTGCCAGGCATCTGTTAAACAAAGAGGCATCGAACCTGAAGGTGGCTCAACTTGAAGTTGAGAAGAACATATGACCTCACCATCATGCATCTGTTAAACAAAAAGGCATCGAACTAGAAGGCCGGCTCAACCCGAAGTTGAGAAGAACATCTGACTTTGCCGCCAGGCATCTGTTAAACAAACAGGCATCGAATCCGAAGGCCGACTCAACACGAAGTTGAGAAATACATCTGACCTCGCCGTCAGGCATCTGTTAAACAAAAACGCATCAAACCCGAAGGCCGACTCAACATAAAGTTGAGAAGAACATCTAACCTTGCTTGTCAGGCATCTGTTAAACAAACAGGCATCGAACCCGACGACCATCTCAACCCTTAGTTGAAAAGAACATCTGACCTCGCCTTCAAGAATCTGTTAAACAAACAGGCATCGAACCCCAAGGTCGGCCTACCACGAAGTTGAGAGGAACATCTGACATCGCTGTCAAGCATCTGTTAAACAAACAGGCATCGAATCTGAAGGTCGGCTCAACCCGAAGTTGAGACGAACATCTGACCTCGTCGTCAGGCATCTGTTAAACAAACAGGCATCGAACCCGAAGGCCGACTCAACTTAAATTTGGGAGGAACATTTGACATCGCCGTCATGCATTAGTTAAACAAACAGGAATCGAACCCGAAGGCCGTCTCAACACAAAGTTCATAGGAATATCTGACCTTGCCGTCAGGGATCTGTTAAACAAACAGGCATCGAACCCGAAGGCCGGCTCAACCCGAAGTTGAGAAGAACATCTGACCTTGTCGTCAGGCATCTGTTAAACAAACAGGCGTGGAACTCGAAGGCCGTCTCAACCCGAAGTTGAGAAGGACATCTGACCTCGCTGTTAGGCATCTGTTAAACAAACAGGCATCAAACCCGAAGGATGGCTCAACACGAAGTTGAGAAGTACATCTGACCTCACCGTCAGGTATCTGTTAAACAAACAGGCATACAACCCGCAGGCCGACTCAACACAAAGTTGAGAAGAACATCTGACCTCACCGCCAGACATCTGTTAAAAAAACAGGCATCGGTCCTGAAGGCTAGCACAACACGAAGTTGAGAGGAACATCTGACCTTGCTGTCAGGCATCTGTTAAACAAACAGGCATCGATCCCGAAGGTTGGCTCTACACGAAGTTCATAAGAATATCTGACCTCGCCGTCAGGGATCTTTTAAACAAACAGGCATCGAACCCGAAGGCCGGCTCAACCCGAAGTTAAGAAGAACATCTGACCTCACTGTTTGGCATCTGTTGAACAAACAGGCATCGAATTTGATCGCTGGCTCTACACGAAGTTCATAAGAATATCTGACCTCGCCGTCAGGGATCTTTTAAATAAACAGGCATCGAACCCGAAGGCCGGCTCAACCCGAAGTTAAGAAGAACATCTGACCTCACTGTTTGGCATCTGTTGAACAAACAAGCATCGAATTTGATCGCTGGCTCAACCGAAAGATGAGAAGAACATCTGACCTATACTGTCAGGCATCAGTTAAACAAATAGGAATCAAACCCGAAGGCCGGCTCCACCCAAAGTTGAGAAGAACATCTAACCTTGCTGCCAGACATCTGTTAAGCAAACAGGCATCGACCCTGATGGTGGCTCAACCTGAAGTTGAGAAGAACATCTGACGTCGCCGTCATGCATCTGTTAAACAAATAGGCATCGAACCAGAAGGCCGGCTCAACCCGAAGTTGAGAAGAACATCTGACCTCGCCGTCATACATCTGTTAAACAAACAGGCATCTAACCCAAAGGTCGGCTCAACACGAAATCGAGAGGAACATCTGACCTCGCTGTCTGGCATCTGTTAAACAAACAGGCATCGAATCCGAAGGCCGGCTCAACTCGATGTTGAGAAGAACATCTGACCTCGCCTTCAGGCATCTATTAAAGAAACAGACATCGAACCCGAAGGCTGGCTCAAATTGAATTTGGGAGGAACATCTGACCTCGCCGTCATGCGTTAGTTAAAAAAATAGGAATCGAACTCGAAGGCCGGCACAACACGAAGTTGAGAGGACCATCTTACCTCGTCGTCAGGCATCTATTAAACAAACAGGCATCAAACCCAAAGGCCGGCTCAACTCGAAGTTCATAGGAATATCTGACCTTGTCGTAAGGGATCTGTTAAACAAACAGGCATCGAACACGAAGGCCGGCCCAACCCGAAGTTGAGAAGAATATCTGACCTTGCCGTCCGACATTTGTTAAACAAATAGGCGTGGAAGCCGAAGGTCGGCTCAACCCAAAGTTGAGAAGAACATCTGACCTCGCCGTCAGGCATCTGTTAAACAAACAGGGATCGAACCCGAAGGCTTGCTCAACACGAAGTTGAGAAGTACATCTGACCTCACCGTCAGGCATCTGTTAAATAAACAGGCATACAACCCGGAGGCCGACTCAACACAAAGTTGGGAAGAACATCTGACCTTGCCGCCAGGCATCTGTTAAACAAACAGGCATCGAACCTGAAGGCCGGCACAACACGATGTTGAGAGGAACATCTGACCTCGCTGTCAGGCATCTGTCAAACAAACAGGCATTGATCCCGAAGGTCGGCTCTACATGAAGTTCATAAGAATATCTGACCTCGCCGTCAGGGATCTGTTAAACAAACAGGCATTGAACCCGAAGGCCGGCTCAACACGAAGTTGAGAAGAACATCTGACCTCGCTGTTTGGAAACTGTTAAACAAATAGGCATCGAATTTGATCGCTGGCTCAAACCAAAGTTGAGAAGAACGTCTGACCTATATTGTCCGGCATCAGTTAAACAAATAGGAATCGAACCCGAAGGCCGGCTCCACCCAAAGTTGAGATGAACATCTAACCTCGCTGCCAGGCACCTTTTAAACAAACAGGCATCGAACCTCAAGGTGGCTCAACCCGAAGTTGAGAATAACATCTGACCTCGCCGTCATGCATCTGTTAAACAAACAGGCATCGAACTAGAAGGTTGGCTCAACCCGAAGTTGATAAGAACATCTGACCTCACCGTCAGGCATCTGTTAAACAAACAAGCATCGAATCCGAAGGCCGGCTCAACAAGAAATTGAGAAGTACATCTGACCTCGCCATCAGGCATCTGTTAAACTAACAGGCATCAAACCCAGAGGCCGACTCAACACGAAGTTGAGAAGAACATATGACCTCGCTCTCAGGCATCTGTTAAACAAACAGGCATCGAATTCGAAGGCTGCCTAAACCCGAAGTTGAGAAGAACATCTGTCCTCGCCTTTAGGAAACTGTTAAATAAACAGGCATCGAACCCGAAGGCCGTCTCAACCCTTAGTTGAGAAGAACATCTGACCTCACCGTCAATCATCTCTTAAACAAACAGGAAGCGAATCCGAAGGCCGGCTCAACTTGAAGTTGAGAGGAACGTCTGACCTCGCCATCACGCATCTATTAAACAAACAGGCATCGAACCCGAAGGCCGACAAAACACGAAGAAGAGAGGAACATTTGACCTCGCTGTCACGCATCTGTTAAACAAACAGGCATCTAACCTGAAGGCCGGCTACACACAATGTTCATAGGAATATCTGACCTTGCCGTCAGGGATTTGTTAAACAAACAGGCATCGAACCCGAAGGCCGGCTCAACCCGAAGTTGAGAAGAACATTTGACCTCGCCGTCAGGCATCTGTTAAACAAACACGCATCAAATTTGAAGGTCGGCTCAACTCAAAGTTGAGAAGGTCATCTGACCTTGCTGTCAGGCATCAGTTAAGAAAACAGGCATCAATCATGAAGGTCGGCTCAACACGAAGTTGTGAGGAACAACTGACCTCGCCGTCAGGCATCTGTTAAACAAACAGGCATCGAACTCGAAGGCCGGATCAACAAGAAGTTGAGAGGAACATCTGACTTCCCCGTCAGGCATCTGTTAAACAAACAGGCATCGAACCCGAAGGTCGGTTCAACACGAAGTTGAGAGGAACATCTGACCTCGCTTTCAAGCATCTGTTAAACAAACAGGCATCGAATCCGAAGGCCGACTTAGCCCAAAGTTGAGAAGAACATCTGACCTCGCTGTCAGGCATCTGTTAAACAAACAGGCATCGTACCCGATGGCCAGCTCAACCAGAAGTTGAGAAGAACATCAGACCTCGATGTCAGGTATCTGTTAAACAAACAGGCATCGAACCCGAAGGCCGACTCAACTCGAAGTTAAGAGGAACATCTGACCTCGCTTTCAGGTATGTGTTAAACAAACAGGCATCGAACCCGAAGGCCGACTCAACCCGAAGTTGAGAAGAACATCTGACATCGCCTTTAGGCATATGTTAAACAAACAGGCATCGAACCTGAAGGCTGTCTCAACCCTTAGTTGAGAAAAACATCTGACCTCGTCGTCAAGCATCTGTAAAACAAACAGGAATTGAACCCGAAGGCCAGCTCAACTTGAAGTTGAGAGGAACATCTGACTTCTCCTTCAGGCATCTAACTTGAAGTTAAGAAGAACATCTAACTTCTCCTTTCTGTGAGGGGAACATCTGGCCTCGCCATCAGTCATCTGTTAAACAAAAGGCATCGAACCCAAAGGCAGGCTCAACACGAAGTTCATAGGAATGTCTGACCTCGCCGTTAATGATATGTTAAACAAATAGGCATCAAACTCGAATGTCGGCTTAACACAAAGTTGAGAGTAACATCTGATGTTGCCGTCATGCATCAGTTAAACAAAGAGGCATCGAACCCGAAGGCTGGCTCAACCCAAAGTTAAGAAGAACATCTGACCTCGCCGTCATGCATCAGTTAAACAAACAGGCATCGAACCCGAAGGTCGTCTCAACCCGAAGTTGAGAAGAACATCTGACCTCGCTGTGAGGCATTTGTTAAACAAACAGGCATCGAACCCGAAGGCCGGCTCAAGACGAAGTTGAGAGGAACATCTGACTTCACCGTCAGGCATCTGTTAAACAAACAGGCATCAAACCCGAAGGTCGGCTAAACCCGAAGTTGAGAAGAACATCTGACCTCGTTGTCAAGCATATGTTAAACAAACAGGCATCGAATCCGAAGGCCGCCTCAACACGAAATTAGGAAATACATCTGACCTCGACGTCAGGCATCTGCTAAACAAGCAGGCATCGAACCCGGAGGCCGGCTCTACACAAAGTTGAGAAGAACATCAGACCTTGCTGTTAGGCATCTGTTAAACAAACAGGCATCGATCCCGAAGGCCGACTCAATACGAAGTTGAGAAGAACATCTGATCTCGCTGTCAGGTATTTGTTAAACAAACAGGCATCGAACCTGAAGGCCGGCTCAAAACGAAGCTGAGAGGACCATCTGACCTCGCCATGAGGCATCTGTTAAACAAACAGGCATCGAACCCGAAGGGCGGCTCAACCCGAAGTTGATAGGAACATTAGACCTCGCCATTAGGCATATGTTAAACAAACAGGCATCGAACCCGAAGGCGGTTTCAACACAAAGATAAGAGGAACATTTGACCTCGCCGTCTAGCATCAGTTAAACAAACAGATATCGACCCCGAAGGGCGGCTCACACGAAGTTGAGAAGTTCATCTGACCTTGCCGTCAGGAATCTGTTTAATAAACAAGCATCGAACCCGGAGGCCGGCTCAATACGAAGTTGAGAAGAACATCTGACCTCGCTGTCAGGCATCTGTTAAACAAACAGGCATTAAACCCGAAGGCCGGCTCAACACGAAGTTTAGAGGAATATCTGATCTCACCGTCAGGCATCTGTTAAACAAACAGGCATCGAACCCGAAGGTCGGCTCAACACGAAGTTGAGAGGAACATATGGCCTCGCTGTCAAGCATCTGTTAAAAAAACAGGCATCGAATTCGAAGGCCGCCTTAACACGAAGTTAAGAAGTACATCTGACCTCGATGTTTGGCATCTGTTAAACAAAAAGGCAATGAACCCGGAGGCCGGCTCAATACAAAGTTGAGAAGAACATCTGACCTCGCTGTCAGGCATCTGTTAAACAAGCAGGCATCAATCCCGAAGGCCGGCTCACACAAAAATGAGAAGAACATTTGACCTCGCCGCTAGGCATCTGTTAAACAAACAGGCATCGAACCCGAAGGCCGGCTCAACACGAAGTTGAGAGGAACATCTGACCTCGCCCTCAGGTATATATTAAACAAACAGGCTTTAAACCCTAAGTTCGGCTCAAAATGAACTTGAGAGGTACATCTGACCTCGCCGCGAGGCATCTGTTAAACAAACACGCTTCGAACCCGAAGGGCATCTCAACCCGAAGTTGAGACGAACATTTGACCTCGTCGTCAGGCATCTGTCAAACAAACAGGCATCGAACCCGAAGGCCGGCTCAACCGGAAGTTGAGAAGAACAGCTAACCTCGTCGTCAGGTATCTGTTAAACAAACAGGCATCGAACCCGAAGGCCGGCTCAACACGAAATTGAGAGGAAAATCTGACCTCGCCGTAAGGCATTTGTTAAACAAACAGGAATTGAACTCGAAGGGCGGCTCAACACGAAGATGAGAGGAACATTTGACCTCGTCGTCTGACATCTGTTAAACAAATAGACATCGATCCCGAAGGGCGGCTCAACTCGAAGTTGAGAAGAACATCTGACTGCACTGTCAGGCATCTGTTACACAAACAGGCATCAAACCCGAAGGCCGGCTCAACACGAAGTTGAGAGGAACATCTGACCTCGCTGTCAGGCATCTGTTAAACAAACAGGCATTGAACCCGATGGTCGTCTCAACCCTTAGTTAAGAAGAACATCTGACCTCACCGTCAAGCATCTGTGAAACAAACAGGCATCGAACCTGAAGGCCGGTACAACACGAAGTTGAGAGGAATATTTGACCTTGCTGTCAGGCATCTAATAAATAAACAGGCATCGAACGCGAAGGGCGGCTCAACCTGAAGTTGAAAAGAACATATGACCTTGCTGTCAGGCATCTGTTAAACAAATAGGCATCGAACCCGAAGGCCGGCTAAACACGAAGTTGCGAAGAACATCTGACCTCGCCTTTAGGCATCTGTTAAACAAACAGGCATCGAACCCGAAGGCCGTCTCAACCCTTAGTTGAGAAGAACATATGACCTCGCCGTCAAGCATGTCATAAACAAACAGGAAGCGAACCCGAAGGCCGGCTCAACTTGAAGTTGAGAGGAATATCTGACCTCGTCATCACGCATCTGTTAAACAAACCTGTATCGAACCCGAAGGCCGACACAACACGAAGTGGAGAGGAACATTCGACCTCGCCGTCACGCATCTGTTAAACAAACAGGCATCGAACCTGAAGGCCGGCTACACACAATGTTCATACGAATATCTGACCTTGTCGTCAGGGATTTGTTAAACAAACAAGCATTGAACCCGAAGGCCGGCTCAACCCGAAGTTGATAAGAACATCTGACCTCGCCGTCAGGCACATGTTAAACAAACACGTATCGAATTTGAAGGCCGGCTCAACTCAAAGTTGAGAAGGACATCTGGCCTCGCTGTCAGGCATCAGTTAAACAAATAGGCATCAATCATGAAGGCCGGCTCAACACGAAGTTGTGAGGAACAATTGACCTCACGGTCAGGCATCTGTTAAACAAACAGGCATTGAACCCGAAGGCCGGCTCAACACGAAGTTGAGAGGAACATCTGACCTCCCCATCAAGCATCTGTTAAACAAACAGGCGTCGAACTCGAAGATCGGCTCAACACGAAGTTGAGAGTAACATCTGACCTTACCGTCATGCATCTGTTAAACAAATCGGCATCGAACCCGAAGGTCGTCTCAACCCGAAGGTGAGAAGAACATCTGAACTCGCCGTCAGGCATCTGTTAAACAAACAGGCATCGAACCTGATGGCCGGCTCAACCGGAAGTTGAGCAGAACATCTGACCTCGCCGTCAGGTATCTGTTAAACAAACAGGCATCGAACTTGGAGGCCGGCTCAACACAAAGTTGAGAGGAACATCTGACCTCGCTATCAGGCATATGTTAAACAAACAGGGATCAATCTCAAAAGGCAGCTCATCACGAAGTATTGAGGAACAACTGGCCTCGCTGTCAGGCATCTGTTAAACAAACAGGCATCGAACCCGAAGGTCGGCTCAAGACGAAGTTGAGAGGAACATCTGACCTCACCGTCAGGCATCTGTTAAACAAATATGCATCAAACCCAAAGGTCGGCAAAACCCGAAGTTGGGAGGAACATATGACCTCGCTGTCAAGTATCAGTTAAACAAACAGGCATCGAATCCGAAGGCCGCCTCAACCCAAAGTTGAGAAGTAGATCTGACCTCGCCGTCAGGCATCTGTTAAACAAACAGGCATCGAACCCGGATGACGGCTCAACACAAAGTTGAGAAGAAAATCAAACCTTACTGTCAAGCATCTGTTAAACAAACAGGCATCAATCCCGAAGGCCGGCTCAACACGAAGTTAAGAAGAACATCTGACCTCGCCGCCAGGCATCTGTTAAACAAACAGGCATCGAACCCGAAGGCCGGCTCAACACGAAGTTAAGAGGAACATCTGATCTGGCCGTCAGACATCTGTTAAACAAACAGGCGTCGAACTCGAAGGTCGGCTCAACACGAAGTTGAGAGTAACATCTGACCTTACCGTCATGCATCTGTTAAACAAACAGACATCGAACCCGAAGGTCGTCTCAACCCGAAGTTGAGAAGAACATCTGAACTTGCCGTCAGGCATCTGTTAAATAAACAGGCATCGAACCCGATGGCCGGCTCAACCGGAAGTTGAGAAGAACATCTGACCTCACCGTCAGGTATCTGTTAAACAAACAGGCATCGAACTTGGACGCCGGCTCAACACAAAGTTGAGAGGAACATCTGACCTCGCTGTCAGGCATTTGTTAAACCAACAGGGATCAATCTCAAAAGCCAGCTCATCACGAAGTTGTGAGGAACAACTGGCATCGCTGTCAGGCATCTGTTAAACAAACAGGCATCGAACCCGAAGGCCGGCTCAAGACGAAGTTGAGAGGAACATCTGACCTCATCGTCAGGCATCTGTTAAACAAACAGGCATCAAACCCAAAGGTCGGCTGAACCCGAAGTTGGGAGGAACATATGACATCGCTGTCAAGCATCAGTTAAACAAACAGGCATCGAATCCGAAGGCCGCCTCAACACGAAGTTGAGAAGTAGATCTGACCTCGCTGTCAGGCATCTGTTAAACAAACAAGCATCGAACCCGGATGCCGGCTCAACACAAAGTTAAGAAGAAAATCAGACCTTACTGTCAGGCATCTGTTAAACAAACAGGCATCAATCCCGAAGGCCGGCTTAACACGAAGTTGAGAAGAACATCTGACCTCGCTGCCAGGCATCTGTTAAACAAACAGGCATCGAACCCGAAGGCTGGCTCAACACGAAGTTGAGAGGAACATCTGATCACGCCGTCAGACATCTGTTAAACAAACAGGCATCGAACCCGAAGGTCGGCTCAACACGAAGTTGAGAGGAACATATGACCTTGCTGTCAGGCATCTGTTAAACAAACAGGCATCGAACCCGAAGGGCGGCTCAACCCAAAGTTGAGAAGAACATTTGACCTCACCGTCAGGCATCTGTTAAACAAACAGGCATCGAACCTGAAGGCCGGTTCAACACGAAGTTGAGAGGAACATCTGACCTTGCTGTCAGGCATCTGTTAAACAAACAGGCATCGATCCGAAAGGTCGACTCAAAACAAAGTTGAGAGGAACATCTGACCTCGCCGTTAAGCATCTATTAAACAAATAGGCATCGAACGCGAAGGGCGGCTCAACCCGAAGTTTATAGGAACATTAGACCTCGCCATTAGGCATATGTTAAACAAACAGGCATCGAACCCGAAAGGCGGCTCAACCCAAAGTTGATAGGAACATTAGACCTCACCATTAGGAATATGTCAAAAAAACAGGCATCGAACCCGAAGGCCGGTTCAACACGAAGATGAGAGGAACATTTGACCTCGCCGTCTGGCATCTGTTAAACAAACAGACATCGACCCTGAAGGGCGGCTCAACCTGAAGTTGAGAAGAACATCGGACCGCGCTGTCAGGAATCTATTAAACAAACAGGCATCGAACCCGAAGGCCTGCTTAACACGAAGTTGAGAAGTTCATTTGACCTTTCCGTCGGACATCTGTTAAATAAACAGGCATCGAACCCGGAGGCCGGCTTAACACAAAGTTGAGAAGAACATCAGACCTTACTGTCAGGCATCTGTTAAACAAACAGGCATCGATCCCGAAGGCCGGCTCAACACGAAGTTGAGAAGAACATTTGACCTTGCCGCCAGGCATCTATTAAATAAACAGGCATCGAACCCGAAGGCCGGCTCAACACAAAGTTGAGAGGCGCATCTGATCTCGCCGTCAGGTATCTGTTAAACAAACAGGCATCGAACCCGAAGGCCAGCTCAGCACGATGTTGAGAAGAACATCTGACCTCGCTGTCAGGCAGCTGTTAAACAAACAGGCATCAAACCTGATGGTCGGCTCAACACGAAGTTAAGAGGAACATATGACCTCACCGTCAGGCATCTATTAAACAAACAGGCATCGAACCCGAAGGTCGGCTCAACACAAAGTTGAGAGGAACATATGACCTCACTGTGAAGCATCTGTTAAACAAACAGGCATCGAATTCGAAGGCCGTCTCAACACGAAGTTGAGAAGTACATCTGACCTCGACGTCAGGCATCTATTGAACAAACAGGCATCAAACCCGGAGGCCGGCTCAACACAAAGGTGAGAAGAACATCTGACCTCGGTGTCAGGCATCTGTTAAACAAGCAGGCATCGATCCCGAATGCCGGCTCAAAACGAAGTTGAGAGGAACATATGACCTTGCCGTGAGGCACCTGTTAAACAAACAGGCATCGAACTCGAAGGGCGGCTCAACCCGAAGTTGAGAAGAACATTTGACCTCGCCGTTAAGCATCTATTAAACAAACAGGCATCGAACGCGAAGGGCGGCTCAACCCGAAGTTTATAGGAACATTAGACCTTGCCATTAGTCATATGTTAAACAAACAGGCATCGAACCCGAAGGGCGGCTCAACCCGAAGTTGATAGGAACATTAGACCTCGCCATTAGGAATATGTTAAACAAACAGACGTCGACCCTGAAGGGCGGCTCAAAACGAAGATGAGAGGAACATTTGACATCGCCGTCTGGCATCTGTTAAACAAACAGACGTCGACCCTGAAGGGCGGCTCAACCCGACGTTGAGAAGAACATCAGACCGCGCTTTCAGGCATCTGTTAAACAAACAGGCATCGAACCCGAAGGCGGGCTCAACACGAATTTGAGAAGAACATCTGACCTGGCTGTCAGGCATCTGTTAAACAAACAGGCATCGATCTCGAACGCCAGCTCATCACGAAGTTCTGAGGAACAACTGGCTTCGTCGTCAGGAATCTGTTAAACAAACAGGCATCGAACCCGAAGGCCGGATCAACATGAAATTGAGAGGAATATCTGACCACGCCGTAAGGCATCTGTTAAATAGACAGGCATCGAACCCGAAGGGCGGCTCAACCCGAAGTTGATAGGAACATTAGACCTTTCCATTAGGTATGTGTTAAACAAACAGGCATTGAACCCGAAGGCCGGTTCAACACGAAGATGAGAGGAACATTTGACCTCATCGTCTGGTGTCTGTTAAACAAACAGACATCGACCCCGTAGGGCGGCTCAACCCGAAGTTGAGAAGAACATCTGACCGTGCTGTCAAGCATATGTTAAACAAACAGGCATCGAACCCGAAGGCTGGCTCAACCCGAACTTGAAAAGAACATCTGACCTCGCCGTCAGGCATCTGTTAAACAAACAGGCATTGAACCCGATTGCCGTTTCAACCCTTAGTTAAGAAGAACATCTGACCTCACTGTAAATTATCTGTAAAACAAACAGGCATCGAACCCGAAGGCCGGCACAACACGAAGTTGAGAGGAACATCTGACCTCGCCATCAGGCATCTATTAAGAAAATAGGCATCGAACCCGATGGCCGGCTCAACACGAAGTTCGAAAGAATATCTAACCTCGCCGTCAGGCATCTGTTAAACAAACAGGCATCGAACCAGAAGGCTGGCTCAAACCGAAGTTGAGAAGAACATCGGATCTCGTCGTCATGCATCTGTTAAACAAACAGGCATCGAACTAGAAGGTTGGCTCAACCCGAAGTTGAGAAGAACATCTGACCTCGCTGTCAGGCATCTGTTAAACAAGCAGGCATCGATCCCGATGTCCGGCTCAATACGAAGTTAAGAAGAACATCTGACCTCGCCGCCAGGCTTCTGTTAAACAAACAGGCATCGAACCCGAAGGCCGGCTCAACACGAATTTGAGAGGAACATCTGACCTCGCCGTCAGGTATCTGTTAAACAAACAGGCATCGAACCCGAAGTACGGCTCAAAACGAAGTTGAGAGGAACATCTGACCTTGTCGTGAGGCATCTGTTAAACAAACACGCATTGAACCCGAAGGGCTTCTCAACCCGAAGTTGAGATGAACATTTGACCTCGTCGTCAGGCATCTGTTAAACAAACAGGCATCGAACCCGAAGGCCGGCTCAACCGGAAGTTGAGAAGAACCTCTGACCTCGCCGTGAGGTATCTGTTAAACAAACAGGCATCGAACCTGAAGAGCGGCTCAACCCGAAGTTGATAGGAACATTATACCTTGCCAATGTTAAACAAACAGGCATTGAACCCGAAGGCTGGTTCAACACGAAGATGAGAGGAACATTTGACCTCGTCGTCTGGCGTCTGTTAAACAAACTGACATCGACCCCGAAGTGCGGCTCAACCCGAAGTTGAGAAGAACATCTGACCGTGCTATCAGGCATCTGTTAAACAAACAGGCATCGAACCCGAAGGCTGGCTCAACCCGAAGTTGACAAGAACATCTGACCTCGCCGTCAGGCATCTGTTAAACAAACAAGCATTGAACCCGATTGTCGTCTCAACCCTTAGTTAAGAAGAACATCTGACCTCACCGTCAATCATCTGTAAAACAAACAGGCATCGAACCCGAAGGCCGGCACAACACGAAGTTGAGAGGAACATCTGACCTCGCTGTCAGGCATCTGTTAAACAAACAGGCATCGAACCCGATGGCCGGCTCAACACGAAGTTCATAAGAATATCTAACCTCGCCGTCAGGCATCTGTTAAACAAACAGGCATCGAACCAGAAGGCTGGCTCAAACCGAAGTTGAGAAGAACATCAGACCTCGTCGTCATGCATCTGTTAAACAAACAGGCATCAAACTAGAAGGTCGGCTCAACCCGAAGTTGAGAAGAACATCTGACCTCGCCGTCAGGCATCTGTTAAACAAGCAGGCATCGATCCCGAAGTCCGGCTCAATACGAAGTTGAGAAGAACATCTGACCTCGCCGCCAGGCATCTGTTTAATCAAACATGCATCGATCCCGAAGGCCGGCACAACACGAAGTTGAGAGGAACATTTGACCTCGCCGTCAGGCATCTGTTAAACAAACAGGCATCGAACCCGATGGCCGGCTCAACACGAAGTTCATAAGAATATCTGACCTCGCCGTCAGGCATCTGTTAAACAAACAGGCATCGAACCAGAAGGCTGGCTCAAACCGAAGTTGAGAAGAACATCAGACCTCGTCTTCATGCATCTGTTAAACAAACAGGCATCGAACTAGAAGGTCGGCTCAACCAGAAGTTGAGAAGAACATCTGACCTCGCCGTCAGGCATCTGTTAAACAAGCAGGCATCGATCCCGAAGTCCGGCTCAATACGAAGTTGAGAAGAACATCTGACCTCGCCGCCAGGCATCTGTTAAACAAACAGGCATCGAACCTGAAGTACGACTCAAAATGAAGTTGAGAGGAACATCTGACCTCATCGTGAGGCATCTGTTAAACAAACACGCATCGAACCCGAAGGGCAGCTCAACCCGAAGTTGAGATGAACATTTGACCTCGTCTTCAGGCATCTGTTAAACAAAAAGGCATCGAACCTGAAGGCCGGATCAACCGGAAGTTGAGAACAACATCTGACCTCGCTGTCAGGTATTTGTTAAACAAACAGGCATCGAACTCGAAGGGCGGCTCAACCCGAAATTGATAGGAACATTAGACCTTGCCATTAGGTATGTGTTAAACAAACAGGCATTGAACCCGAAGGCGGGTTCAACACGAAGATGAGAGGAACATTTGACCTCATCGTCTGGCGTCTATTAAACAAACAGACATCGACCCCGAAGGACAGCTCAACTCGAAGTTAAGAAGAACATCTGACCGCGCTGTCAGGCATCTGTTAAACAAACAGACATCGAACCCGAAGGCTGGCTCAATCCAAAGTTGACAAGAACATTTGACCTCGCCGTCACGCATCTGTTAAACAAACAGGCATTGAACCCGATCGTCGTCTCAACCCTTATTTAAGAAGAACATATGACCTGACCATCAAGCATCTGTAAAACAAACAGGCATCAAACCCGAAGGCTGGCACAACAAAAAGTTGAGAGGAACATCTCACCTCGCCGTCAAGCATCTTTTAAACAAACAGGCATCGAACCCGAAGGCCGGCTCAACACGAAGTTCATAAGAATACCTGACCTCGCCGTCAGGAATCTGTTAAACAAACAGGCACCGAACCAGAACACTGGCTCAACCCGAAGTTGAGAAGAACATCTGACCTCGCCGTCATGCATCTGTTAAACAAACATGCAACGAACCAGAAGGTCGGCTCAACCCGAAGTTGAGAAGAACATCTGACCTTGTTGTCAGGCATCTGTTAAACAAACAGGGATCGAACCCGAAGGCCGGTTCAACACGAAGTTGAGAAGTACATCTGAGCTCGCCGTCATGCATCTGTTAAACAAACAGGCATCGAACCTGAAAGCCATCTCAACCCAAAGTTGAGAAGAACATATGACCACGCTGTTAAATATCTGTTAAACGAACAGGCATCGATCCCGAAGGCTGGCTCAACACGAAGTTGAGAGTAACAACTGAACTCGCTATGAGGCATCTGTTAAAAAACCAGGCATCAAACCCGAAGGCCGGCTCAACACGAAGTTGAGACGAACATCTAACCTCACTGTCAAGCATTTGTTAAACAAACAGGCATCGAACCCGAAGGTTGGCTCAACATAAATTTGAGAGGAACATCTGACCTCGCTGTCAAGCATCTGTTAAACAAACAGGCATCAAATCCGAAGGTCGGCTCCTCCCGAAGTTGAGAAGAACATCTGACCTCGCTGTCAGGCATCTGTTAAACAAACAGGCATCGAACCCAAAGGCTGGCTTAACCGGAAATTGAGAAGAACATCTGACCTCGCCATCAGGTATCTGTTAAACAAACAGGCATCGAACTCGAAGGCCGGCTAAAAACGAAGTTGAGAGGAACATCTGACCTCGCCCTGAGGCATCTGTTAAACAAACAGGCATCAAACCCGAAGTTGAGAAGAACATTTGACCTCGCCGTCAGGCATCTGTTAAACAAACAGGCATCGAACCTGAAGGCCGGCTCAACACGAAGTTGAGAGGAACATCTGACCTTGCTGTCAGGCATCTGTTAAACAAACAGGCATCGAACCCGAAGGCCGGCTCAACACGAAGTTGAGCGGAACATCTGACCTCGCTGTTAAGCATCTATTAAATAAACAGGCATCGAACGTGAAGGGAGGCTCAACCCGAAGTTGATAGGAACATTAGACCTCTCCATTAGGCATATGTTAAACAAACAGGCATCGAACCCGATGGGCGGCTCAACTCGAAGTTGATAGGAACATTAGATCGCGCCATTAGGAATATGTTAAACAAACAGGCAACGAACCCGAAGGCCGGTTCAACACGAAGATTAGAGGAACATTTGACCTCGCCGTCTGGCATCTATTAAACAAACCAACATCGACCCCGAAGGGCGGCTTAACCCGAAGTTGATAGGAACATTATACCTTGCCATTAGGTATGTGTTAAACAAACAGGCATTGAACCCGAAGGCCGGTTCAACACGAAGACGAGAGGAACATTTGACCTCGTCGTCTGGCGTCTGTTAAACAAACAGACATCGACCCCGAAGGGCGGCTCAACCCGAAGTTGAGAAGAACATCTGACCGTGCTATCAGGCATCTGTTAAACAAACAGGCATCGAACCCGAAGGCTGGCTCAACCCGAAGCTGACAAGAACATCTGACCTCGCCGTCAGGCATCTGTTAAACAAACAGGCATTGAACCCGATTGTCGTCTCAACCCTTAGTTAAGAAGAACATCTGACCTCACTGTCAATCATCTGTAAAACAAACATGCATCGAACCCGAAGGCCGGCACAACACGAAGTTGAGAGGAACATCTGACCTCGCTGTCAGGCATCTGTTAAACAAACAGGCATCGAACCCGATGGCCGGCTCAACACGAAGTTCATAAGAATATCTAACCTCGCCGTCAGGCATCTGTTAAACAAACAGGCATCGAACCAGAAGGCTGGCTCAAAACCGAAGTTAAGAAGAACATCAGACCTCGTCGTCATGCATCTGTTAAACAAACAGGCATCGAACTAGAAGGTCGGCTCAACCCGAAGTTGAGAAGAACATCTGAGCTCGCCGTCAGGCATCTGTTAAACAAGCAGGCATCGATCCCGAAGTCCGGCTCAATACGAAGTTGAGAAGAACATCTGACCTCGCTGCCAGGCATCTGTTTAATCAAACAGGCATCGATCCCGAAGGCCGGCACAACACGAAGTTGAGAGGAACATCTGACCTCGCCGTCAGGCATCTGTTAAACAAACAGGCATCGAACCCGATGGCCGGCTCAACACGAAGTTCATAAGAATATCTGACCTCGCCGTCAGGCATCTGTTAAACAAACAGGCATCGAACCAGAAGGCTGGCTCAAACCGAAGTTGAGAAGAACATCAGACCTTGTCGTCATGCATCCGTTAAACAAACAGGCATCGAACTAGAAGGTCGGCTCAACCCGAAGTTGAGAAGAACATCTGACCTCGCTGTCAGGCATCTGTTAAACAAGCAGGCATCGATCCCGAAGTCCGGCTCAATACGAAGTTGAGAAGAACATCTGACCTCGCCGCCAGGCATCTGTTAAACAAACAGGCATCGAACCCGAAGGCCGGCTCAACACGAAGTTGAAAGGAACATCTGACCTCGCCGTCAGGTATCTGTTAAACAAACAGGCATCGAACCTGAAGTACTGCTCAAAATGAAGTTGAGAGGAACATCTGACCTCATCGTGAGGCATCTGTTAAACAAACACGCATCGAACCCGAAGGGCAGCTCAACCCGAAGTTGAGATGAACATTTGACCTCGTCTTCAGGCATCTGTTAAACAAAAAGGCATCGAACCTGAAGGCCGGATCAACCGGAAGTTGAGAAGAACATCTGACCTCGCTGTCAGGTATCTGTTAAACAAACAGGCATCGAACTCGAAGGGCAACCCAACCCGAAATTGTTAGGAACATTAGACCTTTCCATTAGGTATGTGCTAAACAAACAGGCATTGAACCCGAAGGCGGGTTCAACACAAAGATGAGAGGAACATTTGACCTCATCGTCTGGCGTCTATTAAACAAACAGACATCGACCCCGAAGGACGGCTCAACTCGAAGTTAAGAAGAACATCTGACCGCGCTGTCAGGCATCTGTTAAACAAACAGACCTCGAACCCGAAGGCTGGCTCAATCCAAAGTTGACAAGAACATTTGACCTCGCCGTCACGCATCTGTTAAACAAACAGGCATTGAACCCGATCGTCGTCTCAACCCTTATTTAAGAAGAACATATGACCTCACCATCAAGCATCTATAAAACAAACAGGCATCAAACCCGAAGGCTGGCACAACAAAAAAGTTGAGAGGAACATCTCACCTCGCCGTCAAGCATCTTTTAAACAAACAGGCATCGAACCCGAAGGCCGGCTCAACACGAAGTTCATAAGAATACCTGACCTTGCCGTCAGGAATCTGTTAAACAAACAGGCACCGAACCAGAACACTGTCTCAACCCGAAGTTGAGAAGAACATCTGGCCTCGCCGTCATGCATCTGTTAAACAAACATGCATCGAACCAGAAGGTCGGCTCAACCCGAAGTTGAGAAGAACATCTGACCTTGCTGTCAGGCATCTGTTAAACAAACAGGGATCGAACCCGAAGGCCGGTTCAACACGAAGTTGAGAAGTACATCTGAGCTCGCCGTCATGCATCTGTTAAACAAACAGGCATCGAACCTCAAAGCCATCTCAACCCGAAGTTGAGAAGAACATCTGACCACGCTGTTAAACATCTGTTAAACGAACAGGCATCGATCCCGAAGGCTGGCTCAACACGAAGTTGAGAGTAACAACTAAACTCGCTATGAGGCATCTGTTAAAAAACCAGGCATCAAACCCGAAGGCCGGCTCAACACGAAGTTGAGACGAACATCTAACCTCACTGTCAAGCATTTGTTAAACAAACAGACATCGAACCCGAAGGTTGGCTCAACATAAATTTGAGAGGAACATCTGACCTCGCTGTCAAGCATCTGTTAAACAAACAGGCATCAAATCCGAAGGTCGGCTCCTCCCGAAGTTGAGAAGAACATCTGACCTCGCTGTCAGGCATCTGTTAAACAAACAGGCATCGAACCCAAAGGCTGGCTTAACCATAAATTGAGAAGAATATCTGACCTCGCCATCAGGTATCTGTTAAACAAACAGGCATCGAACTCGAAGGCCGGCTAAAAACGAAGTTGAGAGGAACATCTGACCTCGCCCTGAGGCATCTGTTAAACAAACAGGCATCAAACCCGAAGTTGAGAAGAACATTTGACCTCGCCGTCAGGCATCTGTTAAACAAACAGGCATCGAACCTGAAGGCCGGCTCAACACGAAGTTGAGAGGAACATCTGACCTTGCTGTCAGGCATCTGTTAAACAAACAGGCATCGAACCCGAAGGCCGGCTCAACACGAAGTTGAGCGGAACATCTGACCTCGCTGTTAAGCATCTATTAAATAAACAGGCATCGAACGCGAAGGGAGGCTCAACCCGAAGTTGATAGGAACATTAGACCTCTCCATTAGGCATATGTTAAACAAACAGGAATCGAACCCGAAGGGCGGCTCAACTCGAAGTTGATAGGAACATTAGACCGCGCCATTAGGAATATGTTAAACAAACAGGCAACGAACCCGAAGGCCAGTTCAACACGAAGATTAGAGGAACATTTGACCTCGCCGTCTGGAATCTATTAAACAAACCAACATCGACCCCGAAGGGCGGCTTAACCCGAAGTTGATAGGAACATTATACCTTGCCATTAGGTATGTGTTAAACAAACAGGCATTGAACCCGAAGGCCGGTTCAACACGAAGACGAGAGGAACATTTGACCTCGTCGTCTGGCGTCTGTTAAACAAACAGACATCGACCCCGAAGGGCGGCTCAACCCGAAGTTGAGAAGAACATCTGACCGTGCTATCAGGCATCTGT
This sequence comes from Lathyrus sativus, assembly GCA_963859935.3. Taxonomy (NCBI): domain Eukaryota; kingdom Viridiplantae; phylum Streptophyta; class Magnoliopsida; order Fabales; family Fabaceae; genus Lathyrus; species Lathyrus sativus. The sequence goes on from OZ012737.1 coordinate 276,786,455, forward strand.
TAAACAAACAGGCATCGAACCCGAAGGCTGGCTCAACCCGAAGCTGACAAGAACATCTGACCTCGCCGTCAGGAATCTGTTAAACAAACAGGCATTGAACCCGATTATTGTCTCAACCCTTAGTTAAGAAGAACATCTGATCTCACTGTCAATCATCTGTAAAACAAACAGGCATCGAACCCGAAGGCCGACACAACACGAAGTTGAGAGGAACATCTGACCTCGCTGTCAGGCATCTGTTAAACAAACAGGCATCGAACCCGATGGCCGGCTCAACACGAAGTTCATAAGAATATCTAACCTCGCCGTCAGGCATCTGTTAAACAAACAGGCATCGAACCAGAAGGCTGGCTCAAACCGAAGTTGAGAAGAACATCAGACCTCGTCGTCATGCATCTGTTAAACAAACAGGCATCGAACTAGAAGGTCGGCTCAACCCGAAGTTGAGAAGAACATCTGACCTCGCCGTCAGGCATCTGTTAAACAAGCAGGCATCGATCCCGAAGTCCGGCTCAATACGAAGTTGAGAAGAACATCTGACCTCGCCGCCAGGCATCTGTTTAATCAAACAGGCATCGATCCCGAAGGCCGGCACAACACGAAGTTGAGAGGAACATCTGACCTCGCCGTCAGGCATCTGTTAAACAAACAGGCATCGAACCCGATGGCCGGCTCAACACGAAGTTCATAAGAATATCTGACCTCGCCGTCAGGCATCTGTTAAACAAACAGGCATCGAACCAGAAGGCTGGCTCAAACCGAAGTTGAGAAGAACATCAGACCTCGTCGTCATGCATCTGTTAAACAAACAGGCATCGAACTAGAAGGTCGGCTCAACCCGAAGTTGAGAAGAACATCTGACCTCGCAGTCAGGAATCTGTTAAACAAGCAGGCATCGATCCCGAAGTCCGGCTCAATACGAAGTTGAGAAGAACATCTGACCTCGCCGCCAGGCATCTGTTAAACAAACAGGCATCGAACCCGAAGGCCGGCTCAACACGAAGTTGAAAGGAACATCTGACCTCGCCGTCAGGTATCTGTTAAACAAACAGGCATCGAACCTGAAGTACTGCTCAAAATGAAGTTGAGAGGAACATCTGACCTCATCGCGAGGCATCTGTTAAACAAACACGCATCGAACCCGAAGGGCAGCTCAACCCGAAGTTGAGATGAACATTTGACCTCGTCTTCAGGCATCTGTTAAACAAAAAGGCATCGAACCTGAAGGCCGGATCAACCGGAAGTTGAGAAGAACATCTGACCTCACTGTCAGGTATCTGTTAAACAAACAGGCATCGAACTCGAAGGGCGGCTCAACCCGAAATTGATAGGAACATTAGACCTTGCCATTAGGTATGTGTTAAACAAACAGGCATTGAACCCGAAGGCGGGTTCAACACGAAGATGAGAGGAACATTTGACCTCATCGTCTGGCGTCTATTAAACAAACAGACATCGACCCCGAAGGACGGCTCAACTCGAAGTTAAGAAGAACATCTGACCGCGCTGTCAGGCATCTGTTAAACAAACAGACATCGAACCCGAAGGCTGGCTCAATCCAAAGTTGACAAGAACATTTGACCTCGCCGTCACGCATCTGTTAAACAAACAGGCATTGAACCCGATCGTCGTCTCAACCCTTATTTAAGAAGAACATATGACCTGACCATCAAGCATCTGTAAAACAAACAGGCATCAAACCCGAAGGCTGGCACAACAAAAAGTTGAGAGGAACATCTCACCTCGCCGTCAAGCATCTTTTAAACAAACAGGCATCGAACCCGAAGGCCGGCTCAACACGAAGTTCATAAGAATACCTGACCTCGCCGTCAGGAATCTGTTAAACAAACAGGCACCGAACCAGAACACTGGCTCAACCCGAAGTTGAGAAGAACATCTGACCTCGCCGTCATGCATCTGTTAAACAAACATGCATCGAACCAGAAGGTCGGCTCAACCCGAAGTTGAGAAGAACATCTGACCTTGCTGTCAGGCATCTGTTAAACAAACAGGGATCGAACCCGAAGGCCGGTTCAACACGAAGTTGAGAAGTACATCTGAGCTCGCCGTCATGCATCTGTTAAACAAACAGGCATCGAACCTCAAAGCCATCTCAACCCGAAGTTGAGAAGAACATCTGACCACGCTGTTAAACATCTGTTAAACGAACAGGCATCGATCCCGAAGGCTGGCTCAACACGAAGTTGAGAGTAACAACTGAACTCGCTATGAGGCATCTGTTAAAAAACCAGGCATCAAACCCGAAGGCCGGCTCAACACGAAGTTGAGACGAACATCTAACCTCACTGTCAAGCATTTGTTAAACAAACAGACATCGAACCCGAAGGTTGGCTCAACATAAATTTGAGAGGAACATCTGACCTCGCTGTCAAGCATCTGTTAAACAAACAGGCATCAAATCCGAAGGTCGGCTCCTCCCGAAGTTGAGAAGAACATCTGACCTCGCTGTCAGGCATCTGTTAAACAAACAGGCATCGAACCCAAAGGCTGGCTTAACCATAAATTGAGAAGAATATCTGACCTCGCCATCAGGTATCTGTTAAACAAACAGGCATCGAACTCGAAGGCCGGCTAAAAACGAAGTTGAGAGGAACATCTGACCTCGCCCTGAGGCATCTGTTAAACAAACAGGCATCAAACCCGAAGTTGAGAAGAACATTTGACCTCGCCGTCAGGCATCTATTAAACAAACAGGCATCGAACCTGAAGGCCGGCTCAACACGAAGTTGAGAGGAACATCTGACCTTGCTGTCAGGCATCTGTTAAACAAACAGGCATCGAACCCGAAGGCCGGCTCAACACGAAGTTGAGCGGAACATCTGACCTCGCTGTTAAGCATCTATTAAATAAACAGGCATCGAACGCGAAGGGAGGCTCAACCCGAAGTTGATAGGAACATTAGACCTCTCCATTAGGCATATGTTAAACAAACAGGCATCGAACCCGAAGGGCGGCTCAACTCGAAGTTGATAGGAACATTAGACCGCGCCATTAGGAATATGTTAAACAAACAGGCAACGAACCCGAAGGCCAGTTCAACACGAAGATTAGAGGAACATTTGACCTCGCCGTCTGGCATCTATTAAACAAACCAACATCGACCCCGAAGGGCGGCTTAACCCGAAGTTGATAGGAACATTATACCTTGCCATTAGGTATGTGTTAAACAAACAGGCATTGAACCCGAAGGCCGGTTCAACACGAAGACGAGAGGAACATTTGACCTCGTCGTCTGGCGTCTGTTAAACAAACAGACATCGACCCCGAAGGGCGGCTCAACCCGAAGTTGAGAAGAACATCTGACCGTGCTATCAGGCATCTGTTAAACAAACAGGCATCGAACCCGAAGGCTGGCTCAACCCGAAGCTGACAAGAACATCTGACCTCGCCGTCAGGAATCTGTTAAACAAACAGGCATTGAACCCGATTGTTGTCTCAACCCTTAGTTAAGAAGAACATCTGATCTCACTGTCAATCATCTGTAAAACAAACAGGCATCGAACCCAAAGGCCGACACAACACGAAGTTGAGAGGAACATCTGACCTCGCTGTCAGGCATCTGTTAAACAAACAGGCATCGAACCCGATGGCCGGCTCAACACGAAGTTCATAAGAATATCTAACCTCGCCGTCAGGCATCTGTTAAACAAACAGGCATCGAACCAGAAGGCTGGCTCAAACCGAAGTTGAGAAGAACATCAGACCTCGTCGTCATGCATCTGTTAAACAAACAGGCATCGAACTAGAAGGTCGGCTCAACCCGAAGTTGAGAAGAACATCTGACCTCGCCGTCAGGCATCTGTTAAACAAGCAGGCATCGATCCCGAAGTCCGGCTCAATACGAAGTTGAGAAGAACATCTGACCTCGCCGCCAGGCATCTGTTTAATCAAACAGGCATCGATCCCGAAGGCCGGCACAACACGAAGTTGAGAGGAACATCTGACCTCGCCGTCAGGCATCTGTTAAACAAACAGGCATCGAACCCGATGGCCGGCTCAACACGAAGTTCATAAGAATATCTGACCTCGCCGTCAGGCATCTGTTAAACAAACAGGCATCGAACCAGAAGGCTGGCTCAAACCGAAGTTGAGAAGAACATCAGACCTCGTCGTCATGCATCTGTTAAACAAACAGGCATCGAACTAGAAGGTCGGCTCAACCCGAAGTTGAGAAGAACATCTGACCTCGCAGTCAGGCATCTGTTAAACAAGCAGGCATCGATCCCGAAGTCCGGCTCAATACGAAGTTGAGAAGAACATCTGACCTCGCCGCCAGGCATCTGTTAAACAAACAGGCATCGAACCCGAAGGCCGGCTCAACACGAAGTTGAAAGGAACATCTGACCTCGCCGTCAGGTATCTGTTAAACAAACAGGCATCGAACCTGAAGTACTGCTCAAAATGAAGTTGAGAGGAACATCTGACCTCATCGCGAGGCATCTGTTAAACAAACACGCATCGAACCCGAAGGGCAGCTCAACCCGAAGTTGAGATGAACATTTGACCTCGTCTTCAGGCATCTGTTAAACAAAAAGGCATCGAACCTGAAGGCCGGATCAACCGGAAGTTGAGAAGAACATCTGACCTCACTGTCAGGTATCTGTTAAACAAACAGGCATCGAACTCGAAGGGCGGCTCAACCCGAAATTGATAGGAACATTAGACCTTGCCATTAGGTATGTGTTAAACAAACATGCATTGAACCCGAAGGCGGGTTCAACACGAAGATGAGAGGAACATTTGACCTCATCGTCTGGCGTCTATTAAACAAACAGACATCGACCCCGAAGGACGGCTCAACTCGAAGTTAAGAAGAACATCTGACCGCGCTGTCAGGCATCTGTTAAACAAACAGACATCGAACCCGAAGGCTGGCTCAATCCAAAGTTGACAAGAACATTTGACCTCGCCGTCACGCATCTGTTAAACAAACATGCATTGAACCCGATCGTCGTCTCAACCCTTATTTAAGAAGAACATATGACCTCACCATCAAGCATCTGTAAAACAAACAGGCATCAAACCCGAAGGCTGGCACAACAAAAAGTTGAGAGGAACATCTCACCTCGCCGTCAAGCATCTTTTAAACAAACAGGCATCGAACCCGAAGGCCGGCTCAACACGAAGTTCATAAGAATACCTGACCTCGCCGTCAGGAATCTGTTAAACAAACAGGCACCGAACCAGAACACTGGCTCAACCCGAAGTTGAGAAGAACATCTGACCTCGCCGTCATGCATCTGTTAAACAAACATGCATCGAACCAGAAGGTCGGCTCAACCCGAAGTTGAGAAGAACATCTGACCTTGTTGTCAGGCATCTGTTAAACAAACAGGGATCGAACCCGAAGGCCGGTTCAACACGAAGTTGAGAAGTACATCTGAGCTCGCCGTCATGCATCTGTTAAACAAACAGGCATCGAACCTGAAATCCATCTCAACCCGAAGTTGAGAAGAACATATGACCACGCTGTTAAACATCTGTTAAACGAACAGGCATCGATCCCGAAGGCTGGCTCAACACGAAGTTGAGAGTAACAACTGAACTCGCTATGAGGCATCTGTTAAAAAACCAGGCATCAAACCCGAAGGCCGGATCAACACGAAGTTGAGACGAACATCTAACCTCATTGTCAAGCATTTGTTAAACAAACAGGCATCGAACCCGAAGGTTGGCTCAACATAAATTTGAGAGGAACATCTGACCTCGCTGTCAAGCATCTGTTAAACAAACAGGCATCAAATCCGAAGGTCGGCTCCTCCCGAAGTTGAGAAGAACATCTGACCTCGCTGTCAGGCATCTGTTAAACAAACAGGCATCGAACCCAAAGGTTGGCTTAACCGGAAATTGAGAAGAACATCTGACCTCGCCATCAGGTATCTGTTAAACAAACAGGCATCGAACTCGAAGGCCGGCTAAAAACGAAGTTGAGAGGAACATCTGACCTCGCCCTGAGGCATCTGTTAAACAAACAGGCATCAAACCCGAAGTTGAGAAGAACATTTGACCTCGCCGTCAGGCATCTGTTAAACAAACAGGCATCGAACCTGAAGGCCGGCTCAACACGAAGTTGAGAGGAACATCTGACCTTGCTGTCAGGCATCTGTTAAACAAACAGGCATCGAACCCGAAGGCCGGCTCAACACGAAGTTGAGCGGAACATCTGACCTCGCTGTTAAGCATCTATTAAATAAACAGGCATCGAACGTGAAGGGAGGCTCAACCCGAAGTTGATAGGAACATTAGACCTCTCCATTAGGCATATGTTAAACAAACAGGCATCGAACCCGAAGGGCGGCTCAACTCGAAGTTGATAGGAACATTAGACCGCGCCATTACGAATATGTTAAACAAACAGGCAACGAACCCGAAGGCCGGTTCAACACGAAGATTAGAGGAACATTTGACCTCGCCGTTTGGCATCTATTAAACAAACCAACATCGACCCCGAAGGGCGGCTTAACCCGACGTTAAGAAGAACATCGGACCGCGCTATCAGGCATCTGTTAAACAAACAGGCATCGAACCCAAAGGTCGACTCAACACGAAGTTGAGAGGAACAACTGACCTCGCCGTCACGCATCTGTTAAACAAACATCATCGAATCCGAAGGTCGGCTCAACATGAAGTTGAGACGAACATCTGACCTCACCGTCAGGCATCGGTTAAACAAACAGGCATCGAACCCGATGGTTAGCTCAACACGAAGTTGAGAGGAACATCTGACCTCGTTGTAAAGCATCTGTCAAACAAACAGGCATCGAATCCGAAGGCCGGCTCATCATGAAATTGAGAGGAACATCTGACCTCGCCGTGAGGCATCTGTTAAACAAACAGGCATCGAACCCGATGAGAGGCTAAACCCCAAGTTTATAGGAACATTAGACCTTGCCATTAGGCATATGTTAAACAAACAGGCATCGAACCCGAAGGCTGGTTCAGCACGAAGATGAGAGGAACATTTGACCTAGTCGTCTGGCATTTGTTAAACAAAAAAACATCGACCCCGAAATGCGGCTCAACCCGAAGTTGAGAAGAACATATGACTGTGCTGTCAGACATCTGTTAAACAAAGAGGCATCGAACCCGAAGGCTGGCTCAACCCGAAGTTGAAAAGAACATCTAACCTCGCTGTCAGGCATCTGTTAAACAAACAGGCATTGAACCCGAAGGCCGTCTCAACCCTTAGTTTAGCTGAACATCTAACCTCACCGTCAAACATCTGTTAAACAAACAAGCATCAAACCTGAAGGCTGGCACAACACAAAGTTGACAGGAACATCTCACCTCGCTGTCAGGCATCTGTTAAACAAACAAGCATCGAACCCGAAGGCCGGCTCAACACGAAGTTCATAAGAATATCTGACCTCGCCGTCAGGAATTTGTTAAACAAAAAGGCACTGAACCAGAATGCGGGCTCAACCCGAAGTTGAGAAGAACATCTGACCTCGCCGTCTTGCATCTGTTAAACAAACATGCATCGAACCAGAAGACCGGCTCAACCCGAAGTTGAGAAGAATATCTGACCTCGTCGTCAGGCATCTGTTAAACAAACAGGTATCGAACCCGAAGGCCGGTTCAACACGAAGTTGAGAAGTACATCTGACCTCGCCGTCATGCATCTGTTAAACAAACAGGTATCGAACAAAAAATCCATCTCAACCCGAAGTTGAGAAGAACATCTGAGCACGCTGTTAGGCATCTGTTAAACGAACAGGCATCGATCCCGAAGGCTGGCTCAACACGAAGTTGAGAGTAACAACTGACCTCGCCATGAGGCATCTGTTAAAAAACCAGGCATCAAACCCGAAGGCCGGCTCAACACGAAGTTGAGACGAACATCTAACCTCACTGTCAAGCATTTGTTAAACAAACAGGCATCGAACCCGAAGGTTGGCTCAACATAAATTTGAGAGGAACATCTGACCTCGCTGTCAAGCATCTGTTAAACAAATAGGCATCGAATCCGAAGGTCGGCTCAACCCAAAGTTGAGAAGAACATCTGACCTCGCTGTCAGGCATCTATTAAAAGAACAAGCATCGAATTCGAAGGCTGGCTTAACTGGAAGTTGAGAAGAACATCTGACCTCGCCATCAGGTATCTGTTAAACAAACAGGCATCGAACCCGAAGGCCGGCTCAAAACGAAGTTTAGAGGAACATCTGACCACGCCGTGAGGCATCTGTTAAACAAACAGGCATTGAACCCGAAGGGCGGCTAAACCCGAAGTTGAGAAGAACATTTGACCTCGCCGTCAGGCATCTGTTAAACAAACAGGCATCGAACTTGAAGGCCGACTCAACACGAAGTTGAGAGGAACATCTGACCTTGCTGTCAGGCATCTGTTAAACAAACAGGCATCGAACCCGAAGCCGGCTCAACACGAAGTTGAGCAGAACATCTGACCTCGCCGTTAAGCATCTATTAAATAAATAGGCATCGAACGTGAAGGGCGGCTCAACCTAAAGTTGATAAGAACATTAGACCTCACGATTAGGCATATGTTAAACAAAGAAGCATCGAACCCGAAGGGCGGCTCAACCCGAAGTTGATAGGAACATTAGACCTCACCATTAGGAATATGTTAAACAAACAGGCATCGAACCCGAAGGCCGGTTCAACACGAAGATTAGAGGAACATTTGACCTCACCGTCTGGCATCTTTCAAACAAACAGACATCGACCCCGAAGGCCGGCTCAAGCCGACGTTGAGAAGAACATCGGACCGTGCTGTCAGGCATCTGTTAAAGAAACAAGCATCGAACCCGAAGGCTGACTCAACACGAAGTTGAGAAGTTCACTGACCTTGCCGTCAGGCATCTGTTAAATAAACAGGCATCGAACCCGTAGGCCGGCTCAACAAGAAGTTGAGAAGAACATCTGACCTCGCTGTCAGGCATCTGTTAAGCAAACAGGCATCGATCTCGAAGGCCATCTCATCACAAAGTTCTGAGGAACAACTGGCCTCGCTGTCAGGCATCTACTAAACAAACAGGCATCGAACCCGAAGGCCGGCTCAACTTGAAGTTGAGAGGGACATCTGACCTCACCGTTAGGCATCTGATAAACAAACAAGCATTAAACCCGAAGGTCGGCTCATCACGAAGTTGAGATGAATATATTACCTCGTTGTCAAGCATCTGTTAAACAAACAGGCATCGAATTCGAAGGCTGCCTCAAGACGAAGTTGAGAAGTACATATGACCTCGACGTCAGGCATCTGTTAAACAAACAGGCATCGAACCCGGAGGCCGGCTCAACACAAAGTTGTAAAGAACATCTGACCTCGCTGTCAGGCATCTGTTAAACAAGTCGGCATCGATCCCGAAGGCCGGCTTAACAAGAAGTTGAGAAGAACATCTGACTTCGCCGCCAGGTATCTGTTAAACAAACAAGCATCGAACCCGAAGGCCGGCTCAACACGAAGTTGAGAGGAACATCTGACCTTGCTGTCAGGTATCTGTTAAACAAACAGGCATCGAACCCGAAGGGCGTCACAACCCGAAGTTGATAGGAACATTAAACCTTGCCATTAGGCATATGTTAAACAAACAGGCATTGAACCCGAAGGCCGCTTCAACTCGAAGATTAGAGGAACATTTGACCTCGCGTTTGGCATCTGTTAAACAAACAGACATCGACCTCGAAGGGCGGCTCAACCGGAAGTTGAGAAGAACATCTGACCGCGATGTGAGGCATCTGTTAAACAAACAGGCATCGAACCCGAAGGCTGACTTGACCCGAAGTTGACAAGAACGTCTAACCTTGCTGTCAGGCATCTGCTAAACAAACAGGCATTGAACCCGATGGTCGTCTCAACCCTTAGTTAAGAAGAACATCTGACCTCACCGTCAAGCATCTGTTAAACAAACAAGCATCAAACCCGAAGGCTGGCACAACACGAAGTTGAGAGGAACATCTGACCTCGCCGTCAGGCATCTGTTAAACAAACAGGCATCGAACCCGAAGGCCGGCTCAACACGAAGTTCATAAGAATATCTGACCTCACCGTCAGGCATCTGTTAAACAAACAGGCATTGAACCAGAAGGCTGGCTCAACCCGAAATTGAGAAGAACATCTAACCTTGCCGTCATGCATCTGTTAAACAAACATGCATCGAACCAGAAGGCCGGCTCAACTCGAAGTTGAGAAGAACATCTAACCTTGCCGTCAGGCATCTGTTAAATAAACAGGCATCGAACCCGAAGACCGATTCTATAGGAAGTTGAGAAGTACATCTGACCTCTCCGTCATGCCTCTGTTAACCAAACAGGGATCGAACCAGAAAGCAAGCTCAACCCGAAGATGAGAAGAACATCTGACCATGCTGTTTGGCATTTGCTAAACAAACAGGAATCGAACCCGAAGGCCGGCTCAATCCGAAGTTGAGAAGAATATCTGACCTCGCCGCCAGTCATCTGTTAAACAAACAGGTATCGAACTAGAAGGCTGGCTCAACCGGAAGTTGAGAAGAACATCTGACCTCGCCGTCAGGTATCTGTTAAACAAACAGGCATCGAACCCGAAGGCCGGCTCAAAAAGAAGTTGAGAGGAACATCTGACCCCGCCGTGAGGCATCAGTTAAACAAACACGCATCGAACCTGAAGGTCGGCTCAATCCGAAGTTGAGAAGAATATCTGACCTCGCCGCCAGTCATCTGTTAAACAAACAGGTATTGAACCAGAAGGCTGGCTCAACCGGAAGTTGAGAAGAACATCTGACCTCGCCGTCAGGTATCTGTTAAACAAACAGGCATCGAACCCGAAGGTCGGCTCAAAAAGAAGTTGAGAGGAACATCTGACCTCGCCATGAGGCATCAGTTAAACAAACACGCATCGAACCCGAAGGGCGGCTCAACCCGAAGGCCGGCTCAATCGGAAGTTGAGAAGTTCATCTGACCTCGCCGTCAGGCATCTGTTAAACAAATAGGCATCGAACCCGAAGGTTGGCTCAACACGAAATTGAGAGGAACATCTGACCTCACCGTCAGGCATTTGTTAAACAAATAGGCATCGAACCCGATGGTCGGCTCAAAACGAAGTTGAGGGGAACATCTGACCTCGCCGTGAGGCATCTGTTAAACAAACAGGCATCGAACCCGAAGGGCGGCTCAACCCGAAGTTGAGAATAACATTTGACCCTGCCGTCAGGCATCTGTTAAACAAACAGGCATCGAACCCGAAGGCCGGCTCAACCGGAAGTTGAGAAGAACATCTGACCTCGCTGTCAGGCATCTGTTAAACAAACAGGCATCGAACCCGAAGGGCGGCTCAACCCGAGGATGAGAAGAACATCTGACCTCGCTTTTTTGCATCTGTTAAATAAACAGACATCGAATTTTATCGTCGGCTCAACCCGAAGTTGAGAAGAACATCTGAACTATGCTGTCAGGCATCAATTAAACAAACAGGAATCGAACCCGTAGGCCGGCTCAATCCGAAGTTGAGAAGAACATCTGACCTCGCCGCCAGTCATCTCTTAAACAAACAGGTATCGAACCCGAAGGTTGGCTCAACCGGAAGTTGAGAAGAACATCTGACCTCATCGTCAGGTATCTGTTAAACAAACAGGCATCAAACCCGAAGGCCGGCTCAAAAAGAAGTTGAGAGGAACATCTGACCTCGCCGTGAGGGATCTGTTATACAAACACGCATCGAACCCGAAGGGCGGCTCAACCCGAAGTTGAGAAGAACATTTGACCTCGCCGTCAGGCATCTGTTAAACAAACAGGCAACGAACCTGAAGGCCGACTCAATCGGAAGTTGAGAAAAACATCTGACCTCGCCCTCAAGCATCTGTTAAACAAATAGGCATCGAACCCGAAGGCTGGCTCAACACGAAATTGAGAGGAACATCTGACCTCACCGTCAGGCATTTGTTAAACAAATAGGCATCGAACCCGATGGTCGGCTCAAAATGAAGTTGAGGGGAACATCTGACCTCGCTATGAGGCATCTGTTTAACAAACAGGCATCGAAGCCGAATGGCGGCTCAACCGGAAGTTGAGAATAACATCTGACCTCGCCGTCAGGCATTTGTTAAACAAACAGGCATCGAACCCGAAGGCCGGCTCAACCGGATATTGAAAAGAACATCTGACCTCGCTGTCAGGCATCTCTTAAACAAACAGGCATCGAACCCAAAGGGCGGCTCAACCCGAAGTTGATAGGAACTTTAGACCTCACCATTAGGCATATGTTAAACAAACAGGCATCGAACCCGAAGGCCGACTCAACCCGAAGTTGAGAATAACATTTGACCTCACCGTCAGGCATCTGTTAAACAAACAGGCATCGAACCCGAAGGCCGGCTCAACACGAAGATGAGAAGAACATCTGACCTCGCCGTCAGGCATCTGTTAAACAAACAGACATCGAACCCGAGGGTCAGCTGAACACAAAGTTGAGAGGAACATCTGACCTTGCTTTCAAGCATTTGTTAAAAACACAGGCATTGAACCCGAAGGCCGGCTCAACCCAATGTTGACAAAAACATCTGACCTCGCCGTCAGGCATCTGTTAAACAAACAGGCATCGAACCCGAAGGCCGTCTCAACCCTTATTTAAGAAGAAGATCTGACCTCGCCGTTAAGCATCTGTTTAACAAACAGGCATCGAACCTGAAGCCCGACTCAACCCGAAGTTGAGAAGAACATCTGACCTCGCTTTTTGGCATCTGTTAAAGAAACATGCATCAAATTTTATCGTTGGCTCAACCCGAAGTTGAGAAGAACATTTGTCCTATGCCGTCAGGCATCAGTTAAACAAACAGGAATCGAACCCGAAGATCGGTGCAACCCTAATTTAAGAAGAACATCTGACCTCGCCGTCAGGCATCGGTTAAACAAACAGGCATTGAACCCGAAGGCTGGCTCAACCGAAAGTTGAGAAGAACATCGGACCTCGCCGTCAGGTATCTAGTAAACAAACAGGCATCGAACCCAAAGGCCGGCTCAATAAGAAGTTGAGAGGAACATCTGACCTCGCTGTGAGGCATCTGTTAAACAAACAGGCAACAAACCCGAAGGGCGGCTGAACCCGAAGTTGAGAAGAACATTTGACCTCGCCATCTGGCATCTGTTAAAATAAACAGGCATCGAACACGAAGGCCGGCTCAACCCGAAGTTGACAAGAACAACTGACCTCGCCGTCAGGCATCTGTTAAACAAATAGGCATCGAACCCGATGGCCGTCTTAACCCTTAGTTAAGAAGAACATCTGACCTCGCCGTCAAGTGTCTATTAAACAAACAGGCATCGAACCCGAAGGCCGGATCAACCCGAAGTTGAGAAGAACATTTGACCTTGCTTTTTTGCATTTGTTAAACAAACAGGCATCGAATTTAATCTTCGGCTCAACCCAAAGTTGAGAAGAACATCTGACCTATGCTTTCTGGCATCAGTTAAACAAATAGGCATCGAACCCGAAGGCCGACTCAACGCGAAGTTGAGAAGAACATCTGACCTCACCGCCAGGCATCTGTTAAACAAACAGGCATCAAACCCAAAGGCCGGCTTAATACGAAGTTGAGAAAAACATCTGACCTCGTCGTCATGCATGTGTTAACCAAACAGGCATCAAACCAGAAGGCCGGCTCAACCTGAAATTGAGAAGAACATCTAACCTCGCTGTCAGGCATCTGTTAAATGAACATGCATCGAACATGAAGACCGACTGAATACGATGTTGAGACGTACATCTTACATCACCATCAGGCATCTGTTAAACAAACAGGCATCGAACACGGAGGCCGGCTCAACCCGAAGTTTAGAAGAACATCTGACAGTGCTGTCAGGCATCAGTTAAACAAACAGGCATGGAACCCCAAAGTCGGCTTAATACGAAGTTGAGAGGAACATCTGACCTCGCTGTTAAGCATCTGTAAAAAAAACAGGCATAGAATCTGAAGGTCGGCTCAACCTGAAGTTAAGAAGAACGTCTGACCTAACTTTCAGGCATCTGTTAAACAAGTAGGTATCAAACCCGAAGGCCGGCTCAACCGGAAGATGAAAAGAACATCTGACCTCGCCGTCAGGTATCTGTTAAACAAACAGGCATCGAACCTGAAGACCGGCTCAACACGAAGTTGAGAAGAACATCTGACATCGCAGTAAGGCATCTGTTAAACAAACAGGCATCGAACCCGAAGGGCGGCTAAACCCGAAGTTGATAAGAACATTAGACCTCACCGTGAGGCATCTGTTAAACAAATAGGCATCGAACCCGACGGCCGGCTCAACACGAAGTTGAGAGGAACATTTGACCTTGCCGTCATTCATCTGTTAAACAGATAGGCATCGAATTTGAAGGGCGGCTCAACCCGTAGTTGAGAATAACATCTGACCTCGGTGTCAGGCATATGTTAAACAAACAGGCATCGAACCCGAAAGCCGAATCAACCCGAAGTTGAGAAGAACATCTGACCTCGCCGTCAGGCATCTGTTAAACAAACAGGCATCGAACTCGAATTCCATCTCAACCCTTAGTTGACAAGAACATCTAACCTTTTCGTCAAGCATCTGTTAAACAAACAGGAATCGAACCCGAAGGCCGACTCAACAGGAAGTTGAGAGGAACATCTGACTTCACCGTCAAGCATTTCTTAAACAAACAGGCATCGAACCCGAAGGACGGATCATCTCGAAGTTGAAAATAACATCTGACCTCGCCGTCAAGCATCTATTAAACAAACACGAATCGAATTTGAACGGCGGCTCAACCCGAAGTTGAGAAGAACATCTGACGTCTCTGTCAGCATATGTTAAAAATCAGGCATCGAATCAGAAGGTCGTCTCAACCCGAAGTTGAGAATAACATCTGACCTCGCCGTCAGGCATCTGTTAAACAAGTAGGCATTGAACCCGAAGGCTGGCTCAACCGGAAGTTGAGAAGAACATCTGACCTCGCCATCAGGTATCTATTAAACAAACAGGCATCGAACCCAAAAATCGGCTCAACACGAAGTTGAGAAGAACATCTCACCTTGCCGTGAGGCATTTGTTAAATAAATAGGCATTGAACCCGAAGGGAGGATAAACTCGAAGTTGATAAGAACATTAGACCTCTCCTTCAGGCATCTATTAAACAAACAGGCATCGAACCCGAAGGCCGGCTCAACACGAAGTTGAGAGGATCATTTGACCTTGCCGTCATGCATCTGTTAAACAGACAGGCATTGAACCCGAAGGGAGGCTCAACCCGTAGTTGAGAAGACCATTTGACCTTGCCGTCAAGCATATGTTAAACAAACAAGCATCGAACCCGAAGGTCGGCTCAACCCGAAGTTGAGAATAACATCTCACCTCGCCGTCAGGCTTCTGTTAAATAAACAGGCATCGAACCCGAATGCCGTCTCAACCCTTAGTTGATAAGAACATATGACATTGCCGTCAAGCATCTGCTAAACAAACAGGCATCGAACCCATAGGCCGGCTCAACTCGAAGTTGAGAGGAATATCTGACCTTAACGTCAAGCATTTGTTAAACAAATAGGCATCGAACCCGAAGGGCGGATCATCCCGAAGTTAAGAAGAACATCTTACCTTGCCGTCAGGCATCTATTAAACAAACACGAAATGAATTTGAAGGTAGGCTCACCCCGAAGTTGAGAAGAACATCTGATCTTGCTGTCAGGCATCAGTTAAACAAGTAGGCATCGAACTCGAAGGCCAGCTCAATACAAAGTTGAGAGGAACATCTGACCTCGCTGTCAAGCATCTGTTAAAAAAACAGGCATAAAATTTGAACGTCGGCTCAACCTGAAGTTGAGAAGAACGTCTGACCTCGCCGTCAGGCATCTGTTAAATAATTAGGCATCGAACCCGAAGCTGAGAGGAACATCTGACCACCCAGTCAGGCATCTATTAAAAAACAGGCATCGAACCTGAATGTCGGCTCAACACGAAGTTGAGTGGAACATCTGACCTCGCTGTCAAGCATATGTTAAACAAACAGGCATCGAATCTGAAGGCCGACTCAACCCGAAGTTGAGAAGAACATCTGACCTCGTCGTCAGACATTTGTTAAAGAAACAGGCATCGAACCCGAAGGCCGGCTCAACCGGAAGATGAGAAGAACATCTGGCCTCGCTGTCAGGTATCTATTAAACAAATAGGGATCGAACCTGAAGGCCGACTCAACACGAAGTTGACAGGAACATCTGACCTCGCCGTCAGGCATCTGTTAAAAAAACAGGCATCAAACCAGAATGCCAACTCAACACGAAGTTGAGAAGAACATCTGACCTCGCCGTGAGGCATTTGTTAAACAAACAGGCATCGAACCCGAGGGGAGGCTAAACCCGAAGTTGATAAGAATATTAGACCTCGCCGTCAGGCATTTGTTAAACAAACAAGCATCGAACCCGAAGACCGGCTCAACACGGAGTTGAGAGGAACATTTGACCTAGCCGTCATGCATATGTTAAACAGACAGGCATTGAACCCGAAGTGCGGCTCAACCCGTAGTTGAGAAGAACATATGACCTCGGTGTCAGGCATTGAACCTGAAGGTTGTCTCAACCCTTTGTTGACAAGAACATCTGACCTTGCCGCCAAGCATCTGTTAAACAAATAGGCATCGAACCCAAAGGTCGGCTCAATTTGAAGTTGAGAGGAACATCTGACCTCCCCATCAGGCATCGAACCTGAAGGTCGGCTCAATACAAAGTTGAGAGGAACATCTGACCTCGCCTTCAAGTATTTGTTAAAAAAACAGGCATCGAACCTGAAGGGCGGCTCAACCCGAAGTTGAAAAGAACATCTGACCTCACCGTCAGGCATCTGTTAAACAAACAGGCATCAAATTTTAAGGTAGGCTCAACCCGAAGTTGAAAAGAACATCTCACCTCGCTGTCAGGTATCAGTTAAACAAACAGGCATTGAACCTGAAGGTCGGCTCAACACAAAGTTGAGAGGAACATCTGCCCTCGCTGTCAAGCATCTGTTAAAAAAACAGGAATTGAATCTGAAGGCTGGCTCAACCTGAAGTTGAGAAGAACATCTGACCTCGCTGCCAGGAATCTGTTAAACAAACAGGCATCAAACTCGAAGGCCGACTCAACCTGAATTTGAGAAGAACATCTGACCTCACCGTTCGGTATCTGTTAAAGAAACAGGCATTGAACCCGAAGGCCGGCTCAACACGAAGTTGAGAAGTACATCTCACCTCGCCGTCAGGCATCTGTTAAACAAACAGGCATCGAACCCGAAGGCCGGCTCAACATGAAGTTGAGAAGAACATCTGAACTCGCCGTGAGGCATCTGTTAAACAAATAGGCATCGAACCTGAAGGGCGGCTAAACCTGAAGTTGATAAGAACATTAGACCCCTCCGTCAAGCATATGTTAAACAAACATGCATCGAACCCGAAGGCCGGCTTAACACGAAGCTGAGAGGAATATTTGACCTTGTCGTCATGCATCTTGTAAAAAGACAGGCATTGAACCTGAAGGGCAGCGCAACGTGTAGTTGAGAAGAACAGCTAACCTCAGTGTCAGGCATATGTTAAACAAACAGGCATCGAACCCGAAGGCCGGCTCAACCCGAAGTTGAGAAGAACATCTGACCTCGTTGTCAGGCATCTGTTAAACAAACAGACATCGAACCCGAAGGCCGTCTCAACCCTTAGTTGACAAGAACATCTGACCTCGCCGTTAAGCATCTTTTAAGCTAACACGCATCGAACCCAAAGGCCGCCTCAACTTGAATTTGACAGGAACATCTGACTTCGCCATCAGGCATCTGTCAAACAAACATGCATCGAACCCGAAGGCCGGCTCAACACGAAGTTGAGAGGAATATCTGACCTCGCCGTCAAGCATTTGTTAAACAAACAAATATCGAACCAGAAGGGCGGCTCAACCCGAAGTTGAGAAGAACATCTGACCTCGCCGTCAGGCATCTGTTAAACAAATACGCATCGAACGCAAAGGTCGGCTCAACCGGAAGTTGAGAAGAACATCTGACCTCGCCGTCAGGTATCAGTTAAACAAACAGGCATCGAACCCGAAGGCCGGCTCAACCCAAAGTTGAGAAGAACATATGACGTCTCAGTCAAGCATCTGTTAAACAAAAAGGTATCGAACCCGAAGGCCGGCTGAACCCGAAGTTGAGAAGAACATCTGACGTCGCAGTCAGGCATCTGTTAAACAAACAGACATCGAACTCGAAGGCCGGCTCAACCCGATGTTAAGAAGAACATCTGACCTCGCCGTCAAGCTTCTGTTAAACAACAGGCATCGAACCCGAAGGACGGCTCAACACAAAGTTGATAAGAACATTAGACCTCGTCGTCAGGCATCTGTTAAACAAATAGGCTTAGAACACGAAGTCCCGTTTAACACGATTTTGAGAGCAACATCTGACCTTACCGTCAGGCATCTGTTCAACAAACAGGCACCAAATCCGAAGGCCGACTCAACATGAAAGTGAGAGGAACATCTGACCTTGTCGTCAAGCATCGAACCCGAAGGTCGGCTCAACCCGTAGTTGAGAAGAACATCCGACCTCGGCGTCAGGCATATGTTAAACAAACAGGCATCAAACCCGAAGGCCAGCTCAACCCGAAGTTGAGAAGAACATCTGACCTCGCCGTCAGGCATCTGTTAAACAAACAGGCATCACACCCAAAGTCCATCTCAACCCTTAGTTTGCAAGAACATCTAACCTTTCCGTCAAGCATCTGTTAAACAAACAGGCATCGAACCCAAAGGTCGGCTCAACACGAAGTTGAGAGGAACATCTGACCTTACCGTCAAGCATTTGTTAAACAAATAGGCATCGAACCCGAAGGGCGGATCATCCTGAAGTTAAGAAGAACATCTGATCTTGCCGTCAGACATCTATTAAACAAACACGAATCGAATTTGAAGGCAGGCTCAACCCAAAGTTGAGAAGAACATCTGATCTTGCTGTCAGGCATAAGTTAAACAAGTAGGCATCGAACCCGAAGGCCGGCTTAATACAAAGTTGAGAGGAACATCTGTCCTCGCTGTCAAGCATCTGTTAAAAAAACAGGCATAGAATCTGAAGGTCAGCGCAACCTGAACTTGAGAAGAACGTCTGACCTCACCGTTAGGCATCTGTTAAATAATTAGGCATCGAACCCGAAGGCCGGCACAACACGAAGCTGAGAGGAACATCTGACCTCTCCGTTAGGCATCTGTTAAAAAACAGGCATCGAACCTGAATGCCGGCTCAACACGAAGTTGAGTGGAACATCTGACCTCACTGTCAAGCTTCTGTTAAACAAACAAACATCGAAGTTGAAGGCCGGCTCAACCCAAAGTTGAGAAGAACATCTAACCTCGTTGTCAGGCATCTGTTAAACAAACAGGCATCGAACCCGAAGGCCGGCTCAACCGGAAGATGAGAATAACATCTGACCTCGCTGTCAGGTATCTATTAAACAAATAGGCATCGAACCCGAAGGCCGGCTCAACACGAAGTTGACAGGAACATCTGACCTCGCCGTCAGGCATATGTTAAAAAAACAGGCATCAACACGAAGTTGAGAAGAACATCTGACCTCGCCGTGAGTCATTTGTTAAACAAACAGGCATCGAACCCGAGGGGAGGCTAAACCCGAAGTTGATAAGAATATTAGACCTCGCCGTCAGACATTTGTTAAACAAATAAGCATCGAAAGCGAAGGCCGGCTCAACACATAGTTGAGAGGAAAATTTGACCTAGCCGTCATGCATCTGTTAAACAGACAGGCATTGAACCCGAAGTGCGGCTCAACCCGTAGTTGAGAAGAACATATGACCTCGGTGTCAGGCATTGAACCCGAAGGTCGTCCCAACCCTTTATTGACAAGAACATCTGACCTTGCCGCCAAGCATCTCTTAAACTAATAGGCATCAAACCCAAAGGCCGGCTCAACTTGAAGTTGAAAGGAACATCTGACCTCCCCATCAGGCATCTGTTAAACAAATAGGCATCGAACCTGAAGGCCGGCTCAACACGAAGTTGAGAGGAACATCTGACCTCGCCTTCAAGTATTTCTTAAAAAAGCAGGCATCGAACCTGAAGGGCGGCTCAACCCGAAGTTGAAAAGAACATTCGACCTCACCGTCAGGCATCTGTTAAACAAACACGCATCAAATTTTAATGTTGGCTCAACCCGAAGTTGAGAAGAACATCTCACCTCGTTGTCACGCATTAGTTAAACAAACAGGCATCGAACCTGAAGGTCGGCTCAACACGAAGTTGAGAAGAACATCTGACCTCGCTGTCATGCATCTGTTAAACAAACAGGCATCACACCCAAAGTCCATCTCAACCCTTAGTTTACAAGAACATCTAACCTTTCCGTCAAGCATCTGTTAAACAAACAGGCATCGAACCCAAAGGCCGGCTCAACACGAAGTTGAGAGGAACATCTGACCTTACCGTCAAGCATTTGTTAAACAAATAAGCATCGAACCCGAAGGGCGGATCATCCTGAAGTTAAGAAGAACATCTGACCTTGCCGTCATACATCTATTAAACAAACACGAATCGAATTTGAAGGCAGGCTCAACCCGAAGTTGAGAAGAACATCTGATCTTGCTGTCAGGCATAAGTTAAACAAGTAGGCATCGAACCCGAAGGCCGGCTCAATACAAAGTTGAGAGGAACATCTGTCCTCGCTGTCATGCATCTATTATAAAGACAGGCATAGAATCTGAAGGACGACTCAACCTGAACTTGAGAAGAACGTCTGACCTCACTGTCAGGCATCTGTTAAATAATTAGGCAACGAACCCGAAGGCCGGCTCAACACGAAGCTGAGAGGAACATCTGACCACTCCGCCAGGCATCTGTTAAAAAACAGGCATCGAACCTGAATGTCGGCTCAACACGAAGTTGAGTGGAACATCTGACCTCGCTGTCAAGCATATGTTAAACAAACAGGCATCGAATCTGAAGGCCGGCTCAACCCGAAGTTGAGAAGAACATCTGACCTCGTCGTCAGGCATCTGTTAAAGAAAGAGGCATCGAACCCGAAGGCTGGCACAACACGAAGCTGAGAGGAACATCTGACCTCTCTGTCAGGCATCTGTTAAAAAACAGGCATCGAACCTGAATGTCGGCTCAACACGAAGTTGAGTGGAACATCTGACCTCGCTGTCAAGCATCTGTTAAACAAACAAGCATCGAATCTGAAGGCCGGCTCAACCCAAAGTTGAGAAGAACATCTAACCTCGTCGTCAGGCATCTGTTAAACAAACAGGCATCGAACCCGAAGGCCGTCTCAACCGGAAGATGTGAATAACATCTGACCTCGCTGTCAGGTATCTATTAAACAAATAGGCATCAAACCCGAAGGCCGGCTCAACACGAAGTTGACAGGAACATCTGACCTCACTGTCAGGCATATATTAAAAAAACAGGCATCAACACGAAGTTGAGAAGAACATCTGACCTCGCCGTGAGTCATTTGTTAAACAAACAGGCATCGAAACCGAGGGGAGGCTAAAACCGAACTTGATAAGTATATTAGACCTCGCCGTCAGGCATTTGTTAAACAAATAAGCATCAAACCCGAAGGCCGGCTCAACACATAGTTGAGAGGAAAATTTGACCTAGCCGTCATGCATCTGTTAAACAGACAGGCATTGAACCCGAAGTGCGGCTCAACCCGTAGTTGAGAAGAACATATGACCTCGGTGTCAGGCATTGAACCCGAAGGCCGTCTCAACCCTTTGTTGACAAGAACATCTGACCTTGCCGCCAAGCATCTCTTAAACAAATAGGCATCGAACCCAAAGGCCGGCTCAACTTGAAGTTGAGAGGAACATATGACCTCCCCATCAGGCATCTGTTAAACAAATAGGCATCGAACCTGAAGGCCGGCTCAACACGAAGTTGAGAGGAACATCTGACCTCGCTTTCAAGTATTTGTTAAAAAAACAGTCATCGAACCTGAAGGGCGGCTCAACCTGAAGTTGAAAAGAACATTCGACCTCACCGTCAGGCATCTGTTAAACAAACACGCATCAAATTTTAATGTTGGCTCAACCCGAAGTTGAGAAAAACATCTCACCTCGCTGTCAGGCATCAGTTAAACAAACAGGCATCGAACCTGAAGGTCGGCTCAACACGAAGTTGAGAGGAACATCTGATCTCGCTGTCAAGCATCTGTTAGAAAAACAGGCATCGAATCTGAAGGCTGGCTCAACCTGAAGTCGAGAAGAACATCTGACCTCGCCGTCAGGCATCTGTTAAACAGACAGGAATCAAACTCGAATGCCGACTCAACCTGAATTTGAGAAGAACACCTGACCTCACCATCCAGTATCTGTTAAACAAACAGGCATTGAACCCGAAGACCGGCTCAACACGAAGTTGAGAAGTACATCTCACCTCGCCGTCAGGCATCTGTTGAACAAATAGGCATCGAACCCGAAGGCCGACTCAACACGAAGTTGAGAAGAACATCTGAACTCGCTGTGAGGCATCTATTAAACAAACAGACATCGAACCCAAAGGGCGGCTAAACCTGAATTTGATAAGAACATTAGACCTCGTCGTCAAGCATATGTTAAACAAACATGCATCGAACCCGAATGCCGGCTCAACACGAAGCTGAGAGGAACATTTGACCTTGTCGTCATGCATCTGTTAAAAAGACAGGCATTGAACCCGAAGGGCGGCTCAACCTGTAGTTGAGAAGAACAACTGACCTCAGTGTCAGGCATATGTTAAACAAATAGGCATCGAACCCGAAGGCCGGCTCAACCCAAAGTTGAGAATAACATCTGACCTTGTTGTCAGGCATCTGTTAATCAAACAGACATCGAACCTGAAGGCCGTCTCAACCGTTAGTTGACAAGAACATCTGACCTCGCCGTCAAGCATCTGTTAAGCTAACACGCATCGAACCCAAAGGCCGCCTCAACTTGAAATTGAGAGGAACATCTGACTTCGCCATCAGGCATCTGTTAAACAAACAGGCATCGAACCCGAAGTCCAGATCAACACGAAGTTGAGAGGAATATCTGACCTTGCCGTCAAGCATTTGTTAAACAAACAGGCATCGAACCAGAAGGGCGGCTCAACCCGAAGTTGAGAAGAAAATCTGACCTCGCCGTCAGGCATCTGTTAAACAAACATGCATCGAACGCAAAGGTCGGCTCAACCGGAAGTTGAGAAGAACATCTGACCTCGCCGTCAGGTATCAGTTAAATAAACAGGCATCGAACAGGAAGGTCGGCTCAACCCGAAGTTGAGAAGAACATCTGTCGTCGCAGTCAAGTATCAGTTAAACAAACACGCATTGAACTCAAAGGCTGGCTCAACCCGATGTTGAGAAGAACATATGACCTCGCCGTCAAGCATCATTTAAACAAACAGGCATTGAACCCAAAGGACGGCTCAACACGAAGTTGATAAGAACATTAGACCTCGTCGTCAGGCATCTGTTAAACAAATAGGCTTCGAACACGAAGTCCCGTTTAACTCAAAGTTGAGAGCAACATCTGACCTCACCGTCAAGCATCTGTTCAACAAACAGGCACCGAATCTGAAGACCGACTCAACATGAAAGTGAGAGGAACATCTGACCTTGCCGTCAAGCATATGTTAAACAAACAAGCATTGAACCCGAAGGTCGGCTCAACCCGTAGTTGAGAAGAACATCTGACCTGAGCGTAAGGCATATGTTATACAAATAGGCTTCGAACACGAAGTCCCGCTAAACACGAAGTTGAGAGAAACATCTGACCTCGCTGTCAGGCATCTGTTCAACAAACAGGCATCGAATCCAAAGGCCGACTCAACACGAAAGTGAAAGGAACATCTGAACTCGCCGTCAAGCATGTGTTAAACAAATAGGCATCGAACCCGATGGCCGACTCAACCAAAGGGTAAAAAGAACATCTGACCTTGTTGTCAAGCATCTGTTAAACAAACAGGCTTCGAAACTGAAGTTGAGAGGAACATCTGACCTCGCCGTCAATCATATGTTAAATAAACAAGAATCGAACCTGATGGCCAGCTCAACCAAAAGTTGAGAAGAACATCTGACCTTGCTGTCAAGAATCTCTTAAACAAATAGGTGTCAAACCCGAAGGCCGGCTCAACCCAAAGTTGAGAAGAACATCTGACCTTCCCGTCAGGTATCAGTTAAACAAACAGGCATCGAACCAGAAGGGCGGCTCAACCCGAAGTTGAGAAGAACATCTGACCTCGCCGTCAGGCATCTGTTAAACAAACACGCATCGAACACAAAGGTCGGCTCAACCGGAAGTTGAGAAGAACATCTGACCTCACCGTCAGGTATCAGTTAAACAAACAGGCATCGAACCCGAAGGCCGGCTCAACCCGAAGTTGAGAAGAACATCTGACGTCGCAGTCAGGCATCTGTTAAACAAACAGGCATCGAACTCGAAGGCCGGCTCAACCCGATGTTGAGAAGAACATCTGACCTTGCCGTCAAGCATCTGTTAAACAAATAGGCATCGAACCCAAAGGAAGGCTCAACACGAAGTTGATAAGAACGTTAGACCTCGTCGTCAGGCATCTGTTAAAGAAAGAGGCTTCGAACATGAAGTCCCGCTCAACACGAAGTTGAGAGCAACATCTGACCTCGCCGTCAGGCATCTATTCAACAAACAGGCATCGAATCCAAAGGCTGACTCAACACGAAAGTGAAAGGAACATCTGAACTCGCCGTCAAGCATATGTTAAACAAACAGGCATCGAACCCGATGGCTGACTCAACCAAAGGGTAAGAAGAACATCTGACCTTTTTGTCAAGAATCTGTTAAATAAACAGGCATCGAACCCGAAGGCCGGCTCTACCCGAAGTTGAGAAGAACATCTGACCTCGCCATCAGGTATCTATTAAACAAACAGGAATCAAACCCGAAGGCCGGCTTAACACGAAGTTGAGACGAATATATGACCTCGCCGTCAAGAATTTGTTAAACAAACAGGAATCGAACCCGAAGGGCGGCACAACCCGATGTCGAGAAGAACATCTGACATCGCCGTCAGTCATCTGTTAAACAAACACGCATCGAATCCGAAGGCCGGCTCAACCCGAAGTTGAGAAGAACATCTGATCTCGCCGTCACGCATCTGTTAAACAAATAGGCATCAAACGTGAAGTTGAGAAGAACATCTGACCTCGCCATCAGGTATCTATTAAACAAACAGGCATCGAACCCAAAGGCCGATGCAAAACGAATTTGAGAGGCACATCTGACCTCGCCGTGAGGCATCTGTTAAACAAACAGGCATCGAACCCGAATGCCGGCTCAACACGAAGTTGAGAGGAATATCTGACATCGCCGTCAGGCATATGTTAAACAAACAGGCATCGGACTCGAAGGTCGGCTCAACCCGATGTTGAGAAGAACATCTGACCTCGCAATCAGGCATCTGTTAAACAAATAGGCATCAAACGTGAAAGCCGGCTCAACCCGAAGTTTAGAAGAACATCTGACCTCGCTGTCAGGCATCTGTTAAACAAACAGGCATCGAACCCGAAGGAAGGCTCAACACGAAGTTGATAACAACATTAGACCTCGTCGTGAAGAACCTGTTAAACAAATAGGCTTCGAACACGAAGTCCCGCTCAACAGGAAGTTGAGAGTAACATCTGACCTCGCTGTCAGGCATCTGTTAAATAAACAGGCTTCGAAACCGAAGGCCGACTCAACACGAAGTTGAGAGGAACATCTGACCTTGCCGTCAAGCATATGTTAAACAAACAAGCATCGAACCCGAAGGCCGGCTCAACCAAAAGTTGAGAAGAACATCTGACCTCGCTGTCAAGAATCTGTTAATCAAATAGACCTCGTCGTCAGGCATCTGTTAAACAAATAGGCTTCGAACACGAAGTCCCGTTTAACACGAAGTTGAGAGCAACATCTGACCTCACCGTCAGGCTTCTGTTCAACAAACAGGCACCGAATCCGAAGGCCGACTCAACATGAAAGTGAGAGGAACATCTGACCTTGCCGCCAAGCATATGTTAAACAAACAAGCATCGAACCCGAAGGTCGGCTCAACACGAAGTTTATAAGAACATTAGACCTCGCTGTCAGCCATCTGTTAAACAAACAGGCATCGAACACGAAGCCCCATTTAACACGAAGTTGAGAGCAACATCTGACCTTACCGTCAGGCATCTGTTCAACAAACAGGCACCAAATCCGAAGGCCAACTCAACATTAAAGTGAGTGGAATATCTGACCTTGCCGTCAAGCATATGTTAAACAAACAAGCATCGAACCCGAAGGTTGAGAAGAACATCTGACCTTGCAGTCAGGCATCTATTAAACAAACAGGCATCGAACTCGAAGGCCGGCTCAACCCGAAGTTGAGAAGAACATCTGACCTTGCCGTCAGAAATCTGTTAAACAAACATGCATCAAACCCGAAGGACGGCTCAACACGAAGTTGATAAGAACATTAGACCTCGTCGTCAGGCATCTATTAAACAAATAGGCTGCGAACACGAAGTCCCGCTCAACACGAAGTTGAGAGCAACATCTGACCTCGCCGTCAGGCATCTGTTCAACAAATAGGCATCGAATCCAAAGGCCGACTCAACACGAAAGTGAAAGGAACATCTGAACTCGCCATCAAGCACGAAGTTGAGAAGAACATCTGACCTTTTTGTCAAGAATCTGTTAATCAAACAGGCATCGAACGCGAAGGCCGGCTGAACTTGAAGTTGAGAAGAAAATTTGACCTCGCCATCAGGTATCTATTAAACAACACAGGAATCGAACCCGAAAGCCGATTCAACACGAAGTTGAGACGAATATATGACCTCGCCGTCAAGCATTTGTTAAACAAACAGGAATCGAACCCGAAGGGCGGCTCAACCCGATGTTGAGAAGAACATCTGACATCACCGTCAGGCATCTGTTAAACAAACACACATCGAATCCGAAGGCCGGCTCAACCCGAAGTTGAGAAGAACATCTGACCTCGCCGTCACGCATCTGTTAAACAAATAAGCATCAAACGCGAAGGTCGGCTCAACTAGAAGTTGAGAAGAACATTTGACCTCGCCATCAGGTATCTATTAAACAAACAGGCATCGAACCCGAACGCCGGCTCAACACGAATTTGAGAGGAACATCTGACCTCGCCTTGAGGCATCTGTTAAACAAACAGGCATCGAACCCGAAGGCCGGCTCAACCCGAAGTTGAGAAGAACATCTGACCTTGCAATCAGGCATTTGTTAAACAAACAGGCATCAAACGCAAAGGCCGGCTCAACCCGAAGTTTAGAAGAACATCTGACCTCGCTGTCAGGTATCTATTAAACAAACAAGCATCGAACCCGAAGGACGGCTCAACACGAAGTTGATAATAACATTAGACCTCGTCGTCTATCATCTGTTAAACAAATAGGCTTCGAACACGAAGTCCCGCTCAACAGGAAGTTGAGAGTAACATCTGACCTCGCCGCCAGGCATCTGTTAAACAAACAGACATCGAAACCGAAGGCCGACTCAACATGAAGTTGAGAGGAACATCTGACCTTGCCGTCAAGCATATGTTAAACAAACAAGCATCGAACTCGATGGCCGGCTCAACCAAAAGTTGAGAAGAACATCTGACCTCGCCAACAGGTATCTGTTAAACAAATAGGCATCGAACCCGAAGGCCGGCTCAAAACGAAGTTGAGAAGAACATCTAACCTCGCTGCGAGGTATCTGTTAAACAAACAGCATCGAAACCGTAGGCCGTCTAACCTCGAAGTTGAGAAAAACATCGGACCTCGCCGTCAGGCATCTGTTAATTAAACAGGCATCGAACCAGAAGGCCGTTTCAACACGAAGTTGAGAGGAACATATGACCTCGCCGTGAGGCATCTGTTAAACAAACAGGCATCAAACCCGAAGGGCGGCTCAACCCGAAGTTAACAAGATCATTAGACCTCACCGTCAGGCATCTGTTAAACAAATAGGCATCGAACCCGATGGCCAACTCAACACAAAGTTGAGAGTTACATTTGACCTCGCTGTCAAGCATCTGTCAAAGAAACAGGCATCGATTCCGAAGGCTGACTCAACCCAAAGTTGAGAAGAATATCTGACCGCACCGTCAGGCATTTGTTAAACAAACAGGAATTGAACACGAAGGCCGACTCAACCTGAATTTGAGAAGAACATCTTACCTCACCGTCAGGTATCTGTTAAACAAACATGCATCAAACCCGAAGGCCTGTTCAACACGAAGTTGAGAAGTACATCTGACCTCGCCGTCAGGCATCTGTTAAATAAACAGGCATCGAGCCCGAAGGCTGGCACAACACCAAGTTGAGAGGAACATCTGACCTCGCTGTTAGGCATCTGTTAAACAAACAAGCTTCGAACCCTAAGGCCGGCTCAACACGAAGTTGAAAGCAACATCTGACCTCGCCGTCAGGCATTTGTTAAAACACCAGGCATCGAACCCAAATGTCGGCTCAACACGATGTTGAAAGGAATATCTGACCTCACTGACAAGCATCTGTTAAACAAACAGGCATCGATTCCGAAGGCCGGCTCAACCAGAAGTTGAGAAGAACATCTGACCTCGCTTTAAGGCATCTGTTAAACAAAGAGGCATCGAACCCGAAGGCTGGCTCAACTGGATGTTAAGAAGAACATCTGACCTTGTCGTCGGGTATCTATTAAACAAATAGGCATCGAACCCGAAGGCTGGCTCAACACGAAGTTGAGAAGAACATATGACATCACCATGAGGCATTTGTTAAACAAACAGGCATCGATCTTGAAGGGAGGCTAGACCCGAAGTTGATAAGAACATTAGACCTTGTCGTCAGGCATCTGTTAAAAAAACAGGCATCGAACCCGAAGCCTGGCTCAACACAAAGTTGAGAGGAACATCTGACCTCGTCGTCATGCATCTGTTAAACAAACAGGCATCGGACCCGAAGGCCGGCTCAAC